>JAACIZ010000008.1:1507214-2707214 GCA_017140785.1 Calonectria pauciramosa | reverse complement strand
TTACCTCCGTCACCAACCCTAGCGAGAGAAAGGCCCGCGAAGGAATGGAGAAGAAGGTGCCCCGCACTCCTGAGGAGTTCGAAGAGTACTGGAAACAGTCGCCCGAGTACCGGGCCCTCCAGACAGAGCTGCAGGAATACCAGCAGGAGTTCCCCGTTGACAACTCCGGCCCCACTGCTCAAGCATTCCGCGACCACAAGCAGTTGGTTCAGTCCAAGCGCGCGCGCCCGGGATCGCCATACCTCATCAGTGTTGCGCAGCAGATCCAACTCAACACAAAGCGAGGTTTCCAGCGTATTTGGAACGACAAGTCGGCCACTTTTGCAGCCGTCATCAGTCAGTTCATCATGGCTCTGGTGGTTGGATCAATCTACTACGGCCAAGCCAACGGAACAATCAGTCTGGCATCTAAGGGTGCAGTGTTGTTCATGGCCGTTTTGATGAATGCCCTTGCCGCCATCTCTGAGATTACAAACCTTTACAGTCAGCGCGAAATTGTCGAAAAGCACAAATCCTACGCATTCTATCATCCTGCAACAGAAGCGGTAGCAGGAATCATCACCGATATCCCCATCAAATTTGTCTCATCTGTCGCATTCAACGTGGTCATCTACTTCCTCTCTGGCCTTCGTCGAGAAGCTGGTCCGTTCTTCCTGTACTTCCTCATTGCTTACATCTCAACATTCGTCATGGTGGCCGTCTTTAGGACAATGGCAGCTATCACCAAGACCGTGTCGCAAGCTATGTCCTTGGCTGGAGTAATGGTTCTCGCGCTTGTCATCTACACTGGCTTTGTTGTCGCGGTCCCGCAGATGCATGATTGGTTTAGCTGGATTCGCTGGATTAACCCCTTGTTCTACGCATTCGAAATCCTGATGGCAAACGAATTCCACGGAAGAGAGATTATCTGTTCCAGCATCATCCCATCCTATTCGCCTAATATTGGAGACTCTTGGATTTGCTCATCTGTCGGTGCGGAAGCGGGACGAGCGACCGTCAATGGCGACTCGTATCTCGCAAAGAGCTTTAAGTACTATTACTCGCATGTCTGGAGAAACTTTGGTATCCTCCTCGCCTTTCTCGCTTTCTTCATGCTTCTTTACTTTGCTGCTACTGAGTTCAGCTCCTCCAGTGGGAGCAAGGCTGAGGCTCTTGTCTTCCTCAGAGGCCGTGTCCCAGCACACCTCAAGAAGATGATTGGAAACAAGTCAACGGATGAAGAGATGGTTAGCAACCCCGGAGCCGCTGCTGATACGGGAGACTCTGCCCTCAACGCAATCCCACCTCAGACGGATATCTTTACCTGGAAGGATCTGGTGTATGACATCGAAATCAAGGGAGAGCCTCGCCGTCTGTTGAACAACATCTCTGGATGGGTCAAGCCTGGTACTTTGACAGCATTGATGGGCTCTAGTGGTGCTGGAAAGACAACTCTTCTGGATGCTCTTGCTCAAAGGACTACCACCGGAGTCATTACTGGCGACATGCTCGTGAATGGACACCCCCTAGATGCCAGTTTTCAGCGAAAGACCGGCTATGTGCAGCAACAAGGTATGTGTGACGCATGGATTTCGCATTGTTCACTTAACTAACATGGCCACAGATCTTCATTTGCAGACCTCCACTGTCCGCGAGAGCTTACAATTCAGCGCCCTACTTCGCCAGCCAAAGGAAGTTAGCAAGGAGGAGAAGTTTGAATATGTTGAGGGCATCATCGATATGCTCAACATGAGGGACTTTGCTGATGCCATTGTTGGTGTGCCTGGAGAGGGTCTGAACGTCGAACAGCGAAAGCTACTCACTATTGGTGTTGAGCTCGCAGCCAAGCCTAAGCTCCTGCTCTTCCTTGACGAACCCACTAGCGGTCTTGACTCACAGAGCTCCTGGGCCATTTGCGCTCTCTTGCGCAAACTGGCAAATGCTGGTCAGGCTATCCTCTGCACCATCCACCAGCCCAGCGCCATTCTCTTCCAGGAATTCGATCGCCTTTTGTTCCTCGCCAAGGGAGGCAGAACCGTGTACTTTGGTGACATTGGTCCCAACTCGCGAGTCTTGTTGGACTACTTCGAGACAAACGGCGCCCGAAAGTGTGACAACGACGAGAACCCTGCCGAGTACATGCTCGAGCTGGTCAACAGCGACATGGACTGGCACGAGGTCTGGAAGACTAGCAACGAGCGACAAGCAGTGGACGATGAAATCCAGAATATCATTGCCAACGGAAACCACAATGGATCTGCTGTTCAGGAATCGGCCGACGAGGTCGCAGAGTTCGCCGCACCGCTGATGACCCAGATGAGGATTGTGACCGCGCGAGTGTTCCAGCAATACTGGAGGTCTCCTAGCTACGTTTTCGCCAAGTTTGCCTTGAGTATTGCTGCAGGTCTCTTCATCGGTTTCTCCTTTTACCAGGCTAAGGGAAGCTTGGCTGGTATGAACAACGTAGTCTACGCCGTCTTCATGTTGATCACAATCTTCAGCACACTCGTGCAACAGGTAAGCTCCATCGCATCAACCTCATGAAAATTCCGTTTTACTAACCTTGGACCAGATTCAACCCCTCTTCGTCACTCAGCGATCTCTCTACGAAGTCCGAGAGAGGCCCAGCAAGGCATACTCTTGGAAGGCATTCCTCCTGGCCAACATCTTCGTCGAGATTCCCTACCAGATCTTCGCTGGTATCCTCATCTACGCCTGCTTTTACTACCCCGTTGTCGGGGTGCAAAGCTCCGACCGCCAGGTTCTTGTGTTGCTGTCCTGCATCCAGCTCTTCGTTTATGCAAGCTCATTCGCGCACATGACCATCGCGGCTCTCCCAGACGCACAGACAGCAGGTTCCGTGGTTACCCTCTTGGCCATGATGAGCATGACCTTTTGTGGTGTTCTCCAGGGACCCAATGCCTTGCCTGGATTCTGGACTTTCATGTACCGGGTCTCCCCATTCACATACTGGGTTGCCAACATCGTGTCGACCATTCTGCACGACCGACCCGTCACCTGCTCCGAGACCGAAATGTCCATCTTCAACCCCCCCAGCGGCCAAACCTGCGGCGAGTATCTCGCCGACTACTTGACCATGGCTCCAGGCCAGCTGCAAAACCCCAACGCGACCGAGAACTGCGGGTACTGCTCCCTCAAGGTCGCCGACGAATTTCTTGCCGGTAACAAGATCGTCTGGGGCGAGCGTTGGCGCAACTTTGGAATTGTCTGGGCTTACATCTTCTTCAACATTTTTATGGCTGTCATCACATACTACCTTTTCAGGGTTAAGAAAATTTCTTTGAAGCGCAACGGATCTAAATAGACTGGATTGGGTTTTTGGTCACGATTTTAGCGTTTGTCTTTTATATATACATCACATAGACTAGTCTTTACGACAGCAGGGTTTTCTTTTATGTAATGTAATATTCTTTTAACAAATTATATCTATAATAGCCTCAATACCTGATTTGTTAGCAGGGTTTTCTTTCTTGGAACTGCGTTTATGGAACTTCCAATCAGGCCAAATTGGTCGTCGAGTCAAGTGTTGTATGGTCGTGAGTGATTACTAAACGGGGCTTACTGGACAGGATGTGTTATTAGTAGCGCAGCACCCCTGCAAAGTGATTTCCGAAGTTATTCGGATGGTGCCAATAATTGCCAAGACTTAAGCGACTCGTCGCTAAAAACCACAGTTCCATTGCATTAGGCCGGCAAGTCAAGCTTCCGAGTTATTCATATAAAATTTCTGCTGTCATTCAGGACAAACCATTTTGCCGCGTGACGAATGATATTGGAGACGTGCGCATGTCTCGGTAGATAGAGTGTCTTAGAGGGGGGCACTGGCCGGCAGTGGGAACGAAACGGATAATAATGCATTGCAAGCCATATTTCGACGATCATGTCAATGCTTTAGTATTTTCGATGGCCATCATGCATTCTTAAACACAGTGACGCGACCCCGTTACATTCAGAAAAAGACAAAGGGAGGACCGTTCGGCATTCCCGTCAATCGAGACCCTTGGATGACAATGCCCCTCTCAGACATTCGAGGGAGGCTCGAAGAATCCATTGTCTCCCCACCCCTGGTAATGTCTCAGCTGCCCCCGACCTAAATGGCTGATTAGAAAATCGGTTGGCTGTCATAGCGGGGTTCATCCCATCCCTCAACTGAAACTAGACGCGAGCTAGCATCAGACGGAGGGGATCTGCTCGCTCGCGGGGTAACCCCACGTTGCAGTGGTCAGCGACATATTGCTTTTTGACTCTTAACCGAGAGGCCAAAAAAACTTGGAGCCAGAGCGCTCTGACATTTAGGATGATCCGCATGCCGAGTCCTCATTGGCCGATGCGCACCCTAGGAACGTGTACCGGCGTGGAAGACTTCACGATCGGCAGCAACAAAGAAATCTAACACAAGAGCTGAAATTGCGAGGTGTCAGTTCTCATCCTGACAAGACAATTGATCACCTGCCTCCACTCCCAGAATAAAGGCTGTCTTCCTCCCGGTTCACTCGCCTGCACCGCCATCGCCACCATCATCATCTTGTTGACTGTCGACAATGGAGAACCTCTCGGTGTACACGATCCCCCCTAGCCCGCCGAAGTGGGATCAGGTGGGTGTTTTTTACCTCTCGTTCTGCGTAACGTGGACGACTCTCGTGTTTTCTGGCATGGTGTTTTGCCTGTTCAATCGCCACAACCCGGTCCTCAAGCTTCGAGGGCTGCCCCTGTCCTTCGCTGCAATCACGTTTCTGCACGCTTACTGGATTCTGGGCCAACTTGTGTACCCAATCGGAGCAACACTGCCCCTAGTTCTGGCGTACGATGTGCAGTACTTTTTCATGGGCATCTGGTTTCCCCTCGGTATTGCGCTGTTTCACGCCTCCAACAGTCGTTTTCTGCACATCGCCAAGTTGCAGAAACGATTCGCGCACCCTGATCTCCGGAAGAGGACAGGCTGCAATGGTGCTTCGACTTCGTGGCTTTGTCGCCTAAGGAACATGGACTTCACCAAAAGGATGATGTTGTTCATAGGGATGGGTATGGTTGTTCAGGTACTGCAACTCCTTTTGGTCGAACGAATCCAGTCGCTGACTATTTATGTTCAGGTTCTTCTCACTGTGGGCATGTGGTTAGCCTGTCGAAAGTACCACCCGACATATGGAATCCCTGGTACAGAGCTTCACACCGTAGCTCTTCCAGAACAACTGGTAGAACTGGGTAGAGGTTGGGAATGGTGGCCATCAGTCCTATGGCAGGTGATTTGGACATGGATTGTACGTTTCCAGATTGATGTATCATGCTACCTTCACGACTAACATTTTACAGGTGGCACCAATTCTCATCTTCCGAGCCTGGGGTATCCGTGATACCATGGGATGGCGAACTCAAACTATTGGCTGCTGTCTTTCCAAGTTAGTTGTGCCGCAGTCATCTGTAATTATATCGCTGACTGACCATTCTCCAGTCTTCATGCAACGCCAATGTTCCTGATTGCGACATATGTACCTGCCTTTGCGGAGGTCAATGCATATTTCTCCCCGAGTCAATGGTGAGTTTCCTCTTGCCAACAACTGACCCTAGTAGAAATTGCATGCTAACCTGGCTCAGGATTCACGCCTCTGTTTTCATGTTTGAAGTATTTACCGTGTTTGTCCCAGTCTTCCAGGTACTTAGACTGTGGACCCTGAACAAGATTGTTGAGGACTCAAACGCGAAATGGGAGACTTCGTCGATGCAAAGGACGCTCGGGTCCTCAAGCTCGTCAGAATGGAAGCATTCAATGCACGCTCTTGAAAGTGGTCAGACACTGGACTTTTCGGATCCTGCCTTGAATGACAGACTGTTCACGATGAGCGCGCTTGACCTGGTACTCAATGATAATCCAGGCCCACTGCAAGACTTTTCAGCCCTGAGCGACTTCTCGGGAGAAAACATTGCCTTTCTGACTAGCGTCTCAGCATGGAAGGCGACCTTACCCCCGGGACCTACTGCGAACCAGAGACGTGATGCATATCATCGCGCGCTGGAGATTTACACTACATTTATTAGTTCCAGCCACGCCGAATTTCCGCTCAACCTCTCTTCCAACGACTTAAAGGAGCTCCAAGACATCTTCGACGATGCAGTGAAAACATTTTGTGGTGAAGCCGGCGGCAATACGGCCACACCCTTCGATGTTGACGAGGTCCTTCCTTCGGGGCAAGCGTGTGGTCAATCAAATTACGCAGATGTTTTTGCCACGTCGCGTTACGCAGGCGCCATTCCTGCTAGCTTTGGCCCTACCGTCTTCGATCGTGCCCTAGGCCATATCAAGTATCTGGTGTTGACCAATACTTGGCCGAAATTTGTCAAGGACATGCAGCAGAGGAGGCGATCCAGTGAGACAGAGCGAAGCGAGTTCACTTTTACGTCTCAGACCACGCTCATTAGCCAGGTGTCGACTCATCTTACGAAATTTTATCACATTGTTTTTTGAATTATGTGTGATTTTTAAGGAAGAATTTTGAGGTGAGGTCAACTTGACCCTTTCGTTGTATGTGTTGTCAATCTTTTTCTCCCCTTTTTGTCGCTTGCGCTCTGGCTGGCTAGATGTCCCTGAGTGTGAGTATGTCTACAGCACTTCATGATCTGAGCTTTTCTACGTTCGTTCCTGAAGTGGCTATCTCTTCGTAAGAAGATAATTTAGTGTTATGAACATGTCTGAAATTCCGTAAGGAAATCAACTATCCCTTTTTGTATTTACAAGTATGGGCATGAGAAATAAAACCATTGAACATCTTGATTTTCTTCCCAATGATGAGCAAAACTCCAGTTACTGGACAATTTTTCACATGCAATTACATTACCATTACCTAACAGCGCCATCCGTTATCAGCCACGCTTTCTTGATTGGCGCGTTTGATCGGCGGCCCGATGCGGCTTGACTCGGCATCCAAATCCGGCTTTGGCATTTACTCGCGGATCAGAGTATAAAAATGGAAGAAAATCTAACCGACCTGTCGGCCCTCTAAGCTTTATTCTTGTTTCGCCATCATAGACAATCATGGATCAAAATATTGACAAAACGTGTTCCAACAGCCTCTCACTTTCCTCGAGGGCGGTGCACGCCGATGACTTTATCAACAGCCATCGGGCGGTTGCCCCGCCTTTACACACATCAACAACTTTTCGTTACGACCCAAATCCAGATAACTTGGAACGGGGAAAGAACTTGGATGTAAGAATTCAGCATATTCTTTCCCCTGTATAGGTAGGATTTATGCTAACCCTCTTCCTTAGCCGAATGCTCCTTACGACTCCCATGTCTACAGTCGGTACACTGCTCCCAATACGAATCGTTTAGAAGCGCTCCTTTCGTCGTATTTAGGAGGGCCATCATTGACGTACTCCTCTGGACTTGGTGCATTTCATGCCCTTTTAGTCTTTTTCAATCCGAACCGCGTTGCTATAGGTCGTGGATATCATGGTTGTCACGGCACATTAGGAATGATTCAAAAACTCAAGCCCATTGAGGTTCTTACCCATTCGGAAGCAGATCTTGCGAAGCTTAAGCCAGGCGATATTCTTCATGTCGAAACCCCCTTCAATCCCACTGGTGAGGCTGTAGACATTGCGTATTATAGACGCATTGCCACAGAACGCGGGGCATGGTTGACATGCGATGCGACTTTGGCTCCACCACCTTTGCAGAACCCATTTCAACAAGGAGTGGATATCATCATGCACAGCGGGACAAAGTACATTGGAGGACACTCCGATATGCTCTGCGGCGTTTTGAGCATCCGGAAGGAGTTGGAGACAGAAAAGAATTGGATTGAGACGCTCCGCACCGAGCGCGCATACTTGGGTAGTGTCATGGGTAGCCTGGAAGGCTGGCTGGGTGTGCGCAGTATCCGGACACTGGAGCTTCGAGTTGAGCGACAGGCCAGAAATGCCTTGGAGATCGTCCGCTGGCTAAACTCACAAACCCAGTCCGGAACGTTGGGTGAAGTGCTCCTTCAAGTCATGCATGCAAGCTTGCAGCCAGAAGCAAAGGAAGAGGGCTCATGGCTGCAAGAGCAAATGCCAGGGGGGTATGGTGCAGTCTTTTCGATACTAATGAAAAACGAAGATCTAGCGAGACGACTACCAAGCAAATTGCACCTCTTTCATCACGCTACCAGTCTGGGCGGCGTGGAGAGTCTCATTGAGTGGCGCGCCTTGGCTGATTCCGCTATCGATAAAAGACTACTGAGACTCTCGATTGGAGTAGAGGCGTGGGAAGACCTGAGGGATGACATGTCCCAAGCTTTCAAGTCGCTGGTCGAAGAGAAGAAGCAAGGAAAAGTATAATCTTATATAGGGGTAGGCCTCTAGACTGAATGATATGTGGCTACCAGTGAGGGAATCCCGAGGAGGACGCAATTCATGAAATTTAGCTTGCAGTATGGTAGGTTCTTTCAAATTAAAAGGTCTTTGACCGAGGTTCACAGTAAAATGGGTTAAATAAGTGGCCGGGGGGATGAAATATAAATTATCGTTTGCTCCATCTGCGGCACAATGTATTAATGTATTTGTTCTTGAGCAATGTATGCACCAAAATGAGAATTAAAGTCCCTACAAATATGAGGGAGGAGGAATGCCAAATGAGTGATTCTGTGCACCACAGCAGCTGAATTTGGGCACTCGATTGATGGTCAATCTCTAGCTTGCACATGCCTCACACTCATAGCAGTCCCGATCATACCAGGTATAAGCAGTGGCTGCTTCGCCGGGAGTGAGGCCGTCTTGAGCAAGGGAGTAGTAGCCAAAAGCACAAATAGACCGGCCCGAATAGTCTGGGATATATGCAAAGGCATTGCAGTTGAGGGCATCCTGGTAGCATAGCAGCGCGCAATCTTCGACAGACTTCTGACTCTTTGTGACAAAAGGCGCATATGCCCACCAGTCCCAGCCCTTAACACCGAGAACACCGCATGTCAACGATGAAGGAGTGGGGGTGCGAGAAACACATGTCGCAAGAGGAGTTGGGGTCACGGCACCGGGGCATGTGGCCGAAGGTACCATGGTGCCTTCAAGACGAGTTCTCGTAACAGGACGAGAGAATGCGGTTGTAGTAGGCAGAGTGTTGGTTGGAGAAGCAGTAGTTAGGGAGGCAGTGGTTGTTTGGCCGCCAATGGCGGTTGAGATGACGGCCGTGTTGACCTCATCTCCCCAGTCAAGTGTTACATCATCGATGTTTGCAGGTGTGACTTTGTTGGACACAAAGATTGAGTCCATGTAGATAGTGACGATAGTACTAGAAGGGCAGATAAAGTTGAACGTCAGGCTCTCAGAGTTGGATTGCACAGTAACTTGTTCTGTGTAAGTGACCCAATCAACAGCTGAACCTGGAGTAATATCCTGGTTGAAAAACTGGGATCCGAGAGAAGCCTGCACGGTGCAGGTAACTGAATCCGTTGACACAAGAGCTACTGAGAAGCGAACGGTATAGGTAGAGCCGGACTCCAAATTATCAATCTGCTGCGACAGATAGGAGGAGATCGAATCTCTCTTGGTGACAGCACTATTGTCGCCAGATTTCAATTTGCCACAGTTTGTATCCTTGCTTCCGTCCCCACGATAGCCGTTCGTCTTGTCAATGGAAAGTGAAGAGCCAGTAAAGCCGGGTATACCGGTTCCATCTCCATCATCACCGAAACCGCCGTTGGAAATTTCATTTTTAGGCCGTGTGACAATTGTGGTGCTGGTGGACGTTGGCGCAGCGGTTGATGGCGCCGCTGTTGTAGAGGGAACGATGTCAGAGTGGGAATCGGAGACGGCCGAGGAGGAGCCGCTGGGGCTGGTGGTTGTGCTCAAAGTAGAGCTGGTGGTGAGTTTGCAGGGAGTTGCGGAGACGAGGTTCAAGTTTCCAAGGGCGGCCAGAACCGCCAAGGTTACGAAGGAGCGCATGGTAAAGGAGTGGCTGAACAATATAGTGTGTTCAAAGAGAGACAAGGAGCGTTGAGATTTTCCAATGCGCAACGGCGACACCCGAAATTTAAAGAAGAAATACAACGCAGACCATTTCGTAAACAGAGAAGCCAGCTGAACCGACCCCTGACTAAACGAACCCAAAATCACGGTGCCCAGCCCACTAGAAATAAATAGTGCCATGAAAAAATGGCCCTAGTGTTCAATAGTCTGGTTTTATCAGCTAGCAGACCCCTAGCCTCACCAGATTTGACAGCTAATCCGATCGCTTAGAACGCCACACAGATATGAATGGAGCTTAATGAATCGTAATGCACACAAACGGCATGGTGTTTTCGGTCAGAAACGGTTGGGGGTTGTTCTTCTCCGATGCTTTTATTTAGGTTGTTTTGAACGCGCCACTCGCTAATTGGTGCCGCTGACGTAAATTTATGAACCGCTGAATCGCCGCTGGCCGCTTCGCGAGACGCTAATGAATCAGCAATAGAAATTTCTTCCGACATGCTCTCTTCCCTTCACTCAAAAGGAAGTAAGTCGAAGATTCTTAGTTTTTGAAAGTGGATAAAGGTTAAGACGAGAATTTTGTTTATTTTTTAAGGAATGACGAGGTTAGAACTGGCCGGCGATTTTCATGCAGAAAACGGACGACAGTTGGCATGTAAGCACTGAGCGAAGCATTATGCGCTTAGAAATTCATCGCTTCAATTCCGCTCAGGAACACTGGTTCATTCACGAAAATAAGCACAGTAATTATCCACAGCCCCAATCAATTATCCGGCCTTCGCATCCATCCGATACGATTATTCTTGGGGCATTAAGCTACATGAACATGCATGCAACGTTCATCAGTGATCATTGCTGTTGGGGAACCTTGTGCCTGTAATTGTAAGAGAGAAGACGCCTAAATTTGGTTGGCTCAGCCCCGCACTGTAGGGCCACACCAGTCAGATAAGACTGACCCCATCACTCGGCAGTCTCCTCTTTGGTACTGATTCACCACGCCTGAGGATGACACGATTGGCTGTCTTTCTTCTTGATATCCGCGCATTCGTCAATTGTACCCTCGTTTCTTCTCTTTCCCCTTCTTTTTCATTTGCAAGCCAAACGGGTGAGCCTAACATCCAAAAAGAAAAGCCCCAAACGGCCGCGAACCTGCAGGAATGAAGAATCGATGGGTCATCCGTCCTTTTGCATTCACATCTATGGCAGTAAAACTAAAACATGTCTTCTTTGAAATAAACATGCTATTTTGGAATTTTGTCTGCTTATTTTGTATCCCCCAGTTGCCACATGCTGGATCCAAATCCCTGTCATCAGCAGTGTCGGGTATTTCCAGATGGAGAAAATAAGCACACTCTTTGTAGAAGCATTGCGACCTTTCCTCAATACACGTAAAGTTTACATGGCAATGCATGCCATGCATGCAACACAATGTGCCTGATGCGCCGGGCTAAGCCACAGTCCATTGATGCCTATCCAGATCAAATCCTAGAATTCAAAACACTGTCGCGACCCAGGTTCTGCTTTTCCAACCACGCAAGCCACGTTCTCTCTTCGCCAATATCGAAAAAATCATGACCCCGAACGATCTCGACACGAACCCCCTAATTACAAAAGGGGCAGCTCAGGATATTGAACTGCAGAGCATTTCCAAACCACAGCCAGCAGGAATCTACACTCCAGCCCCGAAACGCCGTTCGAGAATAAACGGATGGAAGTTTAGTCTCACCGCGAGCGCACTTACTTCGTTCCTCGTCCTCGCCGCAAATCTTGGCGTGACAATTTGGTCAACTACTAAAGAAGAATATGAAGACAAGAATGGCGGGAGCAGCGGTCTGAGAATCTTGTTAGAAGGGGACTGCGCCGAGACCAAGAAAATCAATACCGCGATCCATCTAGTGATAAACGCACTGAGCACGATTCTCCTGGCTGCCAGTAATTATTGCATGCAGTGCCTGTCTGCTCCTACACGCAATGATATTCAAAAGGCACATTCAAAAGGGAGATGGTTGGAAATTGGTGTGCCTAGCGTACACAATCTTTTCAGAATACCGTCCATCCGACGAGTGCTCTGGGCGTTCTTAATTCTGTCATCTGTACCATTGCATCTGCTGTAAGTTCCTTGGTTTGTGGCTTGACTTGACCTTCTAATAAAAGCGATTGTGCAGCTACAACTCAGTGGTGTTTTCGTCGCTGTCAACGGTGCAGTATGATGTTTACACCGTTGAAGAGTGGCCATCCAGCGAAGACTCCCCGTTCAACATGACCCTTGACGAACTGAAGAAGAACAAGAAGTTTCGAGAAATTAATTCCCAAGAAGGCAGCTTTGCTGTCCCCAAATCATTGCCAGAACTTTGGAAGCGTGCAAGACACGGCCCTCAAGATGGTGTGCTGGATAAACTGACGCCCAGAGAATGCATTGACGCATACGCCACGGTCTTCCAGACAGCTCGCCAGCACCTCATCATCGTCACAGACTCTAAGTCAAATTCTTCTTTGCAAGGAATCCCATATCCGAGAAGAACGTCTTATTTCAGTTCCGACATATCCCAGGGATGCACTGTGGATGTTTATGAATGGATCTGTTCTATTCAGTACTACTGCAGCTACCCTTGCCGCAACCAACTGCCATCAGTGAGGCGGAATCCTACATGGACACCCTTTGGCGTTCCAGCGAAATACTGCCTTAGTGAGCCAGTGGCACAGCATTGCAAGCTGTATTTTAGCACATATATTGTAATCTTCGTCATAGTAGCAAATGCTGTCAAGGTGGGCGTTATTCTGTACACGGCATATAGCCCTCCCCAGGAGTTATTATTAGTTTTGGGCGATGCGATCGAGTCGTTTCTAAAATTTCCTGATGCTGTCTCTGCCGACAGTTGTTTAGTATCATCTGATACCATCAAACGAAACATAATGAATTGGACTGGGCCGCGACTGTGGTCTGCATCGAGGCGCAGATTAGCGGCAGCTGTAACCCGCCGTCGCTGGATCATAAGCTTCGTTATGTAAAGGCCCCAAATCGTTTCTCCGCTAAAGCTACTCTAGAAGGAAAGTCGACGCTGATTATATTTACAGGTATTTTCTAGCCATGGCTCTAATAATTGGGTTCCTCGTATGGGGAATCATAATCCTGCCGGGTCCCCACACCGCTGCAGCACTTTGGGGCTTGGGAATAGGAACAGCTAACGAAATGGCGCTTATCAGCTTCGGTGAAGAGATGGAGACCAGCTCCACCATGATCACGCGGAGTGTTCTTCTTGCCAATCTTCCACAAATTTGTTTCTCATTCCTTTACTTCCAGTATAATGGCCTGTTCACGGCTATGCTAGCTGCAAAGGAGTGGAGCGAATACGGCCAGAAACGACGAGGACTGCGTGTTGCTGCCGACCCAAAGGGCGCCCAACGTTCTCGATACTTCCTGCAGTTACCGTACCGCTGGGGAACACCCCTTCTGCTCATTTCTATATTGATTCACTGGTTACTTTCTCAGAGCTTGTTCGTCGTTGCTATCGAATCAGAGGGAAACGATGAGGCGCTTTTTATCACGTGTGGATATTCACCCGCAGCGATCATCCTCGTGATAATTGCAAGCATTATCATGTTCACTGGGGTAATGGGCACTGGAATTCTGCGCTTACCGACTGCGATTCCCTTGGTCGGGAGTTGTAGCTTAGCCATCGCTGCGGCTTGCCATAACCCTAATGGTGTTCCACAGCCAGATGCGCCGTTACGTCCATTGAAGTGGGGTGTAATGCAAAAACCCGAGGAAGACCAAGACCGCCCGGGACATTGCGGATTTTCCAGCGAAGACGTTGGTGATCCTGAGCCTGGAGCCATGTATTCTTAGCATATCGCTTAGAGAATTCATGGCTAAAGTGCGGCTGGTGGATTGGTACACCACGCGGGTGAGGTTTTTGGGTGACATAGATAACGGTGTATGGCCTCAAAGGGGTGCTGCAGAGGAATATTACGGCCAGGAACTACTAGAAAGACCATTATGGTAGAGCAAATTTCAAATACTGTGCCTCACCATTTGACGGCTTATGACGGCAGCCTAGTAACAATACTAGCAAACCCTGCCGTTGCAAATCTTTCATCAGGTAGCACTATGTTGCCTAAATTGTCTATCACAATACAAGGGCTAATATACAGAATCAGTTTCTTCATAACATGGCTCTGGGCTACACAATGGTAAAGACGAATTTGATTACTCAGATTGATCTACTAATGCCCCTGGTAGCTGTAATAATTGGACCGGTTGTTGCAGCAAAGGCCGTTGTTATTGTCGGGCTCGCTGCGATATTATTATGCCGTCATCAACAGCCAGCGAAGAAAATTGCCAATCCAACTGAACATCAACTACAAATATCTAACCAATCATCTAAATGCGAAAAAGCCCAGCTTCATTCCAAGTGCGTTCCCCGAGATCCCGCATGCGAGCTACAGGGTGCAGTCCCACTACCAGCATCCAATCAATCCAGCCAACACCGAAATTACAGCGCGCAAAGTTGCCACTCAAGAGATGTCTACACAGAACTAAGATGGGGCTTTGTGAAAACCAAGAAACACCCGGGTTGGTTCAATAAAGAATTATGACAATGGGGCAAGACGATGATGGTTAAAATTGATGAACTAGATCACTACTCAAACAACATGAGAGATTTCTGGGGATGATTCCGTTCTGGTAAATACACCGTCCTGTGTTATTAAGAAGCCGCCAAAGATCGTAGAAGTGAAATGTGGTTAAATTACCACATCTGTGTCTGGATTATGAATCAAACTGCCCCAATCTTTCACAACAGAAATCCCAATTGCAAATTTAATATTTCAAAGTGCGCTTCCGTTTGAACAGAGAATATTCAGCTATGGCCTTGTCAAAGGCCTCGGTGATGGGTTCAACAAGACTCTTCGCTGTATCCTGCAAGGCATCGGGCACCTTTGAAAGCACGGCAGCTGAAAAATCATCAACAGCATCCTTCTCTAGTTCAAGATTGATGTAAATCGCAGGAGTCAAAAGCAGTTTGTCGAATTTTGGCTTGGCGTTGATGATGGTGGTCAGGGTAGAGTTTGTGACGGTGGCCAAGTTTGACGTCGCAAGAGCAACTTGGATAGATTCGGCAATTGTGAGATTGGCAGAGGCCTTGGCGACCTCGGTCCCCTTTTTGATATCGATGAGGAGCTCGGTTGACTTGACCACAATGGCTGGTGTACCGAAAAGGCCACCATCCCAGTTGGAGACGGTCGTGTCAAGATCCGTCGTGATGTTGGAAATGGTGCCCATGGCGTTAATAATGCCATCGGCTGTTGCCAGGGCCGTCGATGCAAGGCCGGCTAGTATGAGAATATTGCAGGAAAGCATTGCGATCTTCCGTACGAGTCAAAATATACGATTTAGGCAAATTTCAATTCAGGAATTATTTGTGTGATTCCTATGAATTGATATATGCTTAACGGTCGAGATCACATCGGGTAGCAGGTTCTCTGTTTAAATGAGCATTTCCAAGTCATTGAACCTGCATCCCCCAGCTCGGAGTCACTGCCGTCGGAGCTGAGGATCCGTTGATCTACTTCATCACTCGATCGTAAAAACAAGTGGCGGAAGGGATTATCAACCCAACTATGCTGTATACGGTACTTGTGCCCGAAATGAAGCCGGGGTTCCCCGACCCAACGAGCTGGCGATTCATCCCAAAATGATCACATGCGAGTCGCTTTCCTTGGTTTCTTGACGCATTGTAGTTAATTTCCCGAAGTAGCAGCATTAATTGGCTCTTTTGTGTGAAAGCGTGAGGGGTTTCATCACAGTTGCATCTCGTTTGTTGGTAAAGCCTACAAGGTAAATTTAGGATATGCCGCGGCATACGGACCAGGATTGCATGTGGTGATCATCAAGTCGCCAGGGGCCTTGCTTGGTTAGTGCGCATGGACTGTTAGCTCAAGTCGATACACAAATCAATGTCTTGCAAATCTCAACAATTGGTCCTGGCAGTCTCCAATTGCATTCTGCTGCACTAGACACTATTATAGGAGAAAGGGTAGAGAGAACCGGATTAAGTCGTCAATGGGACCGAGTAAACATTGTGTTGTTCTTTTGGAGAGGAGCAGCTTTGGAACCGATGTTCTACTGAGAAATGTGGTCGGTCAGCATAATGAGAGCTAATGTGCGGGGTAATAATAATGGTGCTCTTATTGTGACCAGGCTTGGGCTACTTTCGAATGCGATCAGCTTCGGCTAATTCGGAGGTCTTACCGCTCCCTCGGTCTTTCACAAGCTAGTTCATTCACTATAATTAAAGAGTGCGCAAGTAAAACGGCCTCGGCAACTTCTATTGCATAGGTGCCTCTTCGCTAACAGCGAAAGTCGTAGATGAGAGGCCTAAGTCTTCACCCCGAACTACAGCTTGGTGTGGCCCGCAATTTATTTTTCTCGGATTTCAGGTGACTGCATGTTGCCGTTCATGTGATAGTTTACTTTTTACCATGAATTAACAACCCTCTACATGTTGCATGGTGCTCGCCCAAAATCTACATTCATGTCATGAGCGATTCCAAACTCACAATCACCATAATGCCTCGCCATAAAACTCCAATTCCTTTGCTTTTTAAAGAAAATACAGATCATCTCATGAACATCATTGTAGCCTAAACTGTTCCCGCCTTATGACGTGGCACTCCTGCGCTAAAAATGTTCAGAGCCCAGAATACAAACAGTAACAGAAGACCACGAGCAACATCGGTACTCATAAAGATCCTAGTTCCGGGGATGTGATATCTGTGAGTGCTGTAATTCGGAAGAGCCTTTTCAGGTAAACTCTCTTCATCCGAGCTCTCGTCCATATCCTTAACTCTTAGAATTGTTGACTGGGTGACTGATCCTGATTCAACCTGTGATGATGACGTCTGAAATAACAACCTTGTCACATTTGAGGTTCCCGTGGTCGCTAAATAGCCGGCTAAGATAAAGATTGGCGCAATGAAAATGAGGTCTCTCCATCGATCATTTATCAAGGAGCCGTCGCCTGTAAAGAGACCTGTGAGAAGCACGCCGCGGGAATTCGATGCAAGGAACAGATGAAAATGAAGAACATAGAGCTGGAGGGAGCACTCTCCTACCAACTTTAGTGCTGTTGATTGATGATTGCGAATTGTGGCGGACATGTTTCGTAAGCAAATGTAGGCCAAGATAGGAACAAATGAGGTCATACTATGCAACTGCATATAGGTAGCGAGCTCTAAGCCTTCTTGGGATAGAGTAGACCCGTAAAATGCTAGAATCATGAAGCCAAGAGCCCCAAATGAGTAGGTCCAGACAGATTCTAAGGGCTTATTGAGCTTGTATTTGGCGATGGCAAGCAACATACCAGCGTACGAAATGTACAGGTCTCTCGACAAGTGTCCTTCCAACAACTCAACGTTCCAGTGAACATTGAAGATCTTGAAGAAATACACCACGACTCTTATCACGGGTGTGAATTTGACCGCGACTGTAATAACCATGATAGACGCGACAATGTTGGAGAAAGCATACCCAGGATTAGTGCTGGGTTTCACATCCCCCAAGGCCATTGTAGCCCACACCACCAAGAAGAAAAAGCTGGCCAGTAAAATGTATTGGTAGTTTATGTAATCTGTGCTGGTAAAGTGGCACAAAAGACACGTGAAGATGTTGAGACGTAACAGAACACTGGCTGCTCTGAAAACCGAGTAGTCTCCCGTTGCTAGAAAGTACGCTGTGTTTTCGTAGGCAGATTGGAAAAGAAACGAAGAGCCCAGAACTGCCATCACAATGCTAGAAGTAGTAGACTCGTGGTTGGCCCAAGCGATGGAAACAAATAGCAACAAGACCAAGCCTCTCCACTCGTTTATCTGGCTGTGTGATAGGAAGGTGTGGTCGGTCTTGCCAGCTTCAGGCGGCGCAGAGAGTCTCTGTACAGTCAAGAGTACAATTATGACCCATCCAATACAGAGGAGAAAAATGCTCTCAAATTGCAACACTTTTTCTCCCTTGCCCATAAGTTGTGTACGGTCGGCGTAATGTGACATGAGCAAGGGCAGTGCCAAGGCGCCTCCGGTGTCCATATTTAGGAGTCGAAAACGGGGAGTTGACCGATGTGATAGCAAGCCTCTTGCTTCCACAAATAGACATGTGATTAGAAGTATCATCGCTGACCAAACAAGCAATGACTGGATGAGAGGCTTGTGGCCATAGTCAGTGCAACAAGTTGCATTAATTGGCCAGTTCTTGCGCGCAAGTTTGGCGTTGCATCTGAAGTTCAACACGATGTTGGCCCTCATCTCTGCTACATCTTCGGTATAGTGCCACCCTATGCTATCCGGGTCCACAATTGTTTTGTTCTGGTCCTCAACGATCTGAGCAAGCGCCCAAGCCATATGGAAATTGAGGTGTTGTTCATTTTCCCTCAGCCACCGCTGGTTCCCGCGCAATTGCCGCTGCTCGGCATCATGAACTGTCCAAGCCTTTACACTGTGCTCACCAACAGATCCCCGGGTGGGCGGTACGAAGAAAAGCTGGTTTCCCACGCCCTCTTCGGGATCCATTGGTGCAGTAAATGGGTTCAATGTCTTGTTCGGGAAAATCTTTGATGCATTGTGCATGGCTTCGTGAAACAGTGTATTCCACATTTCCACTTCGCGAGCAGTATACGGTTCCGAATACCAAGTGCCAGCCCCAACAAGAAAGAGACTGGCACCTTTTTGTTCACTGACCGGAACATGATTCTCGACATCATTGCTGTACCAGACCACCTCTTCGGCGTATGCTGTCAAGTTGCTTGACAATCCGAGATCTTCGTAAGGATTCCAGTAGCCTCGGTCCTGGAGAAAAGGGTTCCAGATATATTTGAGGGTGAGGTTTCGGTGCGGGGCTTTCCAGTCCGTATGGGGCGACATGGTAAGGTTTTCATTCTCTGCGGATATCTTCAGCTAGGAGTGATGTTTGTTAGGTCACTATTTGAACAATTGCCAAGTTGAGTTGGCGAGGTAAAAGGGTAAACTCACCAAGCTCACAATCGCTTCAGCATTTTGACGATTCGTAGAGTCACCTGAGATTACAATCGAACGGTTCCCCACACATTCGACAATATCGTCGGCCGTGTAATGATGGATCATACAATTCTCCGGCTGCCATTGACGAAATGGCAAGCGATCTCCATTCTCATTGGCAGGGTCGACCCAGCGGCCCGTGTGTAGAAGAGCGCGGCAACGATAGGGATCTGAACCGGGCACCACCGTGAAAATAAACACAGCGATGATGAAAATAAATCCCCAGGCAGTTACCACGGCCTTTGAGGCCACGGACACGGGCATAGCCCGGACCATCTCCGACTGGGCCCTGCTGAGTTTGTACAGACGTCGCATTTCAGTCGGGGGAAAGATGATGTGTAGTACTGCGCGCCCAAGTGGCAGGAAAATGACAGATGTTAATATAAATTTAAAAAGAATTAAGGAAGCAAGGCTGGTCACTCACTAAAGGGGGATCACTCTACACGCAACTCTGTTCAGGGCAAATTCCAATGCTGTTACGTTCCTGCTAAGCTAGGGGTGAGCTTTGAATGTTTTATCCTAGGTTTCAGTTCCATATTTCTTTAGCTTTACAGGGCTTGATGTGGAGATTTCAGACCCTTGTGAGGCATCCATTCACAGTCTAAGGGCGATCAGGAGGTTAACTTTGGTAGATACTGAATGGTAATCCTAGGTAATGTCTTGCAATATGCCCACACAGAGAGGGGTGTGGTCAGACTATGTCTCATTTTTGAAGCGCATCTCGCTGGCCCACAATCCTTACTTAAAGCTCCCTTCCTAAGGGATGATACAATGTTTCACCACAAAAGACTAGAAAGATTGATCGCAATAGTACAGGGAGGCATCCACAATGTTGACATTGGACGAAAAGGACATACTCACAAGTTAATCCACATCTCTCGATTAGATAGGTTACCTTGTATGTTCCTAATCTGCATCGTAGTCTAGCTCTACAAAATCAGTGATTATAATTTTAGATTTGTAGAAATTTCCAACACACAGACTCTCAATGTGCATGCATGTTCTGTCGCAAGGGTGGCGCATTGCCAGATAGTGATATATATGCATAGGGATCCTGTTCAGTTATTTTCTGACCTGTGAGCCATAGTCGCCCCAAAAATAGAAAGAATCATGTTTTTGTCTAAAAAGACTGTCTGTTTTAGGTTTCAAAGGTATTTTACAATCGCTGTGATTTGATATTGTTCAACTTCCTGGGTTCCTCGTTCAGCGGCCAAACAATAACGTCAACATGGCATTTGACTAGTTCTCCGTTGATCTCCCGGTTTAATCAAAGACTACGTATTTACAATGCAAAACTTCGCAGCGATGTTGTTCCCGCATAGCATTTGTGGGAAAACACTCATATAGAAGATATTATCTGTTCTGGGAAGATGACAAGTGGATGAATCCAGTCTCTTGCATTCAAGGACACATCCCCGATATACCAGCTATAATAAACATCGCCTCAAACATGTGAAGTTATTAGTTAGGAGCTATTCTCAATTAAAAAGATTATTTCAATTGAGCGCATTATTAAGTGACATGATCATTATGCGTGGTGGTGAGCTTTGCCACGAATCAAGGATCTCCTCGAATGTTAGTTCTGTTATTACCAAAGTTGTGCCCTTTTTAACCCTGTTCCTGCCAGGAAGATGCAAAAATGCCAGTCTCTCGCGATTTCTCGGTTGCAGAACCCTTGCCTTTCCCGTTTTTGACGGGAGTTGTGAGTGCATCCCTCCAGGTGAAACAGGTAGTGGGTCTCGCCCTTGTTCCGTTGTGATCACCCGCGATCCGGCGCGTATTCCCGGCAAACCGAAGTAAAAATCTTTTTTTCTTGGCCCAGGTCACTTCTTTGCAAGGGTCCCTGGCTCTCGTTCAAATATTCCGCGTATCCGGGTCTTCCCAGAAAGCCATTCCCTGGAATTGTGGTCCATGCGATCGGGTATGGCCCGGGACCGAAGTGAAAGCCGGGATCTATTTGAATGCCGACAGATATTCTATGAGTTTTTTTATTAATTTTTATCGGATCTCTTTTTTTTTTAGGGGAGAATAGCTCCCTGATGTCTTTGAATCTCTCAAGAACTCTGTTGGCTACCAACTTAATGAGCACAAGACAGGCACAAAGAATTGCAGGCGAAGGGCTATTGATGATAACGGCAAAATTAAATGGGCGTGTCCATATAAGTTCCATGCCATAAGCCCATATAAAGGGCCACATGCCCATTCGTATGTTGGTTGACATCCTCTGGGAAAGGTACAAGAGTATGTGAACTAATGCTCAAAGCAATTTGATGCCTCAAAATGTTACATAGGAAACAGTCCGCGGCTTTGCAAATCACCAATGCACACGGCACGGTTTCATTGGGTTCATCATCATCAATTTAAATCTACTGTATCCCGTCAAATTAGGTCCCGGTGAGTAAAAGAAGATTAAACAAGTGCAACCGATAAACCTTTGGGAGAAGTGGAGACTTATCGGCGGTCAATACGAGAAGGGAAGAACTACAAGGTCACATCTGTAATTATTGCATTAGTGTGCCCTCTTTAGAATTCGTTTGCATATGTATTTAACGTTCTGAGTATACGCGTATGTCGTGTGTGAACGTCATGGGTGCCCTTAGTGGGGTTCCAATGAACATGGATAAGTCCAGTACTACGTAGATTAGGCCATACAAGGCTCCCCTAACTGTCACAGTAGGACCTAAGGCCTCCAACTGAGCAGTTGAAATGCATGAAAACCTCTCATCACCGTCTTCTACCCAGTGTGATGGTTGCAAGATGCAGGGGTAATGCAAGGATGCTCGATTTGCTGGAACGTTGATAGGTCTCAGGTCAACATCAAGGATCATGGACGAATGGCGTCCCCGGGCTCCGACGCAGAAAATTTTTATTGCAAGCCACAACTGCCTGTCACATCATTCTCTTATGGCCAACAACCAACACGTACCAGGGGCATCGCGCACCACCCTATGAAATGGAGGTGTTCCTTCGCTAACCGAAAACCCCAGGAGTACTGCGTCGGGTTACATTTCTTCCCCGTACAGACCAGGACCAGGGGCGAAAACGATAAAGGGTGGATCTGGTCAGGTGGGTCTATGGCCAGGTCTTTGTCTTTGCCCGGTCAATTTCCACGCTTCCCGATCCCGCTTCATAACGTTGATGATATGAAGTCAGGGAAAACCGGGGTCACCTTAGCCTCACAAGTTAGGTAAGTTGCAATACCCACCTCACCATGTTGATACACAGTGTGTGGGAACCGTGCGTCGCAAGAAGTCCTCCCGCAGGAAAGACCGACGCGGCGACTACACCTTGTCGGAGACAGTAATGCCGCAGTAATTACTCCGGTTAAGCCTGTTTTGAAACAAAAAAACACATGGCAAGGAAGATTCTTCCTTTTCGGAATCCGAGTACGTGAAAGGAAACGCCCTCAGTCTCTTGTGGACGAGGCTATCCCCTCTTAGCTTTCTTTTCTTTGTTGCTTGCGATTGCCAATTCGCTAGAAGCATCTTTAAATCTTTTTTGGGGATAACCACGAGCGCATCATGTCAAAATAGACGCGTGGATCATCATTTCGCCAACTATGAGTTCCACGCAGAAGATCATTACAGACACTAACAAGGCCCCACTCGTTCAGGTTTTGACTTTGATGTTTCTTGTCATTGCCGTTCTGGCCTGCTTGGTACGATCTGGGACAAAAGTTCACATGATCAAAACTCTCAAACTCGATGATGTTCTTACAATTTTAGCCACAGTAAGTTGGTATACTGACATAAACGAATTCCACACGATCGTATGATACGCCGAAGTTCGTTGACTCACACAAAACATGTAGACTTTTGCCATAGGACAGTCCATTGCTGTATTTATTGGATGCGAAAATGGATTAGGAAAGCCGTTCGACACACTGAGCGCAAGCGAAATCAGGATATTCTTCAAGGTACGTTAAATCTACAATGGACTACTGGAGAGATACAACGAAAATGTTGACAACCCATTCAATTGGATTTTAGAGTCAATATGCGTCTAACGCCATGTTTATGCTTTCCCTATCACTTTCCAAACTTTCCGGTACCATGGACCTTCAAATGATGAGTCGGAGCAGCCAGAGGAAAGTCATCTGGGTTTGCCAAATTGTCATTGCGCTTTGGGGTCTCAGTGCACTCATCGCCAACTTCTTTCAGTGCCGATTACCAGCGCCATGGGATTACTCCAATGGCAACCTATGCATCAACCAGCGCGCCTTCTGGACGTATTTCTCAGTCGCAAATATTCTCACAGACATTGCTATTGTTGCAATCATGGTAGAAAACGCGCGGAAAATCCAGACGTCTGCTAGCAAGAAGGTTTTGGTCATAGGCGTCTTTGGCAGTCGCATTTTGTACGTGGCAATTTACCATCGTGACTCAAGCAGTATTTCATTAGGGCAAAGCGAGCTAACAAAACAGTGTTGTGCCCGCCACCGCCGTTCAAATATATTATTCCAACAAAGCCTTTTCTTCGAACGATCCAACATTTCCCATCTGGGAAGCAGCTATCGCTATCCAACTGGTCCAATGCCTTGCCATCTTCACCGTTTGCGTCCCCAATCTAAAACCTTTCCTCGATAGCCTCGAATCAGGTCAAATTCGTGTCGATGATCTGCGTCGACAGGGAAAATCCAGTAGCAATGGCTATCCAACCTACAAGCCCGGATATGCTGGATACAAATCACCTCAAAACAGCGTACTTGGATCCAAATCTCGAACGCGGGACCCAATCGATGCAATAGTCACATCCGCTTCACAGCTCAGTCAACACAGCAATGTGCACGAATTGGTTGATTTGAGCAGGTCAAAGGCGCGGGGCGGTGATTTGACAACGGGCGAGCAGAAGCAGTCCTGGGATGGGCAGAGTCACACAAGCCAAACCATTCTCATTCAACAAACCTGGCAAGTTGATGTACAGAGTCTAAGGGGCCAAAACAGTAACTAGATGCGGTTATCCAACATATATTCTATCTCTTCATGGTGTTGTTCAATTCTTACCAAATAAATTTATAATTCTTTCCCTCTCAAATAAATCTCGATTAAAAAAGACAAGCACTGTACCCTGATGCGTACCAGACACAGTCTGCGGTTTCTGCAATTTTTGCCAGACCTAACAATTGTGGTGTGGTTTCCTGAAGAAGTTAGTGGCTCGCAAGAGTTGACGGAAGAGGACAAAGAACAAAGACAGAATTAGGCAGGAACTTATCCGTTGCAGCCGACTTGATCCTTGTTGGAGACGAAATTTTCCCGCGGCATTGGCAAAATGCCACCACGACATGGCGTGACTAATAACAGGGTACGTTTGTTCGCTACAGCAGTACGAAGTCCGTGGCGTGCAACCAACGTGCATGAAATGCATGACTCTCGATGTGGCGATGGTAACCGCGCCAGGGCTGTTCGGTTGATGTCGGCGGGTATAAGCAATCCAATCCCCGGATCGCATCCCTGGTTTCCGGCAGAGTTGCAGGGGCCACACCTAAATCTCGCTTCTGCAACATTGGCTGTGTTGGCTTTTCTTGCAAGACCCTCGTCAAGATACCGTAAGAATTAAATAATCATTTAACCCTTTCACGGATGTCGGGCCGGAATCAATGTCTTTTGCACTGCAAATCTTGAGACTTTACGTTAGCTCAAAAGTCACATCTGTATCATAGGTACAGGCAAAGTAAAGTCAATATGGATGCCGCTGGGAATATCATTCAATAGGTTTCAGTAAAAGAAATCACGACATTTTGGCATTGTTTAATATTAGTCGGAGAATTGGGAGCAGGGAGCTAAAACCGTTCCATTGTCCCGTCTACTTACCAGGTTACTCGGGCTCGCAAACGGGAAAGCGGCCAAGACAACCAAAATCCCACATTGCATGTCTCCACTTGTTCTAATCCCCAAGCAGTTAAACACGTGTACTGCTGTAGCACAGTACGCGCACACTGAGAAGATCAAACGTCGACGGTAGCCAACTAGCAGACCAGTACTACTCATTTCCGTTTCCATGCACTCCTGGACCTGATACGAAATGATCCCTTAAGTATGAAATATCTTGGAAAATATGTCGCCGACACCGCCCCTCGCTTCAGGCCCCAATTAATTTTTTGCTTTTTCCTCTTGAACTTTCTCGTCTGTGTTTTTTAACATTCCATCAATGTCCTTCCCGTCATCTTTTCATTGATTGCATTCTCCATCCACTTCCTTTATTCAGATTTCCAAAATGGGGAGTAGCACCAGTAGCCATGAATTGGGCAACCTTCCCAACAACAAGGTCGCCGTTGAGGCTGAGCCGCACTCCGAGGTCAGCTCCAAAAGTGACCGCTTCGACAAAGATCAATTAGCACGACTAGGCAAGAAGCAAGTTCTTAGGGTACCGCATTACCAAGAGAAATACGTCTTCTGTAGTTGCTGACTTGGAAATCTAGCGCAACTTTGGCTTCATGTCAATTCTAGGTTTTAGCTGTACCATTCTCATCACTTGGGAAGCCGTCACCGTTCTTTTCGCCCAGGGTCTCAACAACGGCGGCACAGCGGGCGTCCTGTACAGCTTCCTCTTTGTTTGGGGCGGCAACTTTAGTGTCTTTACCACCATGAGCGAGCTGGTTTCTATGGCCCCTACATCTGGCGGGCAATACCATTGGGTTGCAATGCTAGCTCCACGATCGTGTGCGAAATTTCTCAGCTACGTTACCGGATGGCTGACAGTGGGAGGCTGGCAAGGTTCCGTTTCTTCCAGCGCACTCCTGACTGGCAACATGATTCTTGGCATGGCTACCTTGAACAATGATAAATTCGAGGCGCAATTGTGGCATGGCACTCTCCTCTTTTGGGTCATTCTCCTGTTCGCAGTCTTCATCAACACCCTTGTCAGCTCTGCGCTACCCAAGTTCGAAGGTCTAATATTGATCCTGCACATCCTCGGTTTCTTTGCGATTCTCATTCCCCTTGTGACCCTCGGGCCACATGGTAATGCCAGCGAAATTTTCTCTAATTGGGTCAATAATGGTGGATTCCAATCCCAAGGACTGTCCTTCATGGTTGGTATGATGGGCAACGCTTTTGCTTTTGTTGGCACCGACGCTGCTTTCCATGTAAGTTTTTTATCTTCCAATCCAAGTTCGCATCTCACATCAAAGACAGATGTCTGAGGAGACTGTTAACCCTGCTGTTGTGGTTCCCCGATCCATTTTGCTGAGCCTTGCTATCAATGGCACGTGCGGTTTCGCCATGCTCGTCGCGATGGTGTTCTGCATGGGAGATTTCGACAAAGCGAGCGCTTCTGGCCCAGGTCTACTCGGATTTCCTCATATGTACATTTTCAAGCAGGCTACTAACTCATCCGGTGGTGCAACTGTTATGTGTGCAATCATCATGATTCTCGGTGCTTGCGCAACTGTCGGGATGTTGGCATCGACTTCCCGAGTTTTCTGGTCCTTCTCCCGCGACCGGGGCCTTCCGTTTTGGGGAACACTGTCTAAGGTTGATGACCGAACCACCGTTCCCGTCTGGGCTGTGATAGTAACATCCATCATTGCCGTGCTTCTATCCCTTATCAACGTCGGTTCGCCAGTCGCCTTCCAGAACGTCACATCTCTGTCTATTTCCTGCCTTTATGCTTCATACCTCATCGCTGCCACCCTACTCCTTTACCGTCGGACAACAAAGGGATTTAGTCTCCCCAATACCACAGATTTACCAGCCCTTGCCAACACGACCGGTGCTGAACTCGTCTGGGGTCCTTTCCACCTCCCCGGTCTCTTCGGTATTGCAAATAATATTCTCACCATTTGCTACCTGATTGTTGTTGGTTTCTTCAGCTTCTGGCCTCCAATGTTGAACCCGACTCCCGACATGATGAATTACAGCGTTCTGGTAACAGGGTTTGTTGCTTTTTTTAGCATCATTTATTATTTGATTTGGGCTCGAAGGGAGTACAATGGCCCCGTTATCGAAAGGTAGAGAGATTGAAAACTAGATCTCCGAGGATGTTGTATTTTCACGTGTACTACACTTTTACCAGGGAGAGTGGAGTATTATAATACACTTGCATGTCAATCACCCCCGGCATCAACTCCAAATTTCTTTTATTCGAGAATCCATTTCTACAAAACCCAAACGCGTTAGGCTCAACTGGAGGCGTTCCCATATAGTAATGAAGGTCACAAAGGTAGCACATAGAACTTTTGTTAACCAACAACTTTGGCCTGAAACTAGTCTCATTTAGGTCTTGTTCGAACTTGTTAGCTGATGTTACTTTATTCCATGAGAAAATATGTGATGCGCATTGTTACTGTCTATTCCAGTTTTACTGTTATAACTCGGCCCTGATCAGATCCAATCGCAATTCTCGATCCTGAAATCACAGCATCGCATGCTACATATTCAGGAGGTATCCAAAGAAGCCTCTTCCCGCCCCTTAAAATCCATGATCCGTCGGAACTGATCATGTACTCTCCTATCACATCTTTGTGTTTGTGAGGTTGTGAAACGTCTGCCAGTGGTATGAATTCAAACAATGGAGAGCGCTTTGAATCACGCTTAGATATGTGCAAAGATTTGGGCTGGTGTTGCGTGCACTTTCCTGACACCGTGTCCCATTCTGCAGTTGACCAATCTCTGTTGATGGCGATGACTTGCTGCCCGCTGGGGGAGAATGCAATGGAAGACGCATTGCGAAATTCATGCATTAGGCATTCTCCAGTCTGAAGATTTCGAATACCTACTTCGCTGTGACGACTTGAGAATGCCACTTGTTGACCATCAGGGGATAAGGCAAGTGCATCAACTGTCTGATCAAAACGTTGCGTATACACACAGTCATTCGATTCGGTATCCCATATCTCGAGCTGACAATTGATGGTCTGGCTTTCCAGATATCCAAATCTTTCCTCCGAAGCTACTGCGAGGCGTTCTCCATTGGCAGATAAAGCCAAAGACCACACATGGTGGAATTTCGTCTTCATTGTTCGCAGGCAGGAGAGCGAATTTGCATCCATGATTTGAACTTCATTGTTCATTTCCACTGCAAATATGGGTGCCTTCTCCGCAGCAACAATCGCGTCAATATGACGCGGGAGAGCCAGCGTTTTCTTGAAAGCACCCGTTGATGCGTCCCAGAATTTGATTTCATCGTCGTCTGCAGACAGCAAAATAGTGTAATCCATGGCAAAGCATACTGAGTGGGCCATTGATTTATGGGTTTCCGCAGCGCGCATCATTGTGGTCGCATTCAGGTCCCAAACCTTTATTAACTCGTCATGCCCCAGGGATGCAAGAGTTGTATCATCCGCCGAGAAGGCGAGCGAGTCGACTCGAGCGCAATCTGCATCTAGAACCCGGGGTGTCTGGTCGTCGTTCAAGGCCAGGATGGTTATTTCACCCTCGTCCGAGCCCAGAACGACCTGCTGCCTCGAGAGAGCCAACGAACGAACGGTTTGCTCCGGGAACTGCAATGTGTGTAGGCATTGGCCTGTTGCTACTTCCCAAACCACTATGCGAGAAGAAGACGCCGAGGCGAGAAGTTTGTTGTTTGTTGAGAAAGCCACCGCTGAAGCGTTCTCGTTGTCAACAAGCAGTCGTGGCACTGGATCCGGGTCTTCGCCCCAGCGAAATAGTTTCAGAGCCTTGGGCCCTTGTACTGCAAGCCAGTGACCATTGTGCGAAAATGCTCCAACGCCGGCATAATCTGGTATAGTTAAGGCTTGGACACACTGGCCTGTGTGTAGGTTTAGTGTACGCGCTTCCCCACCCCTTTCGATCAGAGAAAGATGGCTGCCATCGCTCAAAAATGTCATCAGGATATATATAGACTCCCATCTTATGATGTCAGGGAAAGTCGCAAAGCAAATGCCACTTTTTGGGTCCCAGATTCCGATGCTACCATCATCGTGGCATGATGCAACTCTCCCATCTCTTGAAACGGTGACAGCATATACTCCAGAGTCGAGTTCATTCGTGAGCCTTCGAATACAAACGCCTGAAGTTAGATCCCAAACTGGCATATCGTAAAATGCATCCAACACAAGCCAGCCATTGTGTAAGAAGGAAACACTTCCCGGTCGACCGCCTCCTCCTGGCAACATCTGCAATCGTGGAGGCCAGTTAGACTCCACCAAGGGCGGCTGTTTTATCCATTCTGGAATCTCTTTCTGGAAATTCTTTCGGATAATACTTTCCGTTGGAGCAAAAATGAGGGCAGAGCTGTATGCCTGCAATGGCGACTCATCAATAATATCGCAAAACGCCAAAGTGAATCTTCGGGCATCGTGGGCAAATGCCGAGAATTGGGTGCTGCCAGTTGTCTGAGATTATTCTGTTAGCTTTTAGACAAGGTGATAAGGTGCAGCATGTGGCCTACACTAATGATGTTATGCAGTTCATTAACCATTACCACTGCATCGGACATTCGGCCCATTAGACTCAATGTTTCCAGCCAATGAAGAAAATGTTCCAAGAGAAATTCATGGACTGAACTTCCGTCTTTGAACTTTTGCTTCGTTTCTTTCATGTGATGTAACCAAAATCGGCATGCATATTGAGTCTCTGGTGACAGGTATTTTGCAATTGATCCCCGTTCCAGTTCAGTGCGTCCCTTCCCCGGTATTCTCATGTTGCATATGTCAGTTCTAAGGTTGTTCTGCAAAATATCCAGACATCTAAGGCCCAGTTCTTTATGAATCCTTTCTTTGCGAATATGAAACTCCTGGGCCTTTTCATCGTGTACCAAGAAGTCCCGGAAGGACGAATGAAACAATCGGATTGGGCTGCCATGTCTGGGTATATCAAAAACCGATCGAAGATGATTCAGATGAATGTTAATGGTGGATTCGTGAATATCGAGCAGTCTGGCTAGCGCTGTTGCTGACAATGAGGCAGCAAGAAGCACAATAGACCCCACAATCCTTTCAAACTGTTGGATCACCTTGTTCCTGGACTTGACTGGGGTTTCGGAGGTTATCTGGCTCAAAATGGGATAGTACAATCTCCCATAGTCGGATGTGCCATCAACCAAATTGTCGATGAAAAGTTTGGCTCTGTCATTGGGAGGTATGTGCTGGTTCTCATGTCGTAGAATCCGAGAAAATGTGGTGACTGAGATGAACAGAGTGCATTCGCTAGCAAGGCTTTTGGTTATTTCATTCCCAGGCCATTCATTAGGTAGATTGAAACCTTCCCTCTGATGAGGAGCATTGTGGCATGCTTGGAAGTCAGACAAGTCGGAATGCAAGATAACACGAATATCGTCCCCTATACTGTCCTGATTCACCTGATGAAGCATAAAGCCGTGATGCATCTTTTTCAAAATATTGAAGTGCTTTTGAGTGTTGTATTCAGGCCTGCTAGCAATGAAAACCTTGAAAGGCCTGTAATTACCTGTCGTTAGAAGGCGTAGTATGGAGTCTTTGTACTCCCCGTCCTCGCATTCATCGAAAGCATCGACAATAATAAGAGGAAGCGATGCCCCTTTCTCGGGCTTGAAACGTTGCAGTGGACCCACAATTAGCTTTTCAAATTGGGCCTCTGGAGATCCGTGGACGACCTTTGGATCATCCCTGATAGCTTCTGAGATGTGCCAGTCAAGAGAAGGTGATTTGCGAGCAAACTGCTGTGCCAGTGTGGTGAAGAAACGCTTCCCTTGTCCCCGATCGCCCTCTCCTCTCTTAAAAAAGAAGTTTGCGGACAGCACCGCAGCCTCTAACTTGCGAGCAATGGTTCGGGAGACGGTGGACTTGCCAGTACCAGCCATACCCTGCAGCCAGAATGTCCTTGAGCCTTCTGAGCTTTTGGCCCAATCGTATATTTCATCCAGAAGCGCAACCCGTGTTTCAGGGTGGCAGAAGTCACTGAACTGGTTATCGATATGATTCCAAGTAGCCCCCGATGCTAAAGGAAGCTTAGAAAGCAAGTCGTCTTCGTACATTGTGCGTACCATTTCACTAGATTGTAGAATGAGTATCTAATTCTGTCAATGGATAATCAGGGAACATACCTGGACTCTTGGAAAGTCCGATGCAATCCACTAATCTGGTCGAGAAGGGTCTGCATTGTCCTGCGATCCCAAAACCTGCAATCCTTTTCACACTCATCTCCAGCCCGACCGAGACGAATTCCAGCATCCCTCATATTCTCTAGAAAGGGCTTCGCATCTCCCAGTTGAAAAGGAGTACTTAGGGTGGTTTCTGCGTCCCGTTGCCAGCCAACTACGTGGCAGAGGAGTTGAAGTGAGCCGACATATGTTTCGACGATGGCGACCTTTAAGTTATAAAGGGCCTCATTAGGCACAGACTTAATAGTGGAGCTATTTATGATATACACTCTTTGGTACTTGGAACATTGGAGAAACAGAGCGGTAGCTGTTGCGATGCCTTCTAAAAGGAGATTTCTCTGATCACCTTCCGCAGTAATTGCCTTCCAAACAAAGTTAGCCATACTCCATCTTAGAACGTAATGGGACTTGAGTCTGCACACCAAGAATACAAACTGAATTGCAACCCACGGAATGGCAGCGTGTGCTGGGTCAACACCAGATGCGATGTCTTCCATTAGAGCAAAGTCGCCCAACGTCGATATTACGCTTTGTAGAGGGTGATAGTTGTTACTGTCATCATCATGGTTCTTCATCTCTTTTTCCATCATATCCTTGAGGCTCGTGACCAGATCCGGCAAGGAGACAGGATTTTGGGTGGCCCCATGGTCCCCAGTCGTCTTCAAGAGAATCTCGCAAATGATGTTTGCAATTTTTGGGTTTTTATTTTCATCCTTTAGCTCTGCAAGGGCTGTATCCCAAAGTTGTTTTGGGATTCCGATGTTATTCTCCGAATCTGTAGACGAGTATGATGATTTCGAATCGCCGACAAGTTGGCCGTTGGTTATTGGTTTCTCCGGATCTATATGCAAAGAACCTGGTTTAGCATGATCAATAAGCTGATCATCAGTCTTTTCTGTATCTGGATCTTCTTGCAAGAGGCCCGGTTGAGCGTCATCGGCGAGGTGATTATCGGTTTTTTCCGTTTTCTTGGGATCTCCGCACAAGGAGCTTGGTTTAACGCCGCCGGTCTGTCTATTAGCTGCCCCTGTTCTCGCTTTGCCTTATTAGTAAAAACAAGTTGATTTGTCATCGCCAACTCACCTGGTAATGGATTCGATCTGGTAGTGACAATTGCATCTGACACCGGGCCTTGCTTCTCCTTTTTTGATCTTAGCCGAAGCGGTAGGCAAATTAGACACGGAATGCATCGCCATAGCCTTTTGCGTGAACTTTTTGAACTTTTGGCAAACATGCTTGTGCAAGTTGTAGCATGTGTTGATATAATTTAGTGACAGACTTGTGTTGCGTGAGTAAAATCCTTTCCCCAACAACTAGTTGCCTCGAGATTTCAGTCGCCACAGGTAGGTTCAGCTTTATTACTCAGTCTTTTTTCGTCTGCATTGCTAGTTTATGCATTATGACTTGGCGCGGCCCGCTCACATTTCACCCGAAGCCAAAGCACTTCACAGAGTGCGAAATGAGATGTGTCATTGCATGCATCAAGCGCCGACGCAACAATGTTTCAAATGGAGCCAGTGGCGCTCATCAACCCTGTGGCTTTGGTTAGTGACGGGCCTGTTAGCACAATGCCTCTCAAAATGACTCATTTTCTACGATCTGAATGCAATGTTCTACGCATAACTCTCGATTCATCTTTTTGATTGAGGCATATATTATCTGGCCAGGCCTCGGCGATGACACAACCCCTCTTGTCAACACCTTGAGTTCGTGTCCCTAGGTCCTTCCATTCCTTTTCCCAAGATGTGCCCCCCTCCACCAATGCCACAATGGATTCCGGAACAGAATATTTCGTAATCATGCGATGAATGGCTTTTGGGATATTCCTTCTTTGTTTTATGTATGATTCGTTGTTTCGGGATTTTGCTTCTTTATATGGGTACGATGCTTAGTTGGCGGTTAGTGGTTGGTGCAATCTACCCGCTTCAGCCCGAGCAGCAGCCGGGCCCAGAATAACCGCTTCTGACAATAACCTTCAATGACCCGCTCGACCGATCTCACTCTTTTTCGCTGTAGATTTTGGGTACGCATGTAGTCATTAGCATGTAATTGCTAGAAGATGCGCTCTATACAACGACTATGCAAGCCTTATGTATTATAGAGCCATCGCTCTATTATCATAAAGCACCATTGAGAAATAATTGAGCCCGCAATTCGCTTGCGTGTGCTGCTGGTGGGGCACAATATCCCAAAAGCAAAGTTGTTCGGAATTTTCTTGCTGGCCGATGCAGTACTCCCAACCAATCATGTGTACATGGGCTTCTTAATGCGCTTGTCGAATCTCCACAAGCAACCCAGCTCCGCTGACCCTTTGTTCGATGCGGTGGCATCGGGGAAGTCGAGACTGCAAATGGCCCAAGCCGAAGAAGTGGGGTAGTAGTACTGTAACTATCAGCATCGCGATGATGGAATTGAGGGTTATGCTGATCTGAGCTTCTCGAGTCTCACTATGAGTCTTAATATTCTTCATTCAAGAGAATATTCCAAGAGTACGGCCCTGCACATCATTAGACGGGCATATCTCAGTGCAATACATCTTTAAAAAAAGACAGCATATAGTTCACGCGGTTATTGGGAGTCGGGCATCATCAAATCAAAATATGCAAAGAAGTATTGTCACTTTTTAGCTGTCACCACACATATTGCAAGAATCCGAGGACATGTATATTTTCTCAAATCGCACCATACATTCCGTGGTCCCGAAAACCCCACGGTACGTTTGCGCATACTTATCTAACCCCATATCCGTTCCATCCAAGCTAAATTTGTTTCCTGGCCGGGCAAGATCTACTTGTGGGAGAGTAGCTCAGCTAAAGATCAGCTTCATGTTTACTTTGAATGACCAGGCACCATACTGTAGAGAGAAGCATTTAACAGCAGTAGGGCATGCCATCGGGGGCACCAGAGGTAACAGAGCAAGGGAACTCGCCGTTCCCGCACTCTTGGTTGCAGAGATCAAGAGTAGCGTAGCAGTTCAGGGCAGACGCGCTGCTAACAAGCCCGATGGCCAGAATGACTGTAGATAGTTTGAAGTGCATGGTGTGTCGCGTTTATTGGTTGTGATCGAAGTGTTTGCTAGTTTTCCTCTTCTGATGGTCGACTGTGATGAGTAGAGAAAAGTAAAACGAGCCGGACAGTCGAGCGCTTATTTATCTCCATCGGCTTTCGGCACTGGGTAGTCGTATTCCAACATCCAGCTTGGCTTTACTTGGGCTTGAAGTGGCACGGCGATCGGCATGTCGGGAATTCGGACCACGAATGACAAAACCAACGTGATATGCACTGTAACAATCTCCCCACCAGCGGCAAGAATGACTAGCAGTTCGCAGACCGGGCGCGAAGGATACTTTCTGAGTTTCGGGAAACCTTTATGCGATTAATGGAAAATTTGTATTCTTACAATGAAAGTGAAACATGGCATCCACCTTGGGGAAACAGTGGATCAAAACGGGTGCCGGCCCCATCGCACCGGGAGGAAAATGTCCAATTCGCTCCCCCGGGTAGCCTATGCCGGTGTAGCCGAGAGCTAACGTCTGGGGTGCACTGCCGTATCTGTCGCGCGGCTTGAGAGAGCCCTAGTATCCACTATGCCCGCGCAGGCCAGCTGCTTTGAACCATCAGGAAATATGATCCGTTCGACAAGCGAGATTCATCTATACCTACAAACTCCTGTCTCAACATAGAGTAAATCAGGACCTTACTTAAGTAGAACAGGATGAATCTTCTCACGCTACTCTTAGTCATTCAATAAAAGGGACGGAGGTTGTTGAGATTCATGAAGTCGCCACAAGATCACATTTAGTTGTTGTATATCCCAGTCTCCAACTGTTGGCGTCTTGGCTGCTCATTGGATGCTTTTTTCTCTCTTATGATGCCCATCCTGAGCGCTGGATACTATTGCCCCTAGCATTGTCAAGAGGTCTTATTGGAAAGTGCCTACCGCATTTGCCGATCGGCACCTAGCCGCTTTAGACAACAATATGCGATATCTATGCATCATCATTGATCCTAGTGCCTCATAGTCCATCTAGTCACAACGGAAACACGAAGCGGGCGTGTCACGGAAAACAGGTCGTCACAATAACCGCGAGCTCTGGCACAAGAAATCCCTCTACAATGCTGATACAAAGACTTCAAAATTCAAAAAGCGATCATCTGGTGACAAATAAATATTACATTAAGCTAGACTAAGGACAAGAGAAATTTCTCTCATCCGCCTCGTTATTATCTTCAACAGTCGAAGAGCTTCCAGGGATCAGCTTTTCGTCGGCCCAGAGAGGTCGGTTGTCGAAGCTGAACTGGAGGATTTCCGGACGTTGATAATGGCCAGCGGCATCTACCCAGACTTTGACTTGTCCGAGCTGTGACAGATCCACCTCTGCAGTCACAAGCTTCTCCTCAGCACCGGTATGAGGCCCAGCAAGAAAAGTGCAAAAGGGATGAATGACAGAAGACCAGCCTCCACCCGCCTTGACAAAGTCCTGCTTGCCCAGATTCTTCTCCATCCATTCAAGACAAGTATCATCAACATAGTTCGAAGCAGTTATGACAAAAACCTGGGCCGTGAGGGCATGTGCCTTCATCAAAGCCTCAATTTGAGAATCAGCAACAGCATCGAACCCAGCCATAGTTGACAATGCCGGCCAGGCGCCGGCGTGAACGTGTTGTTTTTGAGTAATCAGCGCTTGGCGTGCCCCGTTCATGGTGTGTTCCCAACAACAAAGCCCGCCAAGGTTAAAAGGCCGCCCTGATGCTGTTGGTCTGTATGTTCGCAGAGTATGGCCACCACCCTGCGCCCAAACATAACGCTCAGAGTATGTTGGCTGCAATTTTCGGTGTACACCCAACAAGCTACCATTGGAATCAATGTTGACTTGGGAATTGAATAGCGTATAGCCTCCAGAAACGCGCTCCGAGATACCAAGGCTGATAGCTACACCTGCGCGGCGACAGGCGGCCGAGATGGATTGAATTTCTTCGCCATCGTCGACTACGACGCTCTCATCGGCGTATTTTGCAATGGCCCCAACTTGTTGCAGGGGTGGATAACACTCAATCCAGTACTTGGTGTTGTTTTGTTAGCGACTTCTGCATCTTTCATAATTGAATGCTACCGCAGCACTAGACACATCAGGGGGTATATGCAATCAGGGGGGCATACCGGATATCCAGGAATAAATGTCTCTGGGAAGACAAGGAGCTCGATCTTCTCTTTGCCAGCTTGCTCGATTAACTTGATCACTTTTTCCGTAGTAGCGGCCTTGTTCATGAAGACGGGTGCGGCATGAACCGCCGCAACGACGATCTTGTAATCCATCGAAGGTTAGAAACTTGCAAGACGAAGTTACAGGACACGGGGGACCCAGATTGCGGGCGAGTCAATGTGGCTCTGAGACGTGAAGATAAGAGACAGAAGAGTGAGGATCTTCTGGAACCGCCTCGGGGACACGGTTGTGACGGACTCACAAAGAGGACATGTGTCAGTATTTGAATCTTTTAATGTTGCATCACTAGTCCTTCCTCAGGCAACCATGTGGGACCTCATCTCTCCACAATTTGAGATTGTCTCAATCACGGTGCCCTAGATTGCAGTGGAGCTCTTGATCCTCCTACTGAGGGGCCTGGCTAGATCTTGCTCTCGCTGCGCTTTAGCTAGCTAGCTGTCTGGGCCGGCCAGATACCGCTATAAGGAGGCTGAAGTTAGCTTACTGAAAGCTAGCTACTGCGCCTGGATGGTGTTGCTGAGCTTTTGACACCGAGCATCAGCGCCGAACACGTGCTGACGACGCTGACGCGTCAAACCGTGTACAATCCAACGTGAGCGGTATCAAGGTCCAGTGAAATGTATGGATCGGAATTAAGAACAGCAAAACAGAGGATGAGGTCTAATTAGCGATCTCATACTTCAGGATGAAACAGGAACCTACCAACAGAGTCAAGACAGTTGACACGATGAATAGAGATCCATATCAGGAGAGGAGCCATCAGCAGTACTCGTTGAAATAATCAAGTAAACTGGAATTAGTCCGCATTGCTCTTGTAAGTTAACTCGACAGCCTACTATTTCCGCTGTTCAATGGCTATTAGAACTGGGACGAAGTGTGGCAGAATTTGGGCACCAGCTATATCAGAGCACAGTGACGACGATTCGTCACAGGATTCAGACGTTACGACTGTCTCGTCATAGGTGCAATTGGAGCGTCACCCAAGAAGCTTCCAAAGTGTTCACTCATGGGCTTCTTTTGTGATTGCAAATGAAAGTGTTGGCAATTATTGTTCATAATACGAAACTCGCAGCCCGCAGTAATAATAGATCCAATCAAATGGTACCATGTGTGTAACTTTACTATGTTGCTATACTCAAATTGGAAATAGAAAAAGTCAAATCATCCAAAACCCAGACGACGGTCTCCGCTCCATTCTTATTTGGAAGACTTGTACTTCTTGCTGGTCTCATGACCGTAAGTGATCGACACATTGAAGTTTACCAGAGTGGGAAACTCAGGAGCATGCACAAGAGTTAAAAGGCTTGCGGAAATGAGGCCTGTTCCCTGGGGGGGCAAATTCTTGGGAACGACTAGAGTCTTGTTGAAGTTGTGGGCTTGGTTGGACAGTTCTACACTCAATTAGTGCTGTATTCACCTAATTATTCAGTGGTAATACGTACTAGGCCCGAGGAGAAAGGGTTCGATGGGGTTATTAATAGCATCCTGGAATACCTTTCCATAGGTGTAGCCGAACACAATGGCAACATCGTAGGAGGGCTCTCCCTTGTTGGAGCTTTCAATAATGACCTCAAAGGGCTCACCAGGCTTGATGACTGAAGGGACAGAGATGCCGCTGATGTGGGCCCGGGTGGTGCCGGCAAGGGCGGCGACTGCGACGGCGAGGGAGAAGCGCATTCTGAAAAAGAAGAAAAAATGGATGTGGGGGTAGAGATTTTGGTGTTTTGAGCTGCTCAGAGTTGCTGTAGAATGCTTTGAGATGCGGCGATGTAGATGGGAGAGTCTTGGCAAAGGCTCAGCTATTTGTACTCAAGTTTACCGCCAGTGTTGAGCTGAGACATAGGCGAGAATGGCAAAATTTCAGCCGCAAAAGCCACTGTCAGATATTTCAGGAAGCTATTGAGACGCCAATTTCGTATTTTCCCGTTCAAAAGCGTGGTCGCGAAGCATTCGTCAGGCCAGAAATGACTAGCGGTGCCGAGTGCCGTTCACAATAAGCCGTCCCCCAGTCATTCCAGGTCCCCGAATGAACCGTCGAAAGCCACGGCGCCGGGGCCGTGCAAATGGGCGGACCCCAATGCTTGCGCGGGGTCGACCCTCGTCGATAATTCGCTTGTCAACTAAAGCCCCCGGGGACTAGTCCGAGTTTAACAAGCCTCGCACCTGAGGGATTGTCGAGACACTGGGCTGTGCTGTAGGGCTGAGGAGGATGGCTAATAGCGAAGCACGTCACTCATTCTTGGAATGATGCACAAAGGTAGATATCGCTATTCACGCTAGAGCGCTTCTTGGTGGTGAATTATAATAGTAACAACCAAGATATATATAGCGTAACTAATTACTTAGCATGATAAAAATAGAAATACTGGGGATGAGCAATCTAGAACAGTATCCCCAAATTTTGACTATATTGACTATTCTTTCTATTTATAATAGTCCTGGTTTCGCTCAAAAGAGGGTCAGGCCGCCTTCTTGAACATGCAAGACAGACATGGATCCTTGATGCATGTGGATACTTGCGTTCTCACTATTACATGACTGGCTACCTAGAAAATAAGCATCAGATCACTTGTCTTGGCAGCGGGTGTCTGTGGTCTCGGGACGTTACGTCAGCCTTAGCGCGCGACAGCGCGACAGCATGCCATGTCATTTCCAACCAGGCCCATCAGACCAATCACCCAAATGTGCGAAACTAGCTTTTTTTTTTGGGACGTATAGATTTTGAACTTGGAATACGGCTTCTGCATACCAACATAAAAAAACATTTCCGAAGTATCAGTGCTGTTTAATCTCTCAGTCCAATCATAATCATCATTACTAGACGGCCATTTCCTCGTTACTCTCTTCGCGTGCCAGCCTCGACATCTGGCCCTGGTGAACCCGTCCTTCTTCTTTTAACGGCGAGTTGGAATGGGTGTAGAAATCTAGCCTGCAGAGTGTCTGGAGCCAGGTTACTTGCCGGGCTTGGGGAGCGAGGCGACCAATTTATGGCATTAAACATTGAAGATCTTCTTCCTTGGCTTGAAGGATTATCCCAATCGATATCATTCTCAAGATCCCCAAAAGGACTCGTAGGTTGCTTACGTCTCGATTGCCTTCTTGATGGAAGTGCCGAAAGCATAGCGCGAGAGAAATAGGCTTTGGATGATATATCCTCAGAACTGTTACTTTCGTTGTATCCCACATGTGGCTCGTTTTTTTCCTCAATCTCAAACTCATCATCATCAAAATCGTTATCATGCTCATCAAAGACACTGAAGTCTTCATCATCGGAATCCTCCTCGTCTGAAACTTTTGGATTCAAACCATCTTTGAGTCTTGGCTTCTGTCCATCAAGCCACGCCATCCAAGACTCAAAGGTGATTCGAATCCTATTAGTAGCCAATGCAATACATATCAACGGGATCGAAAATGCTGCGGACAGGCCAACTAGCGAATCTCGGTTAATTTTACAAGAGAAGGCGCTGCAGTGGGTATGACGTACCAAGGTACCACGATACTTTATCCAAGGGCCAGGATATCTCTCCCGATTTATCCTGCGGGAATGATTCGACGGGCAAGTCGAAGAAAGCGACAATAAACGACAGTGGAAGCTGGGATAAGTGTTTAGATTTGAAGGACTTCGCCAATAGAGGCCGCGGAAGATTGTGAGATAACATACGAATATGATAGTAACAACGGTAAAGACACATATCACCTATTTTAGAGTCAGCGATGGGTTCGAGGAAACTTTTGGTTTCGAGGTCATGTTACATTGCCCTGCTTCTGGGTTTCTTGCTGTGCATGACGGGAGATACGGGCCTCCCACGCATTGACATGCATCTGCTTGAGATCAAGAAGATGATTCAGCTGTTCAAGCCCCCACAGTTAATAGGATACTTTGCAAATCATCCTTGAATAGTGACTCACTGAATCCTGAACAGTCCTGGCATTAGCCATCATATGCTTGACAATTTCAATATTTTTATTGACAATTTCCTCCGTTTCAGCCATAAGATCGCGGTCTTGAAGTAGAATTTGACTCCTGTTAGTTGTGTCCTGTTGACCACCTCGATCTCCAAAATGGACATGTTTGTTAGAAGCGCTTGCATTGCCCTTCTTGTCCCCTTTTGAAACATTTTTCATGCCCCCTTTCCTCTGGTAGAGTTGAGAAAGACTCCGAAGAACCTCTTGCTGCTGCATGAGGACTGTTTTGACAATGGTCAATTCGTCTTGAATATCCATGATGGTGACGAGAAGCTTGGTCTCTTTGTGAAGCCGAAATAGTTCCTCAATGTCGGCCGATTTTGGCTTTCCGCCTGTCTTGGTTTCAAGGCGGTGCACATTGTCGTTGAACTTTTTGAACTGCTTGGCTTGTCCCTCGGCCTAAACAATATCAACAAATGATACCAATACCGTAATCGAACAATAGACCTACAACTCGATTAATGGATGAATTGAAGCCTTCCTGGAACTTGAATCCAAGGGGACCTTTTCTGTTGAAAAAGTCTACGGTGTTCTTCAAGATGAAATGAATCAATTCCTCGGCCGACAAAATGGTATTTTGCGACCTGTTAACGAGCTCTGTAGTCAGCACATGGCTGAGGTTAAATTCCTCGTTCGACTTCCAGGTATTTGGGAAGCAAGTGAGGACGGTTCCTGGAAAAGAATTATTTGCTTCAGTTCACGATATTGCATGAAAGTGAGGATTGTTGGTAATCACCATCGTGCATTGCCCAAAGCCATAACTGGTCGACCATCAGGATTGGCGCATTTTCTTTCTTATCTCGTGGTGCCCATCGTAGCGCAACTTGATCCGAATCACGGTCCTCGGTCGACCTGAGCATGTAATATGAGAACTGATCCAGAGTTCTTCGACAATGCAGTGGTCTTTCGCTCTTGAAATATGCACGCAGAGCCTTTGGCGTCTCACCGAGTCCTGACACTTCGTTAAGCGAGTAACTCCTCCGTTTGGACTTGCGGAGACCCTCCAAGGTGCTGCTGAGCAGCTTCCGCTCCGCGTGTTTCTCATAGGCCATAATTGGCATCTATACTTGTAAGATTCACGAATAGTCGGCGTAGAAATGCATCTCAAGATTGACTCACGAAAATCGCAATGGCATCTGCTGATTCTGCCTCCTGGGATGAAATCGAGGTGGTGCTATTAATTGAAGATGCTGGGCCCGAATTCTGGTATGGCTCCGGTATATATACCCCCTCGAGCGATGGTCTCTTGGAGTCTTGCTTCGCGTCATTTCCAGGGAGGATCGTCTAACATGCCACAATTAGCCTCTATCTAGAAATATCAGGAACCAAAAAAGCACGCACCTGTTGATATCTCCTAGTCTGTGCTATCATACACCGATCTATGAGCTTTCCCCCTAGGATACGGTCAGCAAAGGTTGGTTCTGTCTACAGGTTGTCATAGAAAGAAATATATTTACCTTGGTGCCGTTGATTGACCATTGACGTATCAATTATGTTCATTTTTATGAAAAAGTCCTTCTCACTGGTCAGCATTCACTATCGGCTAGTAACGAAGGATTCAAAAGAAGGCTTTACATGGATCCATTGTTCCTGCGTTCAAAATTAGCAAAATAACGAGGCTTTCGTGAATTTGTGACGTGGGTTCAACCCACATTATTTGCAGGAAAATGAATCCAACGGCAGTGGCTCTCGGTCTCCTTGTCGTCGATGTCTCTCAAGCGTGCTAGAATTTGATTTAAATCATCACTCCTATCATAAATGAGCTGTTGGATGCTAGCCGTCGACTCTTTGCGAGAATATTCGGCTCTCCCATCGCTGTAGGTCTTTTTGAAGAACTCAGACAAATATGCTTCTGATGTGCGACATACTTCGATTTGTGCTTCGTCTGGTTCTTCCACCCTCTTCAACTCCAATTTAGGACTAGAAAATACTGGATGAAAGTAAAGTCGTTTTTTTATGTCGAGAATCCATTTGTGATCAACCTCTTCTTCGCTTGCGTAATCCCATGGCGTATTGCCGTTGTTATCTTTAATGAGCGCATTTGTGCGTTCCTTCAGCTCTTTAATCACTTTGGTCAAGTGGCTTTTAGAGTCAAAGTAAGAATAGTCCTCGGGATGAAGTGATGCCGCAAGCTCAATTGCGATATGAAGGGGCGTTCTTCCCTCTGCGTCTTGGCGGTTGGCCTCTGCGTTGCCTTGGTTGATCAAGCGCGTGACCGCCGCATGGTTTGCGGCAGCGGCAGCCACATGCAATGGTGTCCAACGATTCATATTCATGGGCTCAATATTGTGGCAGTCCTGTTTGATGTATTCAGGTAGTTGATCCTCGTGTTCTTTGATGGCACACGCCCTCATGAACAGACAATGCCTCAACTGTTCAATCAATTTGAGGTAATACTCACTGTTGGGGTTACCGAATCTGCCTTTTCGAGCAGCTTTCTTATCTTCGGGCACAGAAACGCCAACAATCTCAATTCCTAGTTCATTAAAGGGCTATGCATGGTCAGAGTTGGGAATACAATAGAATGAGATTGCATTATCACATACCTGAATCTTTGAGTCACCTCCTTTGTACCAGAATATGAATGGACTGGGCTTGTTGTGTTTAAAAAGGCTTTTAAACTCGTCCCATAGCTTGTCCGCGCGAGAGAATGGTTCATGGTTGTTGCTTTGTGCAAAGCATTCTTTTATCCACCTTATATTTGAAGACAAAGGGTTTTGGCAGTTGCTGTTACTGTTGGGAGACTTTAGGTATTGCAGTGGGGCATCCAATAAAAAGATCCCCGCGACTGCGTCAGAACCGACGGCATTATCGTGACATTCTCCATTACTCAATAACACCATGGCCTTCTGAAGGATAAGACAGCCGAAACCGCTACCGACAAAGACAATGGGCACATTTCTGTGGTCAACGTGAGTTCTATGCTCCTTTAAACGAGAAACCATCTGTCGCGCGGCATCATCCAAACATTCGGTAGCTGGGACGTTTGGTCGCGTGTGATAAAGGTATCGGAAGATGCGAGCGTTGGGCATTTGTTTTGGGAGCATATGATCATCGAGAAGCCAACATGTTCGTCTGTCAGACGACATGGATGGCCTCCCTGAGGGCGATCTTGTCCTTGATCGAACACTTTCGGCGGTATCATCAGGTTCGAATCCCTCTGGTACTCTTGATTTCTGCAATGAGGATGGTTTGATATCCTCTTTGTTGAAAAACCGTGGCACAATCGAATCTCTCCGAACAGATCCGAAAGGGTCAGTAACAGTCACTCTAGGCCCGCCGCTACCATATTGGTCATCTCTGCTGTTTCTTCTTCTTGAAGGGACCTTTAGGTTATTTATAAGTCCAGAAGCCTTTCCATGCTTTATCCACTTCGTTGAAGTGTCTTGTTTCGGGGGAAATGCCTCTTGCTTTGGAGGAAATGCCTCTTGCCTTGGAGCATATATCCATGCAGATTCCACGGTTTCATTGTATTCGTGGACTGCAACTACATCGGCATTATGCATCAAAATATCTGCCGGGCTCGATAGAAGCTCCAGGTGATAAAGATCCTGTCTTCTGGTTACAACGCATTCTAGACCCGTGACAATTGGGTGTGTCCACTCACCTCATCGGCATATTTTGCTATTCTCGTTTGTGATGCTGAATGGTTCAAGTTGCCATTTTCCATCCATATTGTCCTTGTTGTTTCCTCATCTCCAGGCTTCGAGGTGATGGATTGGTTGCACACGTCATTCGCTGGCGAAGCTCTCCCTGTAGCAGGAACTACGAGCGAACTTTTGTTCCCAAACACTTGAGATGTTTGCGAAACCTTCCGAGATCCCTCAAGCTTCTCTTCTGCTGACAAATCGGAAAAACTTCCAAGTGCCATCTCAGGCCTCACTATCGGGTCGACCCATGGTTGCTGTTGGCTTCCTTGGGAGTGCCCAGCACCATCCTCGCCGACCATGGCTTTTTTCCCCGTGTTCCCTTTGGCCTATTTCGGAAAGTTAGGCAGGTATTTGTGACCAGTGAGCGAGTGTTCCTATATGAATTAGTGCCGGAGAAAATATTCAACGGAATAGGCGGCGAAGAACTAGGTTAGGTTTTATGTTTGGCGCCGGCGAAGATTGGCGTGGTAGGCTGGCAAGCATCTTTTGTCGAATTTTTAATTGCCAGATGGGAATTCTCCTGCGCAAGTCTGGTCAACTTGCCGGCCACCGGCTGGCAATACCAGAACAGTTCCTCCTACAGGTCGGACTAACGGCTTTCATCATAGATACGTAACTGTGGCCATTTCATTGGTGAAGGAGCAGAGATCGCCCACAGAAATAAGACATAGATGCCACACTACATACCTGCTGACGTGGCGGCAGAGTGCCACCACGCTCCAAGGTGGACTCAAATTGTAAACTAGTGGCCCGTGGTGTCAAGCCGCATGAGAGCAAGGCACCGATGTGCCTAGGCTATTTCCATTGGCAATCCTTGAAACAATGATGCGGATAATACGGGAGATTTTTACACTTCTCACGGGCTGATCGACGATAGCACAAATGCTTTTGTTGGTGATGTCTCAAACCTTTTGCCCTTGTCTCGGCTCAACTTCGTTGCTGAGGCCAGCTTTTCGCCGCCAGCCGCTCGGGCCGCCAAGCGGGATGTATGTGGCTTGGCTGATATGCCGGGTTAGTCCAGTGTCACAAATAGCTTAGTCCTAATTCCCTCATCCATTCCACTGGAGGTCAGCGGTGAGGTCAAGATTGGTCAAGAGAAATTAACTATCTACCTCAAATCTATCACGTGATAGTTAAAAGTTCTCTCACCATTTAGCAAACAGCGCTGAATCAAAGTTGTCATTGCTGTAGGTGGTGTGGAGACAAGATCGTATTAGCGAACACTTGGCCGATCTATCCATGCTGTTAAAATTAACCACATGGTCTACTTAGCCATTCTGATAACTTAAAATTTACTTCATGCTACATTTTTATGGTCTAAATTTCACCATGAGTTTTGAATTGTATTTGTTTTAATGATATTAAATTCGAGGGCTCAATCGCTGGTCTGCGCCTACAGGGTAAGAAAAGAAGCAAGGAGGCGGTGAACTATGAAGCGACATGAAGAGATGCGAAACCGACGAAGACAAAAAAAAGTTTTCCTAAGTGTATGAATAATATTAATCAACACTTAATTGTGATCAAATCAGGGCCAGTACTTTGTAACAAAACTTAGATTGTATTTTGGTGGAGGAAAGGCAGTTCCTTGTACCCTCCCTTTTTTCAGCAAAATGGAATGATACCATTGCTTTTGGCTCTTCTCATTTTTATACTTGAATTTCGAACATTGAATTCTTACCTTTCAAGGGGCAAGTTTATTGCCGCCGTATTGGATCCCAGTGGAACATCGCTCTGGATCCAGCCCAGCTCGTCGGTGGAACCTTCCAATAAAAGAAGACATGTCTTCTGCCATCCGATTCACAATCACAATGCACGAGCAGATCCACTAGATTAGCTTTTTTTAGGCCATAGTCGCCAGGCTCGTGATAGTGTTGACGCTAACATTTAGGCAATGCGGAAGAGTGCGGGCGCTTCCATGAACCAATCCAGCCCCACAGCCCCATTGCACATCACAACGAACACAAATTTTTCGAAAACCAAACACATCAGGCAGAATTGAAAATATAAAGCCCTAAAGAAATAAGCTCATGCCGTGGTACCATCAGCAAAGATAATTATATACTTCAATTCGGCCATGAAGAGTTCAGAGATCAGCCCTTATGCTGCAGAGCCAGATCTTGTCCCTTCCCATGATCAGTACGCAAATGTCCCTCCCAACGGTCGTTACAACCCCAGACCAGATGATTTCACATACGACCCTAAGCACTTTTACTCAGCTTCGGTACAATATCTGGCATACTGGGCTTCAGTTTTGGAGCTTTGCACGCAGTCTGTTCGAATATACGAGAGTGTCGACGGCGGACATGATGTGTTTACACTAGACATAGATATTGTCAAAACCAATCATCTCCGCAAGGGGTTGCAAAAGGACCTTTCAACTCGAGACACTCGTGATTGTTCGCTCAGGGATACAGACGAGGTGGCAACTCTTGAAATTGCTGCCAAACCCCTGAAGCACATTCTATTTTGGAATGATTTGTATGGTGTTTCTTGGTGTTTCGCATTCTGGCGGCGGAATTCAACCGCAACTACCACCTAATGCTTGCTGGTACAAGAAATCAAGTCAAAATTTGCAGGTTATTTCATTCTTATTCACGTTTTGATACTCAATAGTCGACATGCAAAAAGAAAATCGGGATCAGATTGTCTGGTTCCGTGCTTTCTGCGCTTGAGCAAACAGCATTTTGTGCTGAAGTGGGGCCGCTGGCCTCCCACCCCACTAGCAATAACACGCTAAAAATGAGCATCCAGGTTTTGCATTCTTGAGAACCAACAGTGACTTCCAACATGTGTGAGTTGTTGGTTGATGAGCAGCAGGAAGAGGCCCGCAGTCCAGTCACAGGGAAGGACACGGACCCCTTGAGCACCGGATTAGTCATGGCATTCACGGTTAATGAATGCGTTTTCCCCTTCACCGACATGCTAGGCTTATTTCAAAACTCACTTTCTTTTCTCAACATAGAGCATACCGCATTCATGCAAAAATTCCACACTCTTCATTACATTTTTAAGTAATTAAAATGCCTGAAATCCTTTCCGATAAGGATTTGCCTAAGTTGCTGAACACGCCAAACAAACGAGTCAAGAAGGCAAAACAACTGCTTAGCAACCATCTTGGTGTAGAGGCTAAATGGGTCGACAATGCGCCGTTCCAAGGCATGTTTAGCCGTACTCTATTTGTGACAATGAAGGACGGCATTGAGGTTGTTGTGCAATTTCGCACTGAGCAACTTGACATCACCGCCTTCAAAGTTGCAAGGGGAGCACTGGGGTACTCATACGTTCCAGGTGCAACGGCTCTTGAGGACGAGGAGCTGCAGAGCCAAGGTGCCTGGGCGTACTCCTTTACTCGGATGCCGGGTAAAATTTGGCACCAGGGTGTTGCTGGGAAAGGAGCCCAAGGACGTATTGCGATCAATAAGTCCCTTGGCCACGTCTTTTCAAAGGGCTACCTTGCCAACACGAGTAGCGACGCAATTACAAACAAAGTCCGTCCTCACTTGGAGGCCGTACTGGCGTCATCAAAAGAAGAAATCCTTCCGTTCAAAAATGTTCTTCAGAGCTATCTCGACAAGCTTGAGGAGTTGGCCGCCCTTCCGCTATGGGTTGCACACTATGATCTGAACGAGGTGAATGTCCTTGTTGACGAGGAGTGCACTGTCACTGCACTAGTCGACTGGGAGCTATCAAAGCCATTACCTTTTGGAATTGGCTTTGGGCGCATCCATACCATCGCCGGTGAGTATACCGGTGGTGAATTTTGGATGCCTGATGAGTTTGAGGTTGCCGAAAGGGAATTCTGGAAAGCAATATTTGATGGAATGCCCAAGGATACACAAGACTTTTTAATTAAGCATGCACAATTGGTCCAGGATGCGGTTATACTTGGAACATTGTTGGATTGTATGATCTTTGAGAACGGAGAGGTGATAGTCGGCGCTGTTTCTATCAAGGCACTTCCAAAATTTCTTACCTATCGAATCCCTCTTATTCGAGGAGATGATCCTCCTTATGCTGTCAATTAAAATAGCTTGGAAATAGCCTAATTGCATCTTGATTTCTCTCTTGTGTTCCCATCACCCGCTCTAACTCTTCTTCTCACAGGATCGAAACGATATAGTCCATTTCCTCCCACCCACGTGCGCGATTCATACCAAGTTGGAGCTCAAATATGCTAGAATAAATAGTTTTAGTTTTATTAGTGCACATAGATAAAATCTATACCTTTGCCGACCTCTTTGACCAACGACCACACTCTGGTAGCTTGGTTCTTACGGCTGAGGGAATTACTTGCTTTTTTCTTCGTCCTTTTTTATCGACATAAAACTTTTTCTCGCAATGTGGCTTCATGATTTTATTTGATTATAACAAATCCAAGCTGCAACCCTACCTCAAAAGCCGAGTACCACTGCAACGCTGCGAGTGCCGGTTGGGCCACACCATTGCGCTGCTGCAAGGGGACCGCGGAGATCGGGCCGGCAGCAAACGACGCGGGAATTGACCCACGCACGAGGCCTTAATCTTGGTGGCAGCAAATTTTATCGGGGCAACGTCGCCAGGCGGTGTCTTCCGCCACTAAATCGCGGCACTACGTCATCGATTATTGGCGGTGGGGGAGGGCCGCAGTCCCCGCAAAGATCATCCCTTTCTGCCTGTCCTAGTGATAGCCCATTAAGAAAAATACCACTGCCACTGCCAACTTAGCAATGCCCACCGAGCCAAGCACCCAGTGGCTTGGGAAACATGCACGGAACCTTGCCCTCTGGCCTCAGGCTCGTGCCCGAAACGGTCCGCGAGCGCGAGACATACAAGTTGGTCCCCTGCCTGACGCCCGTTGCGGCCCGTGCTGATCGCTGTGACGCTGCAGATACGATGGCTCGCTCTTGAACACGAGGTTTAATGATGGCGGCGTCCCCATCCCCAGCTCAGAGCTCCTCACCTGCGCCGACGGAACCCTCACGGCTCTCGCCCAGCTGGCGACCTGCCAGACCAATACCTCTCGATCGCTCATCTCCCTCTTCGACCGAACACACCAATACATCACGACCGAGGCCACACCGTCTCTCCCCCTCGTCCCCAGCATCTCCCAGGAAAGCCACGGCGAAGAACTCTGGCTGTGCGGGACAGCCATCCCTCGCAGCCATGGAGTGTGCAACTACACCCTCTGCAGTCCCGATGTCGCAGAGTCGGACCAGACCAGTGAAACCGGGAAATTGCCCGTTGTGGTTGTGCGCGACCTCACATCCGACCCGCGATTTATGGACAAACCTTATTGCCGGCCCGGAAGCCCCGCCAGGTTTTATGCCGCCGCGCCTATACGGACTCATCGCGGGATAAACATTGGTGTATTCTGCGTCATTCACACGGAGCCAATCGATGACTGGACCGAAAGACACTCTGAGGTTCTTCGCAACTTGGCTGTCATTGCCATGGGCCATCTCGAGACCAGACGGCTCAAGGAAGTTCAACGGCGCAACCACCGCATGGTCACCGGGCTGAGATGTTTCCTCGAAGACAAGAATGTCCACTCTTCACGCCAGCCTGACTTCACTCCTTCCACATCGGAAGACGATTCAACCACTGATGAACACCTGCCTGAGAGTTATGTGAGCTTGCATCGCGGGGATGCACCACCACCTGTTGACGAATTTGTGTCTGAAGCAAAGCACGATGCAACAGAGCCGGAACTAACAGACTCTGCTTCTGAAACTGACGCAGACGAGCTTCCAGAGCCCGAAACTGTATTTTCCAGAGCAGCCAAAGTAATCACGGGCTCAATCGAGACGGAGGGGTGCGTCTTTCTTGACGCGAACCCTTACACCTTCAACGGGGCGCTTTTCGATCACCCCAATTTCGGGGATGAAAGTTGGGCTGCGAACTGTTCATCGGGTTCGGATTCCGACAGGGAAGATGGTGCTGTAAACGAGCAACCACCATATGTCGTGGATAACTTGGGACCACCATGTCGACTACTAGCATGCTCAATAGCCAAGCCGCTCAAAACGTCCACTCCAGTTGCTCCCATCTCGCCTGATCGTATAGGGCAGGCATTCCTCGCCAAACTCCTTCAGCAATATCCAAAAGGCCAAATCTTCAATTTCGACCCTGATGGAGACGCGCAGCGAAACACGCCGTTAGCAGAAGACTCGTCTGTCAAATATTCCCCGCCTGCTTCACCAACCTCGATACCAAACATGCGTGAGAAATTGGAATCTGGTGCATTGCCGGAGACACCTCTTCGTGGTCAAAAGTTGAGACAGCTAGAGGCAAATATCATCTCCGAGGCGTTTCCGGGAGCTCGAAGTGTTGCCTTTGTCCCTATCTGGGATCCAACTAAAGAACGTTGGTCAACGGCAGGTTTTGTCTACACTTATGCTAGCACTCGTATATTCACAGCCGAGTCCGAGCTCGGCTATCTCAGAGCATTCGGGATGCTTGCAGGCATGGAAAAGCTTCGACTCGAAACAATACTCACTGATAAAGCCAAGACGGATGCGCTCGGATCACTGTCCCATGAACTGCGGTCGCCTCTTCACGGAATCACCCTCAGCCTGGAGCTCTTGAATGATACAACTCTCACCAATCGACAAGAGGGGTTAGCCCATGCCATTGAGATCTGCTGTCGTACTTTGACGGATACAATGGACCATCTCCTGGATTATTCCAAAATAAACAACTTTTTGAACAAGGAGCAAGCGCAAAAGAGAGGTAGCATATCTCGAGGGCTTGACTCGAACGATCAGTCAATTGAGGCCGGGATGAAAACGCTCTACGGCCAGGCGCAACTTGATGTTCTTGTCGAAGAAGCCATGGAGAGTGTCTATGCTGGCTTCAACTTCCAACGCCAGTCCATCACACAGCAGCCAAGAAAAAGAGGTGGAACCCCTGGTGACGCCGGTCTTACAGCCATGCGCCGCGTTGAATCCGCGCAAGCAATGGAGGATCTTGCACATCCCCCATCAGAAAAGGGTGTGATTAACTTTGGCCAAGTCAAGGTCTTGTTAACGGTGCAGCGTTCGTGCAATTGGACGTTCTATACTCTACCGGGAGCCATCAGGCGTATTGCCATGAATCTTATCGGCAATGCCTTAAAATACACCCACGCCGGGACCATAAGAATATCCCTTGAACAAAATTCCGAAGGCAAAGACTCCACGGTTATCCTCACGGTGCGCGACACCGGAATAGGCATCGGTAACGATTTCCTACAGCACGGCTTATACAAGCCGTTCTCGCAAGAAAACCAATTGGCACCTGGAACAGGTTTGGGGCTGAGTTTTGTCAAGCAAATCACCGCCCAGCTGGGCGGCCATGTCTCTATGCAAAGTCGAGTTGGATTTGGAACAAAGGCGACCGTTACATTGCCATTATCTAGACCTGACGGTCGTTCGGAGATGCCCCCAAAAACACCAGAGTCAGACATGGACAATGTCAGCCTGGCCAGTATGAAAGATCTCAACCGGCTACGGGTTCAAGTCATTGGCTTCGACAAACCCCAAGCTTTAGAAGACGAGCCACAAACCAGTTCTCCAGATCTCGATCCTCAATTTGTTGTCGAGGGAATTTGCCGCGAGTGGATGCAAATGCAGGTCATGACCGGCCCAAGGGTTCACGAAGTAGTACCAGATGTGGTTATCTGGTCTGAAAGCACAATATCCGGTCCAGCCAAAATCGATAAACGCCTGAATAGGGTTCCAGCTGTTGTAGTCTGCGATAATGCATACATTGCTCACCAATACTACAACGGTGACAAAAGGGCGAGAAAATTGGAAACAGCCGAGTTCATCTCACAGCCGTGAGTCTACTAATAACACCCACGAGTTTTCCAGCTAACCTTTTTTATAGCATTGGTCCGCGCAAGTTAGCCCAAGCCGTGTCTCTAGTTTTGAGACGTTGGGAAGCTGAACGAGACAAGTCTCCGCCGGTGTCATCGGAGAGTTCGAGGCACCTGACGCTATCGCTGGCGTCTCGACTCCATACGAAGTCTCCGAACCTCTTGACTCCACAGCCGTCAGCAGATATGGACATGTCCAAGGGCTATTTCTCACCTGCCAAGTTTCTTCTTGTTGATGATAACAACATCAACCTGAAGGTTCTTTCATCGTACGTGGGCAAGCTGGGACAATTATACCATACGGCTGTCAACGGCCAAGAGGCTGTGGATGCGTGCCAATCGACGGCTCAGCATTACCGGTGTATTCTGATGGACATTTCCATGCCCATCATGGACGGGTTCGAAGCCACGCGACAAATCCGGGCACTGGAAAAGGAGAAACAGCTCGAGCCGGCGCTCGTCATAGCGCTGACTGGTCTGGCCTCGGAGAGTGCGCAGCAGGAGGCCTTCAGCAGCGGCGTGGACCTGTTTCTCGCGAAGCCGGTGAGGCTCAAGGAGCTGGGGGCCATTTTGGAGGCAAAGGGGATAAAGACGGGGAGTGCGACCTAAATCATGTCCAGGCGAAATCAGGCGTCGAAACATTTTGCATACAATACCAAGGTTCTTTTTCACGGTAGGTTTTGGCGAGTGAATGGAGTATGTGTTATGATCATTGCTATGGGAGAAGCTAGAAAAAAATGACTAAAGTCGCAAATATAAAAAAGAATATAGCTTTTTTGAATAAAAAAATAACATTTATTATATTCTCTCATTTCCCAAGGAAGGGCTTTTTGATGCTTCCACACGATTCCGGGATAATACAAGATCCGATAGTAGGCGGGAGATGCTAAAATCGCAGTGCAAAGAATTGCGTGCTTGGTCGCGATCCCCGAAACAGCTAGCTATCTTGATTATTCCATAAGCACCTTACACTTGTTTATGAAGGTAGCACCAAGACAGGGTTTCTGCTCTGTGCTTGGTACCACTGACGGTAGTTGCAAGGGCTCGTATACGGAAATTGGCAGACGGATGAAACTCATTAGGGCCATCAAGGTGGCTTTGTGCAACTCTGCCAAAAATGATTTGTCACGCAAAAGAGGCTCAAGGCCAGCACCATTTGCTGCACCCTACCTCAATGGCATGGATGGCGATTATACTTGCGACCAACCATTCGTCAGCTTATCGGATATATTGCGTGCTTTTGCTTTTTTTGGTCGGCACTTTGCATCTGGCCCAATCAGGGCGCAGCCGCCGGTGCTTAGCTCCACCAACCTGAATCGCTGCAACATGGAATGGTCAGTGTGTTGAGGCCGCCGGGAGAAGCATCATTTTTGGGACTTGCAAAAGGGAAAGGCTGCAGAATAAGACCCAATTTGTTGAAGCAACTCTTGGTAGTTCCAGTGCAACCTGACAGCGGAAGTACGGAATAGAAGTGGAAATTACATGCATCTCATCGGGTCTGTGCCTGGATCGGCTCCAAACTGTTAGTGGCGTCGCTGTGGATACGACAGATAACAGTGGGACTTGTTTGGCCTTTGCAAAAGCAAGGCGCGTCGCAGTCGCAATCGCTATCGCGTAAAGTCTTTTCTCACGCTTTATCTGTTCTAATTGACTTCTCACTTCCTTCATCTTCCATCTTCCATTATCCATCCATCCATCTACCAGCAACAACAACACCAACAACACACCATCCATCACTCCACATCCACCATGTCTGCCTTCATCCAGCGCCCTGCTCCCGCCTTCAAGGCCAACACCGTCTTTGCCGGCGGCGAGTTCAAGGAGGTCTCTCTGTCCGACTACCTCGGCCAGTGGTGAGTGTGCTCTGCTTTCCCCCTCTCCTGAGTTGTCCCGAGTGCTAATAAACTGTCCATCAGGGTTGTCCTCCTCTTCTACCCCATGGACTTCACCTTTGTCTGCCCCACCGAGATCGTGTCCTACAACGACGCCCTCGACCGCTTCACCGCCCTCAACACGCAGGTGCTGGCCGTGTCCACCGACTCCCACTACTCCCACATCGCCTGGCAGGCCCAGCCTCGCAAGCAGGGCGGCCTCGGCCCCGACCTGAAGCTGCCCCTGGTGGCCGACCCCTCGCACGCCATCTCCAAGAGCTACGGCGTGCTCCTCGAGGACGAGGGCATCGCCCTGCGCGGCCTCTTCATCATCGACCCCAAGGGCGTGCTCCGCCAGATCACCATCAACGACCTGCCCGTCGGCCGCAACGTCGAGGAGACGCTCCGCCTCGTCGAGGCCTTCCAGTTCACCGACGAGTTCGGCGAGGTCTGCCCCGCCAACTGGTCCAAGGGCGCCCAGACCATGAAGGCCGACCCCAAGGGCAGCCTCGAGTACTTTAGCACCCAGGGCGAGGAGGGCGCTAACGGCCACAGCAACAAGCGTGCTCGCGTCGAGTAAATTTCGGTCAAAGCGTTTATAAAAAAAGAAGAAGTTGAATTGATTGAGCCTTTTCACGGTAGATAAAAAGGTTGGCAAAAGGGATTGTGCGATAGATGTGTATTACTTAGACTACTAGCTAGAGTGCAACTAGACTAGAGTGTAGAACAGGAAAACAGCACCTGAAGGAGTCCGGATTGGACCTGTTTAATAGCAAGCCTTGCCTCAGTCGCGCCAGTGATTTCAATTTTGCACCCCGATTGGATACTTGCTCTTGTGAATGAATGGCTTACTGGGACACATCCACTTACATGTGCTCCGCATGTCGTTGTGAGTCCAACAATATTACGCCAATTAAGCCTTTGCGTATTGCTCAGCCAGAGGCCTCAGGCAATCCTCCAAGCTCACCCAACCCGATCTGCCCAATCGCTTCAGCAACTCAGTTGCCCTCTCCGTGTCGACCTTGCCGATATCCCTCTGCAAGTTGGGGATGTCCTCGGGGAAAGTCCTCTCCGGGTGGACTTTTCGGAAGACGGCCAGGATGTCGTTGATGTTGAAGCGGCCGCCGTACGAAATGAGGCGCTCGCCACTGACGTCGTCAAAGAGCAGCGCGGCAATGTGCATGCGGGCAATGTCGATAACGTCCGTGTACCACTCTGCGAAATTTCCTTGTCAGTTTTCCAGCTTCATTGGAGGGGGGGGTTGCGTCAGATCAAGCTCACGAGCGGGGAACATGTAGACGAGCTCCGGGGCCAGATGGCCTTGCCACAACGGCTTGAGCAGGCCAACGGCCGTGGGGAAACCCTGGTGCTGGGGCTGCAGGACCCGGCCAAGCGCAGCGTTAGGCACAACTTGTTTCGCGTTAGCGTCTTGTCAATTTTTTAAGGTGTGTAGCGGGTTTGTTAATTGGCTGGACATACTCGAGTTCAGCACAAACGAGGGCTTCTCCTCCTTGTACCACTTCCACAGGGCCTGCTCGGCCTTGGTCTTGGCCGCCGAGTACGAGAGGTATCCTCCGGCGGGGCCCTGGGGACCCTTTCCGGAGTAGGAGATGGCCACGGCCTCCTCGTTGTACGTGTCCTTGTCGACGACGTACTCGACGCCGGGCTTGGGGATGGCGGCGGCGCCGGACGAGGACGTGTAAGCGAAGCGGGAGACGGAGGAGGCCTTGGCCGCGGCGCGGGCCACGTTGAGCGTCACGGCCACGTTGATGGGCACGACGTTGTCCGGGTTGGGGTCCAGGTTGGTGATGGCCAGCGTGTGCACCACGCCGTGGGCGCCGGCAAAGGCGGCGTCGAAGGCCCCGTCCAGGCTCACGTCCGGCACCTCGACCGCGGTGAAGCGGCCCTGGCCGTAGACGGAGTCAAAGTGGGTCTGGAGCCAGCCGCTGCGAGCGCTGTCGCGGACGGTTCCGCGCACGCGGTAGCCGGCCGCCAGGAGCTGGTCGACAATGTGGCTCGCAATGTAGCCGTTGGCGCCCGTGACAGCAACGATGCTGTCCTCGAGAAGGGCAGGGTTTTCGACGGAGATTTTCGAGGCCATTTTTTTCTTTTTCCTTCTTTTGGTATTTGTTCTTCTGCAAAGGTTGGTTTGAGAAACTGGCTGCAACTGTTCCGTCTCCTCACATTTTAAACCATTCCACCACGGGCTCTATATGGCCTTTGCCCAGGCCCTTACGCATGAAGGCGTAACCATCGCGGCATGCCTAAACGCTAGCCTACAACAAGCATCTTCCTACGTCTTTCGGACGTCCTATCGATTCCGGAGTCCGAAGTCCGAGCCTGTGAGTGCTCTTTGGGTAGCATCGCTGTGGTCCGGAGTCGCGGGTTTCTCGGGTTCCGTGGCTCAGGATGGCCAAGAACCTGAATGATGATTAATGCAGTTGGTTCTAACGCATGCACAGCGTCATTTAGCTTTGTTGATTATAAATTCCCTTTCCAAGTTGGGCATGTGAATGAATCATGTCGAACATTAGGCGATGTGTGCTTGTCAAAGTTGTCAGCAACGTGGGCCATTGCCAACGGTGGAGCTGCCAGTGCTGCAACCCGGTTGTTTCTTCGGCGGCATATCGCTGGTAAACCGCTTAGCTGAGTTAAAATGGATGTTTAAATGCTTAATCAGATAAGAAATGTGCGTTTTAATACGCACAGTTTGTCACGGCGACCACCCTATCAGTGCTGCAAGCGATACATCAGGCTTCTCGCTTCATACACTGCAAACTTTGTATTCATCTATCTTTGGGTATCATCAGTAATTGCTCCAAATGCTATTGCACTATAACCACATCAGGCATGCGAGGTCTCATTCCAGGGACGCCAAAACTGGTTGTTCCAGCTCGTTATGCATTTGACCTATTTGGGCGGCTCGAGTTTCCAGCCAATGCCCTCTTCACTCCCCCACCTTGTCCCGCGTCCAATCATACGTGTATCTTTTGAGTCGTTTAATTGCTGTTCTCTTCTTGTTTGAGCGCTCGACATTCACGGCGGGGACAATGGCAATTTTTCCGTGGCCCTTAAACCACATGTCCTTACAGAGGAGCTGCGGCTCGCCCTACATGCACTCGCTATTATCTCCACCGCGAGGGGAACGAAAGTGAATGCCGTCTAGAAAGGGCGCAGCGCTAATCGCAGTTGCGCCGTTCCAGCACGAAAACCCCCGAAAGGGGGGGTTGCGGCGGTACCGAGCACCAGTCTCAGCGTCGTGCCAGAAAATGGTCCATGCTGCATCCCAGTTCCCATCTGCGCCGATTTAGAAAAGGGAATCTTCGCGAATGGTCCTGAATATCCAGACGTCGTAAAAGGTCGGATTCGGGCCAGCATGCGTCCAACTCGTGGCGCACGTCATGTCAGTCCCAAGCACGCGGCGCTGAAGCGCGAGTTCCGAAGGTCTTCGACACAAGCGGCGATATCGTTGATGAAGAGCACGGTGGTGTTTTTCGACACATGGTTACTGTCAAATATAGGTTACAGGGCGAGGTTGCGCAGCTCGGCTGGCCGGTGAATTCTGTCTCCCTCGGCGGGGTTTACCCCGGACGACATGCAGTGATACACAAGGCCGAGTCTGTCGAAGAAAGGGGACGTGAAGCCACAAACATGTCTACGGTTTCAATCACGCGAGATACCTTCGACGATGGAGAGCGCGCAGCGCTGAGGACCCAGAAACTGGACAGCCTCGATGATGCTGCCTAGAAGTCGTTGAGGAAGGGGCAGACAATTTCTCAACGAAGCCATCATCGCTGTTGAAAAGGTTGTTCGAAAACTGGCTATAAAAGCCAAGCAGAAAAGAAGACAGAGAATCCCGAGGTCCTCTTAGAATAGGAAGTAGCGAAACCGGTAGAAGGATGGTCAATAAATCCCTTCTTATGTATTTCCACAGAAAGAATTAGTATTTTTATCACTCTAACCCAAAAGAGGTGTACCAACTACAAATAAATATTTCTTAACCCTAGACACATATTAAAACAAACCCTTCCAATCATTCCAAAAATAACATCATCTCACACCTCCAATAAACACATTCCCAGATCACCTCACTGTTAGCTGGGTCTGTGCCATTATGCATCGGCGCGTAGCTACAGAATACTTTCTTGACGGCGTTTGTCGTTTGGCACTCCGTGACACAATACAGCTCTCTTGACCTAATTCACTCAAGACGCGTCATCCTACGAGCGGCGGTCATGCTGCATAAAAGAATAAATCAAATGGATATATATATGAAATAGACTACTATATGTACGCATATAGTTGCTATCTGGCTATCTGGCGCACTCTCGGAGAAAACCAAGAACTCCTGTCCACTTGCAGTTGCCAGAACAACATGACGCATCGTGACCACAAAGAAATCCATCCGGCGTACAGGACTTCTTCCGGCAAACGTTGCTTCTGCACTCGAGCCCTCCACAGTTTCTATCTGATGAGCAGGGCGCACCAATAAATGAACCATCGCCCTTCTCGCACATCGCTTGTTCCGAGACTGATGAGCCAACAAAGTATCGGCACACATTTCCTGGTGCGCATTGAGAATCAGAGTGGCAATAGGCACCAATCTGCCCATCAGTAATTGTGCAGATTTCGTTGACACATTTCGACTTGTAACACTCAGCGTCCTTGGTACAGGAATCTCCCCGCTCTTTGCTCTCATGGCAGGTTGTATCATCCGGATCGCAGTAGTCGCCGTATTTGCATTTGTCATTTGGATCGTTGCAGGACTGACCAGTCTCTAGAACATTACCGCAAACCTTTGACGTAGGTGAGCAGTATCCTGAAGCGCAATAATAATACTTGTCACAAGATTCGCCGACCTTACGTTCGCGGAATCTAGCACAAGTCTTGCTGAATACGGTGTCGCAAAAAAGGAGAAATTGGCACTCTGTGTCAGATGCACAAGCTTGGCCAGCAGCGCGGAGTTCGTAGCAAGTGCTGGATTTGCTGTCACAACGAAGTCCTTCCTTGCAAGACGCGTCCTCCGTGCAAGGCTGACTAGCAGTGTGGCCGGGAACGATGCAAGTTCCGGACGTCCGTCCGCACTTAAGCCCATCTTGGCAGATCTCATCATGACCCGCACAACTTTCACCAAGAGCGGAAACTTTCTTGCAAAATCTCACATCCTCCTCACAACGGAAGTGTCTGCGGCAATCACGTCTCTCTGCACAAAAAAGGCCCTCGTCGCATTCAAAAGAATGTTCGCATATTTCATCCACGGACAACCCCGAGACACATTCATCTGGACCGCACACCTGTGCCTTTTCTTCTGCTTTCCACGCTGTCAAGTTGAAGGCGGTGGCGGCTGGAATAAGCCATGCCAGGCAGACAAGAGTCGTTCTCATATTCGGTAGGTACGAAACAAAGCCTTTAGAAAAGTAGAGGGCAAAGGATGCAATGATGGGTATGGTTTTCGACAAATGGTCACCGGCTGTTGGGCCACTTTTATAGCTTTTTGATGTTGGAGCGAAACAAATCAGATTTGAGACTGTCTATTCGGCTCTTTTTACCCGTCAAATTAGCTTACAACAAGAATAATCGTATGCAAATCAGTGGCGTAGTATCTTCTAGCGACGCTAGGCTCATCAAGATAACTACCCACCGTAGGACTTTGCCATGACACATATGTCTCATGTTATAGACGCACACGTTCAGGGGTCGTCGCTGATCAGCAGTTGCATCACAAGATTAGTTTTGAAACCCTTTGCCACGATTGTTTCAGCCTCTCTCCATTTCCGCCTCCTTGACTTCCATGGGCAAAAATCCACTTTCGATTCACTGGCAATCATACCTCGGTAAGTGCTTGCTTCTTTCTTTGAGTATCCTTAACCTACACTTTGCAAGTTTTCTCGCAGTGAAACAAAAGGATGGTCTGAATGAAGTGTGATGATGCTGCTGGGATGGCTTTCCGGTTAGAAAAGTTGGCTAGACACGGCGGGTTGTGATATCCATTGCGGGATTCCCTACAACGCAGAGCAGCAGCTCTTCCTGAGCCGTGCGCCACCGTCTTGGCTATTCTTTCCTTCAGCAGGCAATTTCGGGCCGAGTGAACGCTAGCGTGTTTTTAACCTCGCTTGACAGGAGACCCTGAGGCTAACGATTTTGACAAGTTGATAAGAGAGCTTTGGACTCTGTCGATCAGATTATTAGCGGCAAACTAATTGCTCATAAAGGTCAACTGACACCTGCGGTATAAAAAATAAAGAAATGCGGGCTTCAACATGTGGGTACTTGGAAACAAAGGGACCGTGCTAACATGCGCAGCTGATGAATTGAGCCTGGGAAAACGCGGCTTGGGTCTTCGACGCGGGATAAAAGAGGGGTTGTCTTAGGGAGCCTAACCGATCGCCACTGTAATAGACCTTGAATGAGTCGTTTGAACCAATTCCCCAAATATTGTATTCATCATATGGGTCCATTTACTCGCCAGTTGTGCCGAGCCGTGTCTGAAAGTGACTTGATTGGTTGTAAAAAGGACTAGCTTACACTTAGGGCCGCTTGTATGCCATGGTTTTCGTAACCTATCATTGTCAAGTACCTCGTCATTTTCGCGGGCGGGTACGTTGCGCGTTGCATCACCAGCTCTCTGCTAATCACCTTGGTCAGCAAACATGTTGAAAGGCTTTGCACTCAAACAGTTCAATGGGAAATCAAAATGTATCGCAATTTCTAATAAAATCCTTCTAAGAGCCTCACACTCTGCGCTAATATAGCTAACTTAGTTGAATTTCCTGTTACTTCTTGACGGAACTTGCAAGACTGCTCAAGGGGAGACAAACTAATTAGGTATGAGGCAATATGATAAGACTGGTGCTTTTCTATATTTCGCCAACTACGAGTTATTCAAAAAGCGCAGCTTGGGTTCGGTATACGAGTGTTCATGTAGGGTAGTGCAGAGGGGTATGTGATGTAGGGAGAATCAACGGATATTGATCAGCCAAATCACTTGATACTTAATTGGACTCTCTGACTTTCTTGTTGTACTGGAAAATATTTCTACAGTGTAGACGGAATAAATCCAACTCCTCACTCATAATACGCGCCTAAATTATTCAATTCCACAAGCTGCTTGTAAATGTTCACACATGCAACTCCAGAAAGCTTTTAAGAAAGACATATCTCCAGACAAGATGTGTCACTTATTCCTCCTACCTTACGGATAAAATGGGGATCATGAAGATTACCGTCAGGGTGGTAGCCCAACACCCCTTTACCCGATCCCCCCCATCTTGAACACACTGTCCACGGGCTGGAATCTGGAGTAGGTTTGAGTCTCGCCGTTTCAGGTAGGGCTCATTCACCCACCGTTTCTTGGATTTCGATGGCGCCGTCGTACGTCGTTGATAGCGGAGAGCGGGTGCAAAAGTTTAAGGGTGCACCACCCGCAAGGCCATTCGCAAGGTCATGGCAACATGCACATATTTGTCAAAAATCGCCGAGCCAGGAGTTTTTAGATGGCTAGTGATTCGGTAAGCACGGAGTGGGCATCGTCTTGACCATTTGTGAAGGAGACCTGACCATGTAGGCCTGCTTTTTCGTCGACATCACCTTCATCTGCACATCCGGTGTTTGCCCCCTGAATGTACCTAGCTGGCCAAGGTTAGACACGTCAGGCGATTTGTGTAGAGCATGTCAAAGTACCTTAATGAGGCTAGCGTGCCGCTGAATGCAGATGGCTTGGCAAAGCTTTGCGCGCCTTGGAAGACTGTACCACAAGCGAGGTTTTTACGGACATGCATACCACACGCTGTCCAGTGTGCGCAACGGGTTACTCCTCGCAGTTGGACAAGATCCCGAGAGTGCCTACAACCACACCAACAAGATCACCGCGGATCTGATAGATATAGCGAGAGATCAAGGAAATTTGGAAGAGGCGGAGTCAGAATCGTTCCAGTTGATTGGCATGGCTGAGGGCCTGGGTGATGCCTATCTCAGAGAGGCCTTTCGCCTCAAGCATAACTTGGTCCACTTGTACGCCGGCTATGGTTGGGACTATGCTACCATACATACAGCAGCTCCTAGCAATCGTGTAGAGAAGGTCATTCTCGAAATAATTGGGACGCCTCGAGAAGTGTTCGATTTTGATAAAGCATATATCTGCTCCTGGAACCAACTACGTGAGTTTTACACATCTACGGGACAGTTGGCGAAGCTGAGGGACCTTCTCCCGAACCTCGAAAACTTCGTTAGCACCGTGCATACACAAGACCCTTACATATTTTCGAATTTGATTGACACGAAAAAGGACATCGCGGATGGGTTTGCCCAATTACAGGAACCTGACAAGGCAGAGTGGTGGCTGCTTCCCTGCCAAAAGGAGGTTGATCGTTTCACAACCATAGACTCTCTGTGTATTTAGAGGCTATCCAGTCTGATGCACATCTCGAAATTCTATTTCAGCCAAGGAAAAGCTGACGAGGCTCAACAATGGCTTGAGAAAGCTCAAGCTATTGCACAACAATTCCTTCCTCCTGATGATACGTTCCATTTTTTTTGTCGCCAACGCCATTGCCAATGGGCTTCTAGACGGAAAATGCTGCTCAGCCTGTCTAGTTAATCCAGAGGGGGTGTCGGTGCCGGATAAAGGCGAGGGTGAAGCTTCCGAAGATGATAACGACAGCCACATGGACAATATGATGGTGGATATGGAGGATGGAAGCAACAGTAGTGTTGAGAGTATCAGCGAGGAGGATATTGAATGAATCTGCTGGTATTGATTTGTTTGTTTTGTTGGTACATCTTTAGGGGCCGATTAGGGGCTGTCGATTGCCGTGGCACTACTTTGGGCAAAATAAGACTTATGTTACGTATCGACTAGCGTACGTTCCAATCATTTCCAATAGTCATGATGTTTTATCAAAATATTATGGGTTTTGTGTGCTCTCACTTAGCCCAGTGTGACGGGTTGCAACAACATATTGCGATTGTGGGGGATTGGGGCGCTAGCCATATTCCTACACCCACGATCGCGAGGTGTATTTCATGTGAAATTGGCTGGGGATGTTGCTGAAATTTAGGCACTGGTGTGATTTCCTCATTCTCGAGAAGGTTACCAGCACTGGTCTAATCCAATTATCGTTTTCACATGGAATAGGATAGGAATATTTTTATCCAACAAGTCCCAATGAACCTTTTTCTTTCTTTTTAGATTCATTATGGGGCCGGGACCGTGAACTAATGCACAAACACACATGGGCAACTGAAGCTGGGGATGAGGATTCCGGCGAACCTAGAAAACTCCAAGCCGGAAAGAGTAAGCAATGCAAAAAGGTCAATGGTGCATCAACTCGCCATAGCAACAAATTGAATCATCCAAGACTAAGCAGCTCTTCAATTGATAACAGCAGAGATAAGACGTCCGAATACGAAGTCACTGTCGATCGTCAGGTGTTGTCATAATGGTTCGTTCGGGTAAAGTTCCCAGGATGCCAAAAGTCAGCCGAGCTTGCGAGGTGAAGTCACGTGGTTCAAATTAGGCGTGACGTGATTGGTCAATTCCCGTGCCCGAATTGGGCCCGCCATTCAACTTCCTCCAAATCAGCCCATCCTCACAAATCCCTCGAGAAACACTTGCTCCCAAGCATCACCCAAACCTCCAACGTCGGCGCAATCGTCACAATGTTCATGCAACGCACCGCCATCGCCGCGGCCCGCCGCGCTGCCGCCCGCCCCGTCATCGCCCGCTCCTTCACCACCTCCATCGTTCGCCGTACGCATTTTGCTTCCCGCCCGCCAATTGGCCATTGGAATGGCCAATGGCAATCGTCGTATGATTGATGACGGCTAACTTGAGATGCTCTCTACAGGCGATGCCCCCAAGCCCGCTGCCCCCGCTGCCTCCTCCGAGAAGCAGGTCGGCTACAAGACTCTGAAGGGTACGTCGCCACGATCCCGAGCGCCCGATTGCCATCGTCCCGCCCACTCAGTAACCTCGGTCGAACCATTGAACGTGATCCGCTGACGAGAAGCTGCCAACAGAGGTCAAGGGCGAGGAGGATCTCTTCGGACCTGGTGCCAAGCCCGGTACCGTCCCTACCGACCTCGAGCAGGCCACCGGTCTCGAGCGTCTCGAGATTCTCGGTAAGATGGAGGGCGTCGACATCTTCGACATGCGCCCTCTCGACGCCAGCCGCGTGGGAACCATGGAGAACCCCATCTCCGTCCGATCCGCTGGTGAGGAGCAGTTCGCCGGTTGCACTGGCCACCCCGCTGGCTCCCACACTGTTCAGTGGCTCGGCGTAAGTCTTTATTCCATGGCAATGGCCATGCCCGGACAGATGGAGCTTCTGTGCTAACCGCGTGGGATGATTTTTCTAGGTTACCAAGGACCGCCCCATTGAGCGATGCCCCGAGTGCGGCAGCGTCTACAAGATGGACTACGTCGGCCCCGAGGATGACCACCACCACCACCACCCTCCTGAGTTCGAGGAGCCTAAGACCTTCGCCGACTACATCAAGCCCGAGTACCGATACCGATAAATGTGCAGCACAGTATTGAGATTGGTTGTATCAAGGGAAAACTAGACGAAGGTGGGATGGTGCCCCGGGGAGTGCAGCGGCTTTGTGTGTAGATTTAGGGTACCTTGTTTCCCTGTGTCAATTTACTAGCTTTCAGAAGTTGTTTTGACCATCCGAGTTTGCCCGAGCCACGATAAGGGCCAATTTCTCAGTGACGTACGATGTTTGGTGAGTTGCGTTTGGCAAGCTAGATTAACTTGCCGTGGCACCAGACGTTTCGGCTCCAGGAGCTTCGGGGAGCTTGAAAGTGGTATCATGTGGTTGCATCGTAAGCTTCGTATCATCACGCTCTAGTCTATGTCCAAGCCAAGCTTTACAGTGAGCAACGATTGAGTAACCCTATCAATGAAACAACCTCCTACGCAATAGACCATAGGAGTTCAATTCGCAAAGCCTAGAGTTTCTGCTTTTTAGGCGCGGGCCATTAAACTGAGTAAAGTCTGCTGGGAGGATTGAAGGTGGCGTGAGGTTCGACAGTGCCAGGCAACCAATGCGGCACAGCAAGCAGCCCGTGTGGTTTGAGACATTACTCAACTCCAGAATTGGTTGGCCCGCTGCAAATAAGGTGAAAAAAAGCCGTGTCCGTTGGTCTCAACCTTCATCCTCATCAAAGCTCAGTTTAATCTTCTTGGGCTTCTTCTTTGGTTTGCGGTCCTTGGATTTGTCCTCGCCGTCCTTTGCTGCCTTGGCTCTGACGTCTTTCTCATTTGGTTGATCGGCCGATTCACCAATGACCTTGCCGACTTTGCGTTTCCGTCCGCCGAGGACGGCTTTCGCGTCTGATGTCTTGGCAGCGTCCTTACCAGGCGCGCCGTCTGATGCATCCGGGTCGGCGTGAGGCTGCGAGTCCTTGACTACGACGCCGTCCTTGTCGACCTCGAGATCTCTGACGACATTGCCAGACTCGTCCACAACCAGCGGCACATCTTCGGCTTCCTCACTGCTGGACCGCTTCTTGCCCGATCGCCGCTGAGCAGCGAGAATAGGGTCGGGCCCCGTAGCGCCGGAAGCCTGTGCTCGGAGCGCGGCAAGAAAAGGCGGGGGCGCCGAGTCGTAGGACAGGTTCTTTGACGTGATCTTGGGCGGTGGCATTTCTTCGGAGATGTGTGATGGAGGGGGGGAAGACGGGATCAAGAGTGGGAAGGGGTGGGAGTTTATCGGGCAAATTAGATGACGCGTCGCAGGGAGATGGGTAAGGAAGAAAATTACTGCCCACTCGACGCCCACTTTGCAGGCAATTATCTCCTGCAAGAAGCACGCGAAGGGGGTTGAGGGAGATGAGGGTAGTATCGCGGTGTGGGAGAGTTTGTGATGTGCGGCCCGGCTGCCGGGATGTGTGGCTGGCTGTCACGGACAAGCTAAAGCGAAGGATCACCGATGTGGCTAACATATGGCATGAGGCTCAACAAGGGCTACTTACGCGACGAGCTGGGGAGGCCTTCAGCAGGTTGCAACCATGCTGCTGGGCTCGGATAACCACCCGCAACATTCGGGATACAGGCTACTGTTTTTAGCCCTCCCCTCATGCATCATGTTGTCCCCTGAGATGTTGCATGCAATGCGCATCGCTATGATGCACACTCCGGGGCATCCCACTGGGCCACACCGGGGGGAACAGATACAGTGGACTTGGACGCACCCACACAGACCGCCAACCACTGACAGACACAGACGCCCACAGACTAGCTTGATACCGGCAGCTACTTTTTCTGCTGCAGAGACAAGGCGAAGTGAGGCGAGACATGAACTGGACACATGGCTCATTGAGGCAAACGGATCTCATTACTCACATTATGTCACTCTTCCTGATTGCAAGAAAAAAGAGTGATGCCGGATCAAGGACATTAAATCATCCGGCAATGCCCAGCATGACAGGCTCCCCTGATTGGCTATGTCGTGATTGGTTCCGTCGATTTAACCCCTAACATCCCTGTTCGCGACAGGGGTCACCTCCTGGCTCGATCCCCTCCAAGCCCCCCGTTTCCCCCGAAAGAAAAAAAAAAGAAGCCAGGTTCCCCCAAAAAATGGCCAGGAAGTCCTTTAGAGCCAACGAGATAGTTCCCTGTTTTGTGCGTGTGTGCCGTCTGTGCATTGCCCTCTGCCAGCAAGTCTGCCTGCTTGGGGGAAAAAAACAAAAACAAGCCCATTTACGGCACGACGGCTCCTCTCTCTCTCCGCATCTGCTACCGCCGCTGAGTGATCGGGGGCTTACACATGTTACGTACGTACATACATGTACATGCGCTTACACCGCATTAAGAAAAGAAAAACATCTTGTTCCAAATCTTGACATCACCACCACGCCTTCGCGGTCCTGTATCAACCAACGTCTTTTTAAGCCAACCGTCGACCCCCGCCGCCTCTTTTTGATCTTCTACTTCATCTCCTTCCCCTTTTCGCTGGTGCGGCCCTCCGTCTCCCGGTCCCGCCGCAGCTAAAGAGACGCCGCCCCACCGCTGTAGCTTTCGGTTCTGGACGCGTCAGTGGGTGGGAATTTCTGGTTTAGGGAACGTGGTCTGGTCCCTGCCGCTCGTTATTAATTGCAGCATCGATAACGTCCAGAGCTAGCCCCGTTGCCCGCTCTCTGCTCATGCAATCCTGCTTTCATCGGCGATCCTGGAGCCACCGATTTTCTCTTCCAGCTCCGTTCGCTTCGTCCATGTCTTCGCCCCGGACACCGACCCCGACTCGACTATAACCCTCCTCCCACCCAAGCTCGAGCCCGCCACTCTACGTTGCCCACCTCGACTCTCTCGACCTCCTATCCCATCATCACCACCTACCTACCCGCCGCCGCCTCGACGCTGGCGCTTTGTTGCGGCGCATTCTATGTTCACTCGGCCTGTGACGAATTCATCTGCTCCGCCAGCCGTTGAGCCCGGCCTGTTATCGTCATGGATTTAATTCGGCGGGCCAGCAAGGTGGTTCCCGCACCGCGCTCCCCCCTTCCCACCGAGGAGAAGAGGGGCTTCAAGCCCAAGTCCAACTCAGACTCACGATGGGCTTTTTTCCGCCGGCCCTTGCGATTGCGGGGGAACTCGAGCATCTCCGTGCCGCTGGGCATCGTCATCTTCTTCCCGATGCTCGTCCTCCTCCTCATCTTCATCCTCTTCCTCAGCCACCCCAGCTCCCCCGCCAGATTCTTAATACCAGGAGGCGCTCCTCCAGGCATGAGGTGCGTAACACCGCGACCCTATTGGAGCTTGCAATTCGCCCCTACTGGATCGGTAGACTAACAAGATTGCGATTGCGCAGGAGAATCAACGAACAGCACGATAAAGTCTTCGTCGAGGGCTGCGTCGAGCCCGATACCACAAAGCCACGTGCCAACGCCGCATTTGTCGTCCTCGCCCGAAACACAGACCTCGGAGGCGTCTTGCAATCCGTCAAGTCTGTCGAGCGCCACTTCAACCGCTGGTTCCATTACCCTTACGTCTTCCTAAACGATGGCGATTTCGACAACAACTTCAAGAAGACGGTCCGCGAGCATGTTTCTGGAGAGGTCGAGTTTGGCAAGGTCGAGTCTGAAATGTGGGATTACCCCGATTGGATCGACAAAAAGGTTGCCCAGGAAGGCATTGCCAAGCAGGGCGACCAGGCCGTCATGTACGGTGGTCTTGAAAGCTACCACAAGATGTGTCGCTTCTACTCTGGGTAGGTTCTCGCCGGCCAATGATTGGGGGATGTGATCTAACAGTGCACAGCTTCTTCTTCAACCACCCACTCCTGCTCAAGTACGAGTGGTACTGGCGAGTCGAGCCAGACATTAAATATTTCTGTGACATCACATAGTGGGTTGGCCCTCTAATCGAAACCGCCCGAAGCGCACTGACAATTTTCCAGCGATCCGTTCTTGAAGATGATTGAAAATAACAAGACGTATGGCTTCACCATTGCCGTCAAGGAGCTCCGCGAAACCGTCCCCAATATTTTCCGATACGCCTCGGCCTATAAGCGCCTCAACAACCTCAAGTCTCAGGGTCTCTGGGAAATGTTTGTTGAGCCCCAGGAGGAGGATGCATCCGGTGGAAACAAGGCGTCGGACACAACCTCTAAAGAAGAGATTCCAGGAACCAGCCCGAACAAGGACTACAAGCCCAAGATCGACCCCGAAGCTATGGAGGGCGAAAAGTACAACATGTGCCATTTTTGGTCGAATTTCGAGATCGCCAAGCTCAGCTGGTTCCGCAGCAAGGAGTACCAAGATTTTTTCCAGATGATGGACCGGGGTGGTGGCTTTTGGATGGAGCGCGTACGTTCTAGACTCGTTTTTTCATATTTATTTTGGCTATGGCCTCTTGGCGAAACATACTAACTTTGTGTCTGCAGTGGGGCGACGCACCGATTCATTCCCTCGCCGCCGGCGCTCTTCTGGGCGTCAGGGATATCCACTACTTCCGAGACTTTGGATACCGACACACAACCATTCAGCACTGCCCGTCAAACGCACCGGGTCTCCAACTTCCCCGCCAGCCTTACCTCGAGAAGACGACAGCCGATGAGTCCAAGCGCTTCGAGGAGGACGACTACTGGGAGCACTGGGATAATGAGGAAGCAGGAGGCATTGGCTGCCGATGCCGATGCGACACAGATGTCGTCGACGTAGAGGGCAAAGAAGGATCTTGCCTGGCAGAGTGGGTGGATGTTGCAGGTGGTTGGGCCGACTAAAGGCGACAATGCCTCCAACAAGGGCAAACAACAAAACAAGAGGGCGACCGGTCTCAAGCAGGCGCTTGGAGATTATGATGAGCCGAACCCGACAGTCCAAGCGACGGACGGTAATTCAGAAACATGTACAAAAGGAACCACCACCACATGACCGCACGTAGCACAAACGATGTGCACTGGGAGCCTCGGGGAGGCATGACGGATTTGATTCAGACAGCATACGGAATGTTTGTACATTGCAGGGACGGACAGGAAAGACGAGAGGCGTTTTTGCTTTGCTGCGAGGCAATCCCAAGTATTGTTTTTGGGTTTATATTTCGTGTTTTATTTCTTGAACCCTGCCGTCGACCAGGATACTCGGGACTTTTTTGCAGGAGACGGGGCGCGGTACCGAGGCATGAGGGGAAACTGGATGTCTTTGTTGAATTCTTTGCGATAGATTTCGGGCTGCATATTGGTGCTCGGTACAGGGTTAGAGTGCTCCGGGGAGTTGATGACACAATCGATGAAGCATTAGGCTGATGCTGAAATAGCGGCCTAAGGGCAGCAACATTAATCGAATGCATGGCTTGTCCTATATTAAGTGTTGCGTATGTGTTGTGTCCGAATTGAACTTCCACGGCAACATCCCATAGCTTGGGTTGTTGTCGTCGAAGAGGCTACATCTGAGCATATACGCAATGTACGGATCATTTCAACCAAGATGGTACCGACTCCATTTCCTTAACAGTGACATCACTCATAAATTCTTCCAAGATTGCTGATCACTTGCTCAAAGTGGAGGCCTTGGAAGTGCGTCTCGCAGATCCAACGGGACTCGATGCGGTGCCTGTGTAGATCATGTCAGATCTTTGTCTGGAACTAACCGGGTAATAAGCAACCATTGATTTCGGCATCAGTAAACCCCTGGTCCTAGAGAGAGACACGGGGCGATGGATCGGCCATGGCATGGATTCCACACTTCTTGTCATGCCAGACGACCCGCTTTGTAAAGGAGTTCTCGTATCGGTCACAAAGTTTCCCAGACAAGCTATCAAGATGAATTAGGATGGTAATACCAATTCATTAATTAGGAATAATGCAGTCAAGATAATACATCCAAATAAACACCTCAACTAGGTCAAAGTCTCAAAGTCTCCTGGCTGACTTATACATGTGCACCAAACCACCCCGAACCACCCCGAAATGGTAATCGCCGAACACCTTGTGAATGAACAAGCGACCGCTAAACCCATAAGTTTTCACATGCAATGAACCCACTTTTAGTTGACACAATTACACCATATCCGACGTTAAATTGGACGCTGACAGAGGCATGGGCCTAGATACTCCATATGTGTTGCTTCTAGACCAGCACACTTCACTTCACTACAGGAACCGAATCATCCCACCACATGGGTTATCTACCCGCCAAGCCCACCCGGCTATGTAAAAAGATGCAAAAATAACATACAACACCTGGCATTCGCTGGTCGTCACCGACCCAACTACTACTCAAGCGCTCCTCAGCTTGACTCTCGGAGAGCAGACGGGATCCAGTATTTTCCAAGGGCTGTGGTCGTATGTGCTTTGCTTAGGTGCTTGGGCTGGTCATAAGGAGGGCCTGCAATGTCTATGCGACGGATCCATGATGCCAGGGCCGTTCATAACTTGCTCCCTTCTTCGCGGACAATAAGAAGTCATCCATCAAACCAACAACCAGCATGTGACTGCTACCAGTGCGAATGGCCTCATTTGAGTGTACTTGTGCTATACCTTGAATTAGTTATGACTTCCCTGTTGCGTTAGCTGTTGGTGTTGACAGCCGAATCACACAGCCCTCAAGGCGCAGCCACAAGCTGAACGCCTATCGCCTTGCGCTAAATTGGTTCAATCCCCGCCATCAAAGAAGCTCTCGATACAGCGCTCGGCTGCAAAGCTCAAAACCAGTCTAGATCAAGGGCATGCGTATCCTATCTAAATTAAAAGGTAATAACCTAAAAACCGCTGTGAACATATAATCAAGGTCCGTAGTCAGTGTTGTCAGTTTACCAGCGCGAGGAGCCAAGACTACAAAAGCAAATATAGCCAGGCTAACTTGCGCCACTTATATTTGGCCAAGAGTTTAGCCATTTTGCGGTAACCCAGCCCCCCAAGCTGAAGTGTGCCAGGCGAGTGGCAGTGCCAAGTAACGCCTTCCTCTCTAATTCACCCTCAACCCAACTGCGTCTTTTTTTCATCCTCCCAACTCACCATGCAAATCGTGAATGATGGCTCTCACTCGCTGCGATCGTTGCAACAACTTATCGTTTGATCGAATTACTAGTGAAGGATATATGCTTTTCTCCAACCTTCGAGAACTGCGGACTTCAGCGACTGGTACTGGCCCACGTTGCGACCTATGTGCCCTTCTCTGGTGGTCGCTACGCTATGAATATCGCAAACTAATTAGCCACAGTGGGTGCTCCGATGTGTGGAACGTCAGATTATACCGGAACCCACCAAATGGGCGCTGTAAACGTGTGGATATTCTCGCAATGCCTCCAAATGTGGTTCACGATTTACTATGGTTGTCGGCGGAAGACAGGCTCCATGAATTCAATGGGTGCTATCCACTCCGTGGGCTCTACCGACTCAGTTCTGGCAATGAGTTAAATGTTGTGCGAGGATACGTCACAGTATACATTGATAATGGTGGGTGTTAAATATCATAAACCGTCGCATTTAACTTATCAACAGCGTGTTATAGAGAGCTCCAAATCCGAGGAGTTCGAGTACCGTCTACCAGAAACAGAATCCGGTTCAGTGAAATGCATGCAACTAGCAAGTTCATGGCTCACTGCGTGCATGAAAACCCATTCACCAGAGTGTTTGAGAAACGATGACTCTACGCTTCCCACCCGACTAGTGAAAATTGACCGCGAAGATGGTCTCATTAGTATAAGACTAGTAACAACAAAATACGGAGAACGTGGTGCATATTTGGCCCTCAGCTACTGCTGGGGTACGACACCATTCTTCAAGATGACCTCCGCAAACCAAGACGATTTACACAGAAGGATTCCCCTCAAAGACCTGCCGCGCACAGTTCAAAACTCCATCACACTAACGAATTACCTTGGGTTCCATTACCTTTGGGTGGATTCACTTTGCATCATCCAGGGAACAGATCGAATCGCAGTACAAGACTTTGACCGGGAATCGAAAACCATGCACAAAGTCTACAGCCGTGCAGTGCTCACGATAGCTGCGAGCAGCGCTGTCGATGCCTACGCTGGCTTATTCCAAGATCTTCCTCCCATGGAAAAGCCCTATAGCCAACTTCCATATAGCGTTGATGATAAGGAGTTCATCTACCTAGGAGCAGATGTTGGTTCCGGTGTTCCTCAAACAAACTACTTGGCAAACCGTGCCTGGGCCTTTCAAGAGGCCGTGCTATCCAATCGTATTCTTTTCTACGGCATTTCTGGGCTAAAATGGAAATGCCATTCGGCTGAATGTCATGAAAGCCATGTCCAGGATTTCGAGCCCATCAAGGATCCCACCGCAGTCATTGGCAGAGAGAAGGCGACTAAGAGGCTTTACAAAAACTGGAAAGATATCGTGGAAACCTACAGCCAAAAGCAGCTGACGTACGTCAAGGACAAGCTAGCTGCCATAGACGGCCTTGCCTCGTTGGTCTCAAACGCGACTGAGCGAAACTATCATTTTGGTATATGGCAAGACCAGTTTACAGATCAACTATTATGGCAACACGTTGGGAATGGAGCCGAGGGCAAGGTTCGATATTCCAGACAAGCCACATTCCGCGCTCCTTCCTGGTCATGGGCTTCTGTCGATGGTAGCGTAAGATTTTTGACCATGGGGAGCTCCCACGACCAACTTATCCCCACTCATCGTCTAGGCGCCCGTGCTAAGGGTTATTCCCGTTGGTCGGAAAAGAAATACCGTCTTGTGATCTCACAACTTTTTGGGCGTAATTCTTTCATGTACAGCCTGCAGGACAACTTCGCAGCAGGGAAGTCCGGAACGGATGGCCTGGAATGCAACAAGCCGGTAAACACGTTTTACTTTGAGCGCAAGGGGTCGCTTTTATGTGAGATTCTAGCAATCAGCGGCGCCCGCCTTTTAGTGGAAGGACGGCTCCACAACATAAGCTCCATGAGATACAAGATCCAGGCACGCTATCACGGAGCTGACGAAACTTATGAACCGTGGAGGTCTTTCGAGAGAAGTGCCGAAACATATCTTGATGACTTGGATGATATCCCGTTAAAACACAGAAAGGTTGCTAAAGACTGCCCAATTGAGTTGGTCGATGTATGGTTCTTGTTTATCGGGTGTCGAACGGGCCTCATCCTCGTCCCAGAGCCCAACGTTGATCGGCAATTCACTATAAGAGTAGGGGAAGTAAAGCTATTCCGGCGCATTGGTGCTTTTACCGGACACGATTGGACGACAAATATCAAGGATTTCAGTCAACGAGCGATAATTGAGATAATCTAGGCTAGGGGAGATTAATGTTAGATATCGTGGTAACCGCTTAGCGAATGATGTATATTTCTAGTTAAAATAGCGGCAGGCTCGAGTGTTCAGGAGTCAAACCAAAAGGGCCTCATACAGACAGCAATTAACATTTAAACTCGATTATCTAAATTTTCATTTTTGGCAGTTATTTTCTCTATTCTTTCAGGCCAAGTGCAAGTAGATAATTATTTTGCAATACTGTCACAGGTGAAGTACTCCGGAAATAGTGTGGAAGTCTCTTCGCACTGTACATATACATGCTGTAAAAGTGGTGCTTATTGCCTCAGGCAAGAACATTCAATGTGCCCCATTGCGCCAAAGCTTCCAAAAAATTGGACGCCGTCGAGACCAGTGAGAGCCTCATACCACCTCGAAGCGGCCACAGCCTCGCTCCTCCGACCATGCCTCCCCGAATCTCTCCTCTCAGCACCTCGCTGTGCTGCAGAGCAACCGCCAATGCTCCTGTGACATCGCTGACGGCCTACCTCGCCGGCCTCTCCCTCCAGACCCGTCACGCCTCCATCCTCGGCAGCCTCGCAGACAACCCTGGCGCCATTCACAAGAAGAAGCGAGTCGGTCGCGGTCCCTCTTCCGGCCATGGAAAGACGTCCGGTCGTGGTCACAAGGGTCAGAAGCAGCACGGCAAGGTCAAGCCTTGGTTCCAGGGTGGTCAGACTCCTCTAATTGTCAAGCATGGACGAAAGGGTTTCTCCAACTAGTAAGCCATTGGGATCCAGCAATTGGTCTTTTGACTGGCCAATTGGCTAACCGAAATACAGCCGCGCCCCCAAAATGTCGGAAGTCAACCTCGACCAGATCCAGGCCTGGATTGACCAGGGACGACTCGATTCGTCGAAGCAGATTACACCCAAGGAATTGATCGAGAGCGGTCTGATTGGAACTGTCAAGGACGGCATCAAGATCCTGTCCCGCGGCGCCGACACCCTCAAGCAGCCTATTGACGTAATGGTCTCCCGCGTGTCGGCTCAGGCCATTGATGCCATTGAGGGCAAGGGCGGCAAGGTCCTCACCCGATACTACACCAAGCTCTCCATCAAGCGACTCTTGACCGGCGAGTCAGTTAACACCGCCAAGCCCCTCCCCCAGGGCAAGGAGCACGTTGAGAGTGTGCTGGAGCAGGCAAGGAAGAACCTGTTCCGATACCGACTCCCCGACCCCACCAGCCGTGAGGATATCGAGTACTACCGTGACCCCGCGCACCGAGGATACCTGAGCCACCAGCTGGCACCTGGCGAGTCGCCCAGTTTGTACTTCAAGGTGCCAGGCGTGCACAAGATCAAGAGCGTGGTCAAGAAGGACAGCAAGAAGACAGAAGAGACGCTGTGGTAAAGACAAAAGCAGGGTGGAGCTGGCTATTGAGCAACTGTATTATACTGTACTCAAGCAAGTACGACTTGAACGTGACGACAAGACCAATGTACAATCAAAAAAAGACTTTAACACAATTGTTAAAAAGCAATGGCATGTCTATGTGCTATCGAGGTGGATTGACCCCTCCAGCCACTTAGCTTGAAGTGATACAATGTCTTGGGTGGCGGTACCGCGCCAACAACTTGTGGCGTCGACATTGTCGTCGGCGGCAACGATAGGGTGCATACCTCGTAGCAGCTAGCATGTGGGTAGAGGCCGTGTTATTGCCAGAGCATGCATGTACACGTTGTATGCGAACTTGGTGGCCACGGTACATGGGGGGCTACTCCACCAGAGCTCCTCGGCGCCTTGCCTTAGTGGTGTTACAGCGCCAGCACCAAGCCCAGTCCAACCAAAAGCCTTCTCCACCCAGGAATGACTTCACCAACCTCCCCCATCACCGCGCCCAATTTATCCGCCTCTCTTTTTCATGGTTAGCCGGTGCATTGATTGTTGATTTTGCTGCATCAGGGTGCACCGAGGTAGAGCTTGGTGTTTAATTACCGGCTCGATTTTTTTTGCTTCTCAGGCCAGCGGCCCGACGCTCGATCCTCGCAACTCGGACGCTATATTGCCGCCGCATTTGCACCGCACCCATCGCGATTACGAATCCCTGGGGCCATTGGCATCGGCCTCCACCCCTTGACTGGGACTGCGACGGAGCCCATCAACGGCATCACCTCACGCGCGCAGCTGCCCTCGATCCATAATACCTCAGCATGTCCCTCTTTGGCACATCCCCCACAGACGACGAGCCCCCCCGTGGGCCGGCATCGCCAGCCGCTCGCTCGAGGGCTGGCGGAGGCCTGTTCGACGCCGAGCCGATCTCCAAGAACTCGTCCAACAGCCTCTTTGCCGACGACGACGGGGACAGCAACTCCCCCTGGGACATGCCCACCCCGCGGAAGCAGCAGAGCCGCGCCGACATGATTCGCAACCTGCTGGCCGCGTCCGACGTGCCCGACAGCTACATTGAGACGTTTGACATTGCCGTGCGCGAGGATGGCAGCTCAGGCCGCATCACCTCGAACGGCATCGCGAAGCTGTTCGCCACCGCTAGGCTCGGCGCGGATGCCCAGGCACGAATCATGTCCCTGGTGGCCCCGAACGGCAGTGATGTCACCTTTGGGCGAGAAGAGTTCAATGTTGTCTTGGCCCTGCTCGGCCTAGCACAGGAGGGCGAAGTCATCAGCCTCGACGGCGTGGATGAGAGACGACGCAGTAAGTAAACACGTCTTAAACCCGGCTTGGATGCAAAACCCACAAGTTCCCCTCTATTATTACACAATGTCGATGGGGCTCTGCTTCGGTTGTACTGCCCTTCACGACCTTATCATATCACCTTGCCAGTGGATTCGTCCACCGTTTTGGTGGAGACACTATGACAAGCATCGACCTAACATCTCATTTCACTCTCAGATCTACCGCAACCCAAGCTCCCCGGCATCACCGCCGAGCCTATTTTGCCTCCCGTCGACGAGCTCTCATCCAAGCCTCCCCAGACGCCCCCCAAAGACACGCTCCCCGCGCCTCGCCAGCCCAGGCTGCCCCGACCGGCCATGGACGACCCCGAAGATGACCCTTGGAACTCGCCCGAGATGCACAAGAACCACGCGCACCCCAAGTCCAACGGCGCCCAGAACCACGACACAAACGGACACTCGCACACGCCCTTCTCAGAGCCTCCCGCCCCCGTCGCTGTCGCCGCCGCCGCCACCGTCGCGCCCATTCCGACCCCGACAGCGGTGCCAACGATGAGGCAGTATTCGTCACCCCCTGCGCCCTCCGCGAACGGCGGCCAGCAGAGCGCCGCCAGCTCGGTTCCGTCATCTGGCGGATGGGGAGGCTATTTCGAAGGGAACCCTGCCTCAGTCGGAGGCTTTGCCGAGACGCCGCAGAGCACCGTTTCGAACCCATTTGGCGAGCCCAACCGCGCACTCGGCGTCAACCCTGCGCCCAGACACCCCCAGCATCAGCACCAGCACCAGAGCAGCATTACCAGGGCCAGCCAGAGCGTCGAGGAGAATGTCCTCGTGACGCTGATGCCGGAGAAAGAGGGCATGTTCATGTTCCAGCACCACAATTACGAGGTGTCCAGCCAGCGCCGCGGCAGCAAGGTGATCCGTCGGTACAGCGATTTCGTCTGGCTGCTGGATTGCTTGCACAAGAGATATCCGTTCCGTATGCTGCCACTGCTCCCGCCCAAGCGTGTCGGGGTCAATGGAAGCCACCTGTCCAACGATGGCGCCTTTATCGAGAAGCGGAGGAGGGGTCTGGCTCGATTTTTGAATGCCATTGTGCGACACCCAATTCTGAGCCAGGAGCAGCTCGTCGTAATGTTCCTGACTGTTCCCACTGTACGTTCATCCTGCCCGTCCGAAGAGTATATGCCATTTACACTAACACCAGGTCCAGGAACTGGCAGTTTGGCGCAAGCAGGCAACCATCTCTGTGCAAGACGAGTTTGTAGACAAGCCATTGCCCGCCGGTCTGGAGGATTCGCTGCCGCCAACCTTGGAAGAGTTGTTTTCCAGAACCCGAAACGGCATTCGTCGCTCGGCTGAATTGTATATTAACGTCTGTAACATCATGGACCGACTTGTCAAGCGAGCTGAGGGTGTGGCAGCCGACCACGCACGCATTGCCCTGGCTCTGATATCCCTGACCGAGACGTCAGACGATACGTACGCTACCGACACCAACGAGGTTCCCCTGCTCAACGACGGTCTTGTTGCGATGAGCAAGCATCTTCGAACATGCCAGGCCCTAATGGAGGACGAGAGCCGTGGTTGGGACGAGGGTGTGCTGGAGGACCTGAAGCGACAGCGTGATGCGCTGGTGAGCTTGCGGGAGCTGTTTGAGAGGCGAGAGCGACTTGACAAGGACAACATCCCCTACCTCGAGCGAAGAATCCAGACCAACGAGAGCAAACTGGCCAGCCTGCGAAACAAGCCTGAGGGCATGGTGAAGCCTGGAGAGATTGAGAGGGTGGCTGAGAACATTATCAAGGTATGCCGTTTGCTATCATTAGCTGTGAATGTGCTGCTAACGGCGAGAATAGGACAAGGAGTCGATCGTTCAGCAACACAACCGATCCATCTTTGTCAAGGAGTGCCTCCGCGACGAACTCGTCACGTTCCAGAAGACGCAGTACCACGTCAGCCGCTGGAACCAAGACTGGGCTGGAGAGCGAGTCAAGTACGCCGAGATGCTGGCGGACAACTGGCGACGGTTGTTGGACGAGCTCGATGGCATGCCGCTGGGCGAGTAGAGCGCGCCACAGAGCCACGGCACAATATGCCGTGTGGACGGGGGTGGTGCAAGCAGCGCAGCCGGGGCAAAGGCTGCTAATACGCGGTGGAAAGAGGTCAGATGGGCATGACATGATGTCGGCAGGCAAGCGTATGTTAATGGGAGATGGCCGGGTTACGGGATTCATTTTTTGATGCAACAAATACAAGAGCTGGAGTAAGCAATACGCATACGAGGAAGAGGGACGAAGAGACTGTAGAGGTAGCATGTGGACTGTCTGCGCGATACCCTTCGTTTGTGCTTTTGTTGTTTGGCTTTTTCTACAGTATGGATGACGTTTTTTTCTTTCTTTTTGGTTGAGAATAGATATATGAGTTTTGCGTGTATATATCCAAGTGTTTGCATTGGGTTGCCGTGTCACGTTGGGTGGATGTTACTCAGGGGGAACGGTTCTCGATGCTATCGTCAAGTTCTCGAATCAGGGGGTCATAGTTAGTGAGCTCAAGTGAGCTTTTTGCATGGATGCATATACACATGTAGTCAAATTTTATCGATGCTATTTCTACGGCCCGATTCCCTCGGGGACCTTTGATATAAAAACCGTACATACATACATTTCAACCAACAAAGCCGCCCCATCAATCATCATTATCGTCATTCACTCTATCCTCGTCGTATCATCTGCCTGTCTACCACTGATCCGTCACGGCTCCGTGGCTCGCATCGCTCACCAGGCGAGCATACTTGGCCAGGACACCTCGCTTCACGCGGGGCTCCGGAGCGACCCACTCGGCGCGGCGGGCGGCCAGCTCGGCGTCGGAGATGTCGACGTCGATGCGGTTGCGCTCGGCGTCAATGGTCATGACGTCGCCGTCGCGCACGAGGGCAATGGGACCGCCGACAGCAGCCTCGGGGACGACGTGGCCGACGATGAAGCCGTGCGAGGCGCCGCTGTAGCGCCCGTCAGTGACGAGGGCGACGTTGTTGAGCCCCGCGCCCATGATGGCGGCGGACGCCTTGAGCTGCTCGGGCATGCCCGGTCCGCCCTTGGGGCCCTCGTAGCGCACGACGATGACGAGGTTGCCGTCCTCGCGGCGGATGGAGCCCGCGGCCAGGGCGGCCGAGAGGTCGTTTTCGCAGTTGAAGACGCGGGCCTTGCCGGTGAAGCTGAGCCCCTCCTTGCCGGTGATCTTGGCGACGGCGCCGCCGGGGGCAAAGTTGCCGCGCAGGATGCGGATGTGGCCCGTGGCCTTGATGGGGTTGTCGAGCGGGCGGATGATCTGCTGGCCCGGGTCCAGGCTGGGCCAGTCGGCGACGTTGTCGGCGAGCGTCTTGCCGGTGACGGTCATGATGGAGCCGTCGAGGATGCCCTTGGCGACGAGCATCTTGATGACGGAGGGTGTGCCGCCGACGCTGTACAGGTCCTCCATGTAGTACTTGCCGCTGGGGGCCAGGTCGGCCAGGAAGGGCGTGCGGTCGCTGGTGCGCTGGACGTCGTCGAGCGTCAGCTCCACGCCGGCCGTGTTGGCCATGGCCAGGAAGTGCAGCACGCCGTTGGTCGAGCCGCCCAGGATCATGGTCAGCACCAGCGCGTTCTCAAAGGCCGCCCGCGTCAGGAGGTCGCGCGGCCGCAGGTCCTTCTCCATGGTCGTCTTGATGACGGACGCCACCCGCTCGCACTCGCGGTGCTTCTCCGGCGACTCGGCCGGGTACGACGAGGATCCCGGGAGCGACAGGCCCATGGCCTCGATGGCCGTCGCCATGGTGTTGGCCGTGTACATGCCGCCGCAGGCTCCGGCGCCGGGGCACGCGTGCTTCTCAATGTCGTCCATGACGTCGCCGCTCGTGCGCCCGGGCGCCCCCGGGTTCGTCTTGGCGTGCAGCCGGTCGTAGGTGAAGGCGCCCGAGGCCTCGTAGCAGGTGCTGATGTTGATGGGCTTCTCGAGCAGGCCCGAGTGGCCCTTGCGGATCGTGCCGCCGTACACCATGATGAAGGGCCGGTTGTGCCGCGCCGCCGCCATGACCACGCCCGGCATGTTCTTGTCGCATCCGGGGATCGAGATGTTGGCGTCGTGGTGCTGCGCGCAGGTGACGGACTCGATTGAGTCGGCAATGATTTCTCGCGTCTGAAGGGAGAAGCGCATGCCTTGATGAGGGGGGAGGGAAAAGGGCCCCGCGTGTTAGCTGGGTCTTCTTCTTCTTCTTCATCATGACATGAAGCCGTTACTCACCTTCGCCGCCCATGGTAATGGCGTCTGACACGCCGACAGTGTTAAACTGCCATCCGAGCATGCCCTCCTTTTCAATTGCGTTCTTGACAATCTGGCCGAGGTCGAGAACTGGTCCGCTTGTTAGTGATTTTTGCTCATCATGACTGCTCCTCCTTCCCCCGCTTTTTCTGTCATGTCACTCACGATGGGTACTGGTGAACCCAAGTTAGCAATCTCATGCTTCCAATTCCCATGATATTCAATTTCCCTCTTCCGCAATCGCTGGGAGACTCACTTGCACGGGTTTCCCTGCCACCAGACAGTGGCAACACCGACCTGGGGCGCATTCTTCATCATCTCCTTGTTGGGCACACCAGCTCCGTAAAGCATAGCCTGTCTAGACTCAGCCCTTGCTGCTTCTTTTTCCCACGAAGATAAATCCATACCTGAGCTCCGGGATAGTCATGTTCACGGGTAATCTTGGTGGACCAACGGTTCAGAGGTCCTCCTGGGGGCAGGCAGGGAAACTGGATATAGTCCTTGGGCGCCTTGGGGTCTTGGACAGGAACCGCACTGGCGGTGCCGTTGGATTGCTGATCCGCCATTGCGAAAATTTAACAGTGAGTCGTCCTATCTGTGTCTTTAACCGTATCCAGGTCGAGATCCTTTCTTTTCTTCGCAACAATTCAATGCTGTGGATCGAGGGTAGTCGGCGGGATGCCAATGAGTCAGTTGAGTTGGTGCGTCCGAGCAAAGCAAGTTTCTACGGGGCAAAGAAAAACCCAAAAGATGCAGATAGGCAAGCTCCAGCGATGTCGGAGAAGGAAATACAGGCACCAGGGACGCAATTCCCAGGACAACGGGGTAACGGCAAGGGGAGAGAGAGAGGGTGGTGCGACGTGGTGCGGGTGGTGCGGAGAAGAGGGGAGCCTGTGGAGAGGGAGAGTTTGTCGTGGCGGATGCTGCTCGTGGAAAAGCCCACGAGACGTCCGGCCATTGCTAAGCCTAGCAATTGGGTGGTGATGTCGAATGTGGAGCAAATGCAGATGCCGAAGGAGCAGCTGAACACCAGCAGCAGCAGCAGCAACCTCTTAGCCTTTCCAGCCAATGCCGCTGCGAATTGGCGGTGACTTTGTGCTTCAGCCCATTCATTGTACGCAGCTTAGGGCTAGCTTGGGACGAGCAATTGGCGACTAAGAAGCAAGTCCAAAGTTACACGGGACTCGCAATGGAAGAAAGGAAGCTTCTCCCAACATCGACAATGACGAAACGAGGCCCCTCTTTCCAGACCATTCCCATCACCAAACGAAAACCCACTCTTCTGCTTGCTGCCCCCCAGAAAAGGAAAATCCGCTGCTCGTTTTCCCTCTCTCTACACCTAGCGTACCACTCGGAGAGCCATTCCCGAAGCAGGAAAAAGAAGAAAGAAAAAAAAAAGCCATCACAGAACGCAGAACGGAAAACGAAATCGGGAATCGGGTACCCACAACAGCTTTTTCCTCTCTTCCTCCTCCCCCCCGCCTTTGTCTCTCTTCGGCCGTCGAATCTCCGGCCTCGGCTTTGCAATCAATGGGGCCACAGAGGGCTGGGCTAGGTGCAGATCCAAAAAGCAGAGAAGTAGTCCTAAGGACGCCCCCCATGTGTGCAGCAACCAAAAAAAAAAATGATGACGAGCGTCATTCTCACGCCCTCGGGCCAACTAGCAGCGAAATCGAAGAGGGGGTGTTTCCCAATCGCACGTCCCGACCACACAGGCCTGTTTCACCCGCTACAACACCAAAAAAAAGCCCAATACCGGAAAACCACATGCCAACTACGGAAAGCCACAAATAAAAATAAAAACCACTACCGTAGCTGCCATTGGAATTACATCAAACCCCCTCCCCTCCCCCTGGCCACCCCCGGATATTGCTTCCCCAGAAATCATCGACACGCCCCCATACTCGCACTGACCTAGAATCGGTCCGAGAAACTATTGGGCAGGGTCGCGCTCGGTCATATCATCATCATTGACTGCTCTAGTACCTGCTCTAGTTCCTGCTCTAGTTCCAATAATCGGCACGATCTAAACAAGCTCACGGTTAACGGTCAAAATTAGAAAAAACTTGATCATTCTATCTAATTAACCCTGCACAAGGCGGTTTTTTTTTTGCCCATATTCATTTATTGTTGTCCAATCTCCACACTCCAGAGGGGGGGGGGGGGGGGTTTACTGTCCGCTTTGACCGGCAAGCTCCGCCTTGGCCCGGCCGACACGCCGATTCATCGGGGGTGCCCCGGGGGCCGAAACGGACGGCAATGCTTGCCGAGTGTCACCGTCCCAGAGTATATCATGCAAAACGATGAAGAGCTCTTATCCCGTCAGTCGATGATGGTTTTCCAAGGTCTATTAGCACAAAAAGAGACGCGATGTAACAAGATGTAAACAATAACAAAGGAAACAAACAAACAAACAAAACAAGGACTTTTTTGTTATCTTTTTTTCCTTTTTTTTTTTTCTTTCTTTTTCTTTTCTCGTGTAGTCCTACAGCAAGCTCCCTCGGAACTCAGAGGATGGCAGGAAGCCGCGCATTCCGTAGTACGGCAAGCTACTCTGCCCTATCTAAATACAACCCAATCCCTAGCCCAGCGCCACCCCGTTGCGCCCGCCGCCCACACGCTTTGGTCACGTCAGATGACACCGTGCCGACCAATCCAAGAGTGAAAGATGGCCCTGCCGCGCGCGCCCCCTTGTTTCGTCTTTTGCTTTCCCACCCGAATAATGCGAAATGTTGCCGGAAAACAAAACGAAAAAAGAAATAAGCACAGGGTAGTAGCGGCGCGGGGAAGGGGAAAAAAGGAGGGACGAAGATGTCATCTCTTTTGCTCGCCACCCGTTCAGCGTGGGCGCATAGACAGCGCAGCAGCTTTCCCGTTAGCCGTTACAGGAGCTGCACATCTCACAAGCCACGAAGCGTTCCGGGTCTCATCAACCGCCTGACAAGTGGCCGTTGACGCTTGCCACGGCTGCCTCCCATCCTTCCGTCATCACACGGCGATAGAACATGGAACACCCCAGCTCAGTTTCACACGGTGCTTCAACTCTTTACGGACGCATAGCAAGAAACATGATTTCGAGACAAATAAACTTTAACATTTGTTTTTCGGCAGCAATCTTGCCGCCGTACCTAGGCTACTGTACTCCCCCACCACCCTCTTTTTCCGTCCCAGGAAGTCAGGTCAACCTCATGTGCAAGAATGTGTTGTGTAGATCAGACTCCAGGGATGGCGTCGAATTTCATCACATCATTTCGTAAGTCCTACTGAAACGGGACTATCCATAGAAGAGCGAAAAAGAAAAAGAAAAACCAGAGCGAAAACAGGCAGATCGGGAAGAGATAAGGAAACAAACGAGACAAACCCGCCTCCTTGAGCAACAAGACAAGAACCAAAGCGACAAGCAAAAAAAGAAAATCCAAGCCCATGTGGCTGATTCGCATTTCCCCAAGCAAAATCCGTAACTCTGTCCATGCAAGAATGTGAAACAAAATGTCCCCCGATTTTTGAAGTCTACCCTTCATGCCGTGTGGTAGTACTCCGAATGACCATGCGCTCCCAATCAGGGTCAATGCCTCCACTAAACAATACTTTGTCTCGCGAGCCAAGAGATGGCTTCAGGCCCATGTCCGAATAGAATAAGAAGTAAAACGATGATTCGTTGCAATGAAGCGGCATAAAAACGCCTCGTGCCTTGCGCCTCATTGAGCGCGGTGGAGTAGACAGCTGTGGATGTGGACCCGCGCTCCCAAAAACGCTACATCGCTAGTCCGCAGCACGAGAATAAAAGCAAGAAAATTGCAAAGATAAACCAGACGCATATAGTACACGGGAAGATCTTGGGATGGATCTTCACCCTCCCCTGCTTTACCGTCCAGATGTTTCAGTCTGGACAGGTGGGGTGGAACGGAGCGGCGCTTAGTGGGCAACCTGCATGATGCGGAAGCGCTCCTCCTCCATTCTCCTCACGATATCTCTATCGCGAGCAGTGCGAGGGTCGGCGTCGATACCTAGGATGGACGAGATGCGAGTCTTGTCCTGTCCCTTGTTCTGAGTCTCCCTGTCCACGTTGCTGTTGCCGGGGCTCGAGATGGGCGTGATAGGCGTGCCGCTGTTCTGGTTGCAGCAGGCACCCGTCTTCCAGGCCTGCTCGAGCGCAGTCGGTGAAACGTTGGGACCATACTCGTTGGCAATGGTGGCCCAGAAGCTGTGGCGGTGGACAGTGTAGATGGAGTGGAGACGAGACATGTCGACGTGAGCAGGCGCGTGAGCGTTCATCGTCGGTGGGGGGTTCGAGCAGTCGAGGCGCAGAGGAGGAGTAGCTCGGTGGTGAGCGTGGGGACCGCGGTGGAATGGATCCGGGGGAGGGATGGAGGCGTGATTGTCCACGACCGGCGAGGCATACGTCTGGGAAGATGCTGTGGGAGGGGGGAGGGTCATGGTGGGCTTGGGGAGGATGGCAGGGAGTCTGGGCACCTCTTCGGGTGTCACGATGCTGGGAAGCTGGATGCAGCCGGCGTTGCCCATCATGTTGGCGGGAGGAGGCGGGCTGTAGCTCATGGAGCTTCCGGGAGGCGATACAGAACGGGACACACTCTCGTGGGTCGGGCTGGGCGCTCGGGCAGCCATTGCGGGTGAACGGTCAGTACCGGTAGACGAGCAAGAGGTTGCACGCTTGCGTCGGTTGCTGCCGTGTGAGAGCTGGTGGTAGTGAAGACGGCATGCAAGCTCAGTCTTCTTGAGGTGTGCAGCGATGTACTTGTAGGGCATCTTTTGGAGGCGAGTCTGGAGAAGATATTGCTCCTGTATTCATCATGTTAGTTCATCAATCCCTAGCAGCCACAATTGCAGTCTAGCTTGCCTCGTCCTCGCTCCATGCACGTCCGCCGCCAGTGGAAGAAACTTTGCGGGCTTTGGGGACACCATAGTCGTGTCGATCCATAGAGTCTCGGGTGGGGAGATATGGCGCGGGGCCTTGTGAAGGTTGTCTGCAAGACATGGTCCGAGTGTCGGTCGTTGAGATGGGGGAAAAAGGAATCCTGTTTCGAACTGGAGAAAGGGTATCTCGGGAAGGTAACGAATAGTTCGTCGTTTGTCGAATAGAGTCGGTGGTAAAAGTTCCAGGCGGGCACGCCAGTCCTCGCTGATGATCGTTGGTGCCGGATATTCTTAGTGGTTTTGTGGCCTGCGAGTGATACTCGAAAACTGTCAAGAAAATCGGGGCGATCACGGAAAAAAAAGAAGAAAAAAGATATCTCTCGAGCGGAAGAAAAAAGATTCCTAGGCTTAGGAGTAATGTCGAGGGATCCAAAAATGGCGTTGGTTGGTGTGCGTTGAAAAGAATAGCAGCAAAAACAAAAAATCGATTTCGTTTGGTACGGTTTCAAAGGAGTGTCAGCAGCCAAGCCAGTTGGGAGATCCAGAAAGGAGTGTGGTGCTCTTGCTGCGAGTCAGAAGAGAATAGAAAATCAAAAAGAAGGGAACGACGCTACAGCGTTATCCCGAGTAAGAATGGATGAAGAAGAAAAAAGAAAAGAAGAAGAAAAGGCGATGGTTAATGAGGAATGACTTCCAGGTGAAGAGGGAGAAGAGAAAGAGGAGCAGATAGATTACGGGAGGGGCAAGATAATAAACTTGCGTTGGCAGTATAGTGAGTCGCAAGTAAGGTACCGTACCTGACCTTGCCTGGGCGTGTGGTCTGGGGCGAGGTACGTACCCGACCCGACCCAAGCTGCAGCGTACCTGGTAGCGCGCCTGGTAGCGGGCTGTAGGTACCCGGCTTAGTGGGCAGCCTACTGTAAGGTACGGGGAGGGGGGGGGCGCGCACACACGGGAGAGGGCAGCGTGGCTCAAACTACGGCATTGTCCTGTAACTGCTAACGGCGGCGGCGGTGGTAATGGATCCATGATCCATGACATCCATGCACCCATGCATGCATCGATGTTCCGGGCCAGGCCCCCCATCTGGGCCAGGATCCTGGTCTGGTTGCGCCTCTGAACCAAAGTCCGGATGAACGAAACTCGACATGGAACCAAACTTGTGGCGAACGAGACGAGACGTGTTCATCACGCAGTCGGGGTTTTGCGTACCTGATGCGAAGGGTCTGCCCGTGTTTTGTGCCTGAACGGGTCCCGTTTCGTCTTATCTTTGAAGCGTCTCTGTTCTGATCCTGAGACTGACGTCAGGCTTGGAAACCATCTCATGCTTCAGCAGATGTCTTGATGCTCTCTATCTTGCTGCTGCTGTTGTTATTGTTGTTTTTTTCTCTCCACCTCCTCGTTTCCGGCCCATCTCGCTTTCGTTCGTATCTGTCATGTCGTATTTGTTCCATTTCCAGCTTTCCCCTTCGTCTCCGTTGCTGCTCACCGCAACACACGTTTCTCGCTTAATCGTCAGTCGCAGGGCCAGCAGAAGCACTCCTCAGGCAAGGCACTCCTGGAATCTCGGAGAATTTATTCATTCCCACCATCCCACACACACACGGGCGCGCGCGCAAAGTTTCCCTCGCCCGCCCACATCTGGCTCTTTTCGTCCGTCTCTTGTAGAAAACCCCTCGCACCGTTTGCGTGCCTGTGTGCGTGTGCATATGCGTGTGTGTGCGTGTGAACCTGCGGCAACCCCCCCCCCCCCCAACTAATCTAGCATTGGCGATGGCGGCGCAGCAGTCCCCAGAGAGAAATTGGGCCAAATTGATTGATTACTGTACTATTTCCATGTCAAGCCCAAAAAAAAGGTACGACGCAGCAGACAGAGGGAGGGGGGTGGGCGGCCTATGCGGGCCTGCATTTCGGCACTGCGGGCTAAATCTATAAAAAAGGAATATGGTGCGAGGGTTACGCCAAAGGAAATAAAATAAATGAAGAGACAACGCCACAAAAACAAGCTACGAGACGACGGCCCAGAGGCCAACGTCTACCCACAGACGAAACTGTCAAAGATGGTCGTGGATCCCGGAGAAGCGTCACGGCCAGAGCAGTGGCCTCAATCAAAGTTTTGTTCGGTACGGAAGGATGGGCCAGCCCCTGGGGCGTGATCCGGAATCCATGCCATGCCTGCGCCTGTGGTGCCTGTGCCTGAGAATAAAGGAAAGGCAGCAGCAAAAAAGTAGCAGCGGGCCTGTGCGGCACAACTGTTCGAGGTGTGGGCGTCGACGAGGGATCCCTGGACCAAGGGCGTGCACTTGGCATCCGATCTTGCAAAACGTAGGTACGCGCATCAACATACGCACATCCGGACAGGCTCCCATGGGGCTCCATGGGGCTGGGGAGGGGGGACGGCTCTCTCACTGGGAGGAACTGTTTGGCGACCTGCTGCTTGCTGCGGGTGAGCGTATTTGGGGGCTCCTCCTGCTCCTGTCAGAGTTTCCCCCCCTGCTCACATCTGCCCTCTCTGTGGTCCCTCTGTGGCCATCTCCTCCATTGCTTGCTGGACGGCGGGGTTGCACCGACCTCAGCTTCAGGTGTTCCCGCCCCGCGCGTGGGACATCCCCTGCTCGCCGGCCGCTGATTGGCCGAGCCGGCCTCGCCTTGAGGGTTCCTACTGCTCCGTGATAATTGACGGAGCCATGGACGCGGCCGTCTGCACTCGGTTGGCATCCCGCTGACTGGAGGTGGCGGTCATGTCACTGACTGGTATGTGGCCTGTGGGTTGGGGAAACACATCAAACGGGCGCGAGTGCGAAACTTGACATGATCGGGTCGCTGTTGTGGCTGCCGTGGCCTGGCGTGTTGTTATAAGCCGTGTTGGTTTCACCGCACGCTGTTGGTTGTAAGCTTGTTTTACTTTGCCTCGAATTGCTTGCTTACCTGCTGCTTGCTTGTTTGTGCTCGTGGCTAATTGCTAATGCCTTTCTAATACCTGAATAATAATTTCTCTTGTGTCCCCGCGAAAAATTAAGAATCTGACAGGCAAAATCAATAGTCTGTCCATAGCTCGCTCCCCATCAGCAGACTATCGCCTCGCCGCCATTCCCAATTCACAACTCCCAATTCCCACTCCCACCCCCTCCCCGACAATCCATGGTTGATCCCATCGTGACCCTCTCGCCTCCGTCACGGGCCTGACCTGGCATGGCCTGGCCGGTCCCAGTTGTTTGGTTTGGAGGGGTCCCATCGAAACGAGCCTCTCAGACAGCGTTTCTCCTTACTGCCCGGAACCTTGTCTACCCGTCCCCAGCAGCGCTGTGCCGCTGTGATAGGTGGCCGAGAGATCTCCCGTGCAATGACGCCCGCTTCGCACCTTAAACCGGACGCCCCATGGCCATGATCCCAGACGGATCCTGTCGTAGTCAGCATGAGGGCAGAAAAAACGGCGTGTGCAAGAAGAGAGGGACGGTGGTGGCATGTCCGCCCATGTCCGCTTTCAGAAACACGGCCACCACCCGCAAATTTCCCCGTCCCAACATCACAACCGCCTGGTGCACCGTCTCGACGCCGTCGCCGGCGAGGCTCAGGCAAAAAAGCAAACGCAGATAAATTGGCCCAGACGAGGAAACCCCGCCGGCCGCTTCCATCTGCCGCCGCTTCCCAGTGGGAAATTGTCCCCGCGGGGAACGCACAATAGCAAAACAAGCAAATAATAACAGACAGCGCCTCTCGAAACTCCCCGTCGACGCCATCTTTTCGTTTCCCATGACGGAGCCCTGCCAGAGCCTGGCTCGACCCAGGGCCATGCAGGGATCCCTTGAAACCCGCTAGTGCACTGGCGTAATTTCACATGGGTATCAGCGTCGCCCAGACGCAGCCATTCATTCGCCATCGTCTCGCCCTGATTGGCGGATTTCCGTTGCTCGACCCGATTCTCGCATCGACGGGGGAGGCTTTGATCGAGAAAGATGATGCCCAGTAAAAAAGGTCCTTCCTGTTTTCGATGTCTCCATTATGGAACCTTGTGTGGCTACTATTATTCTTGTTATTATTTTTTTTCTCGTCTTCACGCTCTTGGCGAGTGAGGGGTAACACACGACTTGCTGACAGAAGGAGGGGTCGCAGCTTTGCAAACGCTTGCATCATGAGCACGGCCTGCTACCACTCTACGACACGTTATTGACGCATCATTTATGCTACCGCTAGCGAACTCGGGTCGGAAACATAACGCAGGAAACATACAGGAAACACTGGTCTGCGTCAACCAGAGACACGCGCATCTTGGGGTGCATCTGCCGTCTGGTTGGCATTGCTTTTCCCGCTCGGAGCAGCTCGTGGCACCTCGAGTCCTAAGCCTCAGTGGAACTCGGCTAGGCAGGGCTGCCGCTTTTCTTTTTTTTGCTTTTGTTTGCCATTGTGTTATGGTTTGTACCCTTTTTTTCGTCATCACCAGTAATCCCGTGTCCCAGATTAATTAGTCTCGTACAAACAAATCCACACGGCATCTCGCTCTTCCACGTCACCTTGGCTGCCCTCACGGCCCTGAGTTCCGCCCGAGTAGATTGCCTACCATCCACCAGAAGCCTGCCCCAAGCCCGCTGTTCCGCACTGTTGATCCTCCCCGTATCCGGACATTGCAGACGAAGAGGCGTTGAAGCCACGGCCCTGAAGATCACCACGCCAGTGTCCATCTTGGGGCGATCCTCCGCCCTGGTCTTTTCTTTTTTTTTTTTTTCCAGCGCAGGGCCACTCGGTAGCTGCCGGCCTGATTTTTGCCGCCAATGCCTTGCGGGGGTCCGTATATCCATCTTGTGCATGGGTTTGTTTGTTATCGAGAAGCCTCGTCTGGACATCTGCAGGGCCCATCTCGAGTCTCCATCTGCACTCATCCGAGGCCCATCCGAGTCCCATCTTGAGGCCTAGACCGGATGCCTGACACGAGAAACCAAACTCCATCACGCAGTGTAACCCGGAACATTCTCCATCCGAAGGGTCCAAGGCGGGTGCTGGCCCAATACAAGGCGTGGTCGCCCGTCGCCGGCCTCGTCTGGCCTAGGCAGGAGGCTCACTTGACGCCGGATGTCCTTCGGCCCAGTGAGACTGATGCATCTTTCAAACATGTCCCTGAGATTCAGATCTAAGAATAACCCCAAGGTTTGTTTACTCGGGGGCTGCACAGAGTTGGAACACGATGGGTTCCCGAGGGTGGTGCCCCGTTGCCCGCAGCTAAACTAGAGACAGCCTCTCGCCTCGTCTGCTGTTTGTTTCGAACGGTTGCCGGTGCGTCAGAAATGCCGATGGCTGCTACCCTTTGACGCAGAAGGGTCCTCGTCCCTCCCGAGGCTTATCAGAGTTGTTTCCGAGCGTCGATCTAACTAACATCGCTTCAAGTGAGATCAAAACATGTTCGGCATCAAAGCTGCCCTGAGCGTTTCCCAACTCGGAGAGCGCGGATCGGGCGTGTGACCTCCTTTGCAACAGTCCAGCCCCGTTTGCCGCCCATCTGACATGCACATTCGCCCGCGAGTGTTTTGGAGTCTCGAGATATAGCAATGCCCATAATATCTTGGCGTCTCCGGCCCTCCCACTCCCAGCCCAGCGCCTCTTGACCGTCTTTTGTAGGTAGTTTCAGGTCCTCTATATGTGCTTTGCTATGGCTGCATCTGCTGCCACAATCGGCAACTGGTCTCATCTTTCAACTGTCAGTCCCATACCCCGGTCTCATCCGTCAGCGTTGCACCGGTTCGGCACTCGACCGGGGTAACATGCCAAAAAGGTCACGGGTGCGATCCAGTTTATCAACGCCCAAGAGGCCGATGCAGTTTCATCTGCAGTGCATGGAGTTGAAACGGTTTCTCCTAACCTAGTCGAGGCGAGCAGCAACAACAAGGCTGATGTCAAGTGGGAGGGTGGGGGCAATACGTTGCACTGGCCGAGGGTCTCCCTTGCCGAGCAGGGGCTGTCCCTTCGTTTCTAGAAGCCCGAAATTCCCAGGCTCGCTCGCCTGAGGCAAGGTCCACGCTGGTTGAGAGTTTCGATAAACTTTGTCGGTCAACGGTTAGGAATCAGGCCATAATCAGTGGCGAGTCTGTTTCGAATCTAGGCCGGAGGCCGGAGACTCCGTGTCACGTCAAACATGTTCAGACGACGCCCATCTCCCCCATCCCATGTCTATCGAACAGAGATCTAGCCATACTAGCAATCAGGGTGCCAAGACCACCGATCCCCACAACCCTACCAGACTCCCTATGCATGTCTCGCATCTGTACGAGCCCAGTTGGATGCTGAGTGGGTGGATGGTGTTGCATTCACCACCTACCCTGTAGTTGCACAAGTACGAGCTGTCAGCGGACTGCCTGAAAAGGACAGCAATGCTATGCCACCAAGTATCGTGAAAAATCTATCCAGGTTGGACGTCATGTTAATGTCAGGTTCTATTCACATGTGTCATTGTCTGCAAGTTTGAATAAGCGCCGTGTCAGCAATCTGCGTGCATCACATGTTTGATTGGGAAGAGCGCGCTGTATTTTTGCATGAAAATGAACAAAGCAGTTGCACGGCGGAACAGCAGCGGGATCACGTTTTTATATTGCACGACGATCTAAAGATGGTGGATACGGAAGAGCCACAAAACGAACGCATCTCGTCGATTTAGACATGGTGGGTATGTCGTTGAGGCGTAAGGCGAGGGAGCGACTTGACAGGTACACGGGCTCGATGTCACGATCTTAGCTCGATTGCGGCCAGCCTGTCGGGCATGTACACGAGGTACATTGCGAGTGGAGCTCTGGCATGCCCGTGGTTGCGGCTCTGATCCTGCCCCGTTCTGAAGGCGCTTGTACCTGGGGAAAAGGTACATGAGCATCGTGGCCGGGCCCAGATCGAGCGCCGTTTATTTCGACGACAAACGGCTGTACGCTTCAGCATGTTGTTTGGCAGGCGGCGATGAGGTTAAATGGCCGAATTGGGGATTCATATTAGTCAGACACACGGCGGGGAAAAGGAGAGGGGAAAGGAAAATGGCTTCACGCTCCCGCAAAATACGGAGCCGCCTCGTCGCAAGAATGACATAATGCCACGCCAGACAAGACGAATGCCTGCATTGCATTGCGCCGGGATGGCATCTGATAGATGGGCGGACAAGACGCTGGCAGTATTTGGCTTGTGACAGTGCCACCACCGTCCGGCGACGGGACGCACCTCAATGGCCGATGACGAAGACATGAATATTGCGACGGTTGAATGGGAATGCGGCCCTGGGAAGCACCGGCTATTCGTCCACCCCGAACACGCAGGGAGGGACATGAAGCTGAAGCCAAACAATTCCCAACCTCTCGCCCTCTGGCACTGCCACGACCGGCATCATATCATCCGCAGCGGCTTACCAGTGCTATGCCGTGCTGCGTCACTGGTTGGCTTGGGGCCATGCTGGACGGGCTCGCCCCTTCCCGGTTTGGCAGGAGGTCAAGGTGAAGCATCAAGTTCAATGACAAACCGGCACGTCCCCAGAGATCGCAAGCCGCGGGCCTGGGGAATTGCATGACCTGTCAACTGTCGGATGCTTTATCAAAATGCCAGCCCATGCAGCTTGCTCTTCCACATGATGGTTTCATCCGAAGGTACCGCAAGTACCTCGGTACCTGCCAATGTGGCCCGACGTTGGGAACCTCGAGGGACTTGCGAGGGAAACAAGCCACAAAGCGACCGGAGCACGTACCACAGAGTGACTGCGCGTTTGGCTGCAAGCAGCAGCTTTGGGGAGGTACAACAGGTACGAGGCGTGACGTACCAGCGAAGAAGAGGAAGTACCGAGGTACTTGCAGGCCCTCTTGCTTTGTCACTTTGTCCCATGCGATTTGGGCCAATGACATGCGTCGGTTCGCAGCCCAGAATCGTCAGTGGACCGTGCACAAAGGCACCAAGGCAGCAAGAGCAGGGGCACTCGGCCGAGCCTATGCACTGTGCAAACATGCGATCAACGGGCGAGGACTTACAGTGCCATTATGGGAAATGACTGTATAAACCCCACAATTCTGCCAGTCTCCATAGGACCCCGCTTTTTCTTTACACACAAGGGTACAAGCTGCGGCCCTGAAATCTCTCCCTTCCCCCATTTTCTTCCCCCCTTCACCCAAACAACACACAGGACACAGGTCAACCAGTCCAAAACATCGACCAGACCACCGACCACCTCTCCCCCTCCCACCAAGGTGCCGGGTCCCAGCGACTTCAGCCAAGGTCCCGTCCGCCCCAAGTGAGTTACTTTGTCCCCAGGTACCATCCATCGCACCTCAAGTTACCGTTTCCCTCTTGCCTTCCCCGTCCCATTCCCCTTCCCCTAGTAGCTCTATTCGTCTACTGCTCTGCTCCGTCGCTGCGTTTCGTCTCGTCTCAATCCCGTCGCCACGGATCCGCCGTGGTCTCTGCCCTGTCACCTCACCTCACCCTCACCACCACCACAACCGCCGTCTTTGTTGTTCCCCAGAGACTGGTTGGGGATCCACTGCGTCTGGCCCGTGGACTCTCTGCACGCCGCGCACTGGTCTAGACTGGGAAACCTCCAGATCCACGATCCCAACGCTTGCTGGCTGCAGCTCGTCAAGCTACCGTCACTGGCGTCACCTCTTGTGCCGGCCACCACCCAGTCAACGCTCATGCTGGACTTCTCTGACTGTCAATAGCAGACGCCGTCACCGTCGCCTAACCAAAGGCTGACAGACTGACATACAGCCACACGCAGGCCACAAATCCCTTTCCACCCTTTGGCCCCATACGCCCGAGCCCTCCGCAACTCGACCAAAACAGGATTGCTCACACTGGTCTTTAACCCGCTCGCTCTCATTCACCGTCTCCCCATCATCCACACATCATCGTCGCCTCGCACTGCAACTTGTCTACGTATCCCGCTCCACTTCTGTCACCACCTCCCACCCATCACCCTACCGTTTGCCAGTACCACTCCACTCCTAGACGCAATCAGCAAACGTCGTTTTTCTTCCCTGCCTTTTGCTGCGCGTCGTGTCGTCGTCGCCGCCAAACCTGTGAGTAATTAGTCTTCTTCTCCCACTCTAGGTGCAGGTTGCAAGCCATTGCTACCACCCTAACCACCCTCGGCATCTCGCGCACACTTTTGCACACCTCCCTCTTCGTATCCACTCCCTCCCACACACTCGCCTTCAACCGGAGCACCGGCCTAGCCAAGCCAAGCACATCACCAAAATTTTCCTTTTCCTGTCTATCTTAGCCGATGCCCGGCCCCGGCTCTTCCTAAGCCCCCGACCCTACCCCCAGCCTCTTGAGCCCAAAAGAGGGCTCATCCATCCAAATCAGTCGTGGCAGCAGCGCGACATTGCACCACCTCAATCCACCAAAACGCAACGCATACCAGCAGCACGACGCAACCTAACCAAAGACACGTCCTCCTTGGCCAGACGCTGACCCTGCCTTTTTCTGCACCAACAGCATTTGTCGTGACGAACACAGCCAACCGCCATTGCGACCACCACATCATCCACCAGGTCTCCGCTCCGTCCGCTCACCCTCGCACCGCCGCACAGCAGGCTAAACCCGGAACCGCACCCGCGCAAGCTACCCATCCCACCCACTACCAAAAAAACTCGTCCGCCTAGGCCACGCCCCTCCCTCGCCGCTGATCGTCTGCGCGCTCACGTCAATTCCCTAGCCCCCTCCCAGTCCCTCAAATACCCAGACACACACTCGCGCCGCCAGGCCACGCTCGTGTATCTGTCTTGTCCCTAGCATCCACAGCCCGGGCGTGCGTTACTTGCCCCGGTTGTTTCCAAAGGTCCTCTCCCAGTCGGATGTGTCTTATGCAACTCTGACCTCAAGTTACATTGCCCGTAAGTATTGCGATTCTCTTTTGTCCCTCAAGCCGTTTTGCTTTCCCTCATTGCTGCCTGCGCTGTTGCCTCGACTTCGCGCCTTCGAGTTATCGCGTCGGCGCATCCGCATCGACTTTTGCCCTCATCAACCGCTCGTGACCACCCCGCGACCGCGGTCGGCAGCTTTCTTTGCGCTTTGCTGGCCCCGACGGCGTCGCCCATTTACGGCTATCGCGTGGACAGCGACAGCCGCCGTTACTGCTGGTGTTTCTTGTCGCGACACAAGACGGCTACGGCGTGAAGTTCACGGCTCACGACCCTGGTCGCGTCGACATCTTCCTCGCCCAGCCCGCGTGTCTGCAGACCCACGCGTGCAGATAGCTGACCGGTCGGCCTTTTTTGGGGTGACCCACGGGCACTTCCCTCATCGCCCTCACAGTTGGCCCTGGCATATCGGGTTTCGATAACATCTCTCAACTCAACTGTCTTTTTTTTTCTCTCGTTGTTCATCACCGTGTGAAGACCTTGTCGCTGACTCTCTTTCTCTCTCCCATTGCTAGAACATGCAGCAGTGGCAGGTCGGCCCCGTGCCGGACTACGTCTACTCCAACTCCACCCATCAGCCCAATGACATGCAGTGAGTACATCATTTCCTTGTCTCTTGTACTTCTTCACGCATATACCTTCTGCCACTTGGCTGCGGTACCACCGGGTCCTTCTTGTACCCGATGTACCCCCCATCCCTGGCACACTGGCACGTCCCCCTCCCCTCTGCGGCTGGGGGGACTCCAGTCATTGTATCACCACCGACTGGTCTCTTCGGCGATGCTTTATAACATCCTTCGTCGTTGTCCCCTCTAGGACCTGTGTCTACCTCTTTTCTTGTCCCTGCCGATCCCTCTCGGGCACATCGGGTCTGCCCGGTCGCCATGCCATGCCTTGCCATGCTCACTGCCACGTCCCACGGTTGAGGCAAGTTCATCCGCTGACCCGCCCGCCCTCTTAGCAACCCTCACCAGTACCAGGCCGACATGGCCCGCCGCAACGAGCGTATGGAGTTTCCATACGGCGCTCCCCAGCCAAACATGGCACCGCAACAGCATCATCCTGCCCCCGTTCAGCCGCCCATGAACGTTCCCCAGCAGCCTCCCAACGGGCCCCCGCAGCAGCAGCAGACTCCGACGCCCGCACCAGCTCCGGCCGGTCGGCAACGGAAGCGCCCCGCACCACCCACGGCTGCTCCACCGCCGACCACATCGGCCCCTCCCGCTCCCGTCACTCCCTCCCAGGTTCAGCCTCCTCCAGCAGCCGCCGTACCTGCCGCCCCTCAGCCCGCTGCTCCCCAGCAGCCTCAGGTCCCTACCGAGGATCCCAACTCCGCGCCAGTGGCTCCTCCTCCTGCCAAGAAGAGCAGAACAAACACACCCTGGACCCCACAGGAAGAGTTGCGGTTGAAGCAGATGCGAGATGCGGGCAACAGTTGGGCTGAGATTGCTAAGGTATATCAGACGAGGATGTCGATGAGTGCGCTGCGTGCTAACGTCAGGGTGTAGACATTCCCCACAAGAACAGAAGGTTCAGTCAAGAAGCACTGGTACAAGGTACGTATCCAAAGCTGGTTCGTGCTTGCAAGGTTGATGTGTCTGACATGTTTTTTAGGATATGCATTATGCCGAGTTTGCTGAGGATGAGGTAAAGATTTCATCTACCATGTCTCGTGAACCACCCTGCTGACTTACCCCTCCATCAGAGTCAAGCGTTGTTGAACGCGATCAAGGAATACGAGAACAACAAGTGGAAGGTGATTGGCCAGAAAGTCGGCAAGCCTGCCAAGGTATGAAACTTCCCCATCTAGCTTTGAGTGTAGACGGACTAAACCATGATGCAGGCTTGCGAACAATATGCCAAAGAACATTTTCCTGGTATGATCACGAAGCTTCGCCTATGACAGTGGCATCTTCATTAAAATGGTCATTCTAACCCCTGGCAGATCTCTTCGCCAATTCGAAGGGGCGGTAAGAACATGTCAAGACCATGACAGGTCCACAACTGCCCTGTGGCAACGAGCGTGGCTCCCCGGCTAATTCAGCTGTGTTTGCAAACCTGTTTGTGAAGTTAACCCTGCCAGTCCCACAAGTTGTGGTGCGGCTGGGTGGGAGGAGAGCCTTTGAAAAAAGAAGAAAAATATCGCGAGATCCGACATGTCAGCATTTTCATTTTACACCCCTTTCACCCCGAAACTTGTTTAATTTTATTCTCTCCCCCTTCTTTTTTTGTTTGATGACGAGGCACATGGTGGGAAGAACTGAGCGAAGTTTTTACTGCTCTCTGGGATTTGGGAAGCTATCGAGAGCTTATGACTTGGTACATCCTGTACGACTTGACTGGATGAAGAATGGGCTATTACGGCAGGCGAACTCCTGTGTGGGTTAACTTGCTGAGGCTGTTGGGATTCAATCGGAACATGACCTGGGCGATGTATCGGAGCGGTTGCTAGTCGAGGGGATAAATTGCAGATGGGAGAGGTTTTGGCTCTGGCTGCTGCCGCAGGGGACTCGGTTGCGAGTGTCCTTTTCTTTTCACTGTGGGAAACATTCTTGATGCTGTAATTGCCTGGGCGAGACGCGGGGGCGAACCGTTGCAAAACGGGGCTCGGAGCAAGTGACGACGGGCTTTTTGTTGTTGTTGAGTTGACCCCTTTTCCTACTTTTCTGATGTTTCTTTCTTGGATGGAAGGGAGGGGAGACTGTTCGAATTAGGTTCGGTGATAGTTATACCCCAAAGCTTGTTTTGTTGTTTTGTTTGCACCTAGACGGTGTGAAGCGTAGAGAAACGATGCAGTTTTTACGTGCGAATAGCCCTTTTGTGGAAAGCCCTGCGAGTGATGATTGGAAGCGAGAGCGAAGCATGTGCCCCTGCCATGCATAGGAGAAGGTAAAGCAAGATGCATGGTACAGGTACTTGTTGAAGGGAGGTACTGTACGGCTGGGGAAAGTCTCGGGGAGGTCAAGGATCAAGGTATCCATCTGGATGGGTCCGACTGGGGGGAACATGGGGAAAGAGGGGAGGTATCGTCGAGGTACGGAGGAAGTACTGCCGGGCTGAAAGTATCTACCGTGGTGCAGGTACCAGCAGCGCCCGGAAGGTACTTGGGTTTGTGGTACCTGGTATTGGCGGGTCGACTTGACGTGTCTGTGCAGAATAAGGCTACGCTGGGTCGCTCTAGGGTTGATTACTATGTTTTTGCTTCGCTGCAGCCGTTGGATAATACGCAGGGTCGGGTCGTTTTTTTTGTTTTTGCAGGCGCAAAATGGCAATGCCTAAGCACGGATGGAGGTGGTGTATTTTCACGGTGCCAGATAAGAATAAGCTATATTTAGTACAGCGAGATCCCCTGGAAAGCTTACTGTCCGGACAATGCCAATCATTGACGATATTGGATATGCTTTTGAGTTTACTTTGGCATCACAGCTACCCTATATCACCACGTTGAGGAGTCAAGTCCGGACCGGGATGGGCACTCTGAAACTGGTGTGCGTCTGTGTTGCGAGCACTCTATGTGACACAAAGCTAGCAGGTGACAGAGGTGCCCGGTGGGTCGCACGGGTCTGTTTACCCCAAATGACGTTGACGAAAAAGTGACAGATTCCGGTGCAGAGATGGCGCAGCGGGTGGGAGATCTGTGTGCGACGTCTTGAAAACCGCTGACAGGTCGACGGTGGAAATGCGTCGGCAGCCTTGCATAAAGTGGTTTCCTTGGCTCTGCCATCTAGATTCGGACCCTGAGGGAGGCGTGATTGTGGCACACGGGTTGGACCTGACTTGACCCGACTTGACTCGACTAGACGACAGGCTGTGCGGCTGAGGTTGATTTCGAGTCAATCTGCCAGCAGCTGCTTATCTTGGTAAAGGCCCGGGGCCTGAAGGGGGCCAGACCAAAGCCTGACCAGGGCTCGCTAACGGGCTGGCAGGCAGCCAGTAGCAGGCGGCGGTGGCCCTGGCGCCAACTGGCCCTGGACCATCGTAAAGCAAAGGTCCGGTGGGTTCGTTGGTAACGTGCGGGGAGCCCGGGGAGCGTGCGGCCACGGAGCTAAAAAAGTAGTCACGCGAGGGATAGCATTGAATGATAGGGGCAAAGGAAAAGCAGCAAGGGCAGAGAGCATTATTACAGGATTGTGCGGCGCTAGTCGCAATGCGGTATTGATTGTGTGTGAGTGTGTGCGCGCCCGCGCGCGTGTGCTGGAGCTGGACTTTCGGAGTTATCGTGATCGGCAATGCATTTGAATCAGTCTGTTTGATTTTTGTCTACAACCAAGGGATTCTGGCTCGTCGGTGAGACGCCTGGCAGGAATCTTCAATGGCAAACCGCGCAGTGGAGTACGCGGGACGTTTGAGCTGGCCCATCCTGGCAATGATTGCTGTTCGTATTGGGAGGGCAGGCAGGCGGGCCACGCTGTAGCGCATCGCATCGCATCTCATCACACATCACATTGCGCCGGACTCCGTGGGCTTTTTTGCGCCTCTGTCTTGTGGGAGCTAGCGGCGCCGCAATGTGCCGAGCGAGCACAGAGGCTGTCATTGAGTGAGCGGGGATGGCCATGGTATGACATGGCATGGACAGCCGGTAGACGGTAGACGGCTTGGGGTAAAGAGAGTGAGTTCTTCCATGGAAATTCGGGTTCGATCAAAAGAAAGCCTTGCGCGCTGGCAGGCCTTTGCTGTTGACTGTGGCTTGTCTTGGGGCCGGCGGGCTTGGTGTGGGTGGGCGTTGACGCCACGCAATCTCCCGTTTCGTGGTGCTTGTTGGTTTGCTTGGTTTTCTTGGCTGGCTTGTCAGGTGCTGTGCCCTGGATCTGGAACTGCTCGTATTGCGAAGGATTGGGCAGCCGCCGAGTTTGTTAATGATGGTCGACCGATTGCGCTGGTTAGGCCGGGGTCCCTTGGGATCCTCGTGTGGCCCCGACGGGTGAGGATTCCCGATTAGGCAACCAACAAGCAGTTCTTGGTCTTCCCCCCCCCTTCACTGGATTGGCTCACCGTCTGGCGCACCACCCGTGGACACTGTGTTTGTCTCTCGGCTTTGATTTGTTTTTCGTTGCGTGTCTCTGGCTGACATTGCAGCAATTTTCCTGCTGGCTTTTAGCCGGAACTCCCATTGCCTAGCGTCGGGCGCTACCAGCGAACATATTTCGAGGCCAGAGGCGCCATGCGCTGGACACGGCGCCGTATTTCCCGCGTGGCCAGCCCGGGCTGGCAAACCTTGGTCCACCTGCTGCTCGGGAGAGGAGCGCTACCCGGCCGAGCATTCTCCACGTCGGAACTATGAGGGGGGCTAGACGAAAAGGGTAAGCCTCGTGCTTGCAGAACTCGGATAGGCAAATTATTTTCGCTCCATTTACGACCTGGTCGAGGCCAAGACCAGTCGCAGACCAGTCGTGGACCAGACGAGACCAGGGGTTCGTCGGCCGCCGCGGCTGCGATTGGCCGGGCTCCGCGTGACGACCCGGTTTTCCGCCAGACTGTCTGGAGCTCTCGCTCCCTCTGGTCCAGCTCCTCGTCTGGTTTGGGACTGGGCCACAAGCGACTCAACGGGGCCATTGGCATCTGCTGCCAGCGAGATGATGAGAGAGTTTTAAGGTGCCTAGAGCCTAGAGAGTAGGGCTGGACGCAAGGGTGGGCTCGGGGGCCAACTCCATCCCATCTTGGGACAGAGCGCAACTCAATCTCACCATTATCTCCTTGCCCGTTCCCGGCTTCCCATCCTCCCTCTCCTCTCCCTCCTCCTCCTCCTCGTCTGCTCATCTCTCTCCCCTACACCCCTGCCACCCCCGACAGTCGTTTCTGGCGCGCGCTCTGCATACTTGGGCCGCCGTCGTTTCCATCTCTGTTTTGCTCATAGTAGGCATTAATCTCTTGGGGTTATTATTATTATTATCCTTATTGTTGTTATTGTTATCGCCCTCGTTGTCGTCGTGTGATAGCCTGGTGGATTCCTAGTTCACGCCACTCGCTAGTTGAAGAAGAGGTAAAAACCGTTCGACAGCCCTCCCCCCCCCTTCTTCCCGCGTCGCCAGCATACAATACCTCTCGCTCGCCCAACTCTCTCTCTTTCTCAGAGACCAACCTCGACCAACTCGAGCCTTCACTCGCTTGCTCCACTCGACTGCATTGAATCGCCTCGTGCGTGTCGTCGTCGCTGTCGCTGTCGTTGACCTGAAGCTCACGCCCCCGTCGCCGCAAAGAAATTAGCAGCAGCCTGCTCCATCGCGTGGCTTACCTCGACCAAGGAATTTACTCTGGCCAGCAAACGTTTTGCCCTTGCGGCCCGCAGTCCAGCATTCCAGCATCCACAGGAAAAGTAAACAGACTCTCGTTGTCTTGTTTTCTTTTTTCCTTTCCCGTCCGACTCGACTCGCTCGTTGTGTCGCATCGCATATCACCCGATTCTGCCCTCGTCCTCCCAATTCACTCGCTTGCTTGGGATCTTGCGCAATCGGCAGTCACCTCCAACTCTCGCTTCTTGGATCCTGCCTTGAACAAACCTTTTTAATACCTAGTACATAACATTTAATTTTGGTACCACCTCGTTTGGGTTTTCCTCTCGACAACTTTGCCTTCATCGTCGTCGTCAGGCCTCATCTTACCACGCGGTATATCGATTTCTGACTCACCATCCGGTTTTTTTCTTTATCAAGACAGTTTCGCGTTAAACATATTCATAATGTTGCGTTCTCTTGCTCTGGCCGCCATGCTCGGCGTCAGCTCTGTCGCAGCTGCTGCCACCTGCGATAAGAACACCAAGTGCCCCAAGGAGACCCCTTGCTGCTCCAGTATGTTTCCCCTGGCCCACTTTGACAAAGAAAATATGGTGGAAGAGTTGTAACTGACCTTTCTGATAGCCTATGGTGAGTGTGGTGTTGGTGCCTACTGCCTGGGCGGTTGCGACCCCCAGTCCTCCTTTTCGCTCGATGCCTGCCTTCCCGGCCCCGTCTGCGAGGACCGCACCATGAAGTTCGACAACCTGAAGCGTGTAGTTGATATAGGCGACTACCTCGGCGACTCGGACTCGGCCGATTGGGTTGCCCAGGGCGAGCCCGCCATCTTCAACAACAACCTGCTCCTGACCATGCCCAAGAACAGCGTCGGCACCGTGCTCTCCTCCACCGTCTACATGTGGTACGGAAACGTCAAGGCCCGGTTCAAGACCAGCCGTGGCAACGGTGTCATCACTGCATTTATCCTTTTCTCCGACGTCAAGGATGAAATTGACTTTGAGTTTGTTGGTGCCGATCTGGGCACCGCTCAGACCAACTACTACTTCCAGGGTATCACCGACTACCACAACTCGGGCAACATCAGCGCCTCTGACACCTTCAACGACTGGCACGAGTACGAAATCCGCTGGACTCCCGACAAGATCGAGTGGCTCATCGACGGCAAGGTTGGCCGCACCAAGAACAAGGCCGACACCTGGAACGAGACGTCCCAGAACTTCCAGTTCCCTCAGACTCCCGCCCGTGTGCAGCTCTCTCTGTGGCCCGGTGGTCTTGCTTCCAACCTGAAGGGTACCATTGACTGGGCTGGTGGTGAGATCGACTGGGACTCCAGCGACATCAAGAACTACGGCTACTACTTTGCCACCTTCTCCGATGTTGAAATCTCGTGCTACAACGCCAACAGCCCTCCTGGTACCAACAAGAACAAGAGCTACTACTACAGCGACATCCGTGGCACCAACGACACTATTGTTGATAGCAACAAGGATCACACCATTGCCTCGCTCCAGGCTACCGGTCTCGACCCCACTAAGGGCAAGAAGAAGGCGTCGTCTTCCAGCACATCCTCGGACAAGTCTGCTTCTTCTTCCGAGGCTGCTTCCATCCCTGGTGGCTCTACCAACAACTCGGGCAATGACCACAGCAGTGACACTTCTTCCGACGACAGCTCCTCTTCTGGATCTGGATCTTCCAGCTCGGATGGAGCCACTAGCACCAACAAGGCTGACACATCGAACTGCAACACCTCAAGCTTCAACCAGGAATGTGGTTCGTCTTCGTCTTCGTCCAGCAGCTCCACCAGCTCCAACGGCAAGAGCGGCGGCACTCGTTCCAGCGCAAGCGCCCTTGCCATCATCATTGCTGCCTGTGCTCTGTTCTGGGTGTAACTCGGTTAAGACGAGCGCTTGCTGACTCGTGGGGTGCAACACTCGTGCTCCGCGAGCGAGGACTTTTGCATTTTTCATCGTCGTGTTTGGTGTTTATATCCCTTGCTTTTCCGTTCCGTGGGCCTGCATTCTTATGAGAGGCTGTTGGACCGGCGTGTCTGATTCCCTGTATGTATTGGGTTCCTTTCTTCTGGTTATATATTTTTGGAGTTTGTCTTTGTGGGGAAAGGGAGGCGAACTGGCCTGGTATTTGGGCAAAGACAACTGAGAGTGGAGGTAATGGCCTTTGGGCCGTCCATTCCCTTAAGAGGTGGGGCTATCGAGCCCCAGTATATATCTCGCACGAGACTTACCTAGTCCGAGTCTTCTGTAGTATCTTGTTACGTGGGAGGTGTCTGTCTTGTTAGAGGAAGCATCGCACCTAGGCAACAAACAGCAGAAGAGAAATTGTTTCAAGTTATACCAAACTGTTCCGAGTTCCCACAGTTGCAGCGTGCATGTTGATAAATGAGATGAGGAGATTTTAGCTGACGTACGTCTTGCGTAACCCTGGGTAGGGGTGCCCTGCATATGCGAGCTATCTATCGGAGTACGGCATCGATAGTCTGACATTGAGGGCCCTACAGATGCAGCTTTATGGCGCAGCAAGTAGATTGCATGCAGCTCGCATTCCGAAGTGCGAAGCCTTTGGTGGGTTGTGCTCCATGACACTGCGTTTGAGCTGACGGCCCGTGGGCGCTGGTGGTTGGATGTGGGGAACCTGAGGTGAGGTGTTGTTTCTTTTTCGAGCTCCGCCAGCGGGACGGCACGACAGGCTAGCTGCCATCCTACGAACGCCGTGGCTGAATCCCAGACGAGGCGTTTGACGGCGGGCGATGGATGGTGTTGTTGTGCCCGTGGTTATAATTGGAACAAGACTCGAGCTGGAGGTGTCGGGTTCCGAAGTGGTGACGTGATGGGACTTGAACCATGCCCAACTGGCTTTTGCGTATTGGATATGTCGGAATGCCTTTGCCGTCGTGGTGTGGCACAACATTGCTTCCTGGCCACTTGCGGATGAGAGGAGGGCTGCCTTTGCAGTCCTTGGGCTCTGGTCGTCGGCAAGCCGCTGCTTGGCTGCAGAACAGGGCGACCAAGGATTTTCCAATATCGACTAGAGTAGATCCTGGGCAGAACGAGCAGAGACTCTTGGCAGCAGCGGTGCGATCAGGTCCTTGGTATTTATGGGCGAGATGGGGACTCTTGTTGCTTCTGCTCTCGGCTTGAACATTGTCAAGAGAGACTCTGTTCTCACTTTTTTCTTCTTCTGCTTCCGTCGTTTGCGTGTCTTACTTGCTTACTGAGACATTTTTGAGAGATGGTGAGCCAACCCGTGTTGCACGGGGTGGTAGCCCCTTCGGAAGCGGGTTCCGGGTCTCGTCTGATGCCGTTTGCGTGGACGCACATCGTCTTTGCCTCGCTGCTGCTCCTCGCCTCGCACCTCATCTTCAAAGCGTATCTCGCAACCCGCCGGCCGAGGAACTACCCGCCAGGGCCTCGCTGCGTGCCGTTCCTGGGGAACCTCCCCTCGATCCCGCTGTCCAAGCCGTACGTCAAGTTCAGCGAGTGGTCCAGGCAGTACGGGCCGATCCTGGGGCTCAAGGCGGGGCCCCTGAACCTCGTGGTGCTGCAGGACCCAGCCGATATACATGAGCTTTTTGATAGGCGGGGCGGCGTGTACGGGGGCCGGCCGTACAACTACATTGCTCTGAACCACGTGTTCGACCCGGAGATTGGCCAGATCCTCCTGTTCCAGCGCAACGACCAGCTGCTGAAGCGGTGGAAGCGTACAGCGAGATGGTTCCTCAGCCCACAGGGCATTGAGGCCCTGGGGCCCGTCATGGACGCCGTGAGTGCTCGGTGTGTGAGGGCACTGGCCGAGCGGCCGGCCGACTATCGGGAACACTTGCGGTCGTGGTCGCTGAGTACACCGCTCGTGGCGCTGACGGGACAGGCCGACATCGATGAGGGACTACTCCGGACGTACTTTTACCGGCAGACGCTGCTGACGGGACTGCTGGAGCCCGGGAGGACGCCGCCCGTCGACTTTGTGATTCCGCTGCGGTGGGTGCCGGCACGATGGGCCAAGTGGAAGCGTGATGCGCGGTTCGTGAGAGAGCACCAGGACGGGTTTTACGGCGAGATGATAGCCAAGGTGAAGGCGGCGAGGGAGAAGAGGCGGGGGAAGAAGGGGGACGACCAACAGGCAGCGGAGGCCGAGCGCGAGCAATACGTGGGCGTCATGGAGAGGGCCATGGACGAAGGGATGCCGGAGAAAGAAGCAAAGTGGCTTGCGGGAGGGCTGCTGGACGCGGCGTTTGATACGCTGAGCACCGCCGTGCTGACGTTCCTCGTGGCCATGGCGGCGCACGCCCATGTGCTGGCCAGGGCACGAGACGAGGTGGACAAGGTGTGCGGCGGGAAAATGCCACGATGTGACGATGTGGAGAGGATGCCGTACTTGAAGGCGTGTCTGTTGGAGGTGAGTTCTTTTTTTGTTGTTTTTTGTTGTTATTGTTGTTGCATTTGGAGGGGGGAGGATTCATCTTTGTTGGGGCACACACACTTGTCTCGTCCCCTGCCGCCGCGCGCGCTTGTCATCATATATGACCATGCATGTCATGTTGCATGTAACTAAAAAAGCAATCTATTGCAAACAGATGCTGCGATGGAGACCCTCGACGCCGCTGGGGCTTCCGCACGTCGCCGAGTCGGACGACACGTACAAGGGCTACGTGATTCCGCGGGGCACAAACGTCGTTGTCAACGCCTTTGGGCTGCTGCACGACCCGGCGGTGCACGGGGACCCGGACCGGTTCGACCCGGAGCGCTACCGCGTTCGGAGCGGGGAGGGGCCGATGGGGCCACCACCACCACCACCACCGGCGGCGACGACGACAACGACGAGCGGCGATGCCAAGAACAGCAACGGCAACGGCGACGAGGATGCCGAGGATGAGCGCCGCCGGAGCACGTGGGTGTTTGGGGCCGGGCGGCGGCGGTGCATGGGCGAGCACTTTACGACGCGGTCGCTGATGACGGTCATGGCCAAGGCGGTGTGGGCGCTGGACATGTCGGTGCCGCCGGGGACGGACCTGAGCGTGGAGAAGGGCTTCGGCGGCGGGCTGGTGATGCGGGCCGAGGAGCACATCGCCGTCGAGGTCGGGCTGCGGGAGGGGAGAGCCGGAGGGTTGCGCGAGGAGTGGGAGAGGGGGGAGGAGGAGCTGAAGAAGATGCTGGGGTAGCGAAAGGGTGCGCTGATGCTCTCTTGCGTGCTGGCGATGACGATGCCGCGAATACGTGTATTCATGCGGGTATCCATTCAGAAGAGGTTGGGGCATCTTCGGTCTGGACCCGCATGCGGCTGAGGCACGGTGGTGGTTCTTTGCATCCGGGCCCGCTTGCCTTGCAGGATCAAAGGGCGGAACTGGACAGATCGGGTTTCTTTGATCCCATTCGTGAGTTTGTCTTGGTTTCTGAAAGATGACTCAGGCGGATGTTGCGTGGTGATGGAACTTGGAGGGTGGGTTTAGGTTTATTCTGACCACCCTGCCTGATAATGGCTTACACAAATTACCTGTTTATGGTGTTAGTGTGGATGGCTGATGGAAATTTCCTGATGTGGTTGTGAAATTACTCTATTCCAGATTAGAGTAGTAAGGTTATTTTGTGGTGTATTGATTTCTTCAACAAGGGCTCGGTAGTTTAAGAAGGACGGTTAATTTAAGAATCCTAGCTTTCTTTTACATGTCGCCAAACAATCCTTGGATGCCTATCGGCACATACGGAACAAACGCAGCTTACTAGAGACTACGCAATGAGAACTTTGGTTATACTCTTGTGGCCGTTAATACCATTGTGCATTCATTGTTGCCTGGTCCGGTTGAGATGTAGGGTGAGAACAGCATGCTCTGCTGCATGATTGGGCTCCTCCAGGTCTGGCGACGCGAATCCTTAGACAACTCCCATCCACTCCAGCCGAAAACATGTCCAGCTGAAAAGCACCATGACGACGATCCCCGCCCTTGCATGCGACCCTGACATGACGTGAACACCTCAGAAAAATGCCGGTGCTGAGAGCGCGTTGGATCGCTTTCGTCTGTCCGGATCCTTCAGGCCTTGGCGATGGGGGTTGCATCGCTTGTAAGTGATGACCATGTCGGCTGGGTGCGAGTTGGGCCAAAAGCAACGACAAAGTGTAACGAATGGTCCTTTAATTATCCTGGATAGAGTGCAGCGCAGGCACGACGAAGCGATGGATCAGGGTCCAGCAGCGGCCATCCTTGGTGGTTTGGAGCTGATTGTCGTTGGCTCGACTGCCGACTATCCGTCGCATCGCATTGCAGGGAGGGCAGTGCTTCAGTGCCTGGCAGTGCGTGCCTGTAGGGCTGGGCCAATGGCGTGCTCGCTGCCAGACGTGTTGGCTTGCCTTGCAGGCTGACGCCCCCCATAGCGGGCCCCTGCCAAAGAGCTGCTGTGGGGCCAGTCCGACGATTGGGCCTGTGGCTGAGGGGCACGGATCCCAAAACGGCACCCGCGTCGCATTGCGGTTTCGCGTGGCGCCTTTCGCTGGGGGCGAGCCCACGAGGGCCGAAGGCGCGAGGAGCAGCTCCGCGAGCTGGTGTGGCTGACCCACTCGGGAAGACAGTTGGTCCGGTACGGGCGATCTGTTAGTGCGCAATGCACATAATGTATGATAGATATTATCTGGACCGTTGTACCTCCGTGTGACCCCACGGCGGCGCATCACTGTCCCGCATCTCAGATTCACAAGCGCGCCGTTTCAAGGCGGAAGGATTCATACAGCAGCGACATCTGGCACATCCAACAATAAATAGATGTCCATGGCCCGACGGAATCGAAATTATCATCATCAGCATCATCATCTCCACATCTGCCTTCAAAAAGCAACAGCTTCTCCAACAACTGCAGCCAAGACATCAACGGCCTTCACCTCTTTGACTCTACTCCACCACCTTAGCTCAACCTGCTACACCCCCACTTATACACACATCAACACCAACGTCACATCCCACCAAAATGTCTGCCAACACCAACGCCAAGACCATTGCCTACATTGGCGCCTCTGGCGGCTGCGGTCTCTTCTCCCTCAAGCGGGCCGTCGCCGATGGCCACACCTGCATCGCTCTCTGCCGCAACCCCGCCAAGCTCGAGGCCATCTTCCCCGAGAAGCCTGCCAACCTCCACATCAAGAAGGGCAACGCCCACGACGCGGAGTCGCTCGCTGCGTGCCTGACCAATCCCGTCAACCCGTCCCTGCTCGTCGACAAGATCAGCTTCACCATCGGCGGGGCCTTTGACGCCAAGAAGTTCACCATCGACGACCCGGACGTCTGCAAGAAGGGCATGGCCTCGCTGCTGGGCGCGCTCGAGGGCCTCCGGGCCCAGGGCGCCCAGGGCCGGCCCCTGCTGGCCGTCATCAGCACGACGGGCATCTCCAAGCACGGGCGCGACGTGCCGCTGGGCTTCCTGCCCTTTTACCACTACGGCCTCTCGGTGCCCCACGCCGACAAGAAGGTCATGGAGGAGAAGCTCCACGCCTGCGCCGAGCGCTGGGTCGCCGTCCGCCCCAGCTTCCTGGTCGACGGCGCCAAGCCCGACCGCAAGATCCGCGTCGGCACCGAGGACCCGGAGAAGGGCTTCGAGAAGAAGGAGGTCGGCTACGCCATCTCCCGCGAGGACGTGGGACGCTGGATGTACGAGAACCTCATCAGTGCCGAGAACCCCCAGTATGAGGGCAAGGCCGTCGGCCTCACTTGGTAAATCACACGACACGAAAAAATGAGATGGGGAGGATGGCAAATTGTAACAACACGGATTGATGTTTTTGTTTTGTTTGACTTGTGCAGACGCCTTTGGCCTTGTTGAGCGCTGGGTGTCTGGAGCAAAGGGATCATTTAGAGCGGCTATAGACTTTTCTTTCTTTCAGGATTTCAGATTGCAATTGAATAATATTCACTTTTCACAATCAATTTCATCTTAATGTGACTTTAATGTTTCCATGACCAGTGAGTTTGGCTTCTTGGCCCCTTGACATCTTGGCCTCTTGGCCTCTTGGCAGCTTGTCCTCTTCTGTCCATCCCTCTGTAATCTCTATCAGATTGATCTATTCTCGAGAACCTTGTTCGTGACTCGTAATTCGTTAAACTTCGTTGTATGGGTATCATTACTGCCCCTTGATCTTTGACTCCTCCCCTCGCCTGCTCTCAAGAGTCCGGTTTTGCATAGCTGCTCTGCGCTGCAGCCCCAGCGTCTGCTCCAGGAAGGCAGCAGCATCCTCTATGCCGTCGGGGCTGTTGAACCAGCGCCCGCCACCGACGTATTCGCGAAGGACAACGCTGGCCCCGATCTTGGCCAAGGTATTGCAGAGAACCCGTCCATCCGCTATTGGCACTTCCTCGTTGTCGTCGCAGTGCTCCAGAAGTACGGGCGTGTTTCGGACGAGTTCGCTATTGTTGTTGCCTGGAGCACCTTGAACCCTGAGAGCCGCGCGCATCTCTGCCAAGGATCGACCGGAAAACGGCAGCCGTCCGCCGAATGCCATGAAGCCGCCGATGCGGCGCGGGACTGGATGATTGTGGGCATCGTTGGGCAACGCGGGCATGTTCAGGTTGAGGAGCGCATGGATGGCAACTGCTGCGCCCTGGCCGATGCCGGCAAGGACGATACGATCGTAGCGGCCACCGAGGTGATAAGCTTCTCGGTGGATAAGCTTGCAAATAGAAGAGGCGCATCTTCGGAGGCTTTGGACCTGTTCGTCTTCACTTCTAGAACCGTCGTCTCCTGCGTCCTTGAACCACTGGCAGGCCGGCTCCCCGGGCTTGACCAAAGGTCCAGGAAATACCCAGCGGATGGACGGAAAGGATCCAGTGAGCGGGTTTCCTTGCGCGTCTGGGAAGAGCATAAACTTGTCCACAAGGTCGTGGACAGAGTTGGCGCGCTCACGCAGGAATATGATGGTGTGGCTCGGAGCAGAGGCATGGAAGGGGACAGCCGGGGGCATAACGTGGATCGAGAGAGGAGCATCCATGACGTCCGGGCTTCTGCTGTCGGACGAAGCCATCCTGAACCGTTGATCGCGTGCCAGGAGGGTGGTTCACTGACTACATCCGACACCGACTTGGGAGGGGCTGAGGTGGCGAGAGAGATACGACTTCATTCTAGATGCTGAAGGAGATTTATGCACAAGAGAGACTATGCTGAGAACAAACGAAAAAAAAGGACGTCACTATGAGTTGAGAATAAAAAAATAAAACAAAAATCTCTCGTCTAATGTGCATGCATCGTTTGCTTTGTATTTAAACCTGCCCCAGATCGGCGCCGTCTATAGTTTGATCTATGAATAGCTCGTCCCCATTGTTCCCTGGGATACCCGAACGGTCGTTCCGAAAACACAATGAACTCCGAAGGGGGGGGAATGCCAAACGGGGATTTTAATTGAGCCGCTAGGTTCAGTTTGCATGGGGAAATCGACCTTTCTCGCTAGTTGACGGGCATGAGGAAATCTGGCAGACAATGCCCATCACTGTCAAACGCACATGATGGCGTCTTAGACATGGCAGGCCGCGAGCGTGTGGTGTGGTGCGATATCGCGTGGTTGGTCCGGCAGGCGTTTCCGGTCTTGTGTCCCGTTGCCGACGGCAATTTTCCTCCCCCATGGGGAGGCCTGCTTATGTGGCCGGCATTTTTCGCATCGCGCTTCAGGCGGCGCTGGGTTTTTCCCTATCTGAAAAGATGGGAAAGGTGAAAAAAAAAGGAACGAAAGACAAGAAGGAAAAAAAACGAACGACATCGGGAGGGCGGGCTGCTGCCATGGGCAAAATAGAGCGATCTAGACCGGCCTCGCCTGTCACCAGGCCCTCTAGCTTATGGCTCTCCATGTAACGCTGCGGGCATCACGAACCACTGGCGAGTGCAGATGCTGATGCGGGCTATGCACTAAACGCAACTGAAACTCTGATTTATACGCGGGCTCTCACGCGCAGCCCATCGTGGGTACCCGTTGACCCGTTGACTTGTCCCGGAACACATTCGCCATGGTTCTTCGGTCTTCTTTCGGACCATTGTTCCAGGGCGGCCCATTGGTGGCGGGGCCTAGTATGGATCAGAGCCTCAAAAGTAAGGATGGCAGCTGGCAAAGTGAACTAGGGCGCTGTCAGGCTGATGTGAGGTGGGTTTTAAAATGTGCAGACCGTAGCCAACGGGGCGGGAGTTGGTTCAACACTGGCACATGCTTAGTCTGGGATTACGAGAGAAATTTGCCCAGAGTTGGTTGATGGAAACCATTCACAATCGGAAAGTATGAACATTGTCAAACAGACCAAGACATGAGGTATTAACTTGTGAATAATGTCTCTGTGTTAGTGCTCCAAGATGATATGCACCTGCACTATTTGAGCTGAGGCGGAATGCTGTGGGGTCATCTCACGCCGTTTTGTTGCGCCGAAAGAAGAAAAACTGGCTTCACGAAGCTTTCCCGTGGGAACTAGTGAACAGTCATACTTTGTCACTATGGCTTGCCGGATATCCGACAAAACTGGATCCGGGTCATCGAGGAGTTGGATGAATAGGATACATGAGCTGGGGTTTCTCCTCGATGAATGCGAGGTTAAATCACCGTTCTTCCATGCACTCGAACGCCATCATTACATCTCGACGAAAGTAATACTGGGCTACAGGAGGCCTGGCACTTGAGACACTTTGGGTACAGTATGAACCGAGCGAAGAGCGTCAACTACGATGTCTCCTGCCTGCCATACTCTCCCACAACATGCAAGAGTCTTGCCGTTGAGACGATCAGAGATGTCTTTAATATGCAGGAGGAGAAGGACCCACAGGGTATTTGATGTTGAGGTGAGATTGTGATGTGTTTTTCGGAGTGGCACGTTGTTTTGCCACTCTAGACGACGTGGAATCCTCCCATTTTGCAATTTCCGCATTGTAGGTCGTCTGATATAGGTAAAGACCTAGCAGAGCGGTTCATGACTTGCGCTGCACCTGGTTTTTCGTGTAACCTGGAAGGCATAGGAATGAAGGATAGCTGAGTTTCTGTGTTTGAGCATCACTAGGAATCTACGATGAGTTTCAGGAGAAGGGCGATCAGTGGTGATTCTTCAACCTTGATGAGGACTCCACCGTGTTCCAGATATTCTTAAGGCTTATATAGCTTGGATACTTCAATGTGGCATCCAGGGGTGGTGATCGCTTATGTACTCTAAACTCGGCTCTCATCAAGTGGACCTATCGGATCTGCTCCAAAAAAAAAAAGGTGATGACGCCGTCACCTCACGCGTAAGTGGATATACAGTTTTAGGGCCTACTTAGAGGGAATCGTACATCCACATGGCCTTGCACTGGGAAGTCTTGGTTGTATACTTGCAAGTGGGAAAACCACACCAGACGGGGAACTAGGGCACCTTATCTCTTGTTCAGTCTCGCCGTGGTCGAAGACGACAATGCCGCCAAAAGAATTGCCTCTCGGCCTAGTACCCAACAACATCCGCCACACCTCCAGGATATATTTTTCAGGAAACATGTGAAAGCGATGAACAAACGGGGCAAGAGGCAATTGTTACGCACCTAAAGTGATATCTGGTTTAGATCGCAATATTGACTCGGCAAGCTTTTTTGCTGCAACAAGGTATCAAATAGCCTGTGTTTATGGGCGCCATTCTCCAATGCACGAAGGGAGCTGGCAATCCGATGATAGGCGATAACGATTAGCTCTACAAGTTGAAGATTGAAGTCTTTTGAGCCCCAGACCGTATTTTGAAATGCTTGGAGGAGCTTTATTTCCTAATTGGCATGTGAAATGCAGTGTATTTAGAACTACAGTGTCCAGCTTATTGGCTGTTTGAAATAGCGGTTAGAAGAGTTGAACTGAGCCCTGAATTCCCTGGCCTTGTCAAGAAAACTCTCGCATATTTCAGTGTGATCAAGCTCCAAAACGGAATCGTCTTCAATTCAATTCAATTCGAAAAAGTTTCCTCGTGAGATTGGATTGTTGGTAAACCCTCAGGAATTTGGGCATAGGCATTCTCAGCGAGATCCGCTGATAGTAGGTTGGCAATAGCTCCGCAAAAGTCCATCCTTGATCATGAAGCTATAGTCTTGCTCGAATTCCAGCCTGGCCTAAGAAAGCTGACCCTTGAGAGAGTTTGTACTAAACAAGAAGGAAAGCTATCATTGAGCGGCCATGCCTTTGCGCAACTTTGATAGCACCAAGGCAGAATGCGACTCTGGGCGATCTTAGCCAGTCCCTCAATCAGTTACATGGAATGATCCCTCAACACAGAAAATTCTTTTACCATCGTGCGTTGTGGCTTCGGCCCTGACGTCCCATTTGCCCGTGGGGGTTGTGTAAGGCAGGAGGGGCATCCATCGGCGGCGAGCTGATAATGGCATAGCCTTTCTGGATCCCTGGAGGGCACGAGCGGTGCAGACCAATGACAAGCCTATCGGCGACCAAACGTGGTTTATCCACTATCAGAGCCCCTATGTCAACACAAACTCCATCACGGGGCTCGGTAGCGGCTCCTTCTTTGACTAGGTCGACGGCATCCTGATCCCGCACAAGGACGGCAAGTCGACGGCTGATCAGATTGACGAGGTTGGCGGAGACCTGGTCAAGCTTAACCCGGCCTATGAAAACGTCGATACCATGACCCAGGCCCTCACCAAGCTCGGCCAGGACGACCAGGCGCTTTCGATATTGCCCATCACCTGGCTCCGCATCATGCACCCCAAGGGGTTCGGCTATACCGCCATGTCCGACGCCGTCATCGACAAGGTGCTCCAGTTCAGCGCCTCGGGGGCCAACTCGGACGAGGCGCAGCCCAACAACAACCAGCCCGAGCAGGGCCTCCAGTGCTCTGGCGTGGCCACAAACACATTCCTGGGCCGCGATGACCTCAACGACAAGATTGGCCAGTTTTGCGCCGACGCAGCTGTGCAAAAGGTCCAGGACAAGGATAGTGGGTCAACTGTGCGCAAGTATAACCAGGGCACGCGCTACGAGGTCGACATCAGCATGGACTGGCCTTCGGGCGAGGATATTTCGCAGGGCATGGAGGAGAAGTGCAAGGAAAAGATGACGAAAATTATGGACTGTAAGTGTTTTCTTGCCCACACCCTGATCTGATGTCTCCCTTTTCGTCTCTTCCGTCGTTAAGACGACACCATTTAACATGCATCATCATCAGCTTGCGACGGCAACGACCCAGGCAACCCGCTCAACTGGGAACACGGCGGGACCCTAGGCGACGGCAGCGTACGCTACGGCATCTACCCCAAGATCGACCAAGGATACAGGCCGGGCTCCTGCTCGTTCCACCTGCGAGAAACGGAGCGCTGGAAGGGCGTCGACGGGCCCGGCACCCATCGCACCTGGTACTTCACCGTCGAGCAGCTGCGCATGCTCGACGGCAACCAGGGCGAGATTGGCCGCGCCGGCTTTAAGCCTAATAGCGGCGACTACATACAGTTTGACATTGGCTCCCGCAGCTGGACCACCGGCAGCCAGGATGGCCTCAACAAGTGCTCGGTCGGGGGCTTCAACAGCAACTACAGCCCGGCGGTAAGACTCGGCGGCCCGCTTTATCAGCTGCTGTTGGCTAACATTTCTCGTAGCACCGCGACACGGATTGCTCTTTTGCCTGCTAGCTGCATGCCCTAGCTAGTGGAAGAGGGGATACAGGTTGTAATATATATATATATATGTCCAGTTGAATAAAAAGCTTTTACATCGTTGGTTCTTCCAAGTATTTTATTATTAGGAATAACCTTGAGGTCTAAGATGGCCCAATCCAACACAACATTTCTATATACATCCGGCTCCTGCCTGTACAGCGAGCAGATTAAAAAAAAAAAAAAAAAAAAAAAAAAAAGGGGGGGGGGGGGTTATGGTCTAAATACCCTTTGGACCTACATTGGCCACAATGACTTGCCGGCTTATATTTTATCGAAAATGTACCTTGAAGTAGCCGAGATAATCTGCAGCACTGAGTCTCTACTGTCACATTGGCAGCTACAGCAAAAGTAAAGTGAACACTCCGTTGGTGCGTAGTGTAATTGAAAGCTATCCTATTTGGCACCTGCGTTATCGGCTTGTATCACAAATCATGCTTAGCACGTCCGTCTCATATCTTGTTGCCGATGACAACTTTTAAATGGCGCTGCTCCCAATCCGGATCACCGATCTCGCGTTGTGGATCCTTTCTATTATGTTGCTGTATAATGGCTTCTGCTTTCACCATCCATCACATACGACCATAGCCCTTAGAAAATACGGGATCCCGTCAAGAACTTGTCTACCGAAGCTTGGCTTCCATTTTAAGATTCTCATCCTCCCGAAAAGGGACAGTGGTGACAATGTGCTCCAAGCGTCTAATTTCTCAAACGCAAAGAATTATGCACTCACATGACCAGACGGGAATGGAAACGGAAATCGAATTGCCGTTTTAAATGATAGGTTGAATTTGAAACCCAACAGTTTTTCGACTTTACGCTATGCATACGGGATAATTAGGGGTCCGTGTGCCATGGTCCGTGCCGAACTATCCTAGTACTTCTCTTCGCGCTCAGTGCCCGGGCCGTGGGCGGATGGAATGGGAGCGGCAGGCAAGTTCTGGGGGCGGCAGAACCACTTGTTGGCGCTAACTCATGGCCCACCATGATCATATGACCTTTATCATGACCAACCAACCAATTTGGAATCTGAAGATTCGACTTCGTTTCGGCATTAAAAATTACACAACCAACATATCCAGCCTGAGGAGAAATACCTCCTGAGTTCTGTGTTTGCCGGCATGAAAATAGATTGGTTGTACGCGTGGATGATTTTCTTGATGGTTTCAAATCTGCACCTAAACACATTACTCCACATCTCACGAATGCGATAGTGTTAAGTCGCAGCGAAAACACAGCGACCAACATCTTGTCTCAGTAGGGGCTCATGGGAACAGCTCCACAGAGCCAGGCAGTCATAGCCGCCGCCGCTGCCTTGAATATCACACGCTACCATCAGCGCCCCCACTGTGATGACGAGAATTGCACAAAGCCGAGGACATGATTCGTACGCAAAGCGGTCCGACCGCAAGCCTCATGGCGCTTTGCCTCTCTGTTTTTAATTCCAATCCGGTTCTGTCACGGATGCGAACTTGTGTGAAGGATAAATAGAACAGCAATTCCGCGTAGTGTATAGTTCTATAGAGTTCCCAGCTTCTTTGATCTTTGATAAGTAAAACACCACCCATTAAAACTTTGTTCACAATGCCTCCTTTCCCTTCCCAGCACCACTGTCCTAGATGCCAAAAGAGGAGCAAGGCCATGTCAAGATTCGGGCATTGCAAAAAGCACCAATGGGTCTGCAAAAATGGCGGTCATACGGAATGGGTCCAGTTGAAGACCGAGCCTTGCGAGCGTTGCCAGCTTGAATATGTGGAAGATGAGAATTGTTCTCGGTGTGATATCCGATAAGGTTGGTTCCAGCACCTCTCTTCAGTACAATGACGGATTGCTAATAATAAATGCCCTTTAAGTGTCTGCAAACAAGACAATGGGAGCGAGAATGCGAGAAATGAGGGGGGAATGTAACTGAATGGCCAGTGGAGGGGCTTTTTTCTCCGTTGAATTCAATGTCCCAGAGGTACAATAGCTGGATACTAGATATTTGACGCCAACTCAATTGACCAGTAAATGTCTAAGCACAGTTTCATAACTTCGCATCAATTTGTTTGTAGATCTACATTCTTAGCCAGTATGCCTTTTAACCTACGGTCAATCCAAACAATCCCTTTGAGTGCCGGATAGCTGCATCCACGTACCTCGCCACATTCACTTGAGCAAAAAAAGATATCAACAATTACAACATAGCTTTAAATAAGTCAAGTGATTATTAATGCTGGTCTTATCATATAGTTGGATTTAAAAAATACTATATACCAAATATTATGTCGTGTGGCTGGTGCGATAATTTGCCCGGTACCTAAATGCAGCTATCCGGTACCTAAAGGGATAGAGAGCAACATAAAAGATGAAGGGCAGCTATGTAGCCCAACACAGAGTGTACCAGTCATGATATTCGACATTAACTAGTGAGGGAACAACATTTTGTGATCGTTGCAAGAATAAAATACAGCGTCAACCATCAGCTATTCAATGGCATCAATTCCCCAGTTTCTAAATACAACTCTGGAGTATAATCCAATCTGCCAGAGTAGGCAGGTTGGTTCCCTTCCTTCAGATCCTTCAAGTATGACTGAGCTAAGCCAACCAAGGTGTCCTCAGAACACTCCATATTCATAAAGAACATCTGGAAGCTGTTCAATGCAAAGCTCTTACCGTTCATACAGGTAATAAAGACCGCTCGCGACGTGGCATCTGGCAATCCTTCGTACATCTCCCGAACGAAATGAGATCGCAGTATACGGTTTTCAGCATAGAATTCTTTATGCCAAGATACATCTTGAATAAAGATGGGATACTCATAAAGGAAATACAGAGGACCGGCGTAGGAATATTCGAAATCGATGACCGCTGAGAGCTTAGGTGGTAAACCATTGGGTTGCTCGATGAATAGCAAGTTTTGACCATCGAAATCAGCATGAATTATAGAGAATGGCGGTTGAAGGTAGCTGGCAGTTCGATTATGCGTCAAGAAATTATCCAATTCTTTTTGGATGTTCCGGAACAGCTCCATAAGCTCTGGAGACTTGGCATGATCGGTTGAAATGAATGATTCTAGATATTCTTTTGTCGTAGAAAACGGCCCCTTTGATCTGTTTGATGAGGGGCTAATTATGGGTCCAATTCCGTGGTTCTGAAGGCATCCGATTGAATCAAAACGAAGTGATGCGAACTGAATAACGATCGAAGCGATTTGGGAAAGAGCAGCCTTTTTGTGATCAAGGGACAGACGGGGCCAAATCTTGTAGAGATGTCGACCAGGAAGATGTTGCATAAGGACATAAGGAGCACCGACGTTATTTTCCAGAGTCAAGTCTTGAAAATAAATGTCGGGAACGGGAACCTTGGTGTGCTTCTTCAGGTACTGTAGGGTAGCAATCTCACTGATATCCCTGGCAACAGCAGCCTCTGATTTGACTCGAGTGAAGCGTGCAATGCAAAGGTGGTCGGATTTTGCAAGGGTTTCGTGAGTCGCCTCGTTTTGCTCGAATGAGAGGACGAAGATTTCGTGGCTGGCTCCCCTCGCCAACCGCTTGGCCCCAGTACAATGGGTTCGAAGAGCATCGGTTGCACGGCTTAAAAGCTCTCCGATATCTAGCTCAAGTTGAGGTGGCTCGTCTGAATCATAACCATCGTCGGTGCCCGCGCTCGAGGACATGGTGTTTGTTAAATGCGGGCCGTGCTTGTTTGCGTGAAGGTGTTGAGTGAGCGAGATTGTGGTTTTGGCCTCTGAGCTGTCCTCACGTGATGCTTAAGAAGCTGTCCCAAGAACCGCCTCTGCCACGACAGTTGTCCCCACCTACCGCATCGGCACAGGGCCGTCCACAGGCGGCAAATCCGAATGTCGAAGTTGGCACAATTGATTGGTTATGGTCAGCCTGTCGCAAGCGCTCTCGACTCTGGTCACGTCAGTGGCGTTAATGGGAAGTGCCACAACTGAGAGTGGGATCGGATGGGCGGTCACATTGCAGGAGTATTTTTATCCCTGCAGCCAACACAAGCAGTTAAAACGGTCAAGGTTGTTGGGTTTCCGAATCTGGGAGCCGTTTTGGGCCAGAGACGGTTACAGCCTGTGGGCTTGAGTATGCAAAGGATCCCGTCCGCTCTCCCATAGTCAAGCTGAGACGCGGTGAATTAGTACTCGGGTCGGTGACGACCGGGGAATCCTCGCTGTTGTATGTTTTTTTAACTTATTTGTCTCAATTTTTTTTTTAAAATTCTAATTTTGCTTGATTTTGACCTTGAATCTATTCGTTAGATCGTAAAGCGTCACCTGACCAACCCGTGGCTGGGGGCCAAGCCACATTCATTTAAGCGTCTTACGAAATGTCAGCCTCGCCCCGTGTCAGCTCGTATCCAATGTATTGCTTAGCTGACGGGGCGCATTAGCAATTTAAGCGACTTTTCAAGCTTGTTGAGATGACCTAATATTCGCAATGCACCGAACTTCACATTTCGTCATTTTCCGTGTGCTGCTTGCTGCTACAAGAGACCACAGTTTATACTTTGTGCACATTGGCACTCTGCGATGGTGATTTGCATAGGGGGGCGGGAGATCAACGGCTTATCCCCTGACATGAAACTTGACAGTTACGCATGGCACAGAAAGCTTGGAGAACCTGGGATTCAGCAAATTTCCGATCTGGAGTTTCACTCAGATAGAATTTTCGGAACGAAGTGCAAAAGGGGAACTCTTTTTTTTTTTTTTTTTTTTTTTTTGGGGGGGGGGCATCGCATCCTGCGGGAATGGATGCGAATCCGTAATTGTTGGTGATTATCGCGGCTTGTATAGCCGCTTGTGATGGAGCTATCAAGCGCCTGAGGTGATAGCGATGGACGGGCCGCCGATAGAGTGATGGACAAACAAGTCGGCATAGGTGCAGGACAATCGTGACCCTGAATTTTAATGGCGGGCTGGCCGCATTGGCTTGGCCAAAATCCCACGTTTCGACTAAGCGGTCTCTGGGCAGGCGACTGCGGATCTCGACAGGGTTGGCGCCGTTTGGAGTTGACAAGTGTATAGCCGCCCAGGGGTATCAGCCCAAAGGCTAGACTCTCGGGCGGTGGAGATGCAAACCACTTTTTGTTACCTGCTGACAGCGACCAAAGCAATGACGAAATGAGCAGAGCGCAGATGCAATCGGGGTCAAGTGACAATTGAGTGCATTTATTGTCCCTTGCTCATTGCCAACTGACCACTTTTCTACTCGGGCCTTTGTATACTTGCTTTCCCCGCAGTCGAAAGTTGAAAACTCCGGTTGGCCCCCAGACTGGAGACCAACCTTAAAAAACATGTTTAAAAAAAGGGCTGGAGAAGGGAAAGGAAAAAGGCCTCATGCAGGTCGCAATGTGGTAGTGTCCCAATCAGGTGCGAATGCTCGTCGATCCCGGCCGGCCGGACTGCCAAACGCTATTGCATCCCCTGAGATTAACTTACACCCCGCAAAAGTAAAAAGAGAGAAAAAAAAAAACGTCAAAAAACGACATCGTCGCCCTGCTGATGGGGCGGCGTCGGTAGCTTCGGATAGAGGCCCGAACGACTGGTTGCCCGTAGGCGCCGGCAAACTTTTTGGCTGCTGGCGTCCGTGCATCGCCCCTGTAAGGCTGGGGGACAGAAAGAGGGGAGACAGGACAAGAGTGAGGGGACGGGGTCCACAGGGCCCCAGATGGGCAAAATCCAGTCAAAAGAGCGGGTTTGCACAAAGGGATGCGAACAGGAAACATGGCGCCGTGCCCTTTCATCCCATCTCAAACAGCAAAAAGGCAGCCATGTGCTGTGGTGCTTGGCTGCTGGACTATCACGTCGATGCGTCTGGCGGTTTGCAGCTGTGTGGTGAAACCCAAGGCTGCTGCTCGTTCCTTTGTTGGCCCATCGAGCTGAACATGGCCGATTCCTCTGAGCCAACCACGAGCAGCAGGGGCAGTCCATGAGCAAACCACGCTGTTGGACGGAGAAACCCCCTGCATCTCTCCCGGGTACCGTGCCCCCCTGTTCGCACATTGGTCGTCCATATGTCGTTTCTTTGGCTATGCTTTTCCACGAGACCCCCGGGCCCCCTCAAGCCTGGTTTTTTCTTTCTTTCTGTCTCTCTGTTCTAGACAAGGACGAGCAAGCGAGTGGTCGCCGATTCGATGACATGGCGGAGCACAGCCCCCAGGCACAGGGGGGCTGGAGGCACCGTCAGACGCCGGCCCATCCCCCAATCGGGTTCGGGCTGTCAGCACTTGGCTGCCAAGTGTTTCCGCCGTGCTTGATAATTCACTGGTCAGTGGTTTATTTTGGGTGCTCGGCGGCCCGCTACTGCTGCTCCTACTTGCTGCTGAGCTCTCTCGGGGCTCGTGCTCGTGGGCCTCTGTGGCTGGCACACGCGCGCTGGGCTGCAAGAAAAAAAAAAAGGGAAGCGCTTCCAGAGCAAAAGGAGGCTAAGAGAAAATGGGCTGCACCGCTTGCTTCCGTGGCACAACAGCCCTGGACCTGTCGCTACCCACTCCCTCGCGCAGAGTCACATCTCCAGCTGGCCGTCTGTTCTGGCCCCCTTCTCCGCTCGTGAACAAGATACCAGCCGAACCCGAGACAGGGGGCGGTTTGATGCTCGCTCGCCGCCTGTTCTGTTCCGAGTGAATCCCCCGTGCCAAGCAAACCTAGCCCTCCACACTCCAACGGATTGGCCCTGTGGAGTTGCGAACAAACGCCCCCCCGTTGCAGGGATGCGCCTCGCTCGCGACTCAGTGAATGAATAGCTTTGGCGCGAGGCTTATATACCACGGCGCGCCGCCGCTCCTCCTAGGGTTCCAGCTCCCATAGCCTCACTCACATCAGATCAACCCCCAAGCATTTTTCGGCTCATCCCCTTTCTGGCCTGTTCTTTTTTTAAGCTCCTTCTATTCGCGTCAGATAACTTTTACGCTTATTTCACCTGCATATCCCCCCTCCCCCCTTCGGCATTGACTGTCGACCCTCACCCACCCCACACACCTCTCATCTCTACTTGTTGACTGCAACAACACCATCTACCATCCTCGCCACTCAGCTTGAGGTTAACCACAGTCACCATGAAGTTTTCCACTGGCCTCGCGGCTGCTTTTGCCGCCACTGCCTCGGCGCTCCCCAGTACCCTGAACACTCGCGCTGGCTACTCTGCCACCCCCGATGCTCGCGTCCTCATGGGCCACACTGGCAACATCTACATTGCCGACTACTACAGGAACGAGAAGAAGTTCACCTTCTCCATGAACGAGACCTCCCGCGGCGCCCCCTCGTGGATGCACTTTGTGTCGCCCAACCACCTGTACGCCGTGGATGAGAACTCCAACGAGATCAACTACTACCAGCTTGACCTGGCCAACAACAAGCTCGACCTCAAGGCCAGCCAGAACGGCAGCTCTGGCGTCGTGTACCTCGAGCTCAACAAGGCCGGCACCCGCATGGTCGGCGCTGCCTACGGCAACGGCACCATTGACGTGTGGAACATTGAGAACGGCGGCCTGAAGCTCATGAAGACCATCAAGAGCGACGACAAGCTCGGCCCCAACACGCTCCGCCAGGCTGCTGCCCACCCTCACCAGGCCCTGCTTGACCCCACCGGCCGCTACTTCATCATCAACGACCTCGGCACCGACTCGCTCGTCATCATCGACTCCAAGAAGGACGCCTTCAAGAAGCTCGAGTCGACCCGCGTCGACGCCGGCTGCGGCCCCCGCCACGGCGTCTGGTACCCGGCCGGCGCCGCCAAGGCCACCCACTACATGGTGGTCTGCGAGATGCTCAACAAGGTGCTCGTCTACCAGGTCAAGTACGAGACGGACAAGATCGCCTTCGCCCAGGTCCAGGCCCTGTCCACCTACGGCGACGCCTACCCCCCCGCCAACGCCACCTCCGCCTCCGCCGGCGAGATCGCCATCACCCCCAACAGCCAGGACGTCTACATCTCCAACCGCGTGAGCGGCAACACCACCGACTCGATTGCCCACTTCAAGGTCTCCAAGACCGACTGCGGCACCCCCGAGCTCAAGTTCAGCGACACCGTCTCCTCGGGCGGCCTCGTCCCCCGCATGTTCAGCCTCGACAAGAAGGCTGACTACATCCTCTGCGGCAACCAGGACGGCGACTACGGCGTCGCCGTCATTGACATTGTCAAGAACGGCAAGCTCGACGGAACTCCCTTGGCCACCATTGACGGCTCCCTCTTTGGCGAGGCCGGCTACGGACCCCAGTTCATCCAGCAGATTGCTTAAGCGGAATATGACAGAGACAGAGAGATGTGAAAGGGAGAGAGAATATGAAAGAGAGAATACCAAAGAGAGAGAATACCACTGCCCTGCCCCCGCTTCATGTACGATTTTTCTACGGAGTCTTTTTTTTATTGTTTGTTTTCTTTAGGGAGCAGGGACGGCGTTTTTTGGCCAGAGGGAGGGACCTGCATTAGAACCCCAGAGCCGACTGTGTCGGCTTGGTGTAAAAAGAGGATACCATTTTTGTGAATAGAGATGAAGAGAATTCACCTTTCAAACTAGTGTGTGTGTCTTTTGTGATTGTGTTTACTGTTGTGATGTCATGCGCGTGTCCGTGTTCACTTTCAAGGAACACATGAATAAAGTTATCCGAATAATGCTTGTTCGCCATACGCGTGTGTTGGAAAGTCAAAGGTTATTGAGACATGTTCACCATGCGTGATGTGTGTGATACGCGTGTTCAAAAAAGCTTGGTATTTGCTTACTAGCTTGCCAAGCTAGTCAGATTATTCATCCGTGAAAATTAAGCACCTGCAATAAAGTGTATTTTTTTTTTTGGTGTTGGATTTCGTTAAAAGGTCGTCCAATCTGACGAATCATGACATTGGGTTCCAAAGCCAAGCCATGTTAATAAAATAAAAAACTCCAATTCATTAATCCAGACCCTGGTACCATCCGTAGTTCCGTAGTTCCTAATTTCCCGCCCTTACCCATACCCAAACCTTATAATAATATATATACAGTGGACAAAATAAGCTGAATAAAAATACTGGGTGTACCCTGGTCCTTGCTTGCTCATCAATCGTCGCTCGAGTCGCTGGCCATGCCGGCCCCGCCCCGGCCGGAGGTGTCTTCTAGCGACTCCTTGAGGCTCCAGTACTCGGCGTCGAGCTCCTCGGCGTCGTCGCACTTCTGGGCCGTCTCAAAGTCGATGAGGACCGCGGAGCCGTCGGCCTCGCGGATCAAGAAATTGTGCTTGTTGATGTCGCAGTGCTTGATCTCGAGCTCGTGCAGGCGGGCCAGGCTGCGCTGGCAGGCGGCCAGGTCGCGGGGCTCGGCGGTGCGGGCGCCGGGGATCTCCTCGAGCAGGAAGCCGATGACGCGCCCGTCCTCGTGGATGTGGCCCAGGAACTCGGGGCCGATGCCCCGGCCGCTGATCCACTCGTACGACGTGGTCTCGGCCGCGAAGTAGGGAATCTCCCAGGGGAACTGGGCAAACTTGGCCAGCACGGGGCGGTCGAAGCTCGGGTGGGCCACGCGGTGCAGCGTCTGCCGCACGCGGTCGAGCTGCCGGAGCTCCAGGTGGCCGATGTTCGTCTTGTGCCACACGTTGCCGATGCCGGGGAGCCGCGAGCGCTTGAGGTTGGCAAAGGCCAGCCCGCTGGGCGACTGGGCATCCTCGCGCACGCGACCCTCATTCCAGTCGCCCGGGGGAAACTCGGGGAGCTGTGGCAGGAGGGCAGGTGCAAAGGTCCGGTCGTCCCTGCGCACCAGGCCCGGCTCGACCGTCACGTACTTGATTTGTTTGCCGTCGACGAGGAAGCGGTACTCGCTCGCGTCGTTGTCTTCGGGGTCGACCAGCGCCGCCAGGAGCTCGACATTGGAGTTGCGGAGGTTGGACATGGCGATTGCGGGAGGGGAGCTTTTTTGGGTGGGTTTGATGTTGGCCGGGTTGTGGGGGGAGGGGGGGGATATGAGGGACGAGGTTATGGCGTCAACATTCGGCACCTCTCGCGTCGTCTAGTTCGTTCTCGTTGGTGTAGAAGCGTCAATTGGCGAGGAGGAAAAGCGCTCAGGAGGGATTGATTGAGGAACTGGGGCGGGGGATGAGCTATTCTAGTAGTAAGTTCACCACAAGCTCTGGTTGCCGTTGTATACGTCTGATCGTCTGAGGAGCCCGGGGGCCCACGTGGGGGTTAGTGACGAGTTAGCGGGCGGTTCATGCGCGATTGCCACATGGGAAGGGGGCAGGTGTGTCGTCGAACTTGGCCCGCTTTTGGTGTTGAGGCGGGGGGCGAATGGAGCGGGAGGCAAGGTAAGGAGGGAAAAAGCAAAAAAACGCAAAAACGCAAAAAAGGAGCCAGGCAAGTGTAGCCATACAAACACGCGAGGATGAGGCGCCCCCTGCAGGTTCGGAGAGTTGGGCGCCCTCGGCTATCTTGTGTGGACAATGTACGTCAGGCAAGAAGCACGTTGATGATACCACCTGTATGCATGCTGGACGCTTTGATGCAACCTAGGCAAAGGCGGGGAAAGTTAGAGTGAGGCGACTCGCGAGTCCGACTCGCGGGACGTGGGCGCTACGCAGAGGCGGCACGTCTTCCCCGGCGGGACGGGTTGAGATGGGAGCTATTGCGGCTCTTCCACCGCCGACAGCTGCCGGTGTTGGTTAAGCGGTTGGCGATCGGCACGGTCCAGCCTTCGAGTCGCGTTACATCGGGACCAATGCGCTGTTTCCTAGTCGCTTGATCCTTGTTTTTGTCATGTCTTCGGTCTGTTTCCTTCTGCTGCAGCCGCGCTAGGCTGTGTGTTCCGGTATCAAGTGTAGCTGGGCCCTGCAGCTTGGGGTTTCGTCCGCTCGCCTGCAAGGTGAAGGGGGGGAAAGCAACCCCAACTAGGTAAAGCACCCCAACTATCGGCTCGGTGGCAGCCCGCCGGCGATACAACATGGACGAGGAGCACGTGAGAGGGACCAGGAGATAGTTTGACGGCAGTCCTTCCCATAGGACTCGAGCTTGAGGTATATTATCCACCAGCAGGGGCGGCCCGCGGCGGGATGGTGGGGGACAGGAACCCGCCATTGGTACGTTTACGGTACATCGACTGGGGATGGCTTCTGAGCAGAGAGGAAGAGGGGAAGGGAAGAAAACCTAAGCTTGGACGCTTGGGGGTGCTGTTTTCTTTGCAGCTGATAGTGCCTATGACTTTGGGTTTCCAAGGCGCCCAAGGTGCAAGGCCAAGGAGGAGTTGGTTGCGATCAAGGGTGTGGGCCGGCCTGTGGGTTATTGTCCGAACGGAGCACGCCCGGCGGGAACCACCTGCCCCGCACTTGGCACACCACGATGGACGGCTGACGGCTCGGGCGCCTAACGAAGCGGAAGGGGAGGAGGCTCTGCGAGCGAGCCATAATAGTCCGGGCGGACAATAGTCGTGGTTCGACCGTCTAGGCAAGGCCGGTTGCATTGAAACTCTGACTAGAAACCCGATCCCCACCCCGTTCAACTCGAGACCCGGGGTTGGTGGGCCCTCGCGATGCCTGGTACGAGTTGCCTACAACATTCGACCCGACGTGTTGGCCCGTTGGGCAGGCCAAGAAACGCGCATATGACGCAGGACGGCACAAATTCCAAGTCAGCTTACCGCTTGGAGGACAGCTCCTTTAGGCTCCCATTGCGCGAGGTTGCCTGGTTGGGGGCTAGGCGGAGAGTGGGGGATGCAGCTGGAGCAACTCGGTATGTCTACGATGCTGCCAATTCGTCGAGACGGAGCGAATTGGTGTGCACGGCAGGCCGTGTCTAAAATTTCCTCTTCTCCTCACGAAAAGAGGTATTTAATAGCATTGATAGTATATATGGCTCTTGGTTGCAGATCCTGAGGGTCTGAGCTGTTTCCTCTTTTTTTATAGCTTGTTTGAGATTAAACTGCACTCACGCAAAACGCACATCTCATTGGGAACAAGAGTGTTTCGTTTCGTTTCGTTTCATTTCACACATCAATGTCGATCAGTTCCGCTGCGTCTGTGCTGTCTGAGGCCTCTGCGGCCTCGGATTCCGAGCTTGGCTCTGGTGAAATTGAGGTATTCCGAGTTCCCAATCCGCGACCCCCTCCCACAAGGACAGAACACGCAACTAACACGGGCATCGACCCCCATCTACTAGGTCACTCAAGACCCTCAGGTCAAGGGCTTCGCGGACATTGTCGAGTACCACAGAAGAGGTGCGGGCCGAGACATTCAGATCGTGCCCACGGAGGAGTGGGCGCCCAGCACGGGCAAGAAGGAGGACCACGAGCAGCAGTCCGAGTATGACGACTACGCCATCGTGCTGCGCAGGGTGTGGGTGCGCAAGAGGAAGGCCCTGAACCTGACACGCCTCGAGCTCGAGATCCGCTCCGAGACGCTGTGCGAGGCCTTCCGCAGGATTGCCGTCGACTGCTACGAGTTCACCGATCTCCAGAGCACGCCCATCAAGCTCAGCAGCCCCTTCAAGGAGCTCTTCTTCTACCGCAACGAGATCAAGGCCCTCGCCGAGGATGAGGCGGTCGACCCGAAGCTCCGGCGCGAGGCCGGGTGGCTGCACGACTTCATCAGGACCAACGGTCTCCTGAAGAGCATCGTCCACGACTACGAAAAGTACACCAAGGTCGGCAAGATCCCCACCGAGATCCTGTGGACCGTCTTCCCGCCCAACAGCCTCCTCTCCGTCACCGTGGGCGATGTCAGGGAGTGCTGGATCTGCCGCCGCGTCTTCATCAGCGAGTCGCCCGTCGGCTACAGCTGGAGCGTGACGGGCTTCCGCCTCGGCTTCAACGGCGCGCGGCCCGGCGTCGTCAGGAAGGTGTACACGCTCCCGCTGCACTCCAAGAGCATGGCCAAAATTTCGGAGCTGCCGGTTGTCCCCGTGGAGCATGTTCCGGGCTGGGCCGACAGGAGGGAGAAGCTCCTGGCCAGGTCCGCCACCCTGCAGAGGCTGCTCGGCCAGACGTTTACCGATTTCGCTTCGCAGTCGTACAGCGGGCCCTCGTGGCAGCATGACTTTGCTTACTACGGCTCCTTTGAAAACTCCTACGTTACTGCAAAGCAGGTGAGTTGAGCGAGCGTCCTTGCGAGAGCGATACTTGAGGTTGTTGTTGTTGATGTATGCTGACGCCCTGGGCAGATGGACGAGCGGGTCATGATTGACTGCAAGGCTTTCATGGGACGGGCCACTCTGCCGCCGGTCTACCTCGAAAGCCTCCATGAAAAACCCAACGTGAACCGGAAGCGAACCACGGCGAAGCCCAGAGGCATCGTCCTGGAGAAGCACGAGCCCATGCCCATGCCACCGCCACCCAACCATGGCCCACCACCGCCGAAAGCGTCAAGACCACCGCCGGGGATGGCGCCGGGCGGCATCCCGCCTCCGCCCGGGTGGCACGCGCCGCCGCCGCCCCCACCCATGACCGAGTCGGACGACGAGTCGGACTACGACTCGTCCGACTCTGACTGGTCCGACATTGACGGCGCCGAGTTCGACCCGGACGGCAATGCGGGCATCATGGAGTTCAAGACCTTTGGCAGCTCGGCCGAGCCCAGCGACATGTCGGAGCCGGAGGGCCACGACCTGGACTCCCTGGCCAAGGCCGTCAGGAAGGTGTTCCGCATCTCCGCCGAAGACTTTGGGCTCCTGTTCCCGGCCGTCGTGCCGGCCTTTGGGCTCAAGGACAAGGAGTGGCGGTGGGTGCTGAGCGACCTGCTCCAGGACGTCAAGTGGAACACGACGGCCTTTGAGTCCCTGCAGCTCGAGGGCGGAACCAAGGACCTCATCCAGTCTCTGGTCAAGGGATACAGGAGCCAGGCTTCTTTCGACGATGTGGTGCCCGGAAAGGGACAGGGATTGATTTTCCTCTTGCATGGGTGAGTTATCCCGTGTGCTTTGCCTCAAACACTGCCTAACAACTTTACAGAAAGCCTGGTTTGGGAAAGACGTTGACGGCGGGTGAGTCAATCTGTATAAGCTCCTTTTAATTGAGCCAAAACTAACGAGCTTCTGTAGAAAGTGTGGCTGACCACCTTGAACGGCCTTTGTACTCGATTCAGGCCGGCGAACTGAGCACGGAAGCGGGCTTGCTGGAGAGGAAACTTGACGAGATATTCTACCTAACCCGCAGATGGGACGCTGTTTCCCTCCTCGATGAAGCCGATGTGCTTCTGTGTAAGCGAAAGTCGTCCGAGATGGACCGCAACGCCGTCGTTGCAGGTGAGCTGGCCCCCCTGAAGATCCCCATCTCCAACCCCCTCTCTTAAACTAGGTGCTAACGACGAGGGCCACAACCAGTGTTTCTCAGAAAGATTGAGTACTTCCAGGGCGTCCTGTTCCTGACCACCAATCGCCGGGAGGACTTTGACGACGCCTTCAAGAGCCGGATCCACCTGACCATCTCGTACCACGATCTCTCGGAGCAGGCGCAGTCAGCCATCTGGAAGAAGCTGATTGACACAAACCAAGACGTCAGGGTAGATGACTCGTGGGTCGACGCCGCGTATGAAGATCTTGGAAAGCTCAGCCTGAATGTGAGTCACGAGAACACAACAGAAAAAAACCATGTCCCCTTTTCTGGTTTCACAGCAATTTGCTAACACGACACCCGCCTCTCTTAGGGCCGTACAATTCGGAACTTTTTGCGCACTGCCGTCTCGTACGCCGATGCAAGGGACGAGCCACTCGGAGTGCGCCATGTTTTGGAGATTATCCGCACCGAGCTCAAGGCCGACGGGCTCGAGGGCGTCTTCAGCGCCGCACCGGGTGAGCATCGAAAGCGGGCGCGAGCCGACGAGGCACTCGGGGACTTGCAGCGGCTCGCCGACCAGTCCGCCTTTTAGGACCAACTATTTGGATATCTGGATTGCAGCTGGGATCAGAGAGAAGAATGTTGTATTAGCAACCTAAATTGTCAAAAGCGTGGACATCTCTGTACGGAACAAGCAGTCGTTACTTATGAAAGGATGGATGTGTAGCGTCACTCGTTTTTTTAAATTTTTAATTTAATTCACTGTTGTCTGAATATATACACAAGATGTGTAAAACGTATAACGGTTGGCCCGAGCCATTTCTCTTTCTAATGTCGACCTGTAGAACTGCGTCGACTGCCTCCAGAGCCCCCTACCGGCCTCGCTCCTGGCTGGGGCGGTGTCCCGAGGAGCAGCGTCCGGAGTCTCTGGGCGGATAAGGGGTCCCTGCACTGCAGATTTGGTGAATTAACAACTGCACAGGTTTTGATTCGTTAGGAGCGTCTCACCACGCGATGGAGGAGGTTGTAACACATGTTGTCCCGCGTGCTGATGGACCTGCGCTTTTGCTGCATCGCTGGTTTGACACGGGGCTTGGGCCAGGGCGTCTCTGCGGCCTCACCGCGACCTCCTCCTCGGCACGCCGCAGGCCCTCTCGGCCGAGGCTGGCTGGCGCTGCTCGCCAGCAGCAGCGCGTGGCTCCCAGGACAAAGACGCATGAGTATCTCATAGATCAGCTGCATTTGGGTGCCTAGCACCGGGTCCGGTAACGTGATCATGGCCTTTCCTGACCGGCTGTCCAATGACGCAAAACGGGTCCCGGTCTCGCCTCTTTTGCTGTGTAGTTGGTTAGACGCATGGGCTCTGTCAAAGCAGCTAATCTGAGAAGGGAATATCTTGCTCTCTGGATCTAGTTTCACCGGGGATCTGCTTTTGGATCTCCGTCATACAGCGCACTCGTGCTTCCCTCATTGCTTGTGTTTGGGTTAGGACAGCACAATATCATCAGAAAGACAACTGTATCACAAAGTCCAGGCAGTCAATATGAATGGCTGGACGATTTAGCACTCCACCGGCTTCTCCTAGAGCCAATCAAGCCTGTGATTGTGTACGGACCCCCTTTGACACAAGAGGATCGCGCAGGGCTGGCTTGGTTGGGTCGCACAACGCATCCGCGCCCAACCTTGGGTTGCGCTCCCGTTGGTGCGATTCGCACCCAACACCAACAGCCACAAACTCTCTCTCGAACTGCTCCTACCCGGGACTCCCCCAGCGCTCCGACCAACAATGGCCCGCTGGCTAGGGAAAAACGGGTCTCCACCAAAGAAGCATGTTGTGCTGAAAGACGGCCCGACGCATGCCCGCTCTGAGACCGACGTAATGGCATCTTGGTGTTGTTCCAGTGGCTGCTGCATGTCCGCATCAGCGGCCGCTTGATGCACCGGAACGCGCAAGATTCGGCCCCCAATCATTTCATGTGCGTAGTTGGTTCTCATTTTAAATCACCCGGCCAAACCTCGTCGCACGTGTACGTGAACATGAGGCGCCTTGGGAGCCTCCTGCGTTTGGCCTCAGCTCTCAACGACGCCATCACTCACTCACTCACTCGCTCACTCACGTACCCGGTCGCCTGCCGGTCCGCCTTGCAGTTCCGAAACGGTTCACCTACATGCTTAATGCAGGTTCACGAGGAACAGCGCGGAGCCGCTCCAGATTCGTGTCTATGCTTTTCTCACGATGCTTCTTTCGGATGGGCAGCCTTCGCTGGCCGAGGCTTGGGCACCTACTGCCAGCGTATCGGCCTTTCCGCTGGCCGAAACCTTGCAACCGCCGAACCAATCGTGTAAAGAGCTGTTCGTGGTTTGCACATCTTGATTAAGCTTTTGCGTCTAGGTGCTTGTGCAATCCAGCTGTAACATGGCCTCAGCTTTTGTGATTGTCAGCGTGATGAACTCGTGCAACGTGGATAAACCGCCCGCCATGTCTGTTCCTGTCTAGATTGTCAAGGTTTCCAGCATTGATGGCGTGGCCGAAAGCAAAAAGGGAAACTTGTGCAGATTGCACATGCGTTGTTGTTGTTGCTTTGCAAGGTTCCGTGAAACCGTCCCACTGGGTGCATGAGACTGGACTACGATTGAGCTGATCCAGGCCACGCAGAGGTTGCCGTGGCCAGTGCGAACAAGAGCCCGGCCCGTTCCTGCGTCATTGAGCCCGTCATGGTGCGCAGGCTGCGTTGAGAAGTGGGCGTAGTTGTGAAACAGACAATTGCTGCGCTGGCGGGATCCAACACGACAGAGCGGGTGCGCGGATGATCATGGGGCGGCGCAATCCAGTCGTCGAGCTCACGGCAGGCTGAGAAGCGTCCATCGCGGGTAGCCGAGGACAGAGGTTAGGTTGTGGTTCGTGGAAAGTACACGATGGATTGGCATCCAGCGCCAGGCGGTCAGGTCAGGTCAGGCTCTGTTAATTCACTTATCGGAGTGGTTTGCTCAGAAGGGGGAAGCGCCGGGGCTGTAAGTGGAAATGTGACATCACTGACAGGACCCAGAATGGAGAATTAAGAGCAGACTATGGCCCTTTTTAGGATAGCCAGCACGTGTTTCGGCATTTTTATTTTATTTTTGTTTTATTCCTTTCATTTTCTTCTTGTTCGGTGGAGGCGCATCTTGTCATCTTTTGGATCGTCGTTGTGGGTGCAATCGATGGTGCAGGCGGGGCACATGTGACAGCAAACCGTCCGGTTTCATCAAAAATCTGTAGAATGAGGTGTATGCGGCCCAAGGCGGCATGGAACGGCCGAAGCAACCGAGAGCCCGCACCGGGACCAAGTCCAGGCCTTTCAGGTGAAGAATCGCGGCCGTGGAGCTGGGGGAGGTGTGCTCGCCGGAGGCTTCTGTTGGTTCGAGGCTGTGGGGGGCAGGCAGGCCGGAGAGGATCCCCTCATATTTAGCGCAGAGAAGGTGTCTACAGCAGTAGCTGCTCCGTAGATGGATGGGTGGCATGGCATAGGATGGCATGGCAGGGCAATTAAGTCTCTGGCCATACACCATGCACCACTAATTAACGACCTGCCAGCGTGCGGAGTCAACTCCCGTCCCGTGCCCTCTGTCAGATATCAATCCCAAGACTAGAGCATGTACTATCATCTGCCGCCCAAATGTCGCCCAACGCCTCGTCACCTCCTCTGCTTGCTCGTCTCCGTCCCATCCGGGGGTGCCGCTGCCGCTGGGAATGGCGTCCACTTTCGTTCCCTTCCCTTCCCTTCCCTGGCCCTGGCCCTGCATTCCCTTGCCCTGTCTTCCCTTGCCCTGTCTTCCCTTGCTTGGGAGCGCGAGCCGCTCTCTCGGGCTGCAACGCCGCAGTAGTCGCAGGCGGACCCTGCTCGCTCCACAGCTTCCATCGCAGCGCCGCGCAGCGCATCGCATGCCCTCTGCCACAGCGGTTCCCGTCACAAGAGCAGCAGCTCGCGGCCGCCATTCGCCCGCTACGGCCCTTGGCCCGCCCACCCGTCAACGTGTTCAGTCCCTTCTCGCCTCAGCCCCGGATGGTTGGAACCGGGGCCCTGCCCTCGCCGCCGCCCGTGATTGGGCCCGCGCTGCTGCTCTGCAACACGACGAAGCCCATGTTGAGGCGTTGCATATGCACTGTCGATGCACAACTTTCGAGTCCTCTTTCGTCCTGTCCTCTCACGCCATGGCACCTGCCGCCCTGTCTCGCCCTGCCTTGCCTCTCCTGGCCTGTCCTGTCAGCCTTCTTCTTTCCTCCCCGTAGCGTAGTCTCTCTGCGTGCATGCAGGTGTGCGTGCGTGCGTGCGTGCGTGCGTGGTTAAATAGGTAATTCTCCTCTTCCGGGTGGAGTTGCTGTCGCCGCGAAGCAAGCCCTTTCGCGTCTTATGTCTCGCCGTGCCGCACCATATTTTTCCTATGTGACCGATCCCTTGGCCTTGCTCCTTGTCCTGTTCTCCTTCAACAACCCTTCAACTCTAATCCCGTCCGTGTGGATGTATATCCCAGCAGTCCACAGCCCGCTCCGGGACCCCGCGGCCCAGCGCCAAACCGGCCCCGCCGTCGACTCGGCTGTCCCCGGGCCTCTCGCCGCCTTTGCGTCCATCTTCTACCGCCTGGTCCTGAGCGCCTTTGGATTCCTCTCCGATGCCGCCTCCAGCGTCCGCGAGGGTCTTGCCCGCCGCCAGTTCTCGGATGACCCTGGCAAAAACCAGGACATCAAAATTGGCCTCATTGTCGCCCTCACCGTCTCCGCCTTCCTCGCCGCCGTCATTGCCTTCCTCTGGGTCTACGGCCGCTCTATTCGCTTCACCGAGAGAAAGAGGAGACGGAGCCGCCGTCACAAGTTCATGAGCAGCAGAAGCTCAACTCGCTCCGACGGGAGTGGGCCGCCACCGAAACCAATGCCGCGGTCACCGCCTGGAGACAATCCGCCACCGAAGGATCCCCCCAAAGATTAATCTTGACCTTTTTTTTTTCGAGCCCCTGGGCTTCATCCCAGGGCCATGCTGCGATAGGTACGTTTACGCCCTGGTCCCTGTCTCGCAAACAGCGTGTTTCTAACTGGCTGAAAGGCGCATTTCTTTTCTTGTAACATTCTTTTTTTATCGTGTATTACCACCAGAATGTGTAGTGATATGGCGCTGGATTAAATTCGCGGAATTGCCTTCGTCTCACTAGTTACGATTATGACGACTTTGCTTTGGCTAGGAAATCAAGCGTGGGGTTTTGGGTTTTGGGAAATTTTCTTTGTTTCTATGCTTCTAATTGTCTAGTGATTTTCTATTCAATGATTCTATTCGCAATGAAGGCTTCGAATACATGTCTAGCTTCCTTCCCGGTCTTGAATTGCCTCTGATCTAGTATCCTGTCTTCTGCGCCAGTCCATTGCTCTCGGGGCAGCTTTGTCACTCACTTGGGCGACAATCCCACCCGTCCCCAAGGAACTCATTTTTTATGGAAATCGAATAGGACTGTATTTCAAAAACATCACAGCTCCCAATCAAAGTGCCCCTGGGCAGAGGTGGGTTGGACCGCGGTGCACCGGGCATTCTTCGCAGCTGTCCTGTGGCGTGATCATCTTGTATTCACGGCAGACGGGCCGGATGTAGGCCGTTTCGGGGCGAGTGGGACGGGGAACGGAGTCGCTGCCATTTCGACGCTGCTTTCTGCCGCGGCTGTGGCTGCTCCGGGCATGCTTCTTCCGGCTGCTCCCGCGCGACCCCTGATAGGAGGATGCGTCCACCTGCGTGCTGTACGTGCATTTCCCGCTGCGCTTGTCGTTCCTTGTGTGTCTGCCCGGCTGACGACGTTGTCGTCGGTGGCGCTGCCTTCGAGAGTGCCACACGCAGGATACCGCGCCCAGGAAGAGGAAGAGAAAAGCCAGCCCTCCAAAGAGCCCAATCTTGGAGCTCGAATCGCGCCGGCGTAGCTGATGCGCTGTGGCTAGATCGTATGTCGTGGCAAAGGGGTGTGCGGCGTCTGTGAGTTGAGTTGGCCTGTGGAAAGCCACGCCGCTGCTTCTGCTGTGGTTGGTGGACGGAGCTGAGTTGCCAGACACAGGGGATTCGATTCGTTCGTCGTCGTGGATGGGGCTGAAGCTGATCACCAAGGGGATTGCTGGCATCGTCACCGAGAACAGTCCAGGAGGGCGGCTACTAAGCGAAGTGTGTTGATGAATGACAAGTGGTAGGAATCAATGCATGTATATACCACGCCTTGCAAGTTTGCACTCTTCTCCCATCGCCGATCTTGCGTCTCGTATCTGTAGTTTGTCTGTAGATGGTGCCATGACCAATCCCAGAGCGTCCTGCATGTCCAAGGAAAACGCCATTGTTTCCTCGCGCCAAAAACTTTGCTGCCAATGCAATGCAAACACTACATCACGCGCGCAGAATTCCAAATTCGGGGGGCTCGGTTCGGAATCTCCGAGAACTGACCCGTGCAAACATCATCGGGCTCTTGCATGGGGTCTGGTGTAATGCTGAAGACGGCCTTCAGCCTTTGTTGTCCAGTTTGACCGTGGCGATCTGTGCCATGTGACTGACTGTTGGCGAGTCAAGTATAGGCAGCAGTGTAAGTGGGTTGCACGACCAACAACACAAAAATCAGGAATTATTGGGAAAATATCAAAGCGTTTTTTATTCATCATTTTCTCTAATATTCATCATGCTTTCAAAATCCATGTGTTCAAAATTTGTGTCGTTAAAAAAAAAGTTCATGTCGCTACCCCGGTGAACAAATGAAATGGTGTAAGTGAAAGGAGTAGTATAATAATACCAATATGAGCCGTCTATAAAGGAAAACAACGCTTTGTCCGAAATGCTATACCCAGAGTAGCTGTACATGTCTAAATAATAAATCAATACAATATCATATCGCATCACCAGTCTCTCTCTCTTCGTCTCCTCTTGCGCTCTCTTCGCTCCTCGTCGTGCCACGAGGCGTACCCATCACCACCATCCTCCAGGTTGCGGATCTGGCCTAGGGTGTCGCCGATGCGCTCCTGGAGGCGGCCACCCTTGCGGACGAACTTGTCGTAGAACTCGCAGTCGCGGTGGTTGGCGCTGCGGGCGTTGAGCGAGATGATTGTGCTCGACATGTCCTCGAGCTCAGTGCGCAGGCTCTGCAGGTTGATCTTGGGCCTGCGCCGGTGCGACCGCCGCTCCTCGCGCCTACGGTCGGAGGACGGCTCGTATGGCGAGGCGGGATTGTACGCTGCTCCGACGACGGGCGGTTGGCGCTCGGGGGCGGAAGGATTCTCGTACGGTTCGTCGGGGTCGCGGCGGTGGTGACGGCGTCTCCGATGCTTCCTCGGCGGAGCATAGTCGAAACCCGCAAGCGGCTCGGCAAAGCTTACGTGCAAGGGATCTCCAGAATCGCCGTGGTGACGACGACGACGCTTTCTGCTGCGCTTGGTCTCGTAAGCCGGTTGCTCGCCAAGGGCGTCGTCGAACGGCATGTCCCGGTCCCGACCACGGTCCCGAGCGCCGCTTCGCTCACCGTCTCGGTCTTTCTTGTGCTCCCGGTCTCGTTTCTTCTTCTCGCGCCGCCGGTCGTTTCCCTGCTTGACCGTGCTCACCATCTCGAGCACGAACCCTCCGAGCTTCTCAAAGTCCTCGGCGTTGAACGGCCCGTCACCGTCGCCGCCTGCACGGCTGCGCTTGCTCGAGTTCTCGTTCATGGCCCTCCTGGCCGCCGATTTGGCAAGGCCCCGCGCCAGTGTCTCCATAAAGCCTATGTTGTCGGTGTTGCGGGACGACTCTTTGGGCAACGAGTCGGCGCGACTAAACGCAGGCTTGGGGCGGCTGCCGAAGAATTGCTGGGCAAATCGGTCCATGGTGAAGAATAAAGGAAGAGCAGGGAATAAAGATATGTGAATAATAAGACCGCAATGGGAAAAAGAGTCAAAAGAAATTCAAATCCAGAAATCGAAATCGCAGTCGTCCGTCCTGGTGTTGCTCCAATCCCCCCAGGTCCAAGCGTAATACAACAGCAAGGCTCGTCGATCAGCAGCCTCACTCTCACTAAACAACAAAGCAGATCCCGGTAAAGCCAAAAGCTCTCCCGATCTGATCCACTCAAACAATGGCGCGCGCGAGTGTGTGTGGTGCACTTTGTTTGCGTGTTATGCACATTCGGCTGCTGCGTAACAATGCACAATTCCTTGCTCCGAAAAAGAAAATCGTCCCCAAAGCGGCCATGTCGCAACATTTTGCCCTTCATTTATATAACTTATACATTTGCACATAAAAGGCTGAGCATGAGCCCGTGATTGGCGAGATATCCACAAGGTCATGTGCAGCAAGTCAGGCTCAAGGACGTTGGGCGTTGCTGAGGGCGGATGATGGCTGTTATTGGTCACGAGGCGGCCCTGTCTTGGTGTGGTGAGCTAAACATGACTAGCACACGACAGCTCCGTGGTCAGAACAAATACCCAGTGATTGCTTAGAATGACTCTGCAATGGAGCATCCTGTCTGGGGATCAGATACAGCATGATTGCTTTGCAGTCAGGCCCTCCCATCAGATCCGCGCCTGCTGTTTCATAGCCCAGTACAGCTTCATAACGTGTACAAGGCACGCCGACCGACATGCATCATTGTCAAGCCCGTGGCCGCAATCCATCCGGCCAATAACACCGCCCCTGCATCCCGCCTGCTCCCAATCCACGTTTGCCAGTTCAGTCCCACAACGCCGATATATGCGTCCCACGCCAAGTGTCGCCAAAAATACACCACCAAGTATATACCACATCACCAGCCAGGTGTCGTTACACGAGCTGCATCGTTGCTTGCACAACTAGCTGAGCAGCTCCTTGATGTCCTCAATCCTCTGGAGCTTCTTGTCCTCGTCGCTCATCATTCCCAGCGAGGAAGCGCTGTGGCCCATGTTAGTTCTGCCTCCACAAGCCCCTCGCCATGGGGTGCACTTACATGAACTTCTTTCTCTCTTGCACCTTGAGCATCCGCTCTTCCACACTGTTCTTGACCACAAATCGCTTAACTTGCACCTCCACCTCTTGTCCCATGCGATGCACTCGGTCGATGGCCTGCGCCTCTACTGCAAAGCTCCACCATGGGTCCATCATGAAGACCCGGCCCGCACTGGTCAAGTTCAGTCCAACTCCACCAGCTCGTAGACTAATCAGCAGCACCGTAAATCCCTTGCACTCTGTAAATTCCGCCAGCACCGCAGCTCGCGCCTTTTGCGCCATGGACCCATCCAACCGGAGGTACTTAACGTTGGAGCGACCAAGTGCAGGCTCTAGGAGGGAGAGAAACGACGTAAATTGAGAGAATATCACCGATTTCATCTTTGGGTGTTCTCGCCTCAGTTTGCGGAGCTCAGAAATCAGAGCAACCACCTTTGCCGATGATGCGTTGACACCTAGCCGCTGCAGGCTGATTCGCGGCTTCTTGGAGAAGGTGTCGGGTTCATCGTCATGACGCACGACCTCGAACAGGTCCCGCTTATTAAGAGGCTCGCGACAGTTGAAGCACCGGGGAGCCACCGCCCTATCAGTTTCGTGCTTGATAAAGTCCAGCAGGCACTTTTTGCATGCAGAGTGCCAACAGCCAGTGACTGTCTGATCGTTCATTGGCTCCTCGAAACATAGAGGACACTCATTTTCTGCCTCATCGCGGATCTGTTCCAGCGCATGAGCACCAAAAACTTGGTTGTTCTCCTTCGACGCTTCATCGGTTACCGCCGTGAACTGGGTGATGAGGGACTCAAGGTCCATGTCATCTGCCAAGCCCGCTGCCGCATCTGCCGCTGCACCGGCCTCTTCTTCTTCGGCAACGATGTCACGGTTGCGCACAAGAATGGGGTGGCAGCAAGTTTGACGAAGTCGAAGAATTTGCGCAAAAATTGTCGTAAAAGCTTTCATAACTGTTCCGGCCTCGACGTTTTCAGAAAAGGTGCGCTTCGCCATGTTAAAGATGTAATCGTACACTCCTCGCTCCGTTTCTGAAAGTTCAACCTCCACAATGTCAACCTGCTTTGGGGGGAGCTGCACAAGCGGGTTTCCATCGGGGGTTTTCATGTCCTTGGTGCGTCGAAGCACAAGAGGCTCCAAGACGGTTTGCACCACGTCCAGTGCCCGCACAAACTCGCCAGACTCAAAAGGCACTGTGATGAAGGTTCTCCAGAAAGAAAAGTTGTTCCAAGGCTCCACTCCCAGGAAACGCACCAGACTAAACAAGTCTTCCAACTTGTTGACGATAGGAGTTCCCGTAAGGCACCATCTATGATCAGCCTGGATCTCATAACATGCCCTAGCTGTCTTGGAGGCCCTGTTTTTTATGTGGTGAGCCTCATCAAGTATCACTCTAAAGAACTTCAAGGAGAAGATTCCGTTGTGGAACGACTTATCTCCGTTTTTGGCAGCTATGCTGCTAAACTCGGAGAGCACGACACCATAGCTGGTAATAACCACGTCAGGAGCACTAGCAACATTCGCAGCACAGCAGAGGGACTGAAGATTATTCGACTTTTCGTTTCCGTAATAAAGCTCAATCTTCATGGTACCCTCCTTTGATGCCTTCTCAGCCTCGCTTTTCCATTGAGCGAGGAGTGACATTGGGGCAATGACCAAAGTTGTGCAAGGCGCATCAAGAACTGCAGACGAATTCATGCCCAGCCTAGTAAGCTGGTTTACGCTAGAAAGTCCTGTTGCTGATTTTCGGGCTTCCAGTGCGACCTCAGATCGATGGCTATGAATCAAACTCAACATCTGAATCGTTTTTCCAAGACCCATTTCATCTGCCAGAATGCCACCAAGACAGTGCTGCTCTTGAACTGGAAACTCGAGCGAAAGATCTCCAGAGTAAGGGTTGACATAGAATTTTGGCTGGTCCTCGACGTTGGGCAAAACGTTGTCGTCAACATCCTTGAGAGGCCAAGCATATTCTTCCCATAGAGGATGCATGGATGGCTCCCTATTGCTCTTTTCGTCCTTCTCTTTGGCCATCATCCAGTAAAGGGCCTGTTTCTGATATTCACGTAAAGTCATGGCGAATGTGTCAGCTGGTTCTGCCTCAGGAGTGCTGAAATCGAAAGATTGTGCCTTTTTGTATAGTGCGTCGAGCTGATCCTGTTCCAACTCTTCTCCCTCCTCTTCATCCGACGAATTGGAGTCTTTGCCGTTCGGGTTGACTTTTTTCACATCCTTCTGTTTTAGTTCGTCCTGCTCAGCTGCTTTCAATAATCCCGTGCGTCCATCCTTGGCAGATGACTTGGATAAGGTAGGCTGCAGGTTGATTTCTTGCATAAGTTTGACCAATGCAAATTGCCTAAGACGAAGCTGTTTCTCGTCATTGGTCTCATCTTGCTCAAAAAATACGGTCGAGCGATCGTCAGCAAGTCGAAAAGCTCTGTTGTGGAACGCAGAATCGAGAAGAAAGCATTTCAACTGCAGAAATACAGTGTCGTTTGTTCGTAAACGCTCAGGTGCATAGACGCAGGTTCCTTCAAACTTGCAGACCTTCTGATCAATCAACGTCGACACCCAATTTGCAGCTTCCCTTGATAGCCTCCCGACTTCGGTTCCACTCTGAGTCGTGAAGCGTACCATTACGTCGTTCTTCCTCGAAGCGAAATTGTTTGGCCTCACAGGCGTCACAGATCCCTTCAGCTTGCCCTTTGTCTTTGGCTGTGGGGGCTGGATTTTATGCCGCTCAATCTTGACAACATCACCATGTTTCAAGAGATTGGTTCCGCTTCGGGTGGCCCATCCTTCAACACCAAATGCACCAATGTATCGTGGGCTCGGCATTCGTCGCGACAAGACAGGTTTCCGAGGTCGCTCGGGGACGGTAGCGGTGGGGGAATGATTCGGTATTGTTTGAGTGGCTTGCTTGAGTGGGAAAGACGATGTTTTCTTTTTCAAAAACGTCTTGTATGTGCCGTCAAAGTACATGTTGACCGCTCGTTCCAGGTTGTTGCCGCAGTTGGCTTGGACGGCCGCAACCACATCTGGAGCAGCATTTTCACCAATGAAGCTGAGAAAAGTATCTTTGTCAAATGGCATAGACTGGTCTTGATTTGGTTCGGGCGCTTGTTGTTCCGTGGGATTCGGTCGTTCGATTACGTTGTTTCGGTCAGTTTCCTCGTGGTTGACGTTGTCCTCGTCTTTAAAGAAGCGCCTTCGTTGGGGCAACGGTGAGCTGGGGAGCACGGGATCAGAAGAAGGTTCATCTGGATCGACAAAGAACCTCCGTTTCTTGACAGAGGGTTCTGGCGAGCCTCCAAAGTCCATTTTCGACAGTTGTCATCGAAAACGGCCCAGGTTATGGTGGCGATGTGGGCTGTCCACCAGGCAATCCCGCTAGGATGGCTATAACTTTTGGGAGACGCGATGGACCTTCCCAGCGCGACGGACCGCGTAGAGGGGTCACATGACCGTGTTTTAACGACCCCACCACTATAACGAGGGCGTTTATAGTGGGTGTGGCTGAACCGCAGTGGCTGATAGCTAGCGCTTCGACGTCATGTAAAAATTTCTGGGGCCCAAGATCTAAAATGGAGGTATTGCAAATCCGCCGTCCATGGCTGGCTCTTTTTAATCATAATGCCGATGTCGCCCACTGTCGCGCCAATTCCGTCGCTTACCCTGTGAAACCCGGCCTTCGGAACATCCTCACTGGCCTCGAAGCATCTCAATTGTCTGGATGCATCGTCCAAGGCTCTTGGGCCAGGGCTTTCAAGGGCTTGCCCGCGCCCGAGTCCATGCCCACCCAAGCCGACGAACCTACATCACAGACGCCGATGTTGAGTCTGCGCGGCGATATTGCTACACGCAGCTCCAGTACGTCGCAATCAACACTCTACTACACAATTGGCTTTCTAACTCTTCTCTAGAAACAGCGATTACGATGCACACCTCATCCGCCGCTTTGTCCCTCCCACGGTCCAAGACACCTATGCCGCCCTCCGCGCCCTCAACCTAGAGCTTGTGCATCTCCCCGAGGTTGTATCAAACCCCACGATTGGGGCTTTTCGTATGAAGTTCTGGCAAGACGCCCTCGACGAAACCTTTGCGGGCCGCCCCCCCCGTAAGCCCGTCTGCATCCTCCTGCACAAGGCACTGCAGGATCTCGAGGCCCGCGCTGGCAGTGCGACCAAGAAATCCATTAAGTTTTGGGTTTCGCGGCTTGTCAAGACGAGAGAAAAGCACATGACCAACCGCCCCTATGCCAGCCTGACTAGTTTGGAGGATTATGCCGAGAATACCTACTCAACCTTGATGTATGCGACTCTGGCTTCCATGCCCCTCCGATCAATGAATGTCGATCATCTTGCCAGTCACATAGGCAAAGCCTGCGGCATTGTGGCCGTACTGCGAGGAATCCCCGTTTTGGCTGCACCCCCTCCCTTAACGGAGACACCAACTGGCATGGAAGCCCCAACTCGCGATCCAGCGATACTACTTCCCCTCGATGCAATGGCCGAAGCGGGTGTTAAAGAAGAAGAGGTTTTCCGCCAAGGACCCGATGCTCCAGGCCTCCGGGATGCCGTCTTCAAGGTTGCAACGCGCGCCAACGATCATCTCATCACCGCGAGGGAAATGTTGAAGCGACTCAAAGCTGGAGAGGATCCAGGCCATGAGTTCGAGCATCATGGAGAAGGCGAGCACTTTTACGAAGAAGAGAGCAACGATATTAGAGAGATTCAGCAAGGATTTGGAGTGTTGTTGGAGGCTGTTCCCGCGCAGCAGTATCTGCAACGGCTAGAACAAGCTGATTTTAACCCATTTGCAGTAAAACCCGGCGGATGGAAGCTTCCTTGGAGCATTTGGCGGGCATTGTCGAGCGAAAAACTATAAACATCTAGAAGGCGTCAAATGGAATTGGGCCCAAGGGAATATGATAATCCCATGTATAATATTGTAGACACTATGATGTACCAACGGAATCACGAAAGTTATGTGGGCGGGTGAGCCTGCTTGTATGCCTCTCTACATGCTGAGTTGAGTTTATGGGTTCATAAAATGTGACATTGCAATTGCTGCGAGCCACAACAAATTTATTTGTGCGCCGTGATTTTCAGGTGTTAGATAGGCATCTTATTTCAATTGTTAGAACATTATTTAAATTCATTGAGCCTCTCAACTAGTTATTTCGACAAATAGCAGAAGGTTGCCCTCAGAAACCGAATCGAACATCTTCCTAACTCTCCAGCTGCAGGGCAAGATATTAAATAATTCATAATGGGAATGAATAAAAGAGTGAAACCCAAGTAGCCATACAAGGGCTAGGTACAGAAAAAGAAAATAGCACATCCTACAGAGTATCTATATATTCACTCCCTAGATCTCAAAGCAACACCAACTTTCTTGGGTTAGTTTTGACATGGGATCGGATTTGTTAAATTTCTCGAAGTGGCTTTTTCTATGCTACTATACAAATAATTATAAAGATATTTATTCACTTGGAGGAAGCTCCCCGCCTCTTAACCAAGGATGGAAGTAGGCTTGCAGCGTGTCAACGCGGTCTTCGCTGCGCCAGGTGAGGACGCACTGGAGGAAGTGGATAAACTTGTCCTTGTCCTCTCCCGACAAAGAGTCGGCAAGAGACTCGAATGTCTTCTTGGGTGGCAAGGGAACAGGGCCGTGCCATTGACCTGGATCGAGAGAAGTCCCAGTTAGAATACGTTGGATGAGCGAACTGGGGCATTATAAGGGCAGGCTTCCGGCTCTGGTACTCACCATCTTCATCCCAGTATTTGCTTGTTTCTTCGCTCAGCTTTAAAAATTCGGGTGGTGGCGGGCCAAGAAGGGCCGTCATGGCTGCAAGATGGTTGGCATCGTTCAGCTCCTCCGATTCCCGATCATAAATGCGGAAGAGAGTTGATTTCTCCAGAAGATCCCAGGCCTGAATGTGAAAAGCCCGAGTCTAGTCAGAAAAGAGAGTCATGGGTGCAAGAGAGCGGGTCTCATACCAGGAGTCCAACGGCCCAAACATCTACAGAATTACCCCAAGGCATGCCGAGAATAACTTCAGGTGCTCGGTAGGGCACCGGCATAGCGTTCCCATGGTGCACCTCGCCGATGCGCGCCTGTCCCAAGTCGCAGATGGTGAGCGAGCCTGCACCTCCCATCATATAGTGAGAGACGTAAATGACGTTATCTTCAGTTGTCTTTCGTGCCGATGGTTTATTAATCTGAGTCTCTTCTACCGTAGAGAGAATCGAGTCGTCCGTAATAGCAATAAGCAGATTGTCCGAATGCAGGTCTTATTATCCGTTAGTTACATAAATGCGATTCGTCGCCCGTGCTAGTGGCTATTTTGAAAGGGTTTAGGCTCGATTCTCACCACTATGTATCACGTCCGCTTCGTGGAGAAAATTCAGCCCCAACAACACTTGGTCAAGAGCTGACGTAACGAGGTCCTGCTCAAAAACGTTGTCTGGTTGCAACTCCTGGAAGGCCCTGAGACTCAATCCCAGAGGTGTCATGACAAAAACATCGTGTTCGCCATGAGGACCTGCCAGCTTGAAAGAATCCTGGAATTTGCGAACGTATTCTCGGCCAGGGTGATCCATTGTGATTCCGGATAAGTGACGATAGACTTCTAGCTCCCGGTTATGATCCCGAGTGTTGATATGAACCTTGAGCGTCCAGTACTTGTGACCCCTAGGCAGTAATTCAGGTGGTGAGTAACTATATGTATAGCTGCCAGTTCATATTGTAAAAGAAGCGGAACTTACTTGAGATCCTTGGACAACCACACAGTCGAACCTGTACCATACCCCAACTTTGCCACCACCTGATAGCGGTCTTAAAGGACCTGACCAATCCGCATGGGATAGTAGTCCTCTTTCTTGTAGAAGGGTAATTTTTCCTCCTCTACCTTTTCAGATGGATCAATGGCCTCGAATCCGCTGGACGGAAACTCGCGAGGCCTCAGCGGCGTCGGCGGAGTGGAGAACTTCCGTGAGGTCATGGTGGACCGTGATATTATCGGACGAAACGAATTGAGAGACAGATACGACGAACGAAAAATCTGCCTGTAAATCATTGCTCGTAAAGAGCCCTTTCAAGATGTGGTTGCATCAAAGCACAGCTTTTTGAGTGTTATCGTGACCCTCACTGTCAGACGTTTAAACCAGGCAGCTATGATGACAAATATTTCAAGCGAAAAGACCCGTACGTCATAAAAATTGGGTATATAAATACTAAAAAAGCAATATGTAAACGGATACAATTAGTACATATATTTAATTTAATTTAATCAACTATGACCGCTGGACTTTATTTCTCTGTGATGATATTTTGGTCTTAGCTCGGCGTCTGGTTTCCGCTCAGCAGAATATTACACAGCTTCGATCAGTCTATTCACTTGATGGTTGCTTCCATCGACAGAACGTTCGTAAATAGGGTGTAAGTGCTTATGAAGTAAGCAAAACCAGGCGAATTAAACAAAAAAAAAATCTCATTTTTTCCCGACCCAAACTTGAAGCAAAAGCTTGTCGAAGCTCATAGTTGACCTCTCTATAGCGCCCCGCCCCACCAAGAAACGCACACCTGAACCGCTTCACCACGGCTGAACCTCGGCATACCCACTCGTCCAGAAATTCTGCCAGAGCTCGTGCGATACTGCAAGTTCCGACTCCCACGCCGCATCCCCATTGACTCTGTAGATGTCGTCGCAAAGATGCTCTACGAACTCATTGCAATTGTACATTGACCCCGTCGAACCACTCCCCCACCTTGGAGGGTCCATGGCAGAGCAATTGGCTAACAGAAGAAAACAGGTCCGTCCGGGCAACCTCGGCGAGGTGAAGGAGTACGTTTTTAACCCGCGAACGAACCACACACACAACCCCCTCCCCATCCCGAGATGACTTCAACCCCCCCGGGGGAATATGGACTTGACTAACCCTGCTCTTCACCCGCAGAATCGCCCAGACCGTCGGCTCCCTCGTCCTCAAGAACGGCGGCGTGGTCCGCGGCCTCGCCAACTGGGGCGTCTTCTCGCTGCCCAAGCCCATCTCCGTGCATCAGATGAAGCACACCCACGGCCACTACTTTGTCATGCGATATGACTCGTCCACCAAGGTCCACCAGAACATCCGCAACACCCTGCGTCTGGAGCCCCGCATGATTCGCTCCGCCCACGTCAAGCTCGGCGACGGCAAGCTCGAGACCATTGCCCGCTTCGGACCCCCGAAGTGGAAGACCCAGGGAGGAGAGGCGTAAAGAAAGCCAGGAGGTGCGGCAATGAAGAAGAAGAAGAGGGAGAATTTATTTTTATGACTGTGCGGAATTCGGAATAGGTTTGGGGTCCGGTCATGAAAAACGGAGGCGGCATGATGTAGGATACTTGACTACGGGAGAAACTGGGAAACGGGCCACACATGTCTATGGCTGTATGAGGCATCGCATCAAAAGACGATGCCGTGTATAAAATTGCATACCGCTGGAGGGCCGGCGGTCATGGTTGTATGAAATATTTTAGAGCCCGGAATCTCTGCATTGCAATCTTAAACCTGACACCGCCGTACAATGGTAATACCAACTCGCCCAAGGTTCCTGAGGTAAAATGACGCCGAATTCTCAAATGACACTGGATGAAAAACTCGGGCTGAGGTGGCTGTAGTCTCATCATGATTTCCTCTCCTCGTCCTACATATCTATCATAACATAAATTCATTCATTGGAGGCCGTAGCAGTCTTCGGTACTCCTTGGCCAACGCCATCCGCTTCTAGAAACTGTCCTTTTGCCCATGCTCCCGGTTGGCGCCTGTGCGATATGTCGTCCATGAAAATAAAAAAGTAGTGTGTCGGCGGTGAGGTCATAGTTGCCATGCCCATTATGTATGTGATTGCAATTGCGACACCGTCCAAGTTGGAGAAGCTCCAAGTTAGTTGTCCACCTCCATGCTTTCAGCCTTGGTGATGCCCTTTTCTTGGCACCAATAGACAAAGTCATCAATGACGCCAGGCCAGGCTCCGTCCTCGTTCCAGAACGACAAAGTCTCATCGGCAATTGACTTGAGGGCAAACTCGAGCGTCATATTCCACATATCCCTGTTGACGGAGCGAGAGTACTTCTCCCCCAGGAATTCCTTCCAGAGCTCCAGCCAATCGTGATTCTTTGATTTCCACTCCATGCCTGGGGGAGAAAACAAGGTCGACCAATAGATCAGGGCGTTGTCTAGCGACAGAGCCTTCTGCCCATTTTCCCTTCCGACGACAAAGGTGTGTCTATACACCTTCTTGAATAGGGCAGCGTCTGTCGAGAGAGCTTGAGCCTGCTTTTGAAGGTACGCAGCATGCTCCTTGTGTGTTGTGCCAGCACTGTTGGGAAAAAGCAAAAGATTAGAGCTGTGGTTCCAGGTGCACGGACACTGCTGAATAGCGCCGCAGTTTGACAAGGTTGCGGAATCGGAAACTTACCCAGCGGCTTTCCATCCGTCTACATAACTTTTCTTTTCAATGACGCCTAGCGTGGGGGACTGAACCAGCTCGACTGCCACAAGAAGCTCTGCAGTTTCCATGTTGACACCAAGCACTTCGGCGAGGTACGTCATGGTTGATTCGAGCTCCAGCTTGTCCTTCTCATCGGTTCCTTCGGCTAGTACGCGTGAGTCCGGTGCCCAACAGTCATAATTGGGGCAGGGCAAGCAATACCTCGTAGGTCATCAAAAAGCGCCTCCAACTTGCCATCTAGCGGCGAGGGGTCGGTGTTTGAAGAAAAGTACCTGCCCGAACAGGAATGTTAGTCTCAAGTGGGTGTCATATATGAAGCGCGAACTGGATCTAAGAAAGCGGGCGAGACCCTCACTTGAGGGTTCGTGGTGGGCAGCTTGCCCATGGTTCAAGACAAGCGTAAGCGCGTGGGCGGCTGAGATGGTGTACCGTGTTGCCGGCTCCTTGGCCGGATCTTGTATGGATGCATTCAAGGTTTGCTTGCTGGGCTTTCTTGAGAGCGACCAAGACGGGATGACGCGGGAAGAGATGTGGTTCTTGACGCCTTTCCAACCCATGGTTTCAGCTCAGCTAATGGAGGTGCAAAGAAGGGAATGTTTCAATCAAGAAATCCGCGGTGCAGGGCTGAGATGAGATGGGACGTGTCCGTGGTAGGCGGGTGGCCAGGGCGCAGGGCAGTCAAGAGAGGAGGGGAGACAAGTCGTCGAAGTTGAGAAATGGACCATGATTGATCGACGGGGCCCCGGAGCCAAGAGAGCTCACAGGGGGAAAGGCGCAAGAGAATGGCAACGGCGCGCGCAATGGGCACGGAGGCGTCCCCCCTTTTGACGCGGGAAACGACGTTGTTTCACAGCCATCGGCGTCACTGTCGGCCATACTTTGCTGTGCGTCAAGCAAGTGAGCCGAATATCAGTGGACCCGCCCACCACAGGCGTTGTAGGCATTGGTACGCGGGGAGAGGGAGGCATAGCAGCCACAGGAACAACCCAGCACGAGTCCGAGGTAACCAGCACGAGGCATCCGGAAGTGCTGTAGGTTTGCCATGCCCGGATCCATGCTGGCAACGTGACGGATGAAGCCTGAGTCGGCGTCCCAATTTTAAAATATTGGCGGCGATTGAGTTTAGGTCGAGAATACCGCCACACTAACGAACAGGGGATACCAACGAAGGAGAAGGAGCAGGACGCCACCAGCAGACTACCGGCTTGGGGGATCCAGGGGCAAGGGGGTAAGCAGTTAAGCAGAAACGAAGAAAACGACTTACGAATCGACAGCCTCGTTGATCTTGAAACTGGCGGCCTTGAGGTACTGTGGTAGTCGATATTAGTCCGGTCCATCCATGCACCTCATCCGATGACCCTTGGGGCCCCTTGGGGTCAACTGCATCCCCGCTGCAACCCCCGCCGGCCCGATGTCGCTTACGACTGCCATCGCGAAATGCTTCTTTTGCGTCATGGAGAGGCGTGCGGGGGAGGTGCTGCAGCGAGATGTGGCGTGCGTGGTGTAGATGGGGAAACATACTCGAGTTGCATGGCGGTCCGAGGCGCCAGTCAGGGCGATAAACTGGGCGACGAGCACCTTTTGCTGGGCAGCAGACGGGGGCGGCATGTTGGTCTGGAGCTTGTGCGTGTCGGTAGGTGCGAGTTCGTAGACGAAGTACAAGACGCCGAGGCCGAGACCGAGGCCTAATGAGTCGGGAAGGTGGTTTTGCTGGTGTTGCGTGCCGAGCGAGGGTCTGCTGCCGGGAGTGGATCGCGAGGCAGCTTTTTGTAGCAGAGGCGGAGGAGGGAGGGGTCGCGGGGATGTGCACGAACGAGACGGGCGAGATGCCAAGGTGGAAGGTGGACGAGGAGGTCAGGCCGGGGTTTGTCGTCGCGGAGGTCAGATGGCGGCCGGGACAGAAAAAGTAAGTTATGTCGGCCGAGGGTGGCTCCTGGAGAAGACGGTGACGGAGAAAGGTGGACGTGGTGTGTTTGCGTTGGATGGAGGGGTTGGATCAATGCATGGAGCCTTTTGCGACAAGGCTGTGATGTTGTAGGTACCCAACTTGCTGACGGTGGGGCAATCGACCACTATAACTAAGGTGTGGCTGACCACTGGGGCTGGTGGTTCCTGGAGCTGAGCATCTTTGACGGGTTGAAGGATTGGGCATATTGGTGAGTGGATATCTCAGCAGCATCTCCAAGAATAGGCTGAGGATGGGTTAATAGCCAATCAATAAAATTCTTGTGTCTTTTGCTTCGCGAATATGCATGAATCGCCCTCTCATCTGGTACAAGCCCATGCCTAAACGAAGCAGCCGACCAGGGCCAGTTTTTTCTTCTTTTTTCTTTTACAACGGGCGAATCCAAGTCAAGCCTTTCAAATGGATATCTACAATCCTACCTAGGTTCAATTATGCTCAACTTACAAGGGTATCCGTATAGCCCTTATCGTAGATCGGTAGGAGATTAGATCTACCGTCCAGAGTTAACCTTGGTGGGTTACAGCTGAGACGATCTGGGCCTTGCACTTGGGTGTAGGTCGGTGGATGAGGGGCACGCGACACTAGACGACCCTTGCTGCCACTGAGCTGTCTTCAATTAAGATGAGAATTGGTAAATTTTAAACGATAGATAGCTTAAAATAATTCCGTATTTTCAAATATCAGTCTCATTCCTCTTGCATCATTTTGTCTATGAGGACAGGTATGTACTACAATTAATATTGTCACATTTGACTGTCTAGACGAACGTCGGTACCCCACCTCCCGCCTTCGATTGCAGAACAGATGTGCACGACGCAAATTTCCTTGAGATCCTACCTCGGGAAAATAATTCACTTATCGGGCTATGTAAGATATCATACTAACTTTTTGTTTGAAGTATTTTATTTCCAGCGATTTAGTGGCTTTTTGGTGCAAAACAAGTGTACACAGTGACTCACACATTAAGGTTTTGGCCCGCCGTAGACACCCAGATCGAGCTGGTTTCTCCAAGAGAGTAATAGCATTACATATATATAAGTGAGATATATATAGGAGTGGAATACTACTATAGGTATATTAAAATACCTAATTTTGCATCTTTCAGATTTGCATTTGATTGCGTGACCTGTTTGTTTATTTCTCGGGTTTCTTCATTTGATGTGTTTAGCAGCTAGAATACCCACCTCAGCACGGTAAAAGGAACATGACATCCCAGAAGGAAAGTAAAAAGTCCTTACAGAAATCAAATTGATTGATCAATTGACTTGCATGTGGCACATGTATTCTATTTCTTAATTCTCGACCGTGAATTATTTACTGGTCAATTCCTGGTCAATGTCGTGCATTTCCCCCCACTTCAACCGCTGACAGTCATGACGTGTGCCTATTATTAGTGGCTTGGGCGGGACCACTTGACACGGTGCACCTCTTGGACGCGTCCGTTCCTTTTTTGATAAGCGACCCTCGACTCCAAAAAGTTGTTGATGGACAAGGTCACGACCCGGCCAACCCAACCCAAACAAACACAAGACAAAGGGTCCACGACCTCGGGCAGCTAGTACCTGCCATGGCGTCGCCCGATCACACTGAGGATGACTTCGAGTCCATTCCCTTTGACTCCGCACAGCCGCTCAAGGGCATCATTGTCTGCTGCACGAGCATCCCTCCCGATCAGCGGGTTTGTTGTCCCTCGCCCTTTGCGCTGCCAATGTAGCTAACGTGCCCGCCACAACAAAAGACCAGTATTGCCAGCAAAGTCGCCGAGCTCGGCGGCGTCCACAAGTACGACCTCACACCCGACGTTACCCACCTCATCGTTGGCGACTACGACACCCCCAAGTACCGCCATGTCGCACGTGAACGCTCCGATATTAAGGCCATGGATGCCGCCTGGATCGATGCTCTGAGCGAGCTATGGAAGAAGGACGACGAGATTGACTATCAAGCCTTGGAATCCGAACACCAGCTGAAGCCTCTGGAGAAGCGAGGCGTCGACCTTGGCGCCATCTCGGCCGGCAGAGAATCGCTGCTCATCTGCCTGACAGGCTTTGGCGACCAGCGTGATGAGGTTGCGCGCCAGATTACATCCAACGGAGGCACGTACACAGGGGACCTGACTAGGCGCTGCACCCATCTCATTGTCAGCAAGCCCGAAGGCAAAAAGTTTGTCGCTGCCAAGGCTTGGGGCATCTATGCCGTCACCCTCGAGTGGCTTACCCAATCTCTTGCGCGAGGCATGATATTAGAAGAGACGAAATTCGATCCGATATTACCGGCTGAGGAACAGGGCAAAGGTGCTTGGGTCAAGAGGGATCCAAGACGGGCTTCCCTAGGGAAACGATCAAGATCGCTCATGGCAAACGCCGCCGAGGACGGACCCAGGAAGTTGAGGAAAACAGCTAGTATGAAACTCAACTCGCAGCGTAACAACCTCTGGGGTGATATTCTGGGAAGGTCAACATCCAGAGAGTATTCCTTCGCCAACGAACAAGAGAAGCCGGCCGTCGAGGCTCCCCAACAGCCTCAACCAGAACCCAAGAAGCCTGAGCCCGCCATGCCTGTCATCCAGGAACCCGAAGGCGTATTTGGTCACTGCTACTTTTATATCCACGGGTTCACCCCTCAACGCACAACCATTCTTGAACAGACCCTAAGCACGCTTGGCGGACGTATTTGTTCGTTCCTTCACGAGGCTGCTCTCGGTCCCTTTTCCCAACCAGGAGAACCAAGAGGCCGCTTCCTCATTGTGCCCCAAGCCTCGCAACCCGACACACACCCCCACGCTAATTATGACGGTCTCTGCGTTGTGACAGAATATTACATCGAGAAATGTTTACATAACAAGTCCTTTTTCGATCCAAATGAGCATGTCCTCGGTCGACCTTTTCCCCTCTTTCCTATCCCTGGTTTCTCCGACCTAACCATTTGCACCGCTGCATTTACGGGCATTGAACTTAATCAGGTCGCTCGCGGCCTCGCCCAACTCGGTGCCAAATTTGAAGGAGAATTTCGTCGTGGAACAAGCGTTTTGATATGCAAGTCGCTGGCTTCGATGCGTAAAGAGAAGCTCCGTATGGCCTTGAAGTGGAATGTACCAGCCGTCTCGGCCGAGTGGCTTTGGGAGTGCATCTCAACAGGGTACAACGTGCCTTTGGATGATTTTATATTTCCAGAACTCAAGAAGCATTATGAGGCTTCCAAGGAACTCCATGCACAACAGCCCCTCCAGAAACTAAAGCAAGCAAATGGTGCCCAACTTGGAGCGGCCACCAAAACCCTCCATCGCACACAATCTGAATCAGCTCTCGGGCGATCCTTATCAAAAGCTGGCATGCCTAAACCGCCGGTCAGGGCAGGCGTTGACACCACAGGATTTGACCAAGACTCCCCTGACAAGCCCAAATCGCGACCAAAACCTTCAGAATCCCATGACTCTCTTACCACGGCCGACTTTGCCACCGCCCGAACACATCCTGCACCTGAAAGCTTCGCCAGGGATTCGGAGTTTGATTCTCCACTCGCCGAGGTCTCTAATGCACACCTCAACAGGTCCCCATCCCCTGCAAAACGTGCTTCTCTGCCTCGAACACTATCCGAACCCGCAAAGACGGCAGCCGCCCAGGTCTCACCTCCAGAAGATTCTGCGCCGGAAGAAACTGCCAAGGACGAGCAGCGGAAACAGCAAGCAGAAGATGCCAGGAGGCAGGCCAAGGCTGCCGAGCGCCAGGCCCTCACCTCCAAGCTGTCTGGTCTGATCGGATCCATGGGCTCAACGAACACCTCGGCCTCTCACAACTCCGCCGCCACCGACGATGATCCCTTTGCCCCTCACCCGGCCGTGCCGCGCCCGCGCCGTCGCCAGATTCTCGGCCGCGCCATCAGCAACGTCTCAAACGCTAGCAGCGACGCCGCCCGCTCCGACAGCCTACGCGACTCAGAGTCGGCGCCCGCGGAGGACCTCCCCCGCCCCACCCAGCTCGAGTATCACGACCCGCGCGCCGAGGAGGTAAAGGCGGCGCTGATGAACCGCATGATGGGCGGCGCCGGTGAGATTAAGCCCATTGTCAGCAAGGCCGTCGAGACGGTGGCAGCTCTGGGCGGACGATCGTTGAGGAGACGATAATGAATGACATGTTACAAGCGAATACAGCTTACTTACTCTTTCGTTGGAAAAAAAAAATTACAAGCGTGTATAATTTTGCAGGCATCAATCTCCGGATGGGCCGGGTCTTTTGGCTAAAGGAAATATTAGGTATAAAACATTGGTTCACAATGGGTCGACACATGCATGTAGTTTAGAAATACCCTCTCTTCACCTCGGTCCAATAATTACATGGACGAGGCGGGAAAAAACAGGATTCAAAAAAGTCCATTATGAAAATATGAAACTGAAGCACATTTGTTTTGTTTACTTTCTCACATACTCGCAATTTTATCTCGCCAGCTCACACAAGCGTTGGTATTTCTTTTACTTTGACGCATATTTATTTCTCTCGCGCCCCCAATTTGTCCGTTCCGTTCCTTTGAAAACCGAAACCCGAACCGGCCCAGCCCAGCCCCCCATTTCATTTCGTGAACCACCAAGAGAGGCAGAAAGGAAAGGAAAGAAGCAATAATAGGAATAAGAAAAAACCCCGGATTCTTTTGTCCCCCCATGCCATGCTCGGTCTCGAAACCATAAAACTTTCTTTGAACTCTTCCCTAATAGCAGGTCCAGTGTTGGCAGTTGGGGATCAGATAACACCGATCCCCTCTATCAGAAATACCAAAAAAAAAAAAAGGGCATAAAAGACTCAAGAAGAATAAATCAAGGAAAATCAAGGGAGTAATGTAATAACGACCGAGAGACAACACACGATGGGTAGGCGCGCCACATTGCGTCGGGATAATAACTAGGGTCGTATGCGCAGCAAATCATCCCCCCACGTCTCTCTCCGACAATGACGCCAATATGCGTGTTCCAGTTTGGGTATGAGACTGGATCGCCCTTTTGGGCGGGAAAAAAAAAGGGAAAAAGGAACTGAAAAAAAAAATCAACAAAGTGTACAGCGAAATTATCGGTCTCATAACCGTGGATGTGTACTGTGTTGCTGAGTGAAAAGAAAAGAAACGCCACTCAGACACAAAGGTCGAATGTATCCAAACCCGAGACTCAGCGCCTGCCGGTATCGGTCGGGTGCCGACTATCGAGAAATTGCTTGCCCGATAGGCCAGGTCTCTGGATCTAATGTGTGTCTTTGATAAGAAAACGCCAGCTGGCTCGCCAAAGTGAGCCTAAGCACATCTCATGCATGATACGCCTTGGCGCGAGAACGGGTCAAATCTCATCAGGGATGGCAAGCTAGGCCATCAAATCCTTGCTGGGTTTTCCGTTCTCGTCGGGGAGCTGCTCTGACTGCATGCTCATCCAGCGGCGATCGAGTTCTTCACTAAAATACGTGTTAAATTGCATCCAGAAATCAGTTTTGCAGATGACTTACGTTGACTGCTTTAGCATTTTCACACCTCGCTCTCGGCAAAAGTTCAAGAATCGTCGCAGTGTTCGCTCACGCTTGAACGCAGCCATAATGTCGCCTCTGAGTCGGCCGTCCTTCTTGGATAGAACTGTTCCTTCGGCGCGCATAATGACGTGGATTCGCAGGGCCTCAATATTCCAGACCACCTCTGCAATTTCCTCCATGTTCAGGTGGAAATCAATAGGATCCTTGTGCAGGCCCCAAGAAACGGGATGAAGGCCCTTGAGCACTTGGTGCTCAAATGACTGGTCATCTTCCATCCATGTCCAGTACTGAGTGACATGAGTCGAACTCGTATAGTGACGTGTCTTGACCTGATACAGGCGGTAGTCAGTTCTCCTGATAGGAACGCCGCTCCAGGAATCCGCATCCGAATGATCCTGAGTCGCAAACTCATCTCTCATACCCATAGGGGGAGAGTGAAGCTTGGTACGCTTGTGAATAGCATAGGGGCTATCCGGCGGAAGCGCCATTTGCGTCGCCAGCGGGGACTGATCGAGGTACGGGGTATCGCGAGGAGTGCTGGCGAGAGAATGCATGCTCTTGCGCTTCTTGAGAGGCTTTGGCGTGTGATTAGGGCTGCCGAGGCTGTGACGGCCACTCTTCATTCCGGATGGGCGACCAATATTCTTGTAACCGTGCTTGTATCGGAGAGCGGTCAGCTTGGGGTCGTGGTAGAAATCGTGAATTGTTCGGGGCAGGTTGAAACTAGCACCCTCAATCTGAATTAGCTCGAAAAGTCGCTGTCGCATCCACTCGACCGGCTTAATATCCAACTTGAACTTGGCCAATTCGGACATTGTCTCAGAGAGACGGAAGAGGGTGTCATATGAGCAAATACCACCCTTGCCAGACGAAATGTACTTCTTGCTGAGCAGCTGATACGGGCTGATATCGCCCTCCTCGAGAAATTCGAGAATCTTGATGCCTCGGTTCACCTGTCGTCCAATCTGATACTTGGATGAACCACCTCTTTCCTGCTTGGGACCAGCTTCAATAGCAGCGGCATGCTTTTCTCGCCACTTGGCCAGCTGGGGTTCAATTAATGTGCGAACGTTGGGCCAGTTAGGCTCCCAATAAGGATGTCTCTCATCAATCTTTTCCAGCGGCACTCCCTCAACGCAGTCGGGGAAAGTGTAAATTGCGCCATTGTGCCTGAGAGCCAGTGAATCCCGCGTAATCTCCTCTACGTCGTCAGAGAAGGATTCGGTTGGCTGGGGGGAAGGCTCAATGTGCATCGACGTAGGCGTTGGACGGTCTGCTGAGGGAGGCCTGCTTCTCGCGTTGACGTTGGCTGGGGTAAATCCGGGTGTGATTCGATACTCCTGAGGCGTGGGCATCTGCTCGGGCTCGCGAACAAGATGAGAACCATTCATGATGGGCACTTCCTTAACAGGCGTCTCCATCTCGGTGCTGGGATGGGCCCTATCCCTGTCCACATGCGAAGGCTGGGGGGCCAGAATGGGCAGCGAGGAAGACATCATCGGAGGAGGTGGTGGGAGAAGAGGCGCTTGCCTCTCGGTTGGAGGCGCATATTGGTACTCAGGACGGACCTGGATGTCGGTCATTGGGTGTTCCCGCTGCGTAGGGCTGCTATCCTGACTGGTTTGGGTGTCCCTGCGTCGATATCGTCGCCTGGCTGCTGGAATATCAATAAAGTCCCCAGACGCTCCGTGACATCCCTGGCGGTTCCACTCGCAGTTACCGCACTTCTGGAACAAATCGCCGCCGACAATAATGCAATCGTCGAAAGCTCCCTGGTTCTTGTCACACGACTGGCATCGCTTGGTTTGGATGCTGCCGGTGGCCTGGATCATGCACGACAGCCACTTAACACCCTTAGCTTCTGTGCGCTCGTAGATGGAGGCGAGGTGGGCTTCGTTGAAGCGGCGGCCACGGCGTATCTTGACTTGTCGTCGAATCTCGAGGTCCTGGATGGCCTCGACCCACTGGTTCCATGGCTCGATGCGCTCCACCGGGCCAATGATACTGCCGTCGGCATCAATGACGTTCACCATGACATCTACACTTGACCTGTCGCTGGGGGCGTGGTCGCCGTTGGTCAGCTCGATGCCTTCCATTCTCGTGTCGTCGTCGGTGGTCGACTCCGCAACTTCCCTTGGTTGCCTTGGCTCTCTGTGCTCTCTGATGCCGTTTGGTTCCGGGGCGATGCCATTGACTCTGGGCCGTGTCGACATCGACTCCGACGCGGATGCGACTGCGTCAATCTCCAAGTCTTCAGGGTCCACGCCATTGGGGTCCTCGCCGCGCTTTTCCTTAAAAAATTTCCGCATCGTCTTCCTAATCTTCCGGCGATTCTCCAACCGGGCCTGCTGGCCATCGCGATACTCCTGCTCCGCTTGGTTAAGGCGCTCGGCCTTCTCATCGCAAGCCTGCGACACGGATGCGAGCTCCTCCTCGACCTTGGCCAGCTCCCTGGCCAGGCGCTGCTGCGACTCGGCCAGGTGGCTTCGGCGACCGGTCAGGTGGCTCAGCTCCACCTTTGCATCGGTGATGGTGGTCTGAAAGTGCTTCTCGGCCTCATTGTCAGCAGCCTCGTTAAGGCGTTCCTGCTCGACCCAAAAGTTGCGTTCCGTCTCATTCCAAACTGATCGGTGCTCATGGACAGGGAGCGCTTCCCATGCCGCCTCTTCTTCTACGGTGGCCATGGTGCACCGGGGTTTGAAGAAAAGAAAAGGCGGGACAGTTTGCAGGTGATGCGATTGAAGGAATTAGAAACAGTGTAAGTGGCTACCTAGTAGACCGGCAGCTAGTCTAAGAGTAATAGTGGTTCCGGGGTGCACGTGACGTCCTATTGCGTCGAAGGCAATAGTATTGGATTTGCTGATTATCAGGTTCGGAAGTGGGTTCGAGTGGCCCTAGTGCTTGTTGGTTACCAATATTTGGCGGTGGTCCACAACGCCTAGTCCCTAATACCTAATCGCCACCCTAGCAGTGAGGGTATGGTCGGGCCCCTTGTCAAAAAAAAGAGAGACCGAGGTGGCCAAGTCTTGATTTGCTGCATGCGAACCTATGACAGCAGCGAGTGGGTTTCCAAAAATTCGCCGATGGAATCGGAAGCGCCGATGGCTCGTAAGTAGCCAGTGAGGTGAAAGACGAGGCTGAGGAAGCCAGGCAGACAAGCGCAGGTGAGATTGAATGAATGAATCTTAGGTCGTTGTTGGGGGAGGGGGGTGGGCGTTCGCCTTAGATGTGTAAGATGTGTAGACGATGTGCAGGGGGTCCGGCGGCGATTAACACCAAAAGAGGAGGAGGAGGAGATGAAGAAAAAGAAAGGTGTCGGGACGTAATGGGCACGAAGGACTAGGAAGAAGAAATGATGGCACAACGGCCTTGCTTGATGCAGATGGAAATGGAATTGGACAACGTCTTCCCGCTGGAAGCGCGGCCGGGCTGATCTTGGTACAGTGCAGCGCACGAGGGTAATGCAAAGTGCAGCTTTCCACTTCCCCGTCTGCCGTCTGGCCCGCCCAGCTGCTTCTTTTTCGGTTTGGCGTTGGCGATGCGATGCGAGCGAGCGACGGTACCGCGCGATGGCGTGTCTTGACCCAACGACCAAATAAATGCGCTTTGTCTCTGTTCACCCCCCCTTGACCTTGGCGCAGAATAAGCCCACTTTCCTGGCTGGCGCGCGCCCACCCCTGCAGGGAGCTGTGGCCGATGTTTCTGCAATGGCTCGTCTGGCGCTGTGTCGGGGCGCCGATCCTTATGGGGAGGGATAAAAAAACCCCAAAAAAAGAACCGACGCCGGGTGGAGAGCGGTTCCTCACCGAAAGAAATGAGTCCAAATCCCGAGATGGCTCGGGGAACGGGCGAGAAGGACGGGCAGCGCGGCGGCGCAGGAACACGTATGAGAAACGTTGCACGACGGTCCTTGGTAAGGGAATAAGAGCACCGCCGGGGGAGGGGTGGTGGTCGTTTCTAGCTTTTTGGGGCGTCTTACGAGGTAGTAAGGAGAGGCTATCTCGCCGGAGAAATAAGTAAGAATAAGTGGGCGAGAGAAGAAAGGCTATTATGGGCAATGGAATCGGCCTTGTCAGGTGGGGATGGGGGTGGAGTGCCGGCCAAGCAGATGACAAAGGAAGAATGACGAGCGCGGGCGGCGGCGGCGACGGACAAGGCCTACGCTCGGATGATGGAAGGGGGAGAGAGGGGAGAAGGAGGCAGTGGGCGAGGGGAGAAGAGAGGAGAGAAGGGGATGGGAAGGAAAAGAAAAAAAGTTGAGCAAAGGGAGGGAAGAATGCAGGGAACGAGATAGAGTGGAAGGGTATCTCGTTAGGTTAGGTTAGATTAGACTGGATGGTAGGGGCGAGTAAAAAAAAAGGATGAGAAAAAATTAAGTCAACGTGTGCGTCTGTGAGTGAGCGAGCAAAAGAGAGTGTGTGTGTAGGAGGTGTTCCAACGGTACCAACGCACTGGGTCAGATGAGAGAAAAAACGTGAGCGAGTCCCTCTCTCTTGGTTGGGCTGGGTTGGCGTGCGAAAGCAAAATCCGGGATTTTTTGAGACTTGGCAACGAGACCCAAGACCAACAGGCGGTACGGTGCGGCAGCATTGTGCGGGTTCAGGTTCGGGGAGGAGGGGTGGTTCACTGTATTCGATTCCGCCAGCACGGCCAGGCCAGACATTCGTCTCGTTCTTTTCCGCCTTGTTCATGACCCTATCCAAATCGATACTCATCCCTATCCCGATCTCTATCCCCGATGTCTATCCTGTTGCGGCTTGAAATCTGGCGCAAGCGTGGGACATCGATGGGCCTAGCTGGCTGACAGACGCCCCCTCCTCCACCTTCTCCCCCCCCCTCATACCTCATACCTCATGGCGCCTCAAAAAAAAGGCGCCAAACGACGACGGACATGGCAGCGATAACATCCGAGATATGGTACAGTATACAGATAGGGATGCAGCACGGTAGGGTGCGGTGCTACTCTGCACCAGCAGCTGATAGTTGTATCCGTAATAAGTTAATAAGCTAGGTTAATAGCATGAGGATGCACCCTGGGAATGGATCGCTGCCACCATGCGACGCCTGTTTTCTTACAATGAATCAATCATTGATTGCATTGTACCTAGCGGGCGGCTAGGCCAATACTTTTGTCGGTTTCGCCTACTAGGCATACTGCCCTGGCAAGACACGCCCCCGCGCTGCCCAATGACGACCAACGGGAAACAAAAAAGAAGTAAGGAAAAAAACACTAAACCCCCCCTTGAAGCGCCAACCAACCACCAACTTGTATGTCAGTAAGTACCTACAGCATGTACTCCATACCGCCTAGTACCTCCTCCTTTGCTCGTCATGCATCTTGCACACACACGGCCACCACACACACGGCCAACAGCCATAATCATTAGCCATTCATCAGTCATCCCCGGTGGGTATCGGGGGGGAACCAACCAGTCACCGCAACCGTCGACACCGCCGGAGGAGCGGCCTGACAGGGTATTTTCGTACTCTGCCGAAACAGAGTAGTCGCCATAATTTTTTTTTCAACCACCCCTGCTCCCTGTCCGAGGGTCCAGGCTCCAGGTTCACCCCCAGCCACCCCCGTCGCCCTTTGCGTGAGCTAGTTATCACGTGCCGCCATGGGGACTATATTTCAACGAGTAGCGTGTGGGTGGCAGCAGTAGCCTGCGCCGACGACGAAGGAGAAAGAGGCAACCCCCGGTGAGGGGGGGCGCGCGCGCGCGCATGGCTGATGGGTCCTTGCTGGCCGGTCCTGTTCTTGTTGTTTTTTTTGTTGTTGGTTGGGACGAACCAAGACTTTGACTGGCCATTTCCGTACCCATCACATCACCGATAACGCGGAGGCCAGCGAAAAAATGCAACATGGATTCGTCGAGACAGCTGCGTTTAGTGGCGCCCCGTCCGTCGGGGGAGGGATGGGATGAGGAGGGGGCCCGAGTCCTGACAATGCTACAGGATTTACAAGGGAAGTCAAATAATAATTAAAATGGAATAAAATAAAATAAATACACTCGTAATTGCACAAGTCCGGCAACCGAACCCGGGACCTCAGGCCATGACGGGCATACACGAAATGGAGGCTGACACAGGCCAAGACACGCGAATCGGAGCTAAATTGCAAATAGCCCACAAGGAAAATGCTGATAACTTCGTACTTGTTTCCGCGCGTTCGTAAACCCAGAAAGACAAAAAAGAAACCGAGTTACTTTTAGGTAGGTGCTAAGAGAGAAACGCACTGGTCTCCTCCTGCCCATACGGGCAAGCATGGCGCGACAATGGGCCAAATTTTGCCTCTTTGAATGACCCGAGATCAGCAGGAAACCCAGCACACACGCTCGCTCTCGCGCGAGGGCGGTACATAGGGCGCATGTGCTATGGACGCTAGCGCGCAGGTTTAATACCCTACCTACAGTATCCGTACAGAGTACATATGTCCCAGAGTACGTACCAGCGGTTACAGAACCCGGTCCCGAAGCCAGTGGCGAGCGGCCGAGGGATAGGGAATAAGAAAGAAGGAAAGAAAAACCACATAAAATTATGGGGCGGGCGGCGCCTTTTTTTTTTTTCTCTCTTCATCGAAGTGGGAATTGAGATTACTGATTAGTGAATTTCTTTTAACCCGTGACACCCCCTGCTTTCGCTGCCCTGGGCACTGGCGAATCAGATGGCAGGCGGTACAGCGAACAAAGACTTGACTACAGTACTAGGTACCACTAAAAATGTAGGCTGGGCTGGGGGTGGAGGCAATAGAATATTCTGGCGGCGACCTTTTTTTTTTCTCCTTCTTTTGTCCGGGTCAGGTTTGTTGGGTGCGCGCGTGCGACGAGGCGGGCGAAATGGCAGGGATTTGCATTAGTTGATGCTATTTATTGTTTTTTGGGTTTGATTCCCTGACGCCCATTCGCCCTTGGACTTTGGTCTGCCAATCCGGAACCCGCGATTCCGCGCTGCGGTGTATGTGGTAAAGTAGCGCACTGATATTATATGGGCAGGTTACTTTATCGATGCCACGCTACGCTACTGTATGTGGACATCCAGCTGAGCTGCGCTGCGCTTCTGGGTGGCCCGTCTCTGTCTGGTGCAGCGCAGCAGTGTGCAGCAGAAGCTGACCACCGCCTTTTTCTTTCTTTTTTTCCTTCCTCCTCTCCTCCCCCCCTTCCGTGTCACTCCGTTCCCCCCTCCCTGGTCTCCTTTTTTGTCTTGGAGCCACGCACCAGAGCAGAAGTGGAAGAAGAAAGGTGACGGAGCGGCTGATGGATGCGGTTGCGAAAAGGCCGGGGAAAAGCGCACCTGGCCTTGCTCCCCCCCCCCCCCCCCCCCCCCCCCCCCCCCGAGAGCCGCAACATAACCTCTCTCGTAGTTCATCCAAAGTATAACCCAACTCGGTAAGCTTCCGGACCACATGGGCGCCTTGGCCTGGGTAATGATGCTGGGAATAAATAAATCACCTCACCCCAGCGCAGGATCGACAGCTCAGATTTCACGACGCCTTGACCAGTGTTGGTGCTCGCAAGGCCCCTCCCCCCTTGACCCCCTGTCCACGACCAACACACACACCCCCATCCCATCCCCCATCCCGTATGTTCGCTTCGGTCTCGCTTTTCCTTCGTTCCCTGCTGGCGTCCAGTCAGGTTTCGCATCTGCTTTCGGAAATTCGGCGCGAAATGCCAGAGATATAGCCGGACCTCCTTGCTGCTTTGCTGCTGTATCCCGACGCTGCTACTCCTGACTGCTACTCCTGACTGCTACTCTTGCCTGCATATCCCACCCTGTAGCAGCAGGTATGGATCCCAACAAAAAAAAAATGAATGGCAAAAAATCAGTTATGTGCTGTAATCCAAGACGAAACTATTGCCCAATTCGCTCTGCATTGCCTGCGCCCGTAGATGCACTGCTGCCCTGTTCCAATGTATGTACTAAAAAGATCCCAGCGAAACCACCCCCTGGTCCCCATAGGCAGTGCCCCACTTGAGCGTGAGGGGGCATGAGGAAAACAAGGTCACTAGCATGTGGACTGTAACAGGATAGTCGGTTTGGACGTTTGGCACTGACGTCCGAGGAGAAGGAGGGGGGCTGCCAAAGGAACTAGTTGACCGAGAGCCAGGTGGAAACCCCAACGTTCCAACGAAGGATTGCGTTGGCCTATCTCATGGGCACGTTTCACGATGCAGAAGAGGGGCCACGCAGCCAAGAAGCAAAGAAAAAAAAATAAAAGAGGAACCCCTCCGACTATGCATCCATCCAGGGTCCTCCGGCTATGAGACCGCTTACTTAATTATCCAGGTCCGACAGTGAGATAATTTACAGATACAGCCGGCCGGGTTCAGGCCAGAACCCTGCTGCCGCTCTCGTATACTTGTCCCAACTTAGTATGCATTTCCATTCCTAATCTTGTTCTCGAAAGCCCGCCGGCGTTTGCCCTAACAAACCAACATAAGTGCTGGATTATGGAGGATGAGTAAAAAAAAAACGGAAAAGAAAAAAAATTCCCACCAGGGTCGCTGACCTTGTCCGACCCTACCCAAAACACACCACCGGAGTCCGCCGCCCAAATCAGAGTGACGCCTTCGCGCCCAGCTTATGTGATTAGGTTATGCTATTGCATGTGCTCCGATACTCGTCATTTTAGCTGCATTCGGCCCATCACGCGCACACATTCGCCCACTATAACTCGTCCATTCCGGGCCTCACTGGTATGGAAACTACCACTGGTTCGAAACTTTGCTTTAATTCTCTGCTGCAACCAAAACTATGCTACTCTTCGAAGGTATACGTATATCACAACATGCTCTTTATATATATGCCCGTGCCACCACTGAGTTCTGATGCCCGATTGGCACCCACCCCTCTCCTCCATTATTAATGCACCCCATAGAGTATTACCAAACCATGCTTCCTCGCTGCAGTGATATTTCCCCCTCGGTTCATTCTCTCCCATCCTGATTTGATACCGAGGTACTGTGCAGCCTCGTCCCTCGAGTGCCTGCATCCAGTTCCCTCGGTTTCCCTGGCCTTGGTATGATCCCTAGTAACGCCACGCAATCTCAATCCCGGAAATGAAAAAGAATATGTTCGGTGCATCGTGTGCACATACTCGCCCGCGCCACCCAGAGGGTGAGGCCGGGCATCTCTCGGAAGAAACGAAGAAAGAAAAGAAGAAAAAATGCAACCTAACTCATCAAAGACGTAAAATGTTGAGTATCCCCTCAATCTACAGTCAAGCGCTCTAGTACTTGGTCGAGTATCGCTGGTTACTAGGAGAGTAGGGGAGGTCGTACGAGCTCGAGTGACCGTAGGGGTCCTCGGAGAAGACAGTAGCACGTCGCTCGTCCTCGGGAAGCAGCTCTTTGACTTCCCAGTTGTTCATCCTTGTGCCAACAGAGAATTCGAGATCCTCCTTGGTGATGGAATCCCAGTACTGTGGCATTGTTAGCGTCGGATCTCGACCCCGCTAAAATAGAGATTGATAAACATACCTTGTAAACCATCATGACACCCAAAAGGTTGCAGATGGTGGCCAGGAATAGACCATCGAAGTAGTGGCTGATAGCAATGCAAATCTTGCTGCTGAAGGCATACATAAGGACCTGGCCAGCGACAAAGAAAAAGATACCAAAGGCAATGTCTCCAAGAGGCCAGCGGTCCTGGAGAGTGCGCGTGACAAGGAGGATCTGCATGGCAACATAGACAAAGAGCTGGACTGCGTTGAGAAGGTACAGAACGACAAAGAGACCGACAGTGTTGGTGGGACCAAGACCTGCCCAGCTCTTGAAGGTTGCAAGGGAGACGAGGAAGCTGATGGCAAAGGCCACAACGGAGCAGATGCGCATCATCCAGACAGACATGGGCGTGCCATCTTCATATAGCTGGAAACCGACAAAACCGTTGATGAGAAGACAGGTGATGGTAGCACTGCTCAGACCATTCTGTATACTGACGAAGTACGGGTACGGGTTACTTCCAGGAGGCACAACGCCGGCATCAACAACGAGAGTAATGCAGGTGAGGAGCATGTACAGGTAGAAGAAGCTGAGAATCTCCTTGCGACCGACGGCAGTGAACTTGGATCGGATGTGCAGAATCATAATAACAGTCATGAGTAGGGCGACAATATGCATGGCGCAAGTAGCGCCTTCGAAAATGATGGTGTTTGCAACCTCAATGTTTCGTGCGTAGCAATCGGGCTCAATGCCGACGCGGCCATTGGAGGACAGAACAGGGCCAATGGACGCGCATAGTGGCAGCGGCGTGATTTCGCAAATGTTGGTAAAGTCACCGAATCCCGACATGATGGGCGAAAAACGGGCTGATTAGGCCTGGATTTTCTCGGGTTCGATAGGGCGGTCAGTAGCAAGCGACGATGCGAATCAATTCGGGTACAAGGTCGCCGTCAAACTGTCGCCAGTGCGGCGCGGGTTTTCGGACAAAAGCGAGCGAACAAACGAGCGACGTCGTGAAGCGGAGTGAGTCGATCTCGAGAACGCGCCGAGGATCTGTCGCAGGGCTGAGCAGGGGGTAGGTCCTCCACCAAAAAAGCCTTAAAAATGCTGCCGGTCGATCAACCTTGGTCGATGGGGACAGAGGTACGCAAGACGCGGACGTGCTCTGGAGTGCGCAAAACCGGTGGGTTCGGAGCGTTGGGTTGTCGTCGTCGTCGTCAGTCGTGGAGGGTTACGCAAGGCGCCCCTTTCTTTACCGGGAGGAAACGGCGGCTAAACGAGAGGCGCGCGGGGGCCACGGGAAAAGGGTCAAGTCGTCGGGATGAGGAGGGTCCGGCCGAGATAAAATATATGAAAGCGAGTGAACAAACGCAAAGTGCGTCCCCGGCTGAAAGAAAGCTGACGTCGCTTGTCGACACTCACACTGCTCGCGCTTCGGGCGTTGGTATCAGGCGTGGGAGGAGGAGAGAACAGAAGTGGTTGCTGGGCCGTCGTCGGGGCGGTGGCAGTGGGCAGCTGAGCGGCGCACCATTGGCCCGTTATTTGCAGGCGTGGGTCCCGTGTCGTTGCTGGGGAAGAAAAAGGGTATAGCGCAGCTGTTATGGGGGCCGATTGGGCTGCTGGGGCCGGGGCTAGAACTGGTTTCGCTCTAAAAACCTGTCGCTACCACCGACTAGTACCTAGACTATTTGCTAATATTCGAGTGCGCTTTGCTCGCTTACTCTGTTCTGTCGCCCGTTACTGCGACTCGTGCTGTTTTTCTTGCTCGCTTTACAAGGGCCCTCACCGCATCTGCTGCCGCGTATTTGCTTCCACAGGCTGAAGGAGATGCAAAAAATGGCTTCATTCCTGAACTTGGCATGTCCCTGATTAGCTCACTACAATTTCAATTTCATACATCATACATACCTCACTTACCGTAATCTACCCTTAACAAGTAAACATCCACTTATCCCTTATTATGCCACCGAAATCTCGACTCGGGCTCGCCCACGGGGTGTGCGATTGCGCCCCAACATGATTCATGGCTCTGTAATGGTGGCACTGCCAACTAAATGGGGCCAAACAATATCTACCACTGCTTTGACATCTCTCGCAGGCTGGTTGAGTCGGTGTATGGTTGGTGAAAGCGCCCAGTGCACGAACTGGAACAGCTACCCTATTGTAGTGATCCACACGATACGTTGATGACATCATTTCACAGTGGTGATATTAACGCTTCTGGATTTGCCCGTTCTTGTAGTATTATCAAACAATACTTGGAAATTAAGAATTAAAAAATAGCGGGATTTGGTTATTTACAAGTGTTGGGTTTGGTGGCTGATGAATATTGCGGACATTACTGCTAAAGTACCTCAACCCTGTTTCTTTGCATGCTACGGAGCCCTCACAGATACATACCTGAATCCAAAACAAGACCTTCCTGCTTATAAATGGTGTCGATATTGTTGATGAAAATTTACAGTGTCGCGTAAAAGATACCAAGAAGTACGAATGACGAAGTCTTATTCTCCAAACGCATGGTACTTTGATAAGCTAAACCGATCAGTGAGTCGTATTCCATCCGTGAAGCTAAGACATGCGCTTGTGTCGTCTTGTCCGTGCCCGTGGCCTGTCTTGGTGGTTTGATGAGTGTCATTTCGCCATCTAAATACCACCAAGCTCAAATAGTAACCCCACAATTGCCAGTGTCACGTATTCAAATGGGAAATCGAAGAGTAATTGCAGCCACTGAACGTTGCCAAAAGGCAACTGTAATCAATTGATTTCATCCTCCTTGATTTCAACGTGCACGCCATCATTGCTGACCATGCATCTATCTACTTCCACCCTCAGTGATTGCAAATCCGCGTGGATCCATGTCCTTTTGCTGCTCATGTCTTAGGCAGCTTCTGAATCCCTCGTACTGGTACGTTGCGAGGTCCTGTCTCGCTCTTTTCTTTCCGGAGTCCGTCAACCAAAACCGACCGATGCATCTTTCGAGAGGCAAGGGAAAAAATAAATCAAAAAAACTCCAGTTCAAATGCATCCGTAGTACTCTTTCAGCGTCCCTGCCCCTATTCCAGCCGAGTCCAGTTCCTGCCCAACGCCGAATGCCATGCAATGCAATGTGATGCAAAAATCTAACAAGAAAACACAAGGGGGAAATTAAAGTAACACAATCAAATTGCCTCCTCAATCGGAGGCAATATGTGAAGCTCAAGTTCTGTGACTCCATAAGCTCATCAAGGAGATGATCGCCAACCATGCCCGGAACCAAACCGCCACTCCTAAGACGGGTAGTGCCCCTGGGGAAGGCCTTGAGCAGGTAGCTGCTGGTGCTGACCGCGGTTGAAGATGAGAAACTCGGGGACAATGCCGGTGCGAAGGTCGTTTCGCCTACCAAGGGGCTGGTAGTGCATCTGTGTCGGTGGAACAGGCACCGAGAGGTGGTACTGATCCAGAGATGCCGATGGGGGAGGGTACAGCAGCGTGTTGACATGGCGAACTGGCTTGTAAGGGCTGGGTCGCTGCTGGAGGTAGACACTCGGGGAGTTAGAGATGGGCGTATGAACCAGAGGAGTGGGCACAGCAGATGCCTGGCTGAAGTGATCAGGCATGGGCGATGAGGTGTACTGGGCGAGACTGCCCGGGCTGTGATGTTTGGCAGGAGTGGTGAAGTTGATAGGTGCGTGAGTGGTGTAGGCAGCCGGGGCCATAGCAACAGCTGTCGTCGTCGGGATAGCGGGCTGCGGAGTCAAGGTAGCAGGAGTCGGTTGGTATACAGTGGCCATGGCGCGAACGCCAGGCTGCAGAGGAGGGAGGGAGACGTGTCCCTGAGTGGCGGTAGGCATGGGCTGCGATGGCTGAGCCTGAGCATATCCATTGCCGCTCGAGAATGTAGCTGGGACAGCCTGGGGCTGGGGAAGCTGCTCGGTGACCAGAGTAAGGTGGGGAACGGGCAGCCTGGATGTCTCGCCAGAGCCATTGCTGGATCTCGAGATCACCGGAACGGCAACAATTGGAGGAGCACGAGGAGGGGCCTGCCTCTTTGCTGGGTGGTCGACGGCGTCTCCTTCGGGGCTGCGCTTGCGGTTGATTGGGAACTGGATGGTGGGCTTCGTGGCCAGAGGGGAAACGGTGTTGGCCTGGTAGGCATTCCAGTTCTGCGAGTGGCTCGAACTCGGCGAGAAGTTGTTCGTAATGGTAGGCGTGACCGGCAGGTTGACCGCAGGTTGCATCGTGCTCGTGGGCGATGGGATTGGGGAATGGTAGGCCTTGTGGGTGGGCGAAGGAATGTGAACGGGTGATGCTGGGATCCGAACGGCTCGCTCATAGTACTCGTGGAAGCAAGCCAGCTTGTCCAACCACTCCTCCCACTGGTCTTTGGTGGCGAGCAGGTTGTATCGCATGTTGCTCAGGAACTCGACCTCCATAACATGAATCTCGTGCACTGCGAAACACGACACTTCGGCCCATGTCTTGTTGGTGTAAGTGTTGTCGTCCAAAACTGCAATTAAGTTAGTACATGAATCCTTGCCAACCATGCCAGTTGTCTTAGATGGCAGTGTACCACTTACACTTGTTTCCGAGCATCAGAGCTACCGTCAGGAGACGGTACTCACTGCCAGCTCGACCCTTGATTTGAGGCGTCGACATCTTCAGTCTGTAGATGAAGAGGAGAGCGAGGAGGATAACATTTTGCGTCACTTGGGTAGTGGACAGGACGTTCAGTACCCATTTTCGGAACTGGTCGTAGGGCTTGGCGAGAGTGGGCAGTCGAGGAACTGGGGCGTTGGCGGGCTTGGAGCGGATTGACTGGGCCTGATTTAATCCATCGATGGACTCGAACCAAAAAAGACATGTCATCTGAGAAGAGGTTAGTTGACCCATGATCCTCAGCGGTGGTGTTGTGCAAGCTCACCTGTGCGGCAAAGTCTGCCAGGTTCCCACCAGCGGGGCTGATGCATTTGGGGATTTGCAGGCTGTGGTAAATCAACGACTCGGAGCCTCTTCGAGAAGCGGGCCCGTCGTTTTGTACGCTCGCGATGGATCCTGAAGCAGGAGTAGAAGGTCGAGTTGTTTGCCTGGAAGCAGAGCTCGTCTGTGTCACTGCAGCGACTGAGCCGTGCTGAGGAATCGATGGGACCTGGAGCGCCTGTTGTTGTTGGAGGGGTTGCTGCTGGAGGGGCTGCTGCTGAGAGTGCGTTTGCAGAGGTTGCTGCTGGGAGGGATAACGGTATTGTTGCGAATTTCGAGAGTCGTTAATGGCGGCGGCTTTTGCCCTGGCTGCTTGAGGCATCGCGGCCGGATAGCTGTGCAGGGCATGGCCATCGTAGGGAGCCAGCGAGGGTTGGAAGGCGGTGCTCATGTCGTCGACAGGCGGGGTCCTTAACCCGCTCCCCAAGCAAGCAAGGTTGTGGGTGAGAGGGGGAAGCTTTGGCAGGTCGATTCCTCGAGGTGGTAGAAGTGCTCTCCTATGGCCAGAGCCGTGAACGGGAGAGGGAAGAAAGAGCGAGGTCGAGGGTGGGATGCCAAACGACATGGGGGGAAGACGTCGTTTATGAGAGCAAGTTGAACTTGCTACCAAGGTGGGCGGGCCGCGGTGGAGTTAATTGCAAAGGCACCAAGGTGAGTCGAAGGTGAGAGAGGAAGTTTGGAGATTTTGTTGCGTTTGTGTAAGTGGAGTGCCTCCCTATTATTGCTGTAAGCCACTGGTTGTTGGGTGGTGGTTTTGTGTCGGCAGCAATGGCAGCTGGCGTTTGTTCAGAGAGCCTGTGAACAAGACAGGGCCATGACTGAGAAAGGCCGAGCGATGGAAAGCGGGCGAGCAGCTATCGACAAGGAGAACCGGAGACGTTGATGTTTTTCTTTCTGGGGGTTGACGGTGGTTGGATGGAGGTCGTCGATCGTGGGAGGGTGACTTGAAGATGGCGTAGAGCTGAGGGCGAGGATACTTGACGGCGATTCACAGTGCAGTCGTGGAAGAACGTCAATTGGGGGAGGGGGGTTATCGGGACATGAAGAATAAAAGGAGGAGGAGACGATTAAGAGAAAAAAGAATCGTAGCCCCAAGTCAAGTCAGTCCATGCCCATGCTTGGTGGTTGCGTGCGTAGACGTCGGCGTAGGCGTAGCTCGATGGTCGTTCTGGAGACTCTCATGCCGTTGGCGGAGCGTCGCTTCCTTTCTCAGACATTACACACACCCGTCGCGGCGGCCAACCCATCGGGGCCGGCCCCCATCACTAAGTTACCTGCCTGCCTTGCTCCAGGGCGCCCACGGCTACCAGGGAGCCAGGCTAGAGGTACACAGGGGCGCTAGTTGGGTACCCGTCGACCCTTGGCCTGTGGCCCGTGTACGAGCGGGTCGTACGTACCGCCCCCGGTGGCTCAGGTAGCCCGTCCAGGTTTCTCGTGTCGCTCGCCCATGTACTTTCCCTCACTGTCCTGTCCCGCCGCGCTGCTAATTGGAAACCTGAACCCCCAAGACCCCCCCTAAACCCCTAAACCACACCCCTCGTGCCCAGCCCACAGGCCCCAAATCCCAACTCCCAAGTCGCCAGTCTGCCGCCCACCCGCTGGAACCCTCCACTGGAACCCTTCTCCCTCCGCTGGGGCCAGGGCCCGTCGTGGCGTCCTCCAGCTGACACCGCAGCAGCAAGAGACGAGAGGAGAGAAGACCACACACGGCTTTGCAGCTGCACGCCCCCCTTTCGGATGGGTGACTCTAATTCCGCACACCCCAAGCTGCCCCACTTCTTCCTCTTTTTCCCTCCTTGGCTCTTGGCTCGCTGTTTTCAAGGCTCGTCATTCTCATACTCCCTAGCGCAGTCCCTTGAGCCATTCAAGGCGTTCTCACACTTTTTCACGGGCGCCTCCAGGGCTTCGCGGGGGGCGGTTCAAGCGCCTCCATCAAAGCCCCTCTCCCTGGACCAGCCTTTGGACGAGCCCCTGTGCTCTTTGCGTGCGACAGGCGCACAAAAGATACGTACCACCAGCAATCATTAAGCCGGGCTTCTGGGTGCCTCTTCCACCCCACACCTCCCTCATGCCGCGCACTGAGTGGATGGGTGGGCGTCTGACCGGCTCACCATTTGTTTATGGAATCTGCGAATAGTGACAGTGCTCTGTTAGCATTGTACACTGCACAGTATGCCTGGTTGTTGCAACCGAGCGCCGCCTCTGGGAACAGAAAAACAAAACAAAACAAAACTCTCATTTTGGTCATCTGCAGCGACACCAATAGTTGCTTCGTTGCGAATCCTTTGGACATTTAATTTTTGAGACCACACCCCTGCATCACCCATCTGACGACCACTCGTCATTTTTTTTTCAAGTCCCGTCAGTCCCTGAGTTGAGTCCTACGACATTTCCCCATCCCATCCCATCCCATCCACATTGTCGTCAAGGGTGTGCTGGTACATACCTGCGCCTGCGATAGGTACCTGGCTTGATTAACTCTGGCTCGACTCTAGCACACTGGCCGAGAGCTCCACGACGACGGCCAGGTACTCCACTTTGATTCCTCGCTTACCACTTCAGGAACGTGGGTTGCTGCACTCAAAGCTACCCTACCACGCAAAACCGCACAAAGCTAAACGGACTGTCCGTAGGTCCCGATGTTGATGGCGTCTCTCAGAAACAACCGCCATCGTGTCTGTCGTCGCCGCCGCCGCCGCCGTTGGCTCATCAGCCCCTTTTCCTGTTTGCTCACTTTCATTTATTCCTAATTTTGGGGGCGGCCATCTTACTTAGCCCTGGTCTGCGCCTTAAAAAAACAAAATCCATTTTGGTCACCATGTATAATCAAATGCCTGCTTCATTTTGACATGTCCCGTGCTGGCTGGCTCTCGTGGCTAGCACAGATGTTGGAACGGAGCTATTCCCGGACAGGGTACCGTACCGCCCAAGGATTCAAGGAGAGACCAGAGGCAAAGCCTTTTTTTCTTTCGATCCAATGCCCCGGTCCTGATCCCCCCACAGCTGCACAGGCAACTGGGATGAACACCCTTGGCTTGGTTCACTTGGCTGCGCTTGACAAGGAATCCGGCTGCCGCTTGGAAGAGAAATACGGACCTCGCTCGTTCGGGTCATCATCATTGGTGTTTCCGGTATACGAATACTGTCTTAATAAACTCCTCTCGTTGATTTTATTTTTTCTTCTTCTTTTCCTTGCCAATCTGGAGCCGCGTACGTGGCCCCCCCCCATTTCAAATTAGGAATGTCGATATGACAATGGTAGCACTGTGGTGCTTTCGTGTAGTGAGGTTGAGCCCATGCTAGTTGCGTTAGGTGCAAATCTGACAACAGCGAGAGTGACTGGCTGGTTTGGCTTAGAGGCCCCTCACCCTGCTGAATGCGTGTTGCAGGTGCGGACGCCCCCTCTCCCTGGCTAGGGAACCAAGGAAAAGTCACCGTATTGTGCTGCTGCGACTGCAACGAGAAAGCGGGCTGGCGTCTCCGCTCAACCACCGTCAATCAAAGCCACCGTCCAGCTCCTTCATCAGCCTGGAACCCCCCTGCACCTCTCCTCGTACATGCCGCCATGACGCTGGCCGGGCGGTGATCCAAAAACCAAGCCCAGACCCAGCCAGTCGCAAACTGCCAGTCCTAGTTCGTAGGGTGTCCGCCGGCGTCAGCCAGGCTCGTCGGTCCGCCAGGTTGTGTGCTGGTAATCGACACATGGTCTCTGGCTGTCTTTGGGAAGAAGTATCCCGCAACCCGCAGCCCGCACATCCCTCCCTCTCCAGTGGAAAAAAAAAAAAAAGCACCCACCTCCCTCGTGCGGCGCCCACCCTTGCTAGACCTGGTTCCGCCGAGACCTGGCGGCGCTGTGCCATTCGGAACCATAGAGGAAGATCGGCTAGGCGGGCGCAAAAGGCAAGAGGCTTGGTGCTGTTGGGACACGGCCTCTGCATTCCGGGCTCCAGTCTACAGTCGGGTGCCTGGCCAGACGTATGATATGATACATTCAAGACCGGAGGGCAAATGTGAATCCTGTCTAAAGTACAAAGGACAAGGCACCGAGTGCACCGAGTTTCGTAAACCGACATGGTACCGCGCAGCAGCCGGGGAAAGACATTTCGAGGCAGCAAGCCACTCATTGCCGGGGGGCTTGAACGGTGTACTGAATACTTGGACGAGCTACATGTTTCTCTGCAACAAAGGCTAACGACACTGGGTCTGGCGGAGCTTGTGCATGCCAGGCAAGGTCGCCTGCGTCGGGTGCTGTGTCGTGTGGTGCACTCTGCATTGCACCCACTGTTTGAAAGTAAATCCACACCATTCATCCCCTGTCTTTGACGTCCATGAGTGAATGGGGAATGCACAATACTTCCAGAACAGCTAGGTAGGTGGTGGGCAGAACCTGTACAACGACACGAGTCACTACGGAGACTTATCCCGCAACGAATCCCTTTCCCATCCTAGGTTCTCGTTTCCGGCCCTGTGTCCGGCAGTGCGCGGCAGCGAGGAAATGACTGTCTCTTCCGGGCTGAGTATCGCGGTGCCGGGTTAGAGGGGCAGGGACGGACAAGGCAGGAGGAGAAACGGGCATCGCCAATTCAGTAGTCAGTCTTGGCTGGCGTGGCGTGCCATGTGGGAGAGAAATCCAATACGTCAGGGAGCCCCCATGATGCATCAATGGGGTTCGGTGGTATTGAGTATCCCGTGTCGTCGCCGCCTCGTAAACCATGCTGCCGCCGCTTCTTGTCGGACGTGGAGTCGCCGGCTCTTTGCTTGTCGGTTGCAGGTGGGCACCGGACATGGCAAAAGCCAGAGCAAAGCAAAGCAAAGCAAAGCGAGACGAATCAAACCATGGCCACGGGGATCCGATACGACGGAAGTGATGCATTGTGCATTGGTGCATCCTCAACCCGAGCCACTTTTTTCCTTCTCTCAATGGAGGTGAGAGAGCCCTGTCCTGAAAACATCAGGTATCATTCAACCACCACCGGCAGCCTTGAAAGTATCACTGGAAGAGTGAATGGGGTGCGTGAGAATCAATTAATTCATCAAGCCAGTCCAACCAACCCACCAGCCGTGCAGCCAATCATCAGTTGGTCGGGACGGGGCTTACCCCCCAAGCCCCGGTCAGTGGAGGGCCTTTGTCTTTGGTGTCATATTGAAGCGCAAGAATCCATTTTTATTCATTTGGGCTGAGTGAGTGAGGGTGACGAGTGAGGGCCTTGGCTGGGTCATCTGCAGGGATAGATGGAACGGGGATTGAGCAGGAAGTGCACAAAAGGAGATGATGGTGGTCCAGCAGGAAGTAGCGACATGCTGCCTGAGTGTACATTCCCTGCGATTGGAAGGTGCGCCCCGTTGAGCGCCTGCGCCTGCGCCTGTGCTTTTGTGCCATGACAATCAGGGCCACCGACCTCTGGAAGCCATGAAAAGCAACGAGGGAGGATGGGGCGACATGGGGCCGGGGTACGTACCCGCGAGATTCAATCAACGACAACAGTAACGGGAGAGGTGGCACCGACCCAGTCATTCTGCCAGCCCCAGCCCATGGCCCAGACCAAGCCGGGATGGGTTACCAGTGTAAGCCGATCAACAACAAAGGTCATCTGTTTGCCATGATTGCGGGCACCGAGAAACAGCGCCGCAGCTAGACCAGTGCATGTGGGAGGAACAAGAACAAGCAAGCAGCATGTACAAAGGGTTTCAGGGAGGCACTACCTTTGCATAGCCAGTCTCCATTCTCAATGTACAGCTGCGAGGTACGGATACCTGCCCTATGTCCGTGGTGTTGGGCCCAATTTGATTTGAGCAGGTGGACGCTACCGTTAGGTAGACGCCGGGATGCACCCCCGCGCCGCTATTCAGTCCAGCGATTAATTACTGACCCAATGCAGTCAGTTGAGCCTAGGACCCTCTCGCGGTAACCCAAGTACACCATCACCCGCCGACCTGCTGCCACTTTGTCCCGCACCTATTCTGGGGAGACAATTAACAAGAATGAAAAGAGGCGTCAGGTGCCGGCAATGTCCATGCCATCCATGCCAGGTCAGGCTATTGCCGCCAACATGTACATGTTGCCACCAACTGGCGGCAAGGGCTGAGGAGACGAGAGGAAAATAAGTGGAAAGCGGAGGGGACAACTAAAACGAGGTGAGAAAGGCGGTCGTCTGCGCAGCGTGTCTCTTCCATCCAGGACAGTCCCCAATGGCGTGGACTGCATTGTCACTGCATGGCCTGGCTGCTTCCCAGCAGGTACGGTGCAGCCCGTCTGCCCGCCTGTCTTCTTTCCGCCCGCCTGCCTGCCCGGCTCCATCCACGGGGACAGCGACAGCGATTCGGTTTCGATAGCGGTCGGCGTGCAGTGGCTGAGGAGGGTGGTTTCCGTGCTGCGTAGCTGCTGGGGCTTCTCAATTGCTGGTGGCTCGTCGTCGACCCACTGGATGACTGCTTAGGTCAGGCAGCAGGCTCCTCCAACCAGCGCCTCGCCTCCGCATCCCACGTAACCACAGAGTGCAGCGCAGTGCGGTGCAGCCCAGCGCCGCCATCTTTTCCCCATCCACACCAACCTAACCTCGTCCGTACATGCCACCATCCCCGTCGTCAATCGCATCGCCCTCGCTCACCTCCAGATCACCCAAGACTGCTCATGGCTAGGCCCACCCCGTTCCGCTGGCGCATTACGAAAGCCTCGGACATTGCCATTCGACGCCCGCCTGGGGCCATGCCATGGGCGACGGGGTTGGAAGGGTGCATGGGCGCATGGACCATGACGGCTCACATTCATTCCCTCTGGCCCCTCTTGGACACGGTACAGGAGAGTGTGATACGCATCTAACACACTCACACGCGCGCGCACGTCTAGGCACACGCACACTCGCTCACACGCACATTCTCGCCTCCCATTCACCAGCGGGGAATCGGCTCGGTCAGGTTGGCAAAGGCGGTGCGAGCATTGCCCATGTTCTGCATCCATGCCCATGCCACCGACTCATCCATGTCCCATACCCACTCCCTGAATCCAGTAACCAGCTTGGCCTGCGAGCCAACCAGCGACGTCCAGCCACTCACCACCATCTTTTCCGGCCTCGGTCCCGTATCACACTCACTCTTTTCTCGGCCTGAAAGTCTGGATACAATGTTTCGCAATCAACCCATGCCAGCACTCGGCCTCATCAAACGCATGCAGAGGGCGCTGGGTGGGGTGTTTTCGTTCTCACTTGGCTCTTCGGCCTTCCCTGCCGCGAGTCGCAATGGCGCTCACTGAGCCCTGCGCCCAGTCTTGGCCATTCTAGCGCTCCGCAACAACCGCGACGTCCGCTTCTCCCGTTGACGTCCTATCCATGTTGGAGGGTGGAGATTGGGAAGGGGGACTTTAGACTCAGCAACTGACCGGGTCCTCGCACACGAATGGATGCGATGCGCCATCCGAGACTAATATCCAAGACACTGTAAAAAGTCTCATATCGTGATGGCAAACTGGATGGGCCCGAGCTTGCGCGACGGCGCCTGGATTTCCCTACCAAAACACGCCTTAGTTGCACAAGGTTCCATCTCACCTCACATGCCATATTGGTGTGAACAAAGTCCATGCCACTTGCTGTGGCCTGGCCTCCAGCTCAAGACGGGGCGAAGACTATTGCCAAAAGCTTGCACCCGACCCGCTTCTCGACCAATGGCGCACCTTGCTTGCCATCTGACTGACTCTCCCTGACGACGTTCCGAACTGCTTTGTCACCCCATCGTGGACCTGCAAGGACAAAAAATCAATTCCCTGGCATGCGCCGAAGAAGCCGCAAACGATGCTTCCCTTGCGAAGCACAGCGCCGCCTCGTCGAGCCCCTGATTTGCCAGATGGGCGTATTTGGGAATCAAACCCTGGCTCCATTGACCAACAGAGACCAGCTATTGCAAACAATCATCGACAGTGGATGGTGCGTTGTGGCACCATGCCGCATAAACTCAACCACTGTGGACAAAGGCCATGCCGAGCCACACACGAGTCCAACACCAACTGCGGAATTCGCCCCCAGTTTGCATCAACTTGCGCACTAAACATGGATCCCGAGAACTGCATGGTGTTGCAGCGTCTCGGTACATTACTCACCTCTATGACTCGGTTAACAACTTGTGATATTGACAGGCTAGAGTTGACTGAAAAACCACCTTGTAAACTTTGCCCGAATCAAGCCACCTCGCCTGCCTGCCGATGATTCACTCTGAAAACATTTTCACGACAGCCCGATCCCATAGAGTGAGTGGTATTACTGAATGAATGAGGCTTCCCCGTCACAAATCCCACACTCCTGCACGACACTAACATATTCCGCCCTGGAGCAAAATGTAGTTTGGCTCAAAGGCAAATGGCTTTGGCCTCTGAGTGGCCCACGGCTGGCCATGCGGGCCCCTTGGGCTCCATGCAGTAGAGGGCATGGTCCGCATTTGATTGTGGTACAGTCCACCACTAGCCATGGAGAATGCGCACCTGTTTGCGACCCAATACATCCACTATTCAGGGATCCGGCCAGCCAGCAGGCTTTTTTTTTTTCTCTTGTCAAGAAAAAAGCATGTAACTTACCAGTCAAGTTACAGTGCACGCGGACCTGATAGGATCGTCGGGCGTCATGGCGACTTGGTCTTTTCCACCCCCGACCGTCTGACACTGATTAGAGGAGTGTGGCATCGTCGGAAAGCATCAGGGGCCGAGCATGTTGGAAGCCATGGAATACATCATCATCGCCAGTGCCAATTGGAGCCGAGACGCCTCAGACCCGCCTGCTGATCTCTGATTAGCACGTACATACACGCAGTGGTACGGACACAGACACACTACCGCAACGTGTTGGCTCTGGTGGCGGTGGGACATGGCACTTGGGGTGTGGTATGCCGACCGCCCAACTTGGCCCGTTTCAGCCGGCCCGGACTAGACCCATGCCCTCTCACCACCCTCGCCCAGTCAATAGTGTGCCCGTATTACTTCGGCTTCCCTGTCGCCTCTTGTATCAGGCCAACACAGACTAGCCATGGAGTTTACCTGTTCCTTCTCAGCACGATCGGCTTGGTGTCACAAGCCCCAAGTGTTGCCGATGAGGTAGATATTGAAGGAAGCACCTAACTGCTAGAATCCCCCCTTCTGACAGAGCTTACGTTGTGCCTCGGTATTTTTTTATGTTACAAGCAACAGCCACGGCACTAGATGAAGGACATGGATGTTCTCGAAGGCACGTAATATTTTGGGGTGTGCCATATGCAAACCGGTTGTTACTCGCTCATGGCTATTTCAGTCATGGCAACCTGTATGAAGCTGTTCCTATTTTGCTTGCTACCTGGCTCAATGGCGGCTCCCGATCCGAATTGGCCATCAAATGAGCCGAGGTGGAGAGACAAGTCTGATCCACTTTGATGTTTGCCTTTCTTAGCAAGCCACCATTCATTGCATTCGCATCAATAAGCGGTTGGCCAGCTGCCAAAAAGGCGCGGTTTATCTCCTGTCCGGGGAGGGTAGTAACAACGGTGACGAGGATTCTGATGCCCAAGGGATATTGAGTTGAGTCCTTGATTCAACGACCAATATCGCCAATTCCTGCTGCTCTTGCCCCGCTTCAACCCCGGCCGCCCCTCCCAAGTTTGACGCCATTGAATTTCAGAACAGATGATCAGGCCTTTGAAGATGAGATTATCCGGGCAGTGTTTATACGAAGTACAGTACATTAGTGGGCACTTTGAAGTTCCATATACAGCAAATGCTTTTTTGGTTTTACTGGCTCAAACCCAGCCAGAAAATGCTAGTACCCGGTTGCATGCAAGCCTACGGCCTCCTGTCACGATGAATGCAGTTCTATTCCCGAGGTTTCCAGACGGCCCGCTGCCGGAAGGACATTGCATCTGTGGTCCTCTCATTTTGTTGGTGGCCGCCAGCGCAGCGTCCATCATCACTAGTAAGCAACCACCCCTGCTTAACGCCCTTAAAAAGTCACAGCCCAGCCTCAGTTGGCCTCCAGGGTCTGGGCACGGGGCGATTGCCAGTCAACAACACTGGCTGAATATAGCGACAAGGATAATTTATTTTTAATCTAAACTCAACTCTACCTACCTGGTCTTACCTGTCTTTGGCGTTGCAATTAGCCCGATCGGCTGCATTGCGAGTGGAGGAACAAACATAGGGTCGCGGTGTCATTAGGTCTTCCATTCAGCCCTCAATCGCCATCCTAGCAATCGCACAAGGGCAAGAAAAATTGATGCCGAGTGTCTTTGAGTCCTGGTCCTATCGCTGTTGCAGCCGAGTTTCATTTCCGTCATTGCAACCCTTGTCATACGAAGATGTTCGAGACCTCCAGCATTGAGCCGTGTCAATCGATAAGCAATGCCAGGAATGGACCCACGATTATTATTGTGTTCTTCCCTGAATGCGAAGTAGATCGAAGCCTCAGGGTGGTGTCAATCCTGAGCTGCCCAACGGTTCCATCCCCGGTCGAGACAAAAGTAAAATGCGCCATTAGTGCCGCCCCCAGTGAGACAAGCCGACTCTACAGCGTGTCAGGATGCTTTGACGTGGTGGCAAAACCGCGAGCCGCGTGTTGGCAGAGAATCCCGGCCCTCGCGTCGGTGTGATTGCAGCTGCTGACGCCGCTGATGTACGAGGCCGCTTCCGTGTTTGGGAGTCAGCTCTACGGGTCGCAACGTGGAATTCCTCACTGAGGTTCGGCTGATTTTAGGCGGCCGTCAGGCAGCGGCAGGATCCTTGGCCACATTCGCGAAGCTCAGCAAACGCATGCGAAGAAATCGCTCCTCTCCAGCTGAACCGGCGATCTTACAAGCCAGGGTATCAGCAGTCAATAGCCGGATGTCTAGATGCCACGAATGACAGATCTCCAAGTACCGGCGATCCGCTCACGGCGAAATTAGGACCAGCGGCTTGGGCATTCTCGCCCAGCAGTGTTGTCCCACCTGCAAACGGTCTATGACCTGTATTCCTTTTGTTGTGGTTGTGGCACTGTAAGCTCGTTATGCCTCACTGGCACCGTCGCACAATCGTGGGTCTCGGCCCAAGTCCCTACCCAAATGTCATTATCTAGACTGTTGCCCATGGTTTCGGCTGACTCCCAGTCCTGACTCTCCAGGCTTGGATCAAATGGCATGCAAGCGACCATGGTTTGACACAGTTATCCCCGAAATTTGGGGGTTTCGGATTATTTGAGCCTTTCGATCCGGGGCGCGGCAGCGCCCCTCGCATAGTGAATATCAAACCAGCTGCAGCTGTGCAACATTATGGCAAATAACCAATGTCCCACTGATTAAAAAAAAATGAATGAGTTGAAAACAGAAAAAACCGCCGCCTCTGGTATTGTCCCTCTGGTTCACACCCTTGTTTGTTGTTTTCCAGTTGGCAGTGTGTCCAGGGTAACGGGGCTGGATTTGAAGAGAGACCGCTCACGAGGCCGGTACGCATGAGGCCGTAGCATCGTGATCTGCTGCCGAGCCGAGTCAGTGAGGCCATTTGTTGTGGGGATGGCATGGATAAAAGCAGGCGTTGGTGATGCCGCTAGATGGCAAAGCTCAATTTCGTTCGCGGCGTGGTGTGATACTATGTCTGGCACAGGCACCAGGCTTTAGTCTGGCAAGTATAATTGCACAGGGTCCTCCGGCCGTTGGCGTTTGGCCCCATCGCCATGACAGGCAAACGTGATGGAAACAAGTATAGAGCGTTCGCAGATAGGGGATCTTTTTTGATGCGGAAGCCAGCGGGCGGACGGCGTCATGGTTTCATCATCCCTTCCCCGACACTAAGATTGATTGATGGCTAATCGAATCCCTGGGCTGTGGGTTTGCTGCCCATACGCCCCCATCCTGCCTGGGGGACAATTCCGGGACGCCGGCCCTGTTCCTCTACAGAATGAGAAAAGAATCCATCATGGACCGGTTGGAAACGGACGCCTCTTGTGTTGCCCAGGTGGTTCTGGTCTAAACCGGCCCCATAACCCAGCTGGAGACAATGAGTCGTTGGTCAGCTAGTCGGTTTATCCCCCGTTCCCCATCGTGTGGGCGTCGCTGATAATGTTTCTGGTCGGTTGGGCCTGGCCCCCATCTCCTCACACTAAACCCGTTCGACCACCGTCGCCAGACCCCTGCCCCCTTCTCCCTGGAATGTGGTGGACACTGGCTGGTGACCCCCTTCGAAAAAGGCGCCCCATGGAGGACCGGGCCAATCCGTGCCGCCGCGGTCGTTGTGGGATGGGTGAGACGTGGTTGTATGATGGGCGCTGATTGAACTGCAGGGTGGAAAGGGTTGAAATGGAAACGGGGATGGGATCGGTGATTGTTCAAAGGTACAAGGAGGGGTGGTGGTAACTGTCTGGTCTGTTTGAATGGCCCAGACACATCCCTTTCACTTCCAGCAGGGCGAGAGAGGCCTGTGGAAGATGGTGGCACACTCACACCCCCCCGCCTAATGCAAGCACTTTACGCGATGCCTCGTGTGCGCGCGTCCGTCAACCCGCCGGGCGCCACGGGAGGCGAGAGGCCTGGCGTTTACTCAGTTTCTCCCCCTCCTCCGGAGCTTCACAAGGGCGGATGCTCTGCAGTGCTTGTCGCGGTAGTCTCCGCTGATCGACCCCTGCCCTCCCTGCCCTTTCTCTGCTGCGCTGGTGTGTCCCACTGCGGTGCTGCGTGACTGTGCCGGGGCCTACTGCTGCTGGGTGCAAGCAAGCGTCTAGTTCAGGGCGTGCCATAGGGTACGATGGATGACATCGTCGCTCGGCCTGTGGAGGCGTCAGCGGTGGGCAGCAGGATGCAGATCAGAGCTGCGTGCTGCCCTCTCGTGTGTGTGTGTGGGAGTGTGGGAGTGAGGCCTTTTGGAAAGGACGAAACAAAGGCCGGAGCCCGCGAGAAAAAAAAAAAAAAAGGCGAAACGGCGCATCGCCATTCGCCCGGCCAGCCCTCTAATGTCTCAGTTGGTCGCATCAAGAGGGCGGCGGTGATAAGTGTTGTAAGTGCAAGTCAATTGGGCGTGGGCGGCTCGCAGACGCCTCGTATACACACGTATGCCTCCTCTTCCCTGGCCTCTCCGCCTCGTTTTTTTTCCTTGGCCAAGGCGACATCAACCCACCTCTCCGATACTGAAGCTGCGACGCGGCGCCCGGGATGAGGCGAGGTCTTAGCATGTTGAGAGTTTTTTTTCCTTTGCCAATTAACAGCTCGTGTTTGGTCATTGATCCATCCATCCGCATTTGCTCTTTTGGTTGCGTGGATTGTGCACGCCTGGGCCCAGGCTTGAATGCTGGGCAAGAGCTAAAAAAAAACAAAATAGAAAAATGCATCCCCAAAAGATACCGTGCCCTTCTCTAATTGATTCGATGATGAGATTGATTTCTCTCACGTCGTACTGACTTTGCGCACTTTGTTTGGCCATTGCTCCGGGTGGAGGTGGAGTTTTCGACGTCACTCAATTTGCTGATCCCACTTACAGCGAACCCTGGACAATTCTCGAACCTTGGCGAAGGACATGGAGCAATGCCATGGCGGTGATATCCTCTCCGCAAAGGATAAGGATTACGAATCCGCTGCGTACATACGACACCATAGATTGAATTAGATGATGATTGTTTTGATTGCATTGATCAAAGGACATTCAGGCTTGGCTCCGGGTCTTTGTCTTCTTTGCCGATTTTCGTCGGCCGTGTGTATGTTATATTCTAGACAAGATGCATTGCGGCGGCCGTCGTATCATTTCACTCCATAAGCGAAGAACAAAAAAAGAACGCTATTCTCCATAACACCCACTCTATATGCCTTGGCTGTATATGTTTATTCGATCATCCTGACATCAAGCAGACTCCTGCTGGCCCCCCCAATCCTCCTCATCACCTCAGCTTGTCCAGCCGCGCCCAGTCCTCGTCCCCAGCTCCCTTGACCTTGTTCAGGTAGTTGTTAAAGTTCTTGACCGACTGGACCGCATCCTGCATGTGCTGATAGCGGAGCATCTCGCGGCGAAACTTGGCCAGGTGCCGGGACATTGTGATGACGTTTCTGATCTGGCGGCCGTTGATTTCGTGCTGCGCCAGCTTGGGGAGGTTCATCTTCAAGTCGTCAATGTCGACCCGGTCCCCGGTGCGCTGCAGCATGCTGATGAAGTTGCTCCACACCTTGTGCCGGTCCTCCTCGTCGAGCCTGGGGTAGGCCAAGGCCAGCTGGATGCGCGACTTGAAGGCCTCGTCGAAGCTGCCGACCCGGTTCGTGGTGAGGATCAGGATGCCGTCGTAGTACTCGAGGACTCGGAGGAAGACTGGTTGTGGTTAGCAACTGGAGCAGTTGTGCTTGGGGGTTTGAAAGATGTGTGTGTACTTGAGATGATGGCATTTCGTTTTTGATCGCTAAATGATCTTTCTTCGAGAAATACATCGGCTTCGTCCAGAAGGACAACTGAGTGGTGTTAGTATACATCGCACTTCACGTAGTAGTCTCGATGACTTACCACATCCCCATGCTCTCCCGATTTCCAACACATCGCCGAGATACTAGTTTATATCAGTGCTGTCGACTTTTCTTCGCGTCTCGAGAATTACCTGTTCCACCTGGGCAGGCTCTGTGCCAATCTCGCCACAAGTCACTCGGTAAAGCGGCCTCTCTTGCAATTCCGCAATACTCTCTGCCGTCAGCGTTTTCCCGGTACCGGGCCCGCCGTGAAGTAGAATCAAGAGCCCCTGCCCTTTCCCCTCGATGATGTCCAGCGCGGCATTGGCTTGATGCCCGTGTTCCGTCACCATGGCCTGGATGAGCTCCTTGGTGGTCTTGGGCACAACCAGCTGGTCGAATGCCGTCTTGTTCCAGGTCACGTCTGTGAGGCGGTCGACTCTCAATTCGGCTTGCGAGAAAAACATTAGAGAAATTATTTCGATCAACGGGTTGCATCGGGCTTTTCTTACTCCAGGCCTTTTTGGAAAAGTCGAAGCCGTGAATGGTTGGAGGCAGGCAAGCTAATAGGGAATTTTTGGGCGTGTCTACCTCATTTAGCTCAGAAAAAGGGTATGGGGGACGCGAAAATAACGGATTGTTGGGATGAATCCGCCTGAACATTTCATAGTCGATCATAAACCGCTTCTCCGCCTGTGTTGAGATCAGCTGATGAATCCATATGTGGACGGACACTCCAATATGGTATGTTTGGCGATGTACAAACCTGAAGGGCATTTCCTTCCACAATCTCATTGAAGCATACTAGTTTCTTCTTCTTGTAACGCCAGAACTTATTGCCGCGAGCCACCAGCTTTTCCTCGAGCCCTTTCGGGGCAAAACGAAGCGGGTACGGGCTGAGCTTTGTGATCTCAATGGTTTCTTCATCTGGCTGAGCACGCAAAAGCATGCGCTTTTTCTTGAACTTCTCACGAATCGGGATGTAATTGTATATTACGTGGAAGCTGCCGCGGTAAGAGACTGTCTCGATTTTGATCTCGTTTTCGGTCTTGTATATGTGTGGAAAAGAGGAGACGCGTCCAGCCATCAGCAGCTGGGCTCTCCCTTTCGCCTCGTCTTTCTCTTCGTATACCACAATCTCCTTGGGACGAAAAAGTTTGTCAAAGTGCTCCGCGGTCACTTTTCCCTGAGAAAATAGCTCATCAGCCTCGTCCCAGGTCTTTCGGAATTTTGCTTCCATCCAGTCTAATAAAACCTGGAGGTGTATTTTGCCGGTCTCATCCACGGCGGGCGCATCTGGCAGTAGCTTCTGGATATTTTGGTTATGGAGGTAGAAGAGGGTATATGGCGGGCTGTGCGTCTCATCCTTGGAATCTTCGAAGCCCTCGAACGATTCTTTGTTGCTTTCAATGATGGATGAGAGGGCCTCTTCGGCGGGGATTCCAAGGACAATGTCCAGTGTTTTGGTCTGTTTCGGGTCGTCTACCAGCGAATGATCCTTATTCAATAGGCCTCCAGTATGACCAGCTCTGTCCAAAATGTCCTGCACGTCCGATCTGGTAACGCGGAACACGTCGATTGTTAGGAATGCAATGTTTGGGTTGTTTTCTAGATGGATAGAGAGGCCTGGTAATGGTATCTTTCCCCTTGGTCGAGCTTTTTTTCGGTCACCCTTGAATAGGAACGGCGCATCTTTGTAGTAGGCGTACTCGTCATCGCCAGAGTAGTCGATGCAGTATATATGCTCAATTATTGGCCGTTTGAGATCATCGAGTTCGCCGGCTTGCCCATTTGCCTCGCTATCAGCAGCTGTAAGACTGTCAAGACCGGTTGATTTTGCGGCTTCAACTTCTTTTTTAAGCATATCATTTTCGATTTGAAGTTTCGTGATGGTAGAGACAAGACTATCGATAACTCGAGATGATGTTTGACTTTCTCCAGAAAGTAGCCCAGAATCACTATTAATTTTGTTTTGAAGCTCTTCAAACAGCTGGTCTGCTAGCCTGAGTGCATGACTGGGTGCCAATTCGGGATCTATTTTTTGGGGTCACCATTGCCATGTAGGGCACCGTTTTCCTCTTTTATACACTAACCTTCATTGTCAGATCTTGATCCCCTTGACGATGATCGACTTGATCCTACTGGAGGCACATTTATCATTGGTGGTGGCGGCCCTGATGGAACTGGAGGTTGTCGACGCGGGGCGTTGAGGGCGTTGAGGGCGTCTACGACGGAATATTAGGGAACATACGCAAGAAAGGGACCACTACAAGTAGAGACGTACTTGAAAAAACATGGTCTTGAGTTTGAGTATGATCTTGGGAGATGGTCTTGTCCATGATGACTTGTGGGGGAGCATTTGTGCCTGGAGGCCTCCGAACACCAGGCGGAGGAACGTTGTTGGGCATCATGATGAGCAAACAGTACCGATTAACAAGGACCTACAATCATTGAAACTTGATATAGCGAGGGGATTAGCGAGGATTAAAAAGCATCAAGCGTTATATCGCCACAAGTTGAAATGAGGGCCAAGGCGGGGTATCTCGCACGCGCACAATCCCAGCCTTGTCGCCCTGCGGCCAAACTCGTCATTTGACGGTAAGCGAGAAGGAAGAGTGGGTTGTCCCATCCATTTATGCCCAGGTTCAGCTGCAGATGTAGAATTTGGGGGCCAAAAGAAGGTGCGGCACAGTGGTGAAACTTGGCTGAGAGAATGGGGACAAAAGCCTCAAAAATGAACGAAAACCAGGTGTTTAGCATATATGAATTGGTCATTATCGTTGGATTTAGTTAATGCCCGTGAATAGTATCTCGAATCAGTTTACAGTCTGGTGTTCCATGCCTTTTGATTTCATTGCGTCGAAGCTGCTGCGGAGTAATGGATCCTTGCCCAGGTCGTACCTAGGCCGTAATCAGCCTTGGGTGTGCGATATTAACGCCAGCCAATCTGATATTGCTCAGCCACACCTGGTCTCACTTCATAGCTAGGACGGAGGCAACTCTCGTCTCCAGCCGCCTTGGATTCTCAGCAAACTCTTGACCGGCACCGGGGCGAACTATCGAACATCCATGGCTACGGCTACAGTGCAATATGACAGGACATCGGCGATACAACTTCAACAACCCCAGGATTCGGTCGATGTGACGGCATGGTTCAGACCGCAGAGCCAGACCGATGTGTATGACTGTACCGTGCCTTGATGCCGAGCGTTACACTAACTACATGCAGTGACAGGTCAAATGATATTCTTAAACTGGCCTATGAGAAGGCGATGCTCTCTCATCAGGAACAGAACAAAGGGCGGCGGAAAAGCGACCTGGCTCCATTCTTTGACTCTGCATCTATGAATGATGTCCTGGCACATGTGGAAAGCACAGAGAAGCTGTACGCCGCATCGAAAGATGGAAAGTCTCATTTCTCCAAGGTTATGGCCTCAAGCTGGACCTCAACTGTGGCAAGAATCGACTCCTTTAGCAGTATTATCGATGTCTTGGTTTCATCTCACCCTGAGTATGCTGCGCCGGTCTGGGGAACCATACGTTTCTTAATCTCGGTAACTGGGAAATGCCCCGAAAACAAAGCTCTGAGCTGATCTCCCGAAGGCCACCTTGAAACACCAAGAACTGGCGACCAAAGTGGCGGATGCCTTTGACTCAATAACCAACGCCCTTCCAGACCTCGAATTCTTGGCAAACATTCTCTATCCCATCCCCAAGATCCAAGAAACCCTTGCAAGCATGTATTCCCACATTATAGAGTTTTGCATCAGGGCGCTCAAGTGGTACCGCAAAGCAAACGGCAGTATTTTTAGAAAAACGTTTGCTGCCATCAAGGATCCATGGGCACTTGAGTTTGAAGACGTTGTGCGCCAGATCAAGCAGACGACGGACAGGATCTACAAAAAAGCAGACATAGCTCACAAGGCGGAGACGAGATACATCAACACGAAGGTCTCCGAGGTCAGCTCCAAGATCCAACAGCTGCAAGACTGGGGCAACCAGCAGAATTTGCCGGTCTTTGTTGAGCTGGCACGACCAAGTTCAGGTAAAAAGAACCACTCGTTACTTCGACGTTTTGAAGACAGCCTAACCATTATTCTTGCAGCCCAAAGCGTGCAAATTAGCACTCTTCCACCCTCACCCCAACCCCTGGCTCTGCCAGCCATTCCATTCCGACTAGAAGCGGTGGCTAAATACTTGCAGCCCATTGAGTTTGACCCCGAGCAGACGCTCACCCTTGGAAAGGCACTGCGTGACCGTAGACGGGCGCGAGGGGGCTCTGGCTATGATCAAATTTGGACTTCTGTTCAGTTACGTGACTGGATCTCTCAGCCAGGTTCCGCTCTGGTGCAGCTCGAGGGATCGATGATCACAACCGATCCATCGAAAGACTTTGCGCTCGACATGATTGAACTGACTCACTCAGCGGGATTGCCGCTGGCATGGCATGTTGGGATATCACTGCCGTCGTCTTCAGGGGGCAAGCTGTCCACGGCAGACATCTTTCGGCTATTCATCAAGCAGATCCTGGACCAGAACAAGAGTGGCTTTGAGAGCAGCAGCAAGCTAACGGAAGCAAATTTTTCATGCTGCGCAAGCGAGGAGGATTGGTTAGGGTTGCTCGTGGACGTTGTTAGCGAAATCCCACAGGTGGTTCTAATTTTGGACTCTGGCGACGACGGCAGCGAGATGCCTGCCGCTGTGCGCCGGTTCTGGAGCGTGGTCGACGAGCGCAAGCCCGCCACGGCAATCAAGATGCTGCTTCTCACGTACCCGGCGCCAGGATGCTTTATGCCGGCGCTCATGGCGAGCGAGGCGGCTGCCTCGTCCTTCACCGTTAGGCTTGGGCAGGATCGGCGGCCTGGGACGGCGAGGGCCTCAATGTCTGGAAACGGAAGAGGCCCAAGGCGGCCGGTCCCGAGACAGGGGGCCGCCGAGGGGCCATCCCAGCTCAGGCCGTTTATGCTGCGGCTCAAGGACCCGGCGGGGGATGCACACGGGGGTTGAGGAATCGGCGGTCAGGGCCGTTTCCTCGCAGCGATGCGATGCGATGCGGCGACAAGACAAAAGAGTGGTGCGAGACGGACCCCACTGCAGGGTGGGCACGGCGGGTTTGTGACCTGTTGAGCGGGAGGCAGCCCTCTCACAGGAGAGCTTTCTTGCTGTTGGTCTCGTGTGGAGAAGAGGCTCATCTGTTCTATAGGTCTTCGAGAAAGTCGGGGAGGCGGTGATGGCCTTTTGTTTTTGTTTTTTGGTGAGGCTTGCACTAGGTTGCTGCGGCGTGAGGTGTTCTGCCAGGTTGTGAGTTATCACAACGGCATGCGAAGCCATCTCGCACTATTGACAATATGTAAATGATCTTCCTAGATGGATCCTGGCAGCCATCCTGTTTCCACACCGTGGCCCGCAGCAATTGGCGCCTGCCCGAAGACCCAAGGTGAGGCTGGAGACCGCCATTGCCAACTGTCACGGCCATGACAAGCACAGCTGAAGCTTCCAGGTCAGCGCTCAATCACCTTGTGGGCGAATGCAGCAAAATTTCCACCGTTGGATCGGCATCATCTGCAGGAGAGAAGAAGAGGAAGAAACCGTTTTGCGTCAAAAGAGATGCGTGACTGCTCGGGAATATTCGCACGGCAAGGCCGCTCCAATAACACTGTCAGAGTAGTATCGCGCAACACCCAGTCAGACCATCATCAGCCCTGCCAATATTAAAATTGATTCGTTTCACACAAACTAAACAAACACTTGAAGGGTTTCGTTTCTTTTTTTTCTGCAATCACGAGAAAAAAAAAACAAAAGTTACCTGCCCTATCCTTGCAGCTTACCGCCTTTCATTGGTCACCCTGGGTCCTTGTAGACGCCTGGGCCATGCCATCCTCCTGGAGACGGGATGGATGAAGGCGGGAATGGCTTCGATCCTTACACGCCTTGCATTCTAGTTGCCGCCACGACGCACGAGACGCTTTGGAATTATGGGGAACAGTCAGCAACCAGCACATATTGGCTTGATGCCATAATTTCCTTGGTTTCACAACAAATTTTTTTAGTTTGATGTTTCGATCCCGGCAGGCGGCTTGGCCCAAGCGGACGTGCAGAGGTGATCTTGTCCTGAAGGCGGGCATCGTGACGAGTTGTCCAGCCCCTGCCCCCTATGGCCCACGATAGGGCGCGGCCTGGCTGGCCAAGGCCGCCCTGCCTTGATTAGACGGCCAAGTTGCAGACGCCAACTGCACCAAGCCGCGGGCTGAATCGGGCGTCTCAGGTACCGTGTACGCGGACGGTTGCTTTGAAATGTGCAAAGAGAGGACGTAGCTAGTTCTTCCTTGATGGGGCTGATTAATCCTCTTTTTTTCTTCTTCAGTGTTAGTCACATGCGGACAGGTCTAGTTTAAGAAGAGGCCTGACGCCGCGCTAGGTGATGCGGATGATGCGGCCTGGTTTCTAAACACAAAGCACGCAATGCAAGGACGTTTTGGGCTTTCTTAAGAGGACTCTTGTTTCACTAATCAATTTGGCTCTTCTTCTTTTTTAACAAACCATCCTCTCTTTGTTTCCATCCTCTTCCGACACCACTACACACAAAAAAAACCGTTTCATCGTCGTCTCACTCTCTCTCAGCGGCGTGACCGGCTTCGCTTGCACCCTCGTCCTCTCAGCTTTGCCCCGTCTGTACGTCATCGCGCCACGCACCGGGGTATCCCCGCATCCTCCTGCGCACGAGACAAGTCCGATTGGAGCCCTGTCGACGCTGGCGTGTGATTTGTTCAGCGACCGACCATCGGGGATCGCTGAGTCGCAGCTCGCTGCGTTGCCGTTGACGCCGAATCCCGACACTGCTTGTGTGGCTGCACCAGTCTTCATCCTCGCGCTGGCCCGCTGCCGATCGCGTTCCTATTTAGAGAAGCCTCGCTTCCCATCATTTGCTGCCGTTGCTGTTATTGTGGCTGTTCAGAAAACAAGCTTCAGGCATTGACGACTTACATCCCCGTCCTCCCCCATGACTACCCTCAGCAACCTAGGCATTAAGCGAAGTGCAACAGAGCCAACACCTGTTGCAGCCAAAATCGCCGCCGCCACTCTCAACACCAAGAACCAGCTTGAGAAGGCTTCCCAGGACGACCAGGAGACAACTCCTAAGAGCGTCTCCTTTGACCTGCCGCCGCCGCTCAAAATGGAACGGCCTCGGTCCCGCTCCTACTCGCGACCAAGCCCGGGCAGTGTCCACACGAGATCGCCATCGCCCATTCGAAGAGAGAGATTGTCTTCCAGGGGTCGCCCAACCACGCGGCGCACCTCAACCAACGACTCCAATTCCAGGCCGAGCTCGAGGTCTAGCTCCCGGTCCCAAACTCGGTCTCCCAGCCGTCGACGCCACCGTCACCACCATACAGATCAGCGATACCCAGAGTATCAGAAGCATACAGAATACCAGAAATACCCAGAATACCCCAAGCACACAGAGCAGCCAAGACATACAGACTACGATAAATACCCAGAGCACCAAAAGCGTTCGGAATATACAAAGCGCCCAGAATATACAAGGCACTCAGAATACACAAAGCACCCGGAATACACAAAACACCAAAAGTACCAAAAACACCACGGCCTCTTCAAGACATCTGCCAGCTTCATCGCCGGTATTGGCCTGGCCACCGTCCTAGCCCACAAGGTGTGGCCCAAGGGCGTCATCTACGGCGGCGAGGAGGAATGGGAGCGCCCGAGCCAGCGATCCTCCAAGCACCACCACAACCACCACCATTCCCACTCCCACTCACACTCGTCGTCTTCGTCGGGCGACCGCCACCACGAGCACCACAATCGCCGCCACTCGACGTCCGACAACCCCCCCGCCGCCGAGCGCGTGGCCGACCACGCCCGCAGCGCGCATGGCCGCGACGCCGCCTACATGGAGGAGACGGGGCCCTTCCGCCGGGGCGACAGCCGCAGGAAGTCGCTGGACCCGCGGGCCTTTGAGAACCTGGAGCGGGAGCGGGAGCGGGGCGAGCCCCGGCGCGGCCGGCCCACGTTCCGCGAGGAGAGGCCCCGGTCCACCGTGCTCCCGTACCCCGAGACGCCGTACCCCGACGAGCAGTACTACGTCCCGGCCCGCGCGAGGGCCCGGACACCGTCACCTGCGCCCGTTCCCGCTTCTGCTGCTCGATGACATGACCCAGATGGAGCGGCGACGATGGATAGATGCATTAAAAACTAAAATTGGCGATAAGACGAGATTGTAGAAGAGAACTGTGGCTTTTTAGACCTACAGAATTTTTTTTTTTTTTCATTTTTTCATTTCTTTTGGAGTTGGTTCATTAATATTGCCTTGGGTTAAGCCAGCATCCATCTTCTTGCATTCAATCAGCATATACACATACATGAGAACACGATGACGATTAGAATGTACACCTGTTAATAGTTTACATTTGCAAACAAAAATATAGACTGTTTCTATGCTATCACCTTGTCTTGTGACCCAAAAAACTCCAACAAGCCCATGCAAACTTGTCCAAACCCAACCAAATGCTTCGTTATAAAGTGTGATAAGTGCAAGTCTATTGTTAATAACAGGTTCCTTGTATGCCAATTCATGATCCCTGGTGTAATTCATCCTCTGATGCGGGAGGGCTGCTTGGAATGGTTTCCGTCGTCTCCCGCGGTGGCAGGCCTGCCAACAGTGCTTCGTTCCACTTCGCCCCCGCTGTCCGTCGCACCAGCTCCGTGTTCAGAACATCCCCAAAATATCTCTCCCGTCGCGTTGCTCTTCTCTCTCCGCCCTCCATCGCTGAGTAAGCGCTCCGCGTAGTCCGCATCCTCTTTCTCTTACCGCCTTCGCTGAGAAGATTGCCAAGTTTGACGCGCTCCGTCATCAGTCGCTGGTCAAACTCCACAATGCCCCTCACCCATGGCGCAACATCTAACACGATAAGTTTGAGGGTGCGATCAAATACCGATGGGTCGAGGTGGGTGAGCGCGGCCCTTTCCGAGATTGCGATGGGGTCAAAAGCAAACGCGACATCCATTCGCGTCATCTGGTTTGAAATATGATTGAAGGATGCGTCCAGCATGGAAATCGCTCGTTCCTCGTCCACTGGCTTGAGCACAGAACTGGGTCCAGTTTGGGCAAGTGTCGACGTGGTCCTATCAAGTTCATGTTTGGCGAGTGCTCTGAGCGACATGGAGAATGAGGCGTGGGGCTTGCATGGAGATGCTATCGGATCCGCCTCTAAGAGTCGTTTTCCCAAAATGTAATCTTCCCTGCTCTTTGGCGTCATCTCGGGGAGTGTGGTGTCGAGCGCTTCGTGGAGTCCAGTTCCGAATGTACCACTAGCCAGGAAATCGGCGGCACTCATCGCATCGCAGTAGTCGTCATATGCGGCGAGAGTTGCAAACTTTTGTTTCCTATCTCCTGCTGCACCGCCTGTGTTACCTGCCCATGATTGCAAGTCTGTCGAATCGCACCAATCCCCCATGTCCAAACGCCACAGGTCCCAAGACTGCCGCATGGCTTCTTCCTGTGTCTCTAGCGGGTTAGAGCAGGTAGCGATCGAGTCGCGGCTGACCCAGCCCATGCCGTCGCAATAGGTATCCTCGCTGGCCACTCGGATCACGTCTCCGTGCTCATCCAGGTCCTGGCCCTTTGGCCATCGAAGAACGAACCAGTCGAAGCCTCCTCTTCGATCACCAACACCAATCTGACACCAATAGTTGAGTTCAGTTAGCGTTGCCCTGAGATCGTGATTTCGGCACGTGTACAACGACTCGACAGCAGATCGTTGGAGGAGGTGACCTTCGTTGGCAGCAACTAGGATGCACAGGTCCACGGCAAAACTTGTTGGGGGAGCTGAGAATCGGAATATCGCATGGAGATTCAAGCTATCCAACGGGACAAGGCTCTCGTCATTGCACGTCATGACAAACGGCCGCTTTGACTGTGCCATCATGGTCATCAGAGTAGCCCAGAATTGTTTGTCCTCCTCATAGAGAATGTCCACCTCTTCGATCAAAATGAGGGATTGTTTCTGATTCTTCTGGCTGGCTTGTTTGTTCGACTCGGCCTGTTTTTCCTCAACAGGTTTCGATGGCTTTTTCGGGGCAGCTCCGGGTTTGGGCTTGAAGAAGCTGGTCATCATGCCTTGCTTGCCTGAGGTGATATCCTTCGCATCTTGGACTTCGCTATCGCCTTCAGCAGTGGCATCGGCGCGGTGCTGCTGGACCAAATGGTTGCGCGTCATATCGCCCACTTTTTCCAGAATGTCCTTGCCGCTTCGCCTACTGCTGGAATTGATTTCAAAAATTTCGAAATCAAGTTCCTTGGCGACCGCGTAGACAGCGGCAGTCTTGCCGCTCCCATGGGGTCCACTAACAACAACAGCATTTGTCAACCGCTTTTCCTCCTTGGCGCTTTTTCCTGCGCTGTATCCGCCGCGAATGACAGTCTTCTTCAAAAGGCCAGCTCCAGCTGGCGCCCAGTCATTTTCATCCTCGGATATCTCTTCCAGGAAGCCTGCCTCCTCGTCGCTGTCGATGATGAATCCATCCAGCTTGTCCTTCTTTCTCTTTTTCCTCGGAGCAGACTCCTTTGATTTTGATTTGTTCCCAGCATCGCTGATTCCAGTGTCAACAGACTGCACCCTAAGAGTCTGTAGCCACTCTCTGAGTAGGATTGCTTCCTTTCCGGACTGGAGAATGTGCGCGGCGGATGTGGGAGCGTATTTGTGTGCCCAAGTTTGATTCTCGCATGTTGATCTATCGTAAGCTGAGAGGGTGGTTTCCAAGGACTCATACAACCGGGAAATAGCGGGGTGTGTCCTTTGCGTTGTGTTGTCTAGTTCATCTTGAACCTGCTCAAGATGTGGCGCAGATGCTTTCAACGTTCGGAGCTGTGTTCGTACTCGCTTCTGTAGTTTGCGACCGCTTTCAAAGTGCCTCTTTGGAATTCGCAGCTCGTTAGGTGCTGGCTCAAACTTGTCGTTGTCTTTTGGTATTGTCGCTCTGACTTTGTCTATGTTCAGGGATTTACAGTGGCATTCCAGAATCGACTCAGCGGGTGTGATTGTGACAACAGAACCCTTTGACTTTTTGGGGGCTTCGTCACGACCGCTTGAACTGGCCGTGCAACTAAACGAGGCCCCCAAACCGCGAATATGGGACATATCTCTGGGTGGCCAGAGCGGGTATGTTGCGCCAGGGATTTTTGTGGTGCCGTTGGGCTTGAAGCCAAACTTCGGGGCCTTGCCAACGTTGAAAGGGTTTCGAGATTTCATTGGAGAAACGGGAGTCGACATGAATATTGAGTTTTTGGAAGGGGGCGAGGATTTGTCCTTGGAAGCTGCACCAGTTGATGGTCGCCCTTTCTTAGCCTTGCCCGAGAAAAAAGGATGGGCATCTTTTGACCCGGCTGCCTGGCTAGTTGCATCCTTTTGCTTCTTGGGGGCACGCGAGGCCCGAGACTTTGGGGGAGTAGGGGGAAACAGCACCTTTCCCTCCAAGATTTGAGAAATCTTATCCCCCATATCCTTTCGAGAGGCATCGTCTCGGCCATACTTGATGCATACTATTCGGGTTGGCGTAATCTTCTTCGGTTTGGGAGGAGAGCCGAGAGTTCCCGTCTTGGGATTCCATTTCAAGACTTTCTTCGACTTCGGGGGTGTCAGGGACGCGGCAGGTTCAGGCTTAGGTTGTGCATCGGGGGTTGATGCAGATTCGTAAGGTTGGCTTGCAGGTCGAATAGAGATGTCGTTGAGTGGCGGCGTGGGAAAGCCACTGGCAGCGGCATCGATCGTGTGCTCGTTTTTGGGTTCCGACTCGTGATGTGCGGCCTCGAGAGCGACGAGGTGGGAAGTATTTTCGTTGCCCTGATCCTGACGCGGCTTCTTGAACCCAACACAGCCTTCAGGTATCGGAGGGTCGGTTTTTCGTCGCTTCCTCTGCGTGGTGTTTGAGTCGAAATCAGCGTCTGGAGCATTGGTTTGAGTCTCTTCAGCAGGAACTATGGCTGGAGGTGCCTTGGAGAAGAAGGGATGGACCCTTTTACCCGTCGGCTCTCCAACAGTCTCTTGGACCATTGATGCCACTTCAACTGGCCCCATTGAATCGCAAACAGGTGAGAAACAAGAGTCGAGTTGACAAGGGGATCTTGAGGGCGTGACGGTCGAGGGTGGTGAACCGACGTCAAAGTCAATGCCAAGCAAGCATTGCTTGAAGAAAGATCTGTGGGGCAATAAGGAAGAGAGGAGTAAAAATGCTTGGTTGCCAGCCGAAAAAAGACAGAAGGTTGGATAAGTCCAAACCACTCGATTTGATTCCCAGTGGTTGACCGAGCAAGTCTTGGGTGTGGACCAAGACCTTGCCTGTGGCCGAGGGTCGCGTTAAAGTGCTAACAGGCGAACGCGTTCAAGTACGCGCCGCGAATAAAGAGAGGCGCTGAGGTACGTACCCCTGCATTTCTCCTTCAACGTCAGGGAAGTCGGGTGGCTCGTGCATCGCGCACCCCACTAAGCCGGAGCAGTGCAGAAGCCCCACTACCGGATTTTTGTGTCGGCCCGTCCAGATATTTTTTTTTTTGAAGCTTCACAGCCGGCCATCTCGACAAGCCCAGGCGACGGGCTAATCTTGACAAAGCATTGTGTATCTCGCCACTGTACATATTTCCCCGCCCCCTCGATACAGCAGTCGCCATGGCTTCTGAATACAGAATTCACAAGCCATCTGTCCTGGCGACGCTTCCTCGGCCCCTCGACCACACCGAAGGCCGTATCGTTGCCCGGGAAGTCTATGGCCAGCGCGACGACCAAAAGAAGAGAAAAAGAACAGAGCTTGCGGTCGGTGTGGATGGTGAAACTGCCAGCATCTACGATGTATGTTTTTTTGGGTCCAAGGAACCATCTTGAACCTTGCTAACCAGCTGTAGATTCCGGCTTCAAGACTAATCACTTCGTACCCCATCCCTCCTCAAGAGTCCTTCACCTGCCCCCCGTACTCGGTGCGAATTCGACGTGCTGGAAACACTGATGTTTCTCGATATACGTACATTTCGACTAGGGATTCTACTGGCCAGAAGATTACTCTATTCAAAGATGTTGTACACCGTGACGGCAAGACCACCTCGACGAGCACCTCGTCGCAGATTCTCAAGACCTCGCCCATCCAATACATGACTTGTTCTTCAGCTTCTTCTGAGACTTCCCCTGTTGGAGATGTTTTGGCCGTCTGCAAGAACGGGGAGTTTATTTCCCTTTCTGGAGAGACTCTTGCCATCCAGTGGACTTCATCCGCCAAGTCTACTGTTCAAGACAGTGTCGCAAACCCAATTGACGAGTTTGAGGTAGAATATGTAACTTGCGCAACAGTGGCCGAGTTTAGTGAAGGCATCTTCAAGCAGCGACCAGAGGTCTTTAGCGCTCTTCCCAAAACACCAAACGCCGAGCCAGAACTCCTCGTTCTCGTGTCGAAATCTGTCAGCCAGGGCCAGGAGAGCCGTCACGCGGTTGTCCTTGCGGCGGCTTTGGGAAGTTCCTCTACGACATCAGAAATCCAGAAGCTCTCACCACTGGAGATTGTTCCTATTCCTGCTCCCTCCGGCGACAATGCGCCAAGCTACCAAATTGATGTTCAAGCTGGTTTACTCTTGCAGCTCCAGCAAGGGTCACTGAGCGTTTACGATCTCACCACGGCCGTTCCCAAGCTCAAGTCTGTTGTTCAAATGGACAAGGCTGTCTCCTACTCACGCCTCTCTCGACCATTTATCTTGGCGTGCTCCCTCGATACAATTGGCCTCTACAACCACCAATACCGCTCTATTCACGCGAATGCCTCCTTGGATTTGTCTGAGCTCCCCGCCGAAAGCCAGAAGCCCAAGTATTGTCAGTTGATTAGCTATCTCCGCAGCCAAGACATTGTCGTAGCCTTGATCGATAACGTTCTTGTCTCCATCCAAGTCGAGCCACCCAAGAACCACGGCAAGCGACGCAAGCAGGGTCTCTTGATTGACTCTATCGGACGAGGAACGGCCGTCGAGATTCCTACCAAAAAGTCAAAGTCGGAGAAGGTCGCCGATGAGTTTTCACGACAGGTTCCAGGCACAATGACCGAAGAGTATATGACGAAGCTCCGCGCTGAGCTGGAGTCGGCAGATGGATATCTTGGTACTGGTGATTTGGCACAATGGGAATCATTGCTGCGCAAGCGATTCCGCATGGCTGTTCGCGTCCCTACCGAGGGAGAGGGAGCCGATGCCAAGCCCGAAGCAGGATCTCAGGACCTGCCGGAGTGGCAGTGGCTTCCAGGCCCTTCCTCGTATGCGGCGGTTGATCGTCGCTGGGTATCCTACGCCATTAGTCGAGCTTTTGCCATCTCCATGACGGAGGGCGAGGAGCCACGGCCGATGCTGCAGCTAATCCTGCCTGACAGCAACGTAACCTCTTACCTTGTTGTGGCAGGCCATCTCACAATGTCAAACGTGAAGTCGGCATTCCGCGAGGAGTTTGATGCTGAGGCACTGAACAATAAGAACCTTGCTCAGGATCTGCTCTCTGCTCTAACTGATGCTGATCCGTCGATGACGCTTCTGCTCAACTACCTGCAATCAACGCAGCTTGGCGAAGTAGAGCTTCTTTTGGCAATCCGAGCACTCATGCTTAACTTGGACTTGATTGCTGGTCCCAAAAAGGCAGCGACTAAACTTTTGAAGAACGAGCCTGAAGGAGCCGAGAACTACGAGATGGACCTAGATGATCTGGAGCGGGACATTGCCATCACCGAGTACTACCTGGGAGATGACAGCAGCAGCCGCTCACGCGGTCTGACATTGGCCTTTACAAAATTGTGGCGCTTGCCTGCCATTACTACAGTCAAGGCTCTTCGGGCTACGTTCAAGACGGAGGAAATTCTTTCCCTCATTTACACACTCCGCGTGGAGCTTGTCCGAGGCGCATGGACATCACTGTACGTTGACCCCACTAGCTTCGACGCCGAGGGCAACGACCCACCTCCTGACGGAGTCGTTACACTCATTGCGGACCTCCTGGGACGGTGTCTCGATGCCGTCGGAGCTGGTGGCTGGCTGTTCAACGATGCCATTTCATCGACGGACAAGGCCGAGGCCGGAGATTTCCTCACAGCATTGAAGCTTGAGGTGACGGCGGCACTGGAGGGCTTGGAAGAGGCAGTATACCTCAACGGCATTGTTGGCGAGGCGGTCCAGTTCGGCATGTCAGCACAGAAGAACGGAGCCACGCGACAGGCTTGGAACACAAACAAACCAATCTCAATGCAGCTTGAGAGCGCAGAATCCCGACTCTTGCCGCTCGGCCTCAAGACAAAGCAACTGCCGACAAAGACCAAGGTGGTATCTGGAGGCGAAGTTGTCCAGCGAAGCTTGCGAGAGAGGGGCCACCTGATCAGTCAAAAGGTTGAGGCGTACTCTCTTGAAAAGCTGGCGATCTAAGGCTCGCATTACTCGGAGCAAACATGTTGAAGCCCGGGGACTCGGTGATCCGAGGCGCCGACTGCGGAGGATGGGGCTGATGGCGCAGCGTTGCAACGGCTACTGCTTAGCACATGAGGGGATGCGGCTCAAAATTCAAGTGGATATGGCGGATTCGGCACGGTGTTTGGCTTGGCGCCGGGTCACCGGGCTAGGACAGGGCGAGACTGGACAAACTTTAGGTTATTGAGTCACCGAGGAAGCTAGGGAGATAGGTTGAAGGATAAAAGTTGGATGAAAAAAAAAGGCCGAGGTGGCAAACAAGGAGCGGCTACACACGGCGCGGCCTCGGCGGAGGTGCGGAACGTAATCCAAGAAGAGGTGTGGTTTTTGAGATAGGATACCTAGAAGCCGGGGGATGCTTGTGAAGAGTTGAAAAAAAGAATTGCCGTGGTCATTTCTAGCATGAAGCAGGCAAACTGGAGGAGTTGATGGACCATTCTGGAGTTACATATCAAGGTGCATATTTTTTTCCCTCTGCATGACATGGACCAACCAATGATAAAGAATGGTGACACCGAATGACTATTTAATTGTAACCCAAAGCTGTGCATCTGAAAATGAGTCTTGCTACGATGCGTCAATGCAAAAAAAAAAACAAAAAGACACTTTTCAGGATGCATGTGAAGTGGCATGGTGACGGCATCTCGATGCGTGTTGAAGCACTTTGCTGCAGTCCTACGTTGATGGCGCAGAGCCACCCTCGGCGCAGAGGTAGCCTGCAGCCAGTGAGAGGGCGCTGAATGGCGAGATCTGCCTTTTGAGTCAGCCTGATTTCTGCGTGTCGTGCAGCATCGCGTCTTGGCAGAGCGATGCCTGAATGCAAGCATCACCAGCAGCAAGCATCTGGCACTTTGGTTGCACTTTGCGTAGCTCTCTTGCACATGTGTGTGCCCCGTAGGGCTCTTGGAAAGGCATATTCGGAGCCCGACTGCCGGGTTGGGTGGTGCGGTGCGCAGCGGGGCGATGAATGACCCGGGGGGAAATGCTGGGAAAGATATCAAACATCAAGGGCGACAGTCAACGCATTGCTTGAAGCAACGATGTCGGAGGGTTGAATCGGGGAATGACTGATTGGGGTTGCTGCCTGGGCCGGGCTGGGCTTGGCTGGGCTTTTGGCTTTTCCTCGGACTTTGCGGTCGGGCGCAGGCTATTTGGCGAAGCTATCTTGTCATCAATCATCATGGCCGTCCCATCTCACGGGCACTCTCTCTCTCTCTCTCTCTCTCTCTGCTCCAATCTCCATCTTTTGCACAGCCTCACTCGATGATGGAGCAGTTTGCCTTCTGCTGCTGTTGTGGGGAAACATGCTGCTAGTGGTGCGAGTTAGCGCATCCGCAGACCGGGAACGGCTGCAAGAAACCCGACGAGGCCAATCAACTGGGCGGCATTGCTGGCTGGTTGGTTCCGACCGAAGCCCTCACGAGGACAAGCCCACTGCGCCATGACTGCACCATGTGGGAGAGGGATGCCAGCTCCACACTCAGCCTCGCGGGTGACCCCGATGAAGCGAGCTTCTAGAAGGCGCGACGAATGGGCCCGCTCGTATCTGGCATGGTCGGATTACGCCGATGGGAATTGCTACGTAATTGGGGACAAGAACGCAGGCGATAGGGGATAGAGTGGAGTTTTTCTGTGTGTTGCTTGTTGGGGATTTGCCTCTTCCGCATCGTGTTCTGCAGCCAAGTCCCGCAGGCCAAGCCTAGCCCTGGCAGCACCACAAAAAAACAAAAAACAAATCTGGTTCTGCATAATCTGGGTCGAAGGGGAAGATGAGGGGGGGAAGGGGGCCATGCCAGGTGTTATGTGCGTGCGGAGGTGGTGGAATTGCACATTGAACCGCGATAAACATGTATGATGTGATATGACAAACATTGTGGACCCCAAACTTGAATGATGAAGTCAAGAAGCATGTGCCGTGCTTCTAAGAAAAGTAGCTGGGAGGGGGGATGCGACGGATCGACGGCGAGGGTTGACGCTTTGGGAGACACACGGCTGCGACTATCAAACACCCGGTTACAGAGCATGGTGGTGGCCTGGAGCGTTGATGTCTGGATTGGCTTTCTGGGGTTGAATGGGTGGCGGAGAGATTCAGGGTCGAGGGGCAACCCCCCCCTTTTTTCCCTGGTCTACCGCGGGTACGTTGCGTCGCATACACGAAAGAGGAACAAGAAATAAAGAACAGGGTTATGGGCGTGCGTGTTTGTTGGTGGTGGTGGTGGGTGTGCTAAAAAGGACAAAGTCATGATGGTGGTTGGTCAGCCCTGCGTTGGCACGGCCATGATGCTATAGGGCGGGGCAGGCTGTTCGCGGCTACGTCACTGCTGGACCGGCGGACCAGGGGGTGGTTAGCTCTGCTGTGCGCTTCTTTTTCTTCTTTCTTTTTGCTGGTTGCACTGCGACTTTGATGACTGGGAGACGAGACGGAGGGAGGGCGTGGGAAAGGGAAAGGGAAAGCTCTGGGTAGGGCGCAAACGGGTAGCGAGTACGGCTGAGGGCATGCGTTAGCCCGCTGTGAGATGCGGACGCATTACGGGGCGCCGCAGTACTGCGTACATGGTGAGAAATGTGGCCGGTTGGGCGTCGATTATTTGTTGCTGTTCGCTGCGTTGCTGCATGTAGCATCGCATCGGGGCGGGCGGTTTGGTCACACCCCCCACCACCCCCGGGTCCCTTGAGGTCGCCCTCGGTGCGCTAACGCTGAAGCTAACGCTCGCAACCCACTGACGTTCGCCGCGCCGGACGAACTGGCTGGAGCACGCGCCCAGGACCTCCAGTCCATTTATTCATTCAAAGGCCCGTCTGGCCCCCAGCCCACGGGATCTGTCTTTCTCTCTTTCTCCTCTGCATCTGTCTCTATCTTGTGATTTCTCCTCATCGACATCCTCTGGTCCCGGGTTCTGTTGTCGTGCAGACCCTGAGAGCAGCCACCCCACCATATCTATCTGCTTGCTGCCCGCCGACTTACACCAGCGAGTTGCACTTTCGGCCTATCGCAACCACTAACAGCAGCAGCAGCAGCAGTAGCGGAACCAACAACAACACCAACTACACCAACACAACTTCACTGTAGCAGACCCAACACAGGCATACAAAACACACAGACACACAACAAAACTCAGCCCAAGGAAGGCTAACCCCCTAACAATGAGTGGGGGTTCCACCGTCGAACGCATCGATGCCGTCGATGCCTTTGCGCGCACCCTCTACCTTCGCGCCAAACAATCTGGCTTCGCCTTTGAAGATGTAGCCTCCGCCGTGCGCCAGCTGCACCTCGCGCTCCGCCACCTGCGCGTTGAAGCCGCCGACCCCGATTCCGTGCTCAACAACCGCTCGCACCAGTCGTCGCCCGTCTACTCACGTCAGCTCCAGCCCATGATTGAGGACTGCGATTTCACCCTGGCTCAACTCGAATCCACCCTCGACAAGTTTGGCGACGGCCGACCCTCTGGCGATGTAAGAACCCGCGATGACCGCCTATCAGTTATCTACTCGCGTATCATGACGGACAAGGCCCACGTCGACATGTTCCTCGACACGGTCCAGCTCCACCACCCTGACAACGAGCCGCAGCCGGTCGTCGACGAGCGCCAGCCAGGGCTCGAAGACATCAAGGACAAGGTTGACCAGATTGCGAAGAAGCTTTTCAACAAGCGGGACTGCACCGATTTCAGCAACGACGAGGATGGCCTGTGGCTCGAGTTTCGGAGCGAGCTTGAAAAGGAAGGCTTCGATCCCCAGGTTCTCCGTAAGCACAAGGTAGATTCCATGCCCGCTTCATTGCTTATAAACCTCGTGTAACGAACAAATGGCGCTGACTCTCACTAGGATATTCTCCGAGCTTACATCCGCGAGCTTGAGTCCGTCAGCAACATGTCTGGCGGCAACTTCCCCACTGTTCGTGGTCTCCTGGAACGCGACGCCAAGTCTCAGCCTACCACTCCCCAGGAACTGCCGGCTTACACAGAAGACAAGTATTTTGTCGGCATGAGAGATGGGCGCAACGTAGATAGCCACCAGGCCAAGCAAGTTCTCTCCTCTTCGCCCCAGGAGACAGCCAGTGATTCAGGCGATTCCATGGCCGTCATCTCCACCAAGGATCTCATGGCTCTAGATAGTCTCGGCAATGGTATGGCGGGTCTGAGCCTGCACCCGCCTAACCACCATCAATACGGCGTCTCGCCCCCAGATCGTGGCCATAGATACTCTTCCACCCACACAGGCCCCGAGCTCTCCTCATCTCCAAACTCTCATATTCTCGGGTCGTCGCCTCGGTCCATGCCGCCGATGCCAGCCTACGGAAACGGGGCCTATGGGACGAGCCCGCGGAGCTACTCCCGTCTGGCTCCTGACCGATACGGCAAAGACATCCCGTCTGAGGCGCAGTGGACCAAGATTAGGCGCACCCTAGTCAGTCCCGAAGTCCTAGAGCGTGCTGGCGTGCGGTACGAGGCCCGACCGGACTACGTCGCTGTCTTGGGCCGTCTGTCGCGGGAACAGATCACCGAGTTCGCCCGCCAGAGCGCTGAAGCCCGTGCCGCACGCTCCGCCCGTCGCCCTACTGTCCGTCGCTACCGCCGGCGTGCGCATGATCGGGATGACTCCAAGAGCAGCCGGGATGACGACGACGAGAATGCCATTTCCGACTCGAGTGAGTCGAGCGACTCTGATGATGGCGGCAAGGCAAAGAAGAGCAGCTACCCGATCATCATCGAGCCGCCGGAGGAGAAGAACAAAACATCCCCATCCAGCACTGTTATGCCAAAGCCCATCCTCAAGAACAAGAACGAGAACCACGTCCGCTTCGACCCGGAGCCGTACGAGGTCGACCCGCGTGCTAGCAGCTACCGAGAGAGGGATCGGGAGCGGGATCGGGATCGCGACAACCACCGTGAACACCGCCGCCGGGATGATTCGTCCCGACACAGGAAGGACAGTTCTCGCCGGAGGTACTCGGATAGCAACGGGGACCGCCGCCGCGAGAGGAGCGATGACTACTACTCCAGCGGCCGACGACACCACCGCAGCGACCGCCGTGACTCCAAGAGGGACGACCGCGATCGTGATCGTGACCGTGCCCCCAGAAAGAAGGGCTGGGGCGAGGCCCTCGGCGCAGTTGGCATCGGCGGTGCTGCCGCTGGTCTCCTAGGTGTGCTGGCCGAAGCCGCCGCTGCGGTTTAAAACCAGCCCACCATTGCGGTCAATTGATGACTGGCTCATCATACGCCGCTAATCTTTTTTATGACTTCAACCTTTCACACCCGATTTTCTTTGTATCACCTTTTTTCTTTGTCTGCTTTATGCGACTTGGCTTATGGTTTCCGCGGCAAGGATATACAGAAAGTGTGCCCCCCCCCCTTTTTTTTTTTCTCTCGGATCACAGAACAATTGCCTAAAAAACTGTACGATTTCTTTTTGTTTTTTTACTGTTGTACATGTTTAGTGTAGGATCTTCTATGTATGATTATGATGAGTTTACGACATCAACGGCTACGGATTACAGTCTGCAAGGTTGGGGGTTATCAGGGTGTGTATGGGATACAAATGGAATGGATAGATACCCGGCCGTTACTAAATGGATTTGACTTTTTTCTTTTTTCTTTTTACCGAATCAATTTCTAAAATTTGGTTTGCGTTTGGCTAGAGTGATATAATACAGGGTCAAGAATGCTACGTGCACAGCTCTCGCACCAAAGTTCTATACCATTGCCGTTCATGTGCATCCCCCGGATAGGGAGCAACACCCCTTGCCCTGAGCCTCTCTCGAGGCTTACCCGTCGATTGCTGAACAACCAATTGCCGGTGTTGCGGCCAGTCGTAATCAGGAAGATTCCCCTGCCTCTGCTCGCTGGCGAGCATCATGCCTCCCCAAGCCGCAGGCATCGTGTGACGCTTCTCCAAGGAAAAACGAGAGCGCATCAGGATGTGGGAGCGAACTATCGCAACACGGCCTTGGGCTGTCCTGTACGCAACTCGTTTCGGAAAGAACTCGCCAAACTCAGCCAGCAGGTCGGGAACGACAACCTTCATGAATCTTCCTTCGCGTTGCCATTTGGCTTTGGACGCGGTTTTGAGGATGTCGCTAAACCACGAGGCAATGTGAGACCACACGTACTCCTTGCGTGTCTCTATCTGCTTGCGCTGGTAGCTGAGTTCGGTTATTTCTTGGAGAAGGTCATTTTCTATTACGTTGCAGTGCTCTTCTTCAATGCGACGATAGTACGGCACCATTTCGTTGCGAATAATGTCAATGGCAGCACGGTATTCGCGATTTATGATGAGCGCTTTGATATATATACTGTAGTCTTCAAAGCTCGGCTTAATGTTAAATGGGTCCGAGGTCATGACCTTCCAGATTTGAACCACGTTTTTGGATTTGACAATGTGCACGGGATGGCCCCCCGCCAGTTGGCGCATCCGTTGGACGGTTTTGGATGCCGCCACGAAGGTCCAGGCGAGCAAATTGGACCATATTCTGTGAGGTATGGGTATGCCGTATCTGTACGACGAATAGACAAGAAGATGGAGAGCTGGCCGGATGCGCGCCATAGCCCCAAGGGCTTCAACGATACCATCGAGGAGCTGTACCGTAGGTGCTCGGGGATTTCCTAGGCGAAATTCTTTGCCCCTCGAAGCGGAGAAATCGGCCGTCTCTGGATCTTCTTTCCACTTCAAATAAAATCCTCGCTTGAGGATATCGCCCTTTATTCTATTCAGAGAGCTTGCTCTTGAATACTTTATCATTGTGGCTCTGAGAAAGGCTTCGTCTATGAGCCTGCCGTCGACTTTCGAACGAGTCCAGTGGTCCCGGGCTTTGCTCTTTTTGCGAAGCCACATGCGCAGGTCACTGTGCATGTAGACCCGGCTGCGATTGAAAGGTTTCTGGAGCATGGCATTGGTGCTCAATCGCAGGCGCTCCATGCGGTGGGCTCCTTCCTTCGTGAAATTATGCTTGTGCCTTGAGTGGCTATACTGTGAACGAGCCAGGGCCACAACACGCGCGCGATCAAACTGGTAGTAGGAGGGCTCGGTAAGGTAGTGAGCCTTTGTGAATTCAGTCCAGAGGCCCGTGTGACGTGTTTTGTACATGTGGTCTCTAGACAAGTTGCCTAGAAAAGTGATAGCACTCTTTGAATCGGAAGCCGCACCTGCACACCGAATGGCGACTTGATAATCTAGTGGATTCATTCGGATCCCAGAGATACGACGGGCATCCATGACTATATCGATAGCACCAAGGAGTGCCATGCTTTGGATTCGCACGCCGAAACTATCTAGATAGTTTGACGACTCAATATACTGGGTTTGACCAACGGTAATGTTCAAGCCATGTACAACATCATTGGCAGGGTTTGTTAAGGGGTCGATCCAGCGGAGGATCTCTGAGAAAGTATCCGCTGGGAGCTTACACAGCTCGTCCAGGGCTGCTTTCGCAACATCGCCATCATTCTCGGTGAGAGCATTGGCCCATTCTATAAATGAGGGAACGATTCGTGGCACGTCGCGGTATTGGATAGCTTGGAGGAGGCGCTCGAGGGGCGTTTGCTTGCCAGCAGACCCAGCCTCACCCTCGGATATTGTCGAATCTGGGAACCTCGAGACAAAGCCAAACTCGGCCACCGAGTGCAATGGCTCAGACAAGAAGTTCGTCGTCGGGTCGTGCGTAGCGTGGAATGACCATCGTCGCTGACCCACAGCGGGTCGTGGCCTTATCGGTGGGTCGTGGATCGGTCGTCGCTGGTGCCGTAGCGCGGCATTGGGAGCTATGGCGGGTGGAGAAGCTGGAAGACAAGTGAGACGGGGCGCTAGCCAGAGGAATTGCCGTGTAGACATGGCACAAGGCGGCCCTCATGAGCGATGGATGATTTGAAAAAGGAGTGAGGAGAGAGAACCTGCAATATAAAGGACCTCGGTTGGAGAAATGTAACCGGATTTGATCGCTTTTCTGCCGTGTAACCCCAAGTACCGGCCACTTCCGCCTCCCGCACAGTATGACAGTTGGAGACGCGACGGGTACAAGGATATCTGGATCCCGGATAGTAAGGTATTCGGAAAAGCCACCAGTTAATGCATACACAGCTCCGCACCCGAGGATTTTCCACACACACAGCCCGCATCGCCTTTTGCACTGATTCCACGAATAGCCCTGTCGACAACCTCAAGCCGCCACCCCCCTGACCCTCACCCCCCTGTGAAGGCTGTACCTCCAGGGACTTCATAAAACCATCAAAGACGAGTCGCTACCCGGATCCATCATCATGGCCGACGCTGGCGAGGAGTCAAACCACGTCTCGGAGCCTCTCGACCTCGTGAGGCTCCTGCTCAACGAAGTCGTCTTTGTCAAGCTACGAGGAGACCGTGAGCTCAAGGGAAAGCTTCACGTAAGTTCCTCTGAAAATTTATTAAACCGGCGGGGCGACGGATGCTGATGTTTTGACAGGCCTACGACAGCCACTGCAACTTGGTTCTGGGAGAGGTGGAGGAAACCATCTACACTGTGGATGAGGATGACGAGGATGAGGAAATCAAGGTGAGCTTGCATGCCCAGATTTGACTCATACAAATGAGATTCTAACCTTTCAATCAAGACTATTAGCAGGAAATCTGAGATGCTCTTCGTGAGAGGTGAGTGAGGTGCAGCCCTCATTTCAGTCCAGTTCACTAACCCTTGCCCAGGCGATAGTGTTGTTCTCATCTCTCCTCAGGTTCCCTTTTAGAATATCGGAATGATGAAACCACATCATCAAACATATAAGTTCCCGATGAAGACACCTTGCGATTAAGAGCGCTTGGTCATGGCTAATTTATGAGACGTTGTTGGCGCATGTCTTGACAACAAAAAGTCATTAGCCACGTTTCATGAAGTCAAGCCAATATCTAGCTCGGGGCATGAATGTCCATGCTCTGCTTATGTCGAATACATGCGTGACGGAGTGAAACTAGTGTTGGTCGGTGAATTGATGGGAGCACGTGAGTCTGTTGGTGTTTTATGGGTCCTTGACATGATAGGAAATGATAGAAAAATAAGACAATAGCAATAGCGCAGGACAATATGACTCTTACTTGTCCAGCTGATAGTTTGACGCGAGGGCAATCGTGCCACGGGATTGAAAAGTCTATGATTTGGCTCTGTGGAGAACCATTTTAAGTTGTTCCGCTCTTCAGAGCGACCCAAAAGTTGGAAACATGTCAGTGACCCTGGATTGTTTAACCAAAAAGAAGAAAGGCTTGGGTGGGCTGTTGACGACTGAGTGACGTGAACAAGTTGCGTAGTCCCCAGCTGATTGGCCTGCATCTCCCACCGTTGCAGCTTATTGGCACTGTGGCTTGGCCTTGGGTAGAGATATTCTTGTATCCAGTGTGAAGATTCTTGCAGCAAATCAATGCCTGGCCAAAGAGCATCATGCTTAATGGAAAGTGGGCCGGAGCTCTTATCGATAACTCGTTGGTGAGTAACTCCCCGCGTGGAGGTCCCTTACGGCCAGGATCCAGGGACCGTATCCATTTCCGTCTATGACTCTTGTCTCAGTCACCCGGCGAGAGCAAACAGCGACCACCAAGGCGCAGCCATTCCCAGGCAACCGTTCCCGTGTATTTATATACCTAAACGTCCCATCCGCTGGGCGATTTTGCTTTTTGCCTTCTTCTTATGCACTCCAATGATTGATCGAATACCGCTGTGATCTATCCGTTGAGGCGGACCCGCATGACCTCACCACCACTGCTAGGAATACCACAACGATGTCTGGCCACCCGACAAAGGCGTTAGCGCATGAGAAGCGCAAGGGGGAATCGGCAAGTGGAACCGTTTATCAAACACCGTCCTCAAACTGACCGTATTCGTAGGCGCTGAGCGACTTTGCCGAATATGTAGAGCAGCAGCAGAGCCTCCGTTACCCAACCTCACGAACCGCCCCCAGCGACGACCCCGCCGCGATCGCAAATACAACCAACACCAACGACCAGCACCATGCCGAACTTGATGAGCTCTTTGACAATCTTGACCTCGCCGACTCTGCTCCCAGGGTCGCCATCAAGGAATTGCTGCTAGGATCTGACGAGACGACTCTGAAGCAGCTGGAGGACATCATCGCCGACCGCCTGGAAGAGTGCTATGGCGAGACCGTGTTCGAGATTGGCTACGAGAACAATGGCGACTCCATGCAACTGACATTGGAGGAGTGGAATCGTGCATACGCTCGACTTGAAGCCGCGGGCAAGCAGATCCGCGCTGACTGTGACTTATTGTTGACCAAGAATGTGGGCGGCGACAAGGAGGCGGCCAGCACGGCAGAGAAGCCTTCCAAGGACAAGAGCTGCAGCGGCAAGATTCTAATACGTCAAAACCCTGCCAAAGTTGAGGATGTCATTGAGACTCGTATAGCCGTGGTAGGAAATGGTAAGAATGTGCCAAGTTGGCCTGTCGAACTGTCGTTGACATGTTTTAGTCGATGCTGGCAAGAGTTCCATGCTTGGTGTTTTGGTTAAGGGCGATCTCGACGACGGCAGGGGCAAGGCCCGAGTCAACTTGTTCCGCCACAAGCACGAAATTGAAACAGGGAGAACCAGCTCTGTTGGCATGGAAATTATGGGTTTCGACACCAAGGGAAATGTCATCCACTCGGAAACCCCTGGCCGTAAGCATCTTCTCTATGTGGTCTGGGACTTGACTTAACAAACCGCAGGAAAGCTCTCATGGGAAGACGTTGGTAAGCGAAGCGCCAAGGTCATTACATTCACCGATTTGGCTGGTCACGAAAAGTACCTCCGCACGACAGTCTTTGGGTTGCTGTCTAGTAGCCCCAACTACTGCCTGCTCATGGTCGCAGCCAATAATGGCCTCATTGGAATGAGCAAAGAACACTTGGGAATCGCCCTGGCTCTTAATGTTCCCGTCATGGTAGTCGTGACCAAGATTGACATTTGCCCGCCAAACATTCTCGAGGAGACCATTACACAAATCACCAAGATTATGAAGAGTCCCGGGGCTCGCAAGATCCCCACCTTTATCAAGAATCGCGAGGAGTGTATCAACACGGCGACGCAGTTTGTCAGTCAGCGAATCTGCCCCGTTTTCCTTGTCTCAAATGTCACTGGCGAAAACCTCGATCTTGTCCGGACCTTTTTGAACATTTTGCCTCACCACGGACGATACAACTCGGACGCACCGTTTGAATTCCATGTTAACGACACCTTCTCGGTTCCGTTCACAGGCACTGTAGTGTCTGGTATCGTCAAGGCGGGAGTTATCCACGAGGGAGACAATGTTCTTGTTGGACCAGACTCTTTGGGCCAGTTTACGACTACCGCCATTCGATCGATTGAGCGCAAGAGAATACGAGTTCCGGCGGCATCTGCGGGCCAATCGGCCTCTTTCGCGTTGAAGAAGGTCAAGCGCAAGGATGTGAGAAAGGGTATGGTTGTGCTGCCCAAGATTGAGGGCCAACCGGCTCCCAAGGTACATCGGGAGTTTATTGCTGAGGGTGAGTCACTTGAACCAACCACTGCCCAACATGATTGCTGACTCGTTGCAGTTCTGATCTTGTCGCACGCGACAACCATCAAGACCAAGTATCAGGCTATGCTCCATGTTGGACCCGTTTCTCAAACTTGCGCCATCATCGACATTGACCGCGAGCTGATTCGCACCGGAGACCGTGCGACGGTTGCGTTCCGCTTCGTTCAGCGGCCGGAGTACCTAGCGCCGGGTGACCGTCTCCTCTTCCGAGAGGGTAGAACCAAGGGCCTTGGCATTGTGAAGTCAGTCGGCTACGACCCGGAGCACCCATTGATTCCTAAATCAGCCGAAGAACAGAAGCAGGCACCCCCACAAGAGGTCAAGGTGGGGGCCTAAATGATACTATCACGAAGTTTGGTTAAGCGGGAACGGGTTGGGATTCACAGCGAGGGTGTGCGATACCATGAAGACTGGCGTTTAGGGTTTATTAATTCCTTGGATTTTACGATTTGTACCTTTCCTTTCTTTTGTTTCGTTTCCCGACTCTCATTAGGTATTATGATGTTAACTTAGTAGCTTTGCTCTTCTTCTCAAACCCTGAAATTTATTTTTGAATAACCATGCGCTGTCAATCTGTCCTGCATTTGCACGTTTTCAATGAACTGGGGGGTGCTGTCCTTTGCAGCTCCTGACTGTACCTCTTGCATGAGGACCTTCTTGGGATACTCCATGAGCTCCATGATGACGGCGTCGTGCTTGTACTCCCTGTCCATGTAGATGCATATGGCCTTGCCCTCGATCCAGGCCCTCTGGCTGAGCCACCAGCGGTTGAAGTTTGAAATCTTGACGTACCACCACACGAGTAGCAGCATGGCCTTGGGGTCCTTTTCCTCGAGGAGGCGGCGGTACCGCGTGTCCAGCTGGCTGATGAAGGCGAGGAAGTGCACGATGTTGTTGTCGTCCAGCTCGACGGGGAGCAGCTGGGCAACGATGGAAGCGGCAATGTGGTACGGGTTGTCGCGCGGCTCGGTGGCAGCGGTGGTGTCGAGGCCGAGGAGCGGGTAGAAGAGCGCCGGGAGGGCGTCGGGCTGGATGGGAGCGAGGCCCTGGGGCGTAGCGAGGTTGACGGGGCTGAGGGTGATGGGGCGGAAGATGCTCCCCGGGCGCGTCGGGTCGGCGAGTTCCCAGACGGCGCGCTTGCCGTCGCTCATCTTGAGCCAGTCGAGGTCGGTGGAGTCCGGGTCCTTGAGGGGCCAGGCGAGGTTGGGGTCCGAGACGCCGACGAAGGCGAAGGCGGCGGAGCCGAGGAGGGCGGCCGAGGTCCAGAGGGCGTCGCGGTGGGTTCCCGGGAGCTTGGCCGGCGCCGACTTCATGGCCGCCGAGAGGTTGCGGTGGAAGAGGGCGGTGCCGTGGTACCAGTGGAAGGCGAGGGATGCGCGGTGCGCGGGCGAGAGGGTGGTGGGCGAGAGGTAGGTGTCGTGCAGGAGGGCAAAGGCGAGAAAGATGTGCAAGAGGAACGGGTCCTGAGGTGAGCAGTTAGTTTGATTCTAGGATGACAATGATGATGATGATGATGTATTCTCCGTAGAATTCTCATATTTGAGGTTCCTTGACCATCAAACTTCCTTCTTCATCAACAATAAGAAACACGACATACCGTAGACCCGAGTTGAAACGCCCCGTCCCGGTAAATGGCCCTGGCATTCGCGGCGCCAAACGTCATCATGCTCCGCATCCGGAAGCGGTCGAGAGCCGCAAAATCCCCGGGCGTCAGCTCGTAGGAGCCCTGGGGCCCGTCGACAACGGGCCCCGCCACGGGGATGCGGAGCCCCGGCGCGGGAGGCGGGAGGCCCCGGTTCGGCCGCGGCACGGGCACGTCGAGCGTGAGCTTCATGGTGGCCGCGCCGCCTGCCTGGCGGGCGAGCTGCAGCGACGGCGCCGAGCGCGAGTAGCTGCACTCGAAGCCCGACGACGCGCACCGCTTGCATGTGGGCTTGGTCTCATCACACTGTCGTCAACCCGCGTGTTAGCTTTTTTTGTTTTTGTTTTTGTTCTTGTTTTCTAGTCTTGCTTGACTCGCATCGCATGCCCTTGTGATGCGCCTTTTTGGCATTGGAGGGGGGTCTCTCCTCCTCCATCTCCCATCTATCTGGCTCCCCTCGCTCCCTCGTTCAATAAATGCGGTGAGCGAGTAACGATAGATAGTGTCTCGGATGAGGGGGTGTTGCATGTGACGGGCTAGGAAAGAAGAGGGATGGGACGGGGGAGCGGGAACAAGGGAGGGTCCTGCTGACCTTGACGCTTCGAAGCTTGCAGTTGCCGCATCCTAAGCGCGACTTGCGATGGGGTTTTCGCTGGCGGATAGCCAATGGCTTGGCCTCATGCTCCGCGGAAAGCATTATACTTTTTTGCTGAGCCTGTTTTTTTCCTTGTCTGTCTGCTTGATGGAGGGTAGACAAGATAACACAAAGATGGAGGGCTGGTTAATAGACAGACGGCAGTGGAGAAATGAAATCATAAAAGACCACAAGGGCGGGAAATTGAAAGGATTGGGGAAGGATTTGCTAAAATCCCGTGCGGAGATAGCGGAGCTAGCTAGACTATGTCATGCAACTATGAAATGGTTTATGTTTACTACACATGTACTTCAGCCCGCTAGGATGAGGTGGACAAAAGAAAGCATGCAACTAAAAAGGCATGTTTTTTCAGGACGGAGCGACAACTGATCCCTGGATGCCGAGGACAGGGAAGAAGGAAATAGGCAAAGGGAGAAAAAGAAAAAGAAAGCCACCGATCTACCCGCTCTGACTACGCATCGCTTCCCTCGCCCAGCCTCGCGGCGCTGTGCCGTCTTGTTCCCTCCCGCTGACGTTATCTATGCACGGCAGCCAGCGAGTCGTTGAAAGCGGGTGCCTGTGATCGTCGGCCACACCAGAAGGGGCGCTAGCGCCGAGGGAGGGCTTGACAGGTCGGAGAAAACAGGGCACATGTGGTGACATCACCCTCACCAATCATCAGCCCTACACATCCCCCCGGTCGTGCTGTCACAAGAAGATCGTCATGGGCCGGCTGTCTCGGCATTGCTCTAGCCTCAAAGTCAGTTGCTCTTGCTGGGTGTGCTTCCCATGACTTGCAATTGGGTCCATTGTGACACCGCATTCTCTGCCCTGCGAACCATGTCTGTGTCACAGCATTGTGTTGGTTGGCTGTTAAGACCAACCAGCTGAGAGGGCAGTCATTCTCGCTGCAACTTCTGCCATGGCCCTCGTCAATCATCGCCGTGGTCCGTATTGATAGTCACTGCACTGGCACTCGTGTCTCAGATCGTTGCGTAGCGTAAGTGATGCTTCATTCATAAGATATATAAGAAAAACTATGCGTCATGTGGTATCTGAAAAAATTCACCATGCCTCTCCGGGATGCATTCATTGCCCATATCTTCGCAAAAACCATCCCATGTACAAAGCCTCCCAGTGTAGATGTATAGCAGTGGCATATGTACTGCATCTCCTCTTTTATATGTAAACGCCAGCCCAGTAAGAACCGTCATGTAATTCCAAACGCCGCCAATGCTCTCATGCACTGGTCCAAACTTCCCAATCCACCTCATTCATCCAATGCAGTGCAAACGCTTGCTTGGTATAGTAAACAGTTTAAAACACAAGGAAATTATTAGTGTAAATGCATGCGTGCTCTTTCGAGCCGCGTCCTGCATGAGCATAGTTGCGCCATGTGAGACGCACAGAGGCGGTCAGCGTTCCTTACACTGCTCTCGCGCCTCGGCGTGTGACGCTGCTCATGTCAAGGTTGATCATGGGGCGAGTGATCTCCAAGCTTCGGCTCGGCATCCTGCCGCCAGGTGTGTTGGGGTGAGCCACATTGACTCGCCCAGTTCGTCCAAGAATTCTTGGAGGAGTGTCGTCCGAGTCAGAAGAGTCGGAATCAGGGCCATCGTGTTGCGCAAGCCTTGCGAAGTAGTCGGCGAGACCATCCACGCTTGGCGTACCCACCACCACGTCATATTGCGGAGGGGGTGTCATGATTGTCTCTTGGATCATTTCTGGGTCAAAGTTGCCAGATGGAGGCGCAATATCATCGTCAAAGGCCGGCGGGTTGAAGCTAGGCGCCCGCAGCAAATGCATTGGTCGAGGTTCCTGCTGACCATGAACATGAGCGGCCTGAGGGGGTGCGGGAAGGCTCTCGCGCCCCATGTTGGTGCCGGAGAGAGATCCAGTCGAAGAGAGAGGCGAGATATCGGTTGGGACCGTGACTGCGTCGGGGCATCCGCAGCTGGACTGGAAAGTAGCAGCTGGGTGAGTAGAACCGGAGTAGGCTGGAAGGTTGGTGTTGGCATAGGTGGCTCGGCAGTTGAGAACAGTAAAGGGAGAATCAATGCTGATCTCAAAGTGGCGTCGCTTCTTGCCAGTAGGGTCATCGGGATCTTGGCGGCTAATGCGCATCACGACCTGGGTAATTGTTAGCATGGTTTGTTTAATATGATGTGAAGAAGAAAAAGTCCACTACATACCTTGATCCAGTGGTAGACGTTGACATTCTTCCAGCTGCAGTCGGGGTGAAGTCGCAAATCCTTGTTCTTGGCCATCATTTCGCAGGTGGGGATCTGCACGTTGGCCTCAATCTCGGTTGCACCCCAGAAGCTTTCGAGTCCCAGATCCAACTCTCCAAGAAGGTTTTCGGCGGAGTCGGGGAGGGGGTCGGCCGTGGTGTGTCTTCGAGCGGCCTCAGAAGCCCGTCGGCGGGCGGCGGCCTCGCGGGCTTCGCGGCGCTGCTCAGGGGTGAGTTCACCACCTCGGGTGAAGCGCAAATCGGATGACTCCCACTGCGAGTCCAGGGGCTTTCCAGCAGTCTTCTCGAGGAGGAGAATCTTGCGACCGGGCTCCTTTCGGGTGACACGCTTGTCGTTGGTCCAGTACTCGATGGACTCAGTCACGAACACCTTGAGCTTGTGAACTTGCACCTTCGCCAAGGGAGTGAGCTTGAAAGCGATAGGGATCCTGCTGCCAATGGGAAAACTCTTTCCAGAAATGATGATATCATAGTGAAGTTGGTCCTCCCACTGTCGGCTAATGGAGATGGGTTCCGACATCTCCAGAGAGAGCTGGTCGGGAACTCGAACAATGGACAGTTCCTTGGTGCCATGGAGGTTGGGCTTGAAGGCGCCAGCGCGATCGACAGTAGCCTGGAGTTCCCAGGTAACGGATCCGTAAGGAAGTTTTGTAGTCTCGAGTTGGTGGTGGTCGATGGGGAGCTCGAATGTATAGTCGTAGATGCCGGGATAAAACACTCTGTAGCCCTTGGCCTGGGTCTGCGAAGCGATCGGGCTCTCGTCCTTTTGGAAGCTTCGGGATTGGACGCTCTGAAGGGACAGGCGCTTCATCTCCTTGGCAGTCATGTTGTCGCGGCGCGATGAGCTGCCATGGCTTGAGTTGGGAGCCAGGCTGATGGAGCTGGTGTTTCCGCTGGGGAGGTTCTCGCTGCCCTTGAGCTGATAGGTGCACTGGTTTCCATACTCGGTCTCCCATCCATTGTTCATTGCGTTGAAAAAGGTGAGGACCTGAGTGCGCAGGCTCTCCTCCTCGTGCTCGTCCTGTTTCAGAGGGGGGATGCCTTCGGGCCAGTCGGTGCGGGCGCGGCCAAGCAGCTTGAGCTGGACAGCCTTGATCTTTACATTCTTGGTAACGCGCAGCTGGAGCTTGCCGCGCAAGAGGGCGGTGCCTGTGTTACCATCGCGGCGGCGGCTGCTGTCGTGGTCGAAGCCGGACAAGAAAATGTTCTGCTCGGCTAAGAGGATGGAGCATGAGACTCCGGAACCGGATGCGACAGGCTTAGGGACTTCGGCCACAAAAGAAGTGACGGAAGACTTGTTGGAGCGGGCGACAATGTTATGGGGATTAGCCATGGGGAAACCACCCGGCATGGGTGGATTCACAAAACGGGCGGTGGCCATATCTGATTCAGTGTTGTTGAAAAGAATTGGCGTTGTGGAAGAGTTCGTTGTGGTCAAGGTTAAATCATGTGCCGGGGATTCGGGGCGGTTGTCGTCATAAGGAGGCGGGGCCCCAGTTGCGCTTTCCCCGGTTGCGTTGGCGGCAGAAGAGGCAGGTGGCCAAGTCGCGCGACCAAAAGAAACGGTGGGCGGGGTGACCTCGGAACTCTCAGGTGCCGCACCCGTAGCGCCTGTTACTTGTGTGGCTGCGGCAGCCGACGACGAAGACGAGGATGACGAGGATGGCACAGACGACGAAGTCGCTTCCGAGCTGCTGAGGTTGGTGCTGCTGGTAAAAGCACCCAACAACTTGCCAATTACAGGGCGACGCGTTACAGCACCGTCGTCTCGAACACGTTTGGGTGATTCGGCTCGTCGGCGGCTCTTAGCCTTGGATGCTCTCCGCTTTTCGTTGTACCTACTGTCGCCGGGCTGCAGCGACGGCGTCTGGCGAGGTAGCGCGGATGGGAGCGGTGGGCTTGCAGGTTGGCACTCTGCTCGCAGTTCTCTGGGAATATAGCCAGACGGGTAGCTGACGATGTGGATGGCCTGAGGGCGAGCTCGTCGAGGGCCAATTAGGGGAGCGGGGAATCGCGCAGTCGCCAGAGAGGTCGACTTTTTTCTTGTGAGGCGAGGTCGGTAGTAGATGTTGGCGTGGGCGGTGATCCAGTTGGAGCGGCGCTGTTTCTCGGCGGACTCTGTCATGGTGGTTAATTGAGTGGCTACGGCCAACGGGTTGCCAGCAATGGTTAATGCTCAGCCGGTGAGCGTGTTGCGAAAGTGATGCGCCAGTATGCAGAGAAGAGAAGAAAGAGAAGGGGAAAGATGTAAACAGCAGAGGGGTATCTAGATGTATGTATTGGTGCTTGATGGCAAGGGCTAAATGGTGGTCACCTCGCGCGCAGGGAGGGTGTGCTTGGACTTATAACTCAAGCCAGGCGGGACTCGTGAACAAGAAAGCGGGCTATATCTTCATTGTATTGAAGGGTGACCGCGCAGACGAGGATGAGGGTGTGTGTGAGGGGGGCGGGGAAGACAAGACGGTGTGCAGTGTAGTGCAGATGGAGCGGGGATTAAAGCACAGGACAAACAAAGCATCCAGACTAGGGATCCTATATGCGCTGGCACAGAGGGTGAGGGTATCCAAGCAAGCCGCCAGTCCAGCGACCAGGACGGGGGAAGACCAAGGCGCCGACGCAATTGGCCAAACCGGGACAGTCTGGGCAGCAATGACGAGGTACAGGGGTCTGGGGCAGAAGGCGGCCAAGATGGTCGACGTCTGTTGGCGGCGTTGGACAGTGGGGAACTAGTGCGGGCGAGCAGGGGTTGCGCAGGGCGAGGGAGCTGAGCAGGGATTGACTTGGAGGAGTGCAGTGTTTTTCCTTCTGTGGAGAAGTATGATGCTCAGTGTGGAGGAGCGAGAACGAAGCGGAGTAGCTGTGTCTTTTATTCCCTTGTCCTTTCTTTTTCCTTGATTCGTCGCCCTCGCCTCCATGGTAGCCATGGTAGAATGCGGCGTGGGCGAGTCGCAAGCAATGCAGATGGGAGAGGACGAAAAAAGCCACGAGTAGGAGTTGGAGTATGGAATTAGACCGCAATCTGGCATTGACGCAAGTCTATGGCCGAAACTGGTAGCACGAATGCCATCATCATAGACGGGGGTGTGCGCTATGCTTGCCAGGGGGCGTGCGTGCAGGGATGGGAAACGAAATCCAAGACAATGAAAAGGAAGCACTCTCAAGCAACAGGACGAAAAAGAGAGAGAAAAAAGCACGTACCTTGTGATCCGAAACAGGCTTTGATGGATCAATCGGCCAGGGCGTGTTTTGCAGCTTGCCTGGGCGGGTGTGGATCTGACTGGTTTTGCTTGTACGAGCAAGCTTTGTAAAGCGTCCTTGGGCTCTGGATAGCGGCGAGAGCTACAAGCGCTCGAGCCAGCTAGGGGACTATTCACCGTCTTGGTGCGAAACTTGACAAGATGTGTGATCAGTTTAGGCGCCCAAGATGAGCTCCCAACTCAGCTTCAGGTCGCAAAAATGCTGGAACCGGCGGGTAAAGAACGGTGACGAGATGCTTTAGTGGGCGGCAAAGGCGGCGGTTGCGAGGCCAAAAAAAAAGTTGGTGTTGCTTATTCCCACCCGGGAACTCCGCAAAAAGAAAGACGCTGCGTGCTTGTCTTGCCTCTGGCCAGGCTAAACAACAACAAAAAAAAACAATAATGCAAATTTCTTTTTTTGTTCCGGCAGGCCAAAGCCACAAAGCCAAACCCTAAAAGAGTAATTGACGGGCTTGTCTGTATTGCGGCGTAAATGTGTCGAAAGCGAGCGCACGGCCACGGGCACACGAGAAAAATGCTGGGAGCAAAGGCGAGGAATTGCTTTGCGGTGCTGGGCTGGGCTGAGATCTGAGACCGGCGAGGGCGAGAGACCAAGCGACGGCGGAATGGCGCGAAACCGGGGTCTGTTTTGGGAGCGTGCCAGGGAAAACGTCTAGAAGCCCTCGGGCGGTGGACTGTGCACAGGCTGAAAGCAGGACTCGAGCCGGAGATAGAGTGATTGATGGGATATGGAATGGCACCCGAATCCTTACTTGCGGCGGCTGAATTGGCCAGGTTTGTTGAGGGAAGGGAAAGACGGAAGATGGGAGGAGGGAGATGGGATGATGTAGGCCGGCGGTTCCAGGTGCGAGAGGATGCGGAGGGGACAGCATGGAGGAGGCGAAGCAGGAACAAGGGCAATTTTGCTCGTGTTCATGCCTTTCCATCGTCATATGCCGATCAAGCATTCTGCCTGTCCACCTCTTCCCAGCATAGCGCCGCCCCATTTGAGGAACAGCTCATCCGCCAAGCACAAAAAGGGCCATAAGACAACACGACACCACGGAGCTGGCGGCAGGGTGAGGTGAGATGGCGAACGGCAGCGCGGCAGCGCGCAGGAAGGAGGCTAGCTTTGCATTGCATCTGGGTTCCAGCGGGCCCACGTCGCGATTCGGTGTCTTCCATACCGTCCCATCCCGTTCTTACCGGCGCACTGGGTTTCCCAGAGGTTGCTCGGCGTCGTTTCTTTTGCCATTGTATCCGCTGACGCGGCGTAGGCGGCGTCGGCAGCTCCCCCAAATGGGCGTCGCTCGTCCCGTCTGGGTGATCTGACCTCCTACGTAATGCATCGAGGCTGCGACCCTGCTTTTTCTGTGGAAGCGAAGCTTGGCCGGTGTCGGTGCCGGCCATCGTGCCATGTTCACCTCACCGTGATTGGCCTGCCCTGGCCTGTCATCTACAAAACAAAATGCAATCTTCAACTCCCCAGACCGGGCGATGCAAAAAATGTGACACACACGATTAGGCATGGATGGAGATCCCAAATGATAAAAGAAAAAGAAACGAGAAGCAAAAATCTAAAACGCCACAATCAATCGCAGGCTCAGCAACCCAGCGCCGTCACGTCCTGACCCTAATTGCATCTACTCTTGCAAATGCTTATCGGAACGTTAAAGAATCCGATGCGCGTCAAGGTTTTTTGACTCATGCACACATGCCCCCCGCGATTTCTCTTGGCATGGATGCGCAAATGCGCCGCATGTACAACTAGACAAGGTTTTTGTTTGCGCCGCAGATCCGGCGTGGCACCCATCTGTCTGCAGTGAACACAGATTTCCTTGGTTCCTACGGTTCCCAGTCCATTGGAACCAAGGAAGATCTGAGATGCAGCGGGAGCCGCAGCGACATGAAACTGACCATGATGAATGGTGACGATGGAGGCGGGAGCGCCAGCTGGCGTCCCGTCACGATCTAGTACGTGACTGGCTCATCGCTCGAGAGGACAAAAGGCTGTTCCCTAATGGATGAGGGGAACGATGTCGTAGCCGAGGGCCATATTGTGCCCTGCTCGCCAGGTACAAGGGCAAGCCAGCCGCTGTGCTGCTCCGCAGTGGCGGTTTGAAGTGACCGGTTCCGTACTTCACGGTGTGTTTACTTTCTTGTTGTTTGCATCAAACGGGTTGGCGGCTAAAGAAGCCGATCCCCACAAGCAACATTTACCGGCGAGCTGCCAGGAACATGCCTGCACAGGCAATTGTCAGATCAAAGGGAATGCGTTCTCGCCAACTGGAACCGGGAGATCAATTCAGCAGGACAATGCCCAATGTCACGTCGCTGTGATGACACACGGCTGCCCAACAGAAAAAAACAAATACTAACAAGACAGATATTGAGTTGACGAGCCTCAAGGCTGAGCCCTGTCTGCAGGGTTCCTCATGCACAAATGGGGCCGTGGCTCGGTTGTCTCGCCGCCTTGCGCTTGCCCGCGTGCAGCACGCGCGCTGTCTTGGTCACAGTGTGATGATGTCTAAGCAACCCCGAGACATCCGCGTACTAATGCCGATGTTAACGATTGCAACCAGCCGCGTGCGCTCGACGGGCCGCTTCTGATGTTACCCATCGGGGAGCACCAGCAAGCACCGCACCGGGCACTCCGGCGGAGGAGGCCAAGAGGGAGCAACCGAGATGCCGGGGCATGCACAGTAGCCAGACAACGTTTCGGGTCCCCCAGCAAACGGCGACGCGGCTGGACTTTCTTGCGACTGGCTCGCCTCCTCGTCTGACCCAGTGCGCCTCACGGGAACATGCTGGAGGAGCGGACGCCTGGTTGGCTGCTGGCGCCGGGATTGCTATAGCACGGCAAGCAGGATTCCCTTGTTTCAGAGTCGTCCGCTGGTTGCTGGCCATTGTGTATCAAATTTCCCCGTCCTGGGAAGAGCCCCAGGGACCCCTGAGGCGTTTGGTGGGGGCATGGTGAAGCATTGGCGCTGGCGCATTTTGTCGACCAAAAATAAAAAGAAAGCTCGCGCTGGTGGGGTCCGCCACTAGAGCCTTTTCGCATCGTGAATGCGAGAGAGCAGGCCCGTAGTCGCCTGGCCTTGCGTGCCCCCCCGTCCAAGGACGAATTGAAGGACCCCGACATGGCTTTCGTCATGGTCCACCCGCTCCAGGGCCTTATCACGATGCCTTATAGCGGCCATGACGATGAACCACCGTGAACGAATGCCAGCGCATTCGCACGTCGATCATTCAGCCTTTCTTTTCGCTTCCTTGGATCTTGTCAATGGCCTGACAGGCATCTCCTCGCCCATCAAAGTGTCAAAGTCAACAAAAACAATCAACCACATTGATCGTTTCCCAGCACCCACTCATTGTTTTCCCTCATCGGCGGGCATCTACCTTGTCAACCGATGATCACCAGCAGATCTCGTCGCAGCCAGTGGCAGATGGGCCAGATGGGGTTACGCGAGGGGGGGCCAGTGCGCCCACCCTCCCTCATGCGAGTAATCAGGGAAGCGCAATGCTGCTTCTCGACGGACTTGACCAGCCAACTGGGAGAAGCCCGAGTCAGTGCGCACCTCTCTTTCAATGCCCAGATCGCTGGGGCTCGCATGCTCAAATCACGAGGAAGCTCGCGAAGAAGCCTTCTGGTTTGGGGAACTGCAGAAACACGGGCGCGCTGTTTCGGTGATGACCGTGATTGACCATGGACCGCCGGCGCGAGGGCCTAGACCGGGGTCACCCCCGGTCGCCTCAAGGGCCCGCCAGTGAGGTCATTTTTCAACTGCTGGGGGATCTGAGGCGAGCTCTGTTTTTTTTTTCTCTTACTCTTTCGAGAACACTTCGTGACTAGTAGCGCCCGGGTGACCGTTGTTCGGTCGCCTATCTCATTTGCACTTGTGAAAGTAGGGCTTGGACAATCGTCCGATGGTAAAATGAGGGTCCCTAGATGCTAGCGGGAAGCCATTGGCGCTCTTGGCCAGATAATGGCACCGAGATGTGAACGCCTCCCGTGAGGGTCCCCGCCAGGTTAAGCCGAGAAATGAAACGGCCATGAGTATCTTCTCCACATCGAGATTTGTCGACCATGGAGGTTTGGATTTCCATCTTTAGACATCTTCACCGTCGAGGGAAGCTAAAGGCGAAGGGTCAAACATTTCGTCAGTCGCATGACTCGAGCAGCGTTTCTCCGTGTCTCCGTAGCATCCCATCTTCAACGTCAAGGAGGGTGGGCCCCTCCCCCGTTGGAGGTTGACTATGGTCCCAGGGATATCGGCTGCTTGGCTTGGAATTCGACCATGCCGCTTGCCGAGCATCGAGTGCCGAGAGGGCGCCAGGTGTCCAGCGAGTCATCGTGGAATGATGTGTTGTGCACATGGTCGCCCGGTGGTGAGCTGTAAACGGGCAACGGCCCTGAAAATCATGTGGCAAAAGAGAGATGCCGGAATGCGTTGCACGTATCAGATCGCCGTGGATGCCCGCCTGCAACATCAATTCCCGCGCTTCTGTGTGGCCGTGGACGTGCCGACGTCGGCCCGCCTCGGCGGCGAGATGCATAGTCAGGCCATGCCAGAGGGCAGAAAAACTACAATAGCCACGATGCTACGCTTCCATTCAGAGAAGCAAGGCGGGAGGAGACTGAAAAAAAAGTCTTTGCCGTCATCTGATCTACCCGAATTGCCGACGCAGATCCCCAGAAGAGAAGGGAATAGGTCGGTGTTTGCTCGCCCCTATCACCGACATCTGCTGGCCCCTCTACCCCGTTTTGCTTTCCGGGGTCCCGCCCCGGTCCGGGAGCCTTCTCGCCGGGTGGATGCCGAGCGAGCCATTTGCCCACACGAGTGGTTTTTTTTTCTTCTTTGTGTTTCTTTTTCCTTTTTTTTTCTGGCCAGTAGATGCGGGGGAGAGACCATGAGCCCAGCCGCGACGGCAAAGATCCGCACTCTGCCTCGTTAATTTCGCCATTGGATGCAGCCAAGTGTGGTGAGGCTGTTGTGCGGAGAGTGCTCTCGTGCCGCTTCCTGCTCACCGTACTTTGGATGCACATGCTGAGGTAAAAGTGAATGGGCCCACGCCGTCGCATGCTTTGGTGAGTGCTTTTTTTTTTTTTGCCGGGCCGTCCATTACCTAAAGAGCCCGCCAGCCTCACCATGGGCACGGAGCTGACACAGCTTGTCCAAGGCCGCTTCCGATTGGTGGCGAGAGAAGGTCACTGCTCACATAGTCGTGCTGCACTGGGGGCATTGTTTCTGCGCCTCTCAGCGAGGAGGGGAGGCTGGCTGAACACTTTAGGAAAGCTCGGGTTACCATATACGTGACATGTACTCGGCACGGGCAAGGACAGGGACAGTGTCCTAGGTTCGCGCAATGGCCAGTGTCTCAGTGCCACACATTCCCTTCTGTTCCCCGTCTTTACCAGCCTTGTTCTTTGACGCTCCCGTAACAGCGGATTACCTCAAGCTGCATTCGGGGATGCTGCTTCTGGACTAATCCGGGGTCGTGATGTTTGCCAATTGAAGAAGCCCTTCGTGTTTTGCCCTGTGGAATGAAGGATGGCAGCCACAAACCCCGTATAGGTAATCCAAGAGAAGAGGATCACGATTGAGCAACTAAAGCACATGTCGATCTGTTGGTCAATGCGATTCATGTCTCGCGGGACATGCATACTGCTGTTACGGTTTAAACTAGGCTCACAGGGGTTTACACAGACGGCCTGTGTGCAGCGATCAGACAGGTTCCATAGTGACTCCATCTGAAGAAGAAAAACGACATCTAGTTGCATAAGGCTCAGTGGAGGCTGGGGATTCTGTAGGATTCACAAAGCGCAAAGACGAGGAAGTCTGCGCTATTTCTCTCATTCATTTCATATTCCATCACAGTTTAGGACGAGAAACAGGTCTAGTTGGAGTCCATCCGCAATACAACCTTTGAATGATTGCTGGTTCGACACTTTGCAAAAAGACCACATATCTTAGCATCAATGTTGGCTGGGATTAATATTCTGCAGTAGCCACGGTAGAGAAGTCCTTCTGTTACAATCATTCAAGGGTTGGATTGTACTCCAGAACTATCCATAAAATTGATTCCGATCACTCAATCAAGGACTTGGTAAAATGTGGGCTCTAGGTTAGCTACAGTATTTGTTCTGTCCTAAATTGTGCCAACAAGGCCTCCGAATCGCCCATCGCAAATTCAGCGCAAGACTTGATAATTGGAAGGTGTTACACAAGGCTCAATCAATGGGGAAATAGTTTCTATAGATTTAGTGGCAAAGGCCCATGGTGGCCGCCTGAGTCTCGCCCCGATGTACCTACGCTAACCTGAAGCATATGTGTAGGATCTAAAGATGAAGAGCAATGATGATTCAATTCCGCCAAGCTGAAATAATCAAGTAAACCAGAAGTTTAAGCTTCCTCAACTGCAATGTTTAAACCATATATATAATGAGAAAAAAATTACAGTAGCTAATAATTGATTACTTCCAATTCACTTATTTCTATATCACTTTAGGTGCAGACCACGGCCAGGTACCGGGTAGGTAAGATTTTTGGGCTGTTTGTTGATTGTAAAACTTGATGGTATTAATCACCTGTGAGGTGAGGGTACAGAAGAGAAGGGCTTCTAATGAGCTCTCATTGATGACACCAATAGGGACTTGTGGAGAAGAGATGTTGCAAAAGATTTCTGGCATCAGACTGATCCACGAGAAGGTTTATCCCACAAAGCTTACAACAGTTTGAGGTTTAGATAGAGTCACCAAATGTAACCAGGGCCCGAGTTTAAGCTCAACTCACTATTTTATTTCTTAGAGATGCACTCGTACTCAATTTTGGGACCAAAGAAATTTTATTTGCCATGGCCGGACTCTCTTAGTCCAGCTTACTGAGGAAGCTCAGATGTTGAAACCCGCAATGTGCCATCGTACTAGTAAAAAGTCTCGACGTTACAAAGAACAAATGAAGAGCTACACGCCGACGTCGTACAGAACCCATTTTTATGCAGCTAGGTCTGAATATGAATATTTAGGGATATGAGTTTCGGTTCGCCTTTGCAGGGCGGTGTTTTTCTTGATAGACCTCCAGGATAATTTGAACACAGGCCCGTGTTCAATACAAGACAAAGAGCATGCGATCCCCAAAATTCCTCGCCCATCCACTGGAGCAAGCCATGCCGATCAGTGAAACCTATTATGATCCCGACTCGATGCCATTCATCATTGTGTCACATCCGCTCCACCAAAGCTTTCTCTTTGTGTCCAGCATTAGAGAGAAATTCTTGTCATCATTCAAGGCTTCCCCTGTCGGCTCGAAGACGCAGGGGGTGCGAATCGGACAGTTTTCGGCAGAGATCTGACAAACGGGCGCCAGTCAAATGTCTCTTCAATGACCCTCCCAATCATGTCCAAATAGGCCTTTGCTGGTCCCGCCAGTCGATTCCTCTCCGCCGTGCTCAATGATTTTCGGGAAATTGGATTGTTCTTGCGTTCGATGACAACCTGTGCGACTAAGGTGCTTGTTAGTATGGATGAGAAACAGAACAGGGAGAGGTCGGTGCTCACGGCTGTCAAGGTCTTCACGCAGGTTCTGAAGCGAGAGAATCGTGTTGTCTTTGGATGCTTGGTGGTTGCGGAGCTTGGAATCGAGAGATAGAAAAGATGAGCTTGGCATCTCGGCTCCGAACTGATTAGCCCAGGTCTCGAGTTGGTCTTTTCGAAAACGCAGCGTTTGTGCAAAAGGCAGGCACTGGGTGTCGTCGAGCTGCTCTAGGTCGTGCAGCACAAAGTCAAACACCATGGTACACCTGAGGTAGGACGTGTGAATGTCATCTGACTTGGGTGGCCTTGAGGGCTGTGGGGTTGAACGATTCATAGCAATCACTATTTAAAATGAAGACCGTAGTAAGAGTTGAAGCAATGAAGAAGATTGTAGTGTCAGAATGTTTGGTTTGGCTTTTGTAGCCTTGTTACAGAAATAGGAAGGAACTATAGTGATTCACCAGCGAGGTTGTTTGGTGAAATACAACGTGGTGCATGTTTGCTGCGAATGCGTGTAGCCAGACAACGATGCGCATTCATCCGAACATCCTCCAAAAACACATGAACACTTAGAGAATTATCATCTTGAACAACATCTCCTTTGTTCCAATTGAGAGTGAACTTGGCCTGCTTTTGAGACACTCGCCATCTATAGGGTAGGGGTTCCAGTTTCAGGGTAATTTTCTATATTTGGCTGCATGCATTATTGTACTATTGGGAGGGAGGATTAAATAAAATATAGTATAGAACTGATTGAGCTGTGGCTATTTTACGTCTTTGAATTGTGAAGTGGCTGAGATACGAAAGTCATTGTTTGATGTTCTACGTATTAGTGTGTTCTCGGCAGGCTAATGTCGGGAACAAAGCCGGCGCCACAGCAAAAAATGGGCCGTGGCAAACAACCAATCAAGCCAGATTAGTTCATCCGCACGGAGTTTGTTTGCTGGTGAACCACGGGGCATGCGAGGAAACTTTGACACACCAACAAATGGTCCCGAGATGAGACTGCCGTGACTCACCTCACCGATACAGAAAAGTCCTGCCAGGGGGGGGGGGGGTCGGAAATTCTGAGGAATCATACCGTCGCAATTGACATGGAAATATTGCAAAGAAGATAACGGAAAAAACAGCCAATCGGCATGGCCAGAAACTGGCACGCGCCCTGATCGGATCGAAGCGACGCTTCAATGCCGGCATGAACTTATTCCCGTTTAAGAGACCGCTTGCAATCTTTGCAGCAGCCATGTTACACTGGCATCACCTTCACCGAGTTTAGAGCCCCAACCAACGGTCGCCGTCGGCGAGGATGCCTCCCGCGATTTGACGAGAATAGGGCGTGCGGGGAGGCGACGTCCGGTCTACGGCCGATGGCAGCCATCCACAATCGAGTCTAAACTCGATTGCTCTCGTGTTAACCTCCCCAACAGTGCTTAGTTTAATCTAGATTATCGACATGTGAGAAAAAAAGAGAGTTATACTCCGATGCGGAGCTGACCCACTTTGGGAGGAACTTATATCAGGGTGAAGGATGCAACGATGAAGCATGGTTACACGGGGAGAAAGCAATTCAGACCTTTTTTTTCTATACAAGTTTCTTTTCGAACAAAGGACCCAAACGGGAAATTGATATCTGATATGGGATCGCCTCAAGAGACTTGTCTGAGTGACCAGACACCGGTTGCTGTTCCGCCGTCAATGTCGGGATCGGACTCCGAGTCGGACTCCCACTCTGACAACGGTCAACCCCGCGATGCGGAACAGGCATCCGAGTCCAACTTTCGTGATCTTGAGTCCAACTGGAGAGGGTGGATCTGCGTGCTGGGGTCGTTTTTGTTCCTAGTCCCATCTTTTGGTAAGTCGATTGGTCCATGTGCCTGATGTGCTGGTGCTGACGACTTCGCACAGGATTTATGAGTTCGCTTGGAACTGTTCAGACGTATCTATCTCTCAATCAACTCCAAGAATATTCCACCGGAAATGTCGGTTGGATCAGCGGTGTCTATCTGTTCCTATCGCTTCTCCTCAATGTTTTTGTAGGACCCGTGTTTGATGCATATGGCCCCCGGATGCTTGGTCCAGCGGGTGTTGTCGGCGTTATCGCCATGTTCTTTTTCATGGCCGAGTGCCAAACGTATTGGCAGTTTATGCTGTGCCTAGGGGTATTTGGCTCCATTGGATCTGCCATGATAATGGTCGTGGCTGTTTCCATTGTGGGCAAGCTGTTTGTTCGCCACAGAGGTTTTGCGATGGGCATTGCGTTGACAGGATCATCATTTGGTTCCGTCATTTACCCCCTGATGCTGCGCTCTACCTTTCAGAGTTTGGGATGGAAATGGTCCATGAGAATCATGGGGTTCATTGCCATGGGCATGATGATTCCCGGCATGTTCTGCTTCTTGCCATACCTGCGATATCGACCGGCAGATAGTACGCAGAGGCTCAAGGGTTCTGTGCTCAACCTTCGGGCATTTCGAAACCCGGCCTTTGATTTTGTCGCTGCGGGCATGTTTTGTTTGGAATTTACCATTTTTGCACTTGGAGCCCTCTTGCCGACTGTTGCCACTGGAGCGGGGTTCTCCCCAGAGGATGGCTTCGTTTTGCTCGCCATCATCGGCGGTGCATCTTGTGTTGGGCGAATAATTCCAGGTGTAATGGGGGATAGATTCGGGCACTTCAACGTCCTTCTAAGTATGATGGCGATAACGATCATCTTTATGGGCACCATGTTTGTTCCCTTTGGCGATCGTTCGGCTACGATTCTGTATGCCTTTTCCGCTCTGTGGGGCTTTGGGTCTGGGTCATTTTTGTCAATCACCCCAGGTAAGTGATCCATAATCACCCGGCTACAGCGGAAATCTAATCTGATTAGTTTGTTTGGGGAAAACATGCAAATCGAAGGAGTACGGAACGTACTATGGTAAGTTTGGAACTTGTTCCCGGAGAAGCTCCACTGACAATCCCCAGGAACCATGAATCTTGTTGTCTCCTTTGCTCTTCTTCTTTCACTTCCGCTTAGTGGTATGATGCTCGATAACATGGGAGCACAGGCACTAGCTGGACTCTATATTGCTGTTATTTTTCTGGCCGGAGTGTGCTTCTTTGCAGCGCGTGCACTCCTCGTTGGTAAATGGTTATCTCCGCGAACAAAAATCTAGGTGATAAGATGATGTTTAGTTTAATGGTGATTTTGGGCTTTTACAGGTAATGAGTTGTATTAATTATGGTATCGGGTTGATCCGAGTTGGGACAGCACAGCACGATGCTCTGATCACCTGGGGAATAAGATTGGGAGTAGAAGGAAAAAGGGTTAGGCCGGAGCATTTGGATTAAGCTAATTAAAAGTTGGTGTACTATAGACACACTAGTGCCATTTTGTAATGCTTTTATGATATGCTTGTATATGTGGTCGTGACACTTGCAAATCGTGACATGATACCAATGGCTACAATGAATAAGACTTAAGGGCAGGCTAGATAGGTTTGTAAAAGTATAATATCTAATCCAAAAGTCCATACAGACACCCGAGACTACATAATTCGAAGGAAATGCGACTTTGCATTTCGAAAGAATGTCGGTGTAAGATGGGACAGCTCAAAATGAGGAAAGCCTTGCATAATTCTGATTTAGCTTGACTCAGCCACATCGTAAAAAGGTAAATCCGGAACCGCATAAAACAAGTACATCTATACCGTTGGCCTGAATCTTTTCCCTTGCTGAAGCCCAACAGCTTGAGCACTGTCTCGGCTCAATGGCTGACGAATTGTCCCACTCCCGCATTTGCACCGTTACTTTCCCACCCAAGCCTGTTCAATCGGTTCTTGAAATTAAAGAAAACGCTCTTACCTACCGCTTAATTCCGCCGCATCGATACCGCACTCCTGCCCCCAATGCTGTAAAGCGTATCGCCAACGATCCGGTCTTCACAAGCTCTGACCGGCAGGCAACATCGTTTCTTCGATTTCCCCCTGAGATTCGAATAGAAATCTACCGGTTGCTTTTGATATCAGAGCGTGAAGCCATTGCATATCCCATATGCACGTTAACCCAGAGGTTTGTTGTTTCGCGCCGTTATGATGCGAGGAATTACCCTTGGACGCGGCACGGGCTGTTCCCAGCCATCCTAGAGTGCTGCAGAACTCTCTACACGGAGGGGATCCCAGTTCTCTACGGGGAAAACGAATTCTACATTGGCTGCCACCAATGGCGGTATGGAGGTGTAGTGCACTCGTGGCCGGTGGGAGAGCGCCCGATGGAATGCATGACTCGGCTGAACACGTATCGGTCAACATTCACGAGGCATGCCAGCACCAATTTGGTGCCTTTCCTTGCGAACCTCAAAACAATCGCGATACACATGGAATCGAGCCTGATTTCGGAGTGGTCCGAATTGTTGACGAAGCACGAAAGTGTCCTGGCACAGATCCCAAGCATCCTCTTCACAACCGGGATTGATACCAGAGAGCTGATTACCGTATGGAACAATTCGCCCCGCGCCAAGGTCGATGAGAAATGGATGTGCCCTGCGGCGGAAGACTACTGCGTGGGACTATTTAGGCCTGTGATTGAACGTTGCATGAGCAGTAGAACTTTGAGGAATGTGAGCGCGGCACTTAAAGATGCTAGCGACTGGGATGGACCGTACTGGATACTGTTTCTTAAAATAGAATAGGCTTGGTAATTTGAGATTTGGAGTATATATTTTATAACAAACTTGGACCAATAATTGATCTTGAAGAAGCTGACATTTAAAGGTCATCATGTGCTTCTTGGTTTAATGTCACCTTCACTCGGAAGCTAACTCGACACAGGTTTCTCACGCCAATATGACTTAGAGCGACGAGAGCGGTGAAACCTGAAGATGAACGCTAGGAGACCTAAATGAATATGCACCCAAAAATGTGTATGTCCCAGAAAGAAGATATTGGTTTATTTCATGAGTCGACAATATGTTTTGGCCGTATGGGCTTATTGTTCAAGCCCCAACCCCAACCCCAATCAAAAGGCGCAGATCTTTACTGCTCCTCGGCACCCTCGCCCTTCTCTTTCCTTTCCCTTCTAAGCTGAAACCCCTCGTGCAAGATTCTTCTGATAATGGCGTTGGCGAGGGGAATTTTACGATCGCCCACGGCCTGGTTCTTGACATCCTCCTCGGACGCCCAGACGAAATCCTGGTGCTCCTCGGGGTCCAGGCGCACCTCGTCCCACTCCTCCACGTCCACCTCGAAGGAGAACTTGCAGAAGAAGCGCTGACCGGTGCGGTTGGTGAAGACGCTGCCGGGCTTGCCGCCGAAGCCGTCGGGGATGACGTGCCTGATGTGCCGCGCGACCAGCCCCGCCTCCTCGTAGAGCTCGCGCGCGCACCCGTACAGCACGCTGGGGTCCTCGTCGTCCACGGCGCCCCCGGGGACCTCCCACAGGTTGGGCATGCTGTCGTGCGACGCGCGCTGGACGAGGAGCACGCGGTTCTGGTTGTCAAAGACGAGGGCGCCCGATGCGAGCCCGTCCCACGTCTTTTGCCTGTCCTTGATCCACTGCGGGCCGGGGATGTTCCATTCGGAAACAGACTCGTCGAATGTGAAGTTGAGCTCGGGGAGAGGCTTGCTGTCCTGTTGCGGTTCCGTCATTTTTGTGATGCTGCTGCTTTTTTCCCCTTTCTTTTTCTTGGTGAAGTTGTCGATATGATGAGGGAATATTCAGTGTCGTCGCCGCCTATAAGTTGGGCTGTCGCTGGCTGGCTGCCTAGCGCTGAAGTGTCAGAGTCGGGGCTGAGTCGCACTATCACATTCCACCCTGAGTTTTGAGTCGCGATTTGGAAAAAATGACTGCTCAGGGCGCACAAGGCACAATTTCAGCAATTGCAAACCACTGTGGCGGTGAGGTGGGGATGGAGCATGGCGCGAGCTTAAACCTCACAAATGACGACGTGCTTAGTTTTGGGAACAAGTGATATGAAAGGAGGTGCATGAAAAATGACGATATGTTTTACAGTTCATTTATTTCTAAATTTATAGCTGGTCTTTGTTTTGCGTACCATTTGTCACTATAAAGTGTCACGAGGAGCAAGATACGCCTAGTTGAGTGATGACAAAACGAAAGATGGTGAGACGGTGCGCCTGGGCATATGAGTTGAAAGATGAAGATTTTTAATATTCAGAGAGTTTTACATTCCGAAGCTTCGATGCAATGATGTTCTCAATAAGGAATTAATGGAATTATATTTATACAAGCAACTACAATTCATCACCAACACATACCGAATACTATATAACGAACTCAAAAGCGCAAATTATCATTCTATGCTGAATTTATTCGGTATCTGGAGCAGACTGGTGAAACTTGCCGTCTGTTGGTTTGGATACTCGGGCGGTTGCTCGTAGCTAGCTGGCTCATCGGGGTTGTGAACTGGCGCCTGAACAGCAAAGTTCTCGGGGATTCTTAGAAGCCCTTTGTCCACAATGTTTTCTTTTACCCAGGCCCTGTGGCTTGGAATCGAAGCCGCCAGACCTTTGGGTGTCTTGGCGGGTGGAACGACGAGTGTTTCGGGATCCGCCACCCGCAGAGCGTCAGCATATGCCCTAGTAATAGCGAGCCATTCCTCGTCGTAATGCAAATAAAACTTTCCTTGGTCATCTGCATCTGTAAATGGCGCGTGATTGGAATCCGTGTGAGCAGGAAGAACGAGTTCCCTCACATCCATGTATAGACGAGGATGAGCCCCGGCTTTGTGCAGCGCAAGAAACTTAGTCTTTGATTGACGCCCCGTGTGATTTGAGGCCTGCGATTTGGATGCAGAGCTGGCCCGTGTCTTGAAAACCGGGAGCGAATTCCTTAGAGAGTCTGGAACTTGCAGAGCCTTTATGGTTTCTTTGATTGGAACATTGTCTTTGTGCTCCACGGTCGCCGAGAACCTGACGTGCATGTGCCCCGAGAACCAATACGAAGGCCGAATGTGATCCATGACTTCGGTCGCGGGCTTGCTGCCTAGGTTGTCAATCTTTGCACTGTCTAGAAAGTGCGGCTTCTCTGCATAGAGTGTCTTGTGGTCACCAAATAACTCAACCCAAGCGGGCCAGTCGTGGCTGAGCCCAATGTCGACCGGGGAGCGGATCTGCAAAAGCCTTTTGACGTTGTAGTCTCTAACATGGTATATGGATCGGATATGCTCTCGTTCGTACGGCAGCCGCTCGCCGTGAGGCTTGTTGTAATCCCCCGAGCTGTAGATACCAGACATGGCAGCGATGCGCCAAGGGCCCTAGCGAACGACGCCAGCAGCCCCGAGGTAGTAAATGTTTGGAGCGAGCCAGCCCCCATGGTACAGTTCGAAGAAGTAGTTGGATGCCTCATGGTTGCCGCCAATTACGAGAGTAAGCACGGGCGCTTTTGCTTCGCCGCTGTAGTACTTGTAAAAGTCACCCAGCTTGCGATACCTGCGAGGCACCGACATGCAATTGAGATCTGCCTGGTTACGCACCGCCTATCATGTGTTAGTCGTGCGCCTCAAATTTGGGTTTGGTGGCTACAAACCTGAAAGTCTCCGCAGATGATGAGAAAATCCAAGTCTGAAAGAGCCCAACCCTTTCCCAAGCATTGTGCCTCCAAATTAGAATAGATTGTGTCTAATTCCCCGTGTCCCTTTTTTATTGATTAACACTTTGTTGCAGAGCCTGGGCCAATGTAACTTACGCAGCCGACGACAGCAACTTTTGGCTGTCGTACTGGGCTAGGAGTTGGAGTCTCCAAAGTCGTCATTTTTGCGATTCGAATGATGAATTACTAGCTAGGACAAAGTGACGTGGGTTTTAACATTGTTAAAATATATCTGCTGTATTGATAGCCCTTGTGTATATTTGGACCATAGGTTGAAAAAGCGGTGGCGGCGTTGAGTCATCGAATTAGGCTGCAGCGCCGCTAACATGAGTCTGCATGGGCGTATTGCAAGCTCGTAATTAGAAGTCGCAGCAAGACTACGAGTGAAAAGGAAAGTAGAAAAAGTTCATTGACTCCTTATTAACCACCCACATAATATTAATCGGTCTTAATTGAGTCTACTTCTCCAGCCACCCCAACTTGGGATTGGGTTAGGTGCAATGCCCACTGCCTTCATCCTCGGTACTCTCTACCATGTCATGAAAATCCCAACCCATAATTTCCTCGAAACTAGAAACATTTCAGAGTCATCCATTGAAAATTATTCAGCATCAGACTCATCCGTCATTGGCCGGATGGGACCATCTTCTGGATCACTGGCCCAGCTACCATCAGAGTTGTCGGCGGCGGCAGCAACCGGCCTGATGGTCTCGGAATGATTGAACAGCTTTTCAGTGCGAAGACTCAACTTTGCAAACTCGAAAGCGTTGGCGTAGTGCCGCTGCGGCTGAACAATGTGGCTTTCGGAGACGGCGCCCAGCCGGCGGTCTTGACATTCTGCCGCCCAACGCCACATGCGTCGAATGTCATCAGAGAGGCGGAGCCGAAAAGAGTTCTTCCACTCAATGGTAGCCACACCGTCCTCGGAATAGTACCCAAAGGCGGCGGCTTGGGTCGACTTGAAATTCCACAGCTCCAAGGTTTGGAGCTGCGACATGCGTGAAGCGGCTTGGGCAGCTCCTCGGAGCAGATCCTCTACTAGGTCGATTTGGATGGGCACACGGGCAAGAACCTCAGATGTGAGACTCAGAATTCGCAGGCTGGTAAACGCCTCTGGTTGTTGCAGCCGATGTCCTTGAGCCGCGGTGAAGAAGTCGACGGCATCCATCATGTTGCAGACCACCAGCTCATGCAAACTGAAGCTGTAATGGGCAATTGTCCTGCCAATACACCGAAACCGAGGGCTCGACAGGTGGGCCGCCGAATCGTTGACGTGGCGATGCTCAAAGAAGACGACGCGTTTGACACAGGCGGGCCACAGCCGGAGGTACGGCGCGTATTCTTGTGTCAAGTTAGCCCATGCTAGACGCCTGGCTGTCACATTGCCATTGCTCCGACTTACCACCGTTTCTCAGGTCAATTCCATTAGAAAATCCCGTAGTGGGTTCGATTTGAATGCGATCCAGGTTTGGCAGACTCAGGAGGATGTTGAATAGAGTTGAACGGTAAAGGTTCAAGTTACCCACGCGCGGAAACTCGAAATCGGTGACAAGGCGCGAAAAGGGCAGCCCGTGTCGACCCCTACGCCGCCCAGTATTTGTTACAGTGAGCCGCTTGAAGCTGGTCTTGAGATAGCCGTAGGTCATGCGCGCCTCCAACGGATCGAAAGTGGGAAGCCCAAGTTCGAGGCGGAGCCTTTTGGTGGCACGCAGCTGCACGACATCACTGCTGTCTTCCTAGGACTGGAGGATACCAAGCACAGAATACATGAAATGACCAAAATCAGCACTCGCAAGAAACTCGCTGGACCACTGAACCGGATAGATTCGGAGCCGTTTAATAGACGACCGGCGTAGGGTGTTGTTGGAAAAGTACCTATCAAAATTGGCGAGTCTCTGGATGTCGACCAAGACAACGCTGAAAACTTCTTGTTCAACCCATACCTGCCATTCTTTACAGACAGTTGCGTAGGGTGCAGCCCTTCCAGCCTCGGAGGATGCAAGGTATTTGACAATGGGTTCCCTCAACTCAGGGGGGAGAAGGCACCATGGCATCTTGACGAATTGAAGCCGCCGAAGGCGAATATATGATGACCGGAGGATCCAGGATAGGAGATAGAGGATTGATGATGGGAGAATGCAAAATAGAAGGAGAAAAGTTGGCGGTGCAGGTCACAGGGCCAGGGCCAGACACGAAGAGAAATACATAAAGAGAGCCTGTCAGGGAGGGTTGGATGCGCGACTTCAAGATTAACGAAAGCCTGTTGGAAATTTACAAGGCAAGATGAGTTAATTTGGCATGGCTTTTATAGCTAATGAAGCATTGGTGAGTTGGGCTATCTCACTTTTAGGAGTGACAGTATTGCTTTGTTTGCGGAGGAGAATACAAGTATGCAAGTTGTCGTTTAAAGCGCTTGAAGCATAAATGCATGGCTTGTTCCGTAAAGGCATAGAATAATGAACGAGCTATATAAAGTTTAATTGAATAGGTTGTAAATTGGGTTTGTTTGGTCGGCGTGGTCGTTTGTGGCGATTCACCCTGTTGGTATCCTCCAAACGTTTGCTTGCTCGATCCAACACGGAAGCATCCTTTCAGCGACAAGGGGACCGTTACTATGGGATATTCTCATAAAAACTGCATCTATTGTTGAACTCCCTGGTAGTCAGTCCGGTGCAGATGACCCCATCAATGGCAAGGGGTATCGTCTTGGCCACTATGCTTGGCGCTGACTTGCACCTCGTCATTGTTGCATTCGACAAACGGGCCAACGCCCAACCCGCCCCGTCACTGTCACTGTCACTGCTGACAAACACGATGTAATTGGATGCTCGCAAATTTAACCGGAGACTCCGAAACGCGAAGCAACGGCCTTCGGGCCCGGTGCAGGCCGATCGCCGGCGCCGTGGGGATGCGGGAGTGAAAACGCTAAACTATTTGCCAAAAAGGGAAATTTCGCACCCTTGCCTCGCGGGCCGGGTGATCGCACCCCCACTCATGCAAGATGCAACGCTGACACTCGGCCCTTGAATGCGAGTTTTCGTACCACCGAGATGCGAAAGTGTATTCTTTTCCATGGATGGAAGCGGGATTTTTTCTTCTTCGCGAGCGCGACCTTGGCGGCGGCTGGGGGTGAATCGTGAGGTATAAAGAGAGGCCTTGGGGATGATGAACACAACCTTTTCCAGCATCATCACCAAGCAGATACAAGCACCACAGAACAAAATCACACCCGCAAACATATCAAGTTTTGATCCCAATAATCTAACTTAGACCAATATAGCATCTCGCTACCCAGCCTTCCTCCTCGCCAATAAACGTCAGGCCCGCATATCAAGCTCTTCAGTCACTTATACAAACATCCCGCAAACGAGCCCAGCAACAATGACCGCAACGGCCTTCCCCTCTACAGTTCGTGCTGTTATCCAGCCGGATCTAGCATCAGACAACCTCGTCATGGATTCCACGCCCTTCCCGAAGCTTTCTGAGCCCGACGAGTACATTGTCAAAGTCAAGGCAGCGTCTCCTTGCCTCAACGAGCTGACATGGGAAAGAAACTTCCCCGGCCTCTTTAGCCCTGATCGCTACCGCGTGCCTTGCACAGAGTGCTCTGGGGTTATTGTCCAGGGCCCCGAGGATGGCGCCTTCAAGATTGGCGACGAGGTCTACTATCGCATCAGACCTGGCGTCACTGGCACTCTCCGAGAGTACACCATCGGGAAGACCTCGCATATGGCTATCAAGCCCAAGTCGCTGAGCTGGGCCGATGCCGCAGCTACTCCTCTGAGCGCGCTCACCGCATGGCAGGGCCTGTTCGATCATGGCTTGCTCGAAAAGGACGCCATCCACGGCGACGCGGCCGCTAGGGAAAGGAACTCCAAGATCCGCGTCCTCGTCACCGGGGCCGGAGGCGGCGTCGGCAGCTGGGCCGTGCAATTCGCCTCGGCTGCAGGAGCGGGCGCCGTCATCGCCGTCGCTGGTCCATCCAAAGCCGCCGAAGTCCACAGGCTCGGGGCGACAGAGCACGTCGACTACACCAAACAGACGGTTGCGCAGTGGGCTGCCGAGGACCCGGCTGCACGGGAGGCCGACCTGGTCCTCGACTGCGTTGGCGGCGCGACTACAGGTAGCTGCTGGGCAGCCGTCAAGAGCGGCGGGACATTTCTGAGCGTTGCAGGCCAGCCCGGCGCGTCGAAGCCGGAAAACGAAACCAAGACGGTGGCCAAGGCGGAGTGGTATCTAGTCGAGCCCAGGGGCAGCGACTTGGCCGAGATCACAGAGCTGATCGATTCCGGCAGGTTCAAGCCGCTTGTCGACAGTGTCTTTTCGTTTGAACAGTTTGCCGAGGCATTTGAAAGGGTTGAGGGGGGAAAATCCAAAGGAAAGGTTGTGATTATGGTCTCCGAGTAATGTCTACTTGGGAAGGGAATATGTACGATAGAGGAGAGTAGGCATCCAGTCAAGGCATGGTAGTGAATCGAATAACATCACATGAATAATACACGTCACCGCAAGCGAGGAAAGAAAACGAGACTCTTAGAATCACCTTTTTTGTTCAGCTTCTCTAAACCTAAAAGCATCAAGATGAAAGTTCATACAGTAAATACAGAAGGGTGACCAAGTGTTTATACATTCAAGAATAGATTGCGCAGGCCCAAAATCTCGCAAAGAAAATGGCTGCTCATCTGAGCGTGATACACCCCATTTTTGGTTAAGACAGTCCTCAGCCCCCCGTATACCTCAAGGAATCGCCAAGACATCCACTGCAAGTCCGGCTCACCTGCCCACGTGGACTCGATCATATTGTTGATCAGCACCATCACAAGACAGGATGAGTTGCAAATGGGTGATGACATATGTCTTGGTTTTGACCCCTCGAGTGGGACTGACCGACCACTCGTAAAAACAGTGTACTTTTGCACCTAGCACTCCCCCGAGCTGCCAGCCCGCTCAGTCGTAAAGGAATTTGGAACAGGTCAATCATCCGGGTCCCAGATAGCCGCTCAAATTTGGAGGGATCTTGCTGGTCATACCGATCCCTGCTTTTTTGTCATACTTCCTTCAATGATTCGTAAACCATTCGACGACATTAAATAAATAACCAGACGCCAATAATACAAAGAGCTCCGAGCACATAAAATCATCCGTGTCATTGAAACTCGCACGCTTTTCCTCCAGTGACGTTCTGGGCCGTGTCACTTGGCGTCCAGATTGGCCTATGGTGGACCCGTATTGCTGTTGCTGCTAAAGCTGAATCCTTGTCCTGTGATGACACTCGTTGATGGGATGAGTCGCGGCCTCGGGCCGCGCCCCATACTGAGACTAACAATAGGTCCAATTTTCTGCCAACAAAACAGGTTGTTTCCTGCGAACAGACATGTGTGTGGCCGTGGCACACCTATCAGAGCGTTGCATAGCAGACAGTGGTCGAGAGCGGAGAATCGTGTTTCATTCCGAGACCAATCAGCTCCTGAGACCGCCCGCGTTTCACTCAGATGCAATGACCGATTTCTCCGCTCTAGCTCGCATGTGGTTCGCATGAGCCTCGAGGCAGCGAGCCTTTAGCCGAGTCACTGGCCACACTGCTGCCTTATCGAGCATGAATGCAGTAATGCGCAGGAGCTTGGCAGCATACCCATTGTGTCCGTCCATGTTGATGCTGGGCTCGATGCCTCCGTTGACAAGCTCCATGCTCATCTTCATCTCTGCAGACCTGAGCACTTCCTGAATCTTGTCCAATAGTTTGACATCCTCTTCTTCCAAGAGCATGATGGCCGGGACTTGAGTAAGATCGACTTGGTCTTGGCCCAGAATGCCCAAGTAGCGACCAACGCGATCCTGAAGAGTCGCGATCCACTCTGCGAGCACTTGAGCGCAATCAAATGCGCAGAGTGCCGATTGAAGAGGCAGCTCCCTGCTTGTAAAGTCGGCAAACGTAACACCGAGCTTGTCCGACATGGCAAGGGAGTCTGCGGCATAAAAGGCCGCTTTGCGGAGGTGCTTTTCCCGGCGTGAGATTGATCGATTGGACATGCCAGCGCCCGGCGGGAACTTGCCTCCGGACAGATCCGTAGGGGAGGTCTGTGTGCCGGGGGAGTCCACAAAAACGGAGCTGTGCACAGAGGGCTCTGAGGTCTCGGTCCCGGTGGATTCTGAGTTGGACCCCGGCGAGTGTTCCGCATGCTGGATAATCTCGTTTCCGCGAGACAGCTCCTTGGCCATACCATCCCAGTCTCGCTGCCAAAACTTTTCCTTGGACCGAGATAGGTTCACAAACAGGCGAATGTATGCGAGATCGAGGAGCGGGATGGCATCAGCTGAGAGTGGGCCCATGCCGAATGGGTTCGGTCGCTCCAGGCTGTGCTGCGGGTTGCTCGCCCACGCAGACTGCCATGCCTTGAGCGCCGGCTCGATGTGTCGGTGCATCTTCTCGGTTTCCTCGTTGGTCCAGACCTTGTTGTGGTGGCGCTGTCGGGTTTCCCAGATGTAGTTGTGGAGAGCATTGATAAGAATCAGGCAGCCAAAAGTGCTGGGCTTGAGGTCCGTCTTGGGGAGCTCCTTGCGATCGAGCGAAGGATCAAATGCCTGCTGGCCGCTGAGGGCAAGCTGCTGGCGCTCGTTTGTGCGGAGGAGCTCGCCGAGCGCATCGTGGAATGTGATGCGGTTGTGGTTAGCCGCATCGATACCTCCCCTGGACATGAAAGCGGTGCTGGACTCCGCGGAGAAAAAGTCCTCGTCGCATGGCAGATCGAGGAAAATCTCCGAGTTCGTCAGGGCCGGAGTGTGGTTGTAGGCCGACACCAGCAGGCTGGAGAGGATAAAGACGGCGTACAGGGTGCGCTTGCGCTCTTCGGAGGCCTTCCAGCGCAGCCACTCGGAGTGGTCCGACTCGGACTTGGCGTTCCAGTTTCCGTCATCTGTCATGTGAGTATCTTGTCGCTCAGTGGCATTGGCACGATCAGGTCGGAGCAAGTCGGCGGCTTGCGCCAGACTAACAAGGGCGGCACAGTGGGTCGACGCGATATCACTGGCAGTCTTATCGCCGCAATTGTGGCCATAGACAACGTTGAGGAGCATGGCCTGGACTAGCCAGACCGGGGTGTGGACGGCGCTTTCGCTGAAACGCGGGCTCTGGTCAGCGACAGGGGTGCTCCGGCGGATATCCGCTTTTCGCACATCGGCTTTTCGCCGTTCCTCGAGGTAAAAGAAGATCATTTTCTTGGCCATCTCAAAAAGCTCGCGGGACTGGGAATGCTCCATTTCGTAGAGCGCGCCTATCGCGGCCATGGAAAGAATAAGACAGCCACTACCGCCTACACCGGGCCGACTATTTGTGGGAAGAGGCAAATCGAAAGACAAAGTGGGGATATGCAAGAAGGGAAGATGTGGGTGGAAATAAGCAATATAAGCACCAACGTATCGCTGAAGGTCCTGGGTACTGGGCAAATTGGCGGCCTGGGGGGAGGCGGTGATACCGGCAGATTGGACGAGAGGCGTTTGAGGTGAGCCCTGCGAAGTAAAGGAGTATTTACGACCGCCGCCAAAGGGCAGGCACTGGGACAGGGTGTTCACAATGGCACTCCGGGTGGCATCTGTGATGGTGGTTACGGGTGAGGCCCCGTGGTTTCCACCCTGGAGGGACGAGGGGGTCTCCGGGCCAGCGTTGAAGCCAAGGGTATGGTTAATAGTCTGCGTGCCCAGCCCAGATACGACGGACGGGCTCAGCGAGCTCAGCGAAGGTGGGGGCGTGGAAAAGTAAGGGTCATTGATCTTTTGAGTAGCTGGCTGAGGTGATAACGGCGCCCCATTCAGGAGATCTGGAAAGACCGAACCATTGAGATCCATCGCAAAAGGGTTCGGCATCTGTGGAGGTCCCATCACGGAGGGTTGCCACATGGAACTCGTCCCGGCCGGCGCGGGGTGATTTGACCCATCCAACATAACATCGCTAATCCCACTCTGGCTCGTCGTACTGATCGCCGACGGGCTCGACCCGTCCACCACATTTTCGTTCGTGTTAAAAGACATCTGATGCTCGAAACCAGTCAACCAGTCAAAATTATCGTCGAGCGTTTGGCTCGAAGTAACGTCATTAAGAGATTGTGCAAACGGCGAGGTCTGATCCAAGGCCATCGACTGCGGGGAATCATTGTAGTGAAGGGCATTGGGGTTAATGGTGGAACCCGGCCCGAAGAGAAGACCTTCGAAATCAAAGTCAGTGTTAAAGGCCATCGGCGGCGCAGTGCGAAGGCCACTGGTGAAGTCGAGGTTGGCCATGCTACCCGTCTCCAGCTTGGGCAGGCCCTGCTGAACCCCTCGCTGACCCATGGCGGCCGACATGCCCCCAAAGATGTGCTCCAGGTTATGGACGGGCAGCCCAGCGAGGCTGGGGTGCCGGCTGTGAGTGTGAGCAGTGGGCATTCCGCGCGCGGCAGACGCAGCGGCGGCCGTCATAAAGTGCAACGCGTTGGCGTCGACATGACTGATGGTGTTGGCACGGGGCCTCACCGAGTTGGCAGCAGCGCTGTTGCCGTTGTTGGCGACAGTGGGAGTGCCCGCGATGCTGTTCTTGCGGACGCGGCTTGTCGGGCCGGCGCCGCTGGCCGACTCACGGCGGTTACGGGGGCGGGAGGACGGGGTCGACGTCTGGTGCAGCTTCTGCTGGTGACGAAGCAGAAGATCGCGGCGTGCGAAGCATCGTGCGCACTCGGGACACTCAAAGGGCTTCTCCTTTGTGTGGGATCGCTCGTGGCGCTTGAGATGTTCCAATCGGGCAAAGGAGCGCTGGCAAGTGCCGCAGACGTGCGGTCTGGGCTTGTCCGTCTTTGGGGGAGGGAAATTGGCAGCGGGAGCCTTGGTGGTGTTGACGGTGATGGTGGACGCTGGCAGGGTCAGTATGCAGTGTCGGGGCAGAATCGGCGGGCGGTGCGGGTCGGGCTGAGGAACATGAGGGGCAGTGCCGGCCACGGCGGGAGGGCTCACCAGAGTCGTCGGCGGTGGAGGGCGTGGTGCCGACGGCTGCGTTGGAAGTGGCGGTATTGGACATGATGATTGAGGAGCGAGAGACTCTAGCGCCAGAATCGTTAATGACCATGGCACGGTTGACAGGAGTACGCGGGAAGGCGTTGCGTTCTCAGCGGGCGCTGTTCCGTTGCTGTTGTTGTCGTCGTCGTCGCAGGCGTCGTCGTGGTTGTCGTCGCGGGGCGGCAGAAATGGCGACGAGCGAGGATGGCGGGGAGCGTGCTGTAGCAGCGGGCGGTGCTGGCGAGGGCCCTGGTGTGGTGGTGGTAGTGGGGTGGAGGGGGGAATGAGAGGGAAGGGAAGGAAAAGAGGGAATCAGGTTAAAAGAAAAAGGGCGTGTTCCGTGGCCGACAAGAGCATGCTCTTCGGTGCGCAGCGAAGCAGCAGAGTGAAGTGAAGCAATTCAAGTCGTCTTAGAACACGCCAGCGAAGCAGCAAACAGGAGCAGTTGCTTGGGGAGGCAGAGGAAGAAAGGAAGATGGCGCCGACGAAGAAGGATGGCGAAAAGACAGAAGGCACAGTGCCAAGCACAGTGCGCCGCGGCCGGGGTCCAAGGTGGGCTCAAGCGTCTGGTCCTGTACCCTGTCTTGCTCTGCTGCCCTGCACTTCGGTCCTGCACTTGGCTCCCCTGTCGATGGCGCCGGCCATGGTCGTCAGAGGTACAGAGGTACCTGGAACGTCGTATCCACCGAGGTACCTTAACTGAGGTGACGCTGCCCACCAAACGAGCCCCCTGCCAGAGTATCTTGCTGGTCTGGCCGGTACGGAGTACGCCCTACAGCGTCATACGTACGTCCTGGAGAGTACGGTACTATGTACGGCGCCTCTCTCGCCCACCTCGCCCCATGGCTCCATCGTGTGGTACGCCCGCTACGTCTCGTGGTGGTCACTCTGGCGGGCTAGTGGCCAGGCCAGGCAGTGCTGGGGCCATTGAGTCGCCTGTCTGCCAGAGAAACGGAACGGGCAGCGGGCAGAGAGGGAGAGGCGCCGTCAGGAAACGCGTCCGCCGACGAAGCCCGCCGTGGCAGCCGGAGGATAAGATTCACGTCGCAGGGGCATTGTACTTGATGCGCAGTCGGGTGCTAACCTCGAGATTCCAAACCTACCTACGACACCCGTATATCCAGTCCCAGCACGCTCCGTCCATACAAGTCAGAAACTACTGGATGGCTGCTGATGGAGGGTGGCAGGGGGGAGCTCTCTGAGTGTTTGCGAACCGCGACCAGGGGGGCCCTCTAGCCCCGGGGACCGAGGGGCACATCCTCCGGGGACACAGCTTACAGAGTCAAGTTGCATCGAGCACATTGATTCCACGCTTGTCAAGCAGTTCCAGGCCACCCCCCAAAGTGATTATAGTATGATAGTCCTGGGATGAAGAGCGTTGGTTCGGCTACCTTGAGCCCTGTCAGTGAAATGAAATGACCGCCACGCAACCACCAACTAAACTGGGCGCCTTGCGTCGTGGTGCTGCAACTGCGCTGTGCGTTTCCTGTGCAATGCACCAGTGACGCCTCCTTGCCTCAGGACCGGCAATGTGAATCACAGGAATCCTGCCTGCAACGCGGATGTAATCACGGCAAAGGCCTCCGACGCTGATCAGCAACAGCATTGTTTCCTCAAACAACGCGGTCCTCAAGCGATGCGCGACACCAGCAAGGCTGTCGCCTGCTTGATCCCGCCGTCGACAATCTATCTCTTCCCTCGGCTCCGATGCGGCATTCTCCCGCTTCCGGGGCCAGCCTAGGCAGAAGCCGCGCAGGCTCTGTTTCCGGGACGGCCCAAGAGCTTGCTCGCCCAGAGGCTGGATCCTGGGCGCTTAATCTCGCTGGAACACTGTGGACCAAAGTCTCGCACGCCAGAATGTAGGATTGGGGCCAACGGTTAGGTCCATGGCGGGCTGCAGAGCTCCCAATTGGGAATTGGCACAGAGGCAGAGGAAGCCGGAGCGAGGATCCAAAACCAGATGGCATCTAGTTCCCACACACCGATATTGGCCCGACGCAGAGCCCAAGAAAGTCCGACAACTGCTATGGGTTGTTATTTTATTTCTTGTAACCCGATGACGTTTGGTGCCGATAAGGGGACTTGTTGGCTTCGCGCCGGTGTGCGGTTGTCGTGCGTGTTTGATATCAATAGCGCCCTTGTTCAGCTTTGAGCCGCAGAGACACGGGGGGTGACTGAGGCAATTAATCATGCCAAGTAGCTGCCCTGGGCTGGGAGATGAAGGGCTTACGGGATCCCACCTGAGTCGGGAACTGGCATCGCGAGGCCCCGTGATGAATCGAGGCCCAACAAACATGTTCGGAAAAGATTCTACGGCATCTTGTTGGCTGCCTTTCGCCGGCGACTATCTGGGAGGGCTCGACGATGCCCGCCAGCCGGACGGCAGCAAACGCCGCACAGTACGCATTGCACCGTCGCGGATAAGCCTCACACTCCCGGCTCACCATTGAAACAAATCGACACTCGGCTCTGAGCATTGGATGCATGCTTCCAACTGCAACCCAAGCATCGTTAACGAAACAGCATCAGGTATTTCGGTACAATCAGTCGATCAATTCGTCGCGGCGGATGCTGGGTGCAGGGGCCTGCTCCAAGCCAGCGTCTGATTGCTCGAGCTGCCCAGCGGGTCTGGCCTCTTCTACATTAGCGCCTGCACCAGCTCGTGAGTCAGGGCCTCACAATGTGCGAGCGACATCGTCGCCCACGGTGCGATGGGCTGCGATGCCATGCGAAGCCTATGGCTGCGTTGCGTTGCGTTGGTTCGCCTCGAGTTGCCCGACCGAAGCCAGAGCGAGCTCCATCGTGACGGGCACCGTCCCTGCATCAGCATTACTGCGATTGCGTTGCGCCCATCCCCATTCACCCGACTGCAAGGAATGGTGTGGACAATTCAACACGCTCTCCCATAGGGCGCGGCCTCTCTAACTTCTAACCGTCACATCCAGCAAGAGATCGACCCCCCGTGGCGGCCGAGCTGTGTGTGTGGTGGATGGGTAAGCTCCGACCCTCGCACAGCACGCTGCAGACTGCAGTTCCTGACGTACATGCTGGAGGGCGACGGTCCAGGACGCTGTGCTGCACGCTAATTATGGTTGTCCTGTCCCGCCCTCGCTGGGAATCTCGGTTGACGCCGCAGACGGGTTACGCCGCACCTATACATCTGCCCAGGCCCTTCGACAGTGTCTGTGTGTGTGTGCGCGCACACAACCACACAAATACCCAACTCGAGCCTCACTGGGATTCGTACCATCGGGCCGGGCACAGCCCAATGGCAGCGCGAGGCGGCATGCGGACCTCCAGACACAGTAGAGATGCTGCCCGGTCGGACAGTGCGCCTTCTGCCTACGGAGTATTGCCTCGCCCCGGAGCCCGCCTTGTGCGTTTCAAAAGCCGCACCAACTTGACCATTCCTCGACGAGGTCTCTATTAATAATACCAGGAGCCACGCTTCGCAGCTGGACGCTCCAGATGCGATGCCCCATTGGTGATGTCGGGCATAGGGCCGTGCACTCGGCTCAGGTCCCCACTGTCCCATGCCTGTACGTGCCTCATTAGGGCATTGGGCCGCGGGCAGACTGCGTCACACTCGCACTCACACACTTATGCTCACATCACACACTCTCGCTCACAATGAGCCGGGGACTGGGGAAAATAGACGACCAACGCCGCCACGGATAAAACGCCCCGATCCACAACCACAGAGCCCACCCTGCAAGCAAGCCAAAGGGCAGAGCCTTGGCCTGTCGGCGCGATGCAGCCAATCACGCGGTGCGGCTGGGCCTTAGCATCCCACCCGGCAGTGTTGCTCTCGCACACTGGGCCCGCAACAGTCCCGGGGGCGAGGCTACTCTACCCAGGTCTCCCTCGATCTCGTGCTAGCGCTAGCACCCAACTCGCCCGAACAGCGCCGCTTGCGAGTTAACGTGGTGAATTGCTCCAATGTCGTTCGAGGGAATCATAACTGGAGTCTCAGATTGGCCCGCCGTCATTTCCTATACTCCCATGACCAAGCCGGTATCGCTCACCGCCAGATTGCTGGCCGTGATGGACATTTGATCAGTTGCGGCCGAGAATCAGCCAGCGATCCCGTCAAGCTTCAGACAGACGGCGAATGGGGTTTCAACGGCATAAACTCGACCCCCTGTTCACCGCACCACGAGCCTTGTCCGTTTCCTCGAGTCACAGGACCTCGTTGCCACGCCTAGCCAAGGAATGGGTACCTCGGAGGGCCCTTTGGCCGCCATGTAGCACTCTACGCAACCCAAAGCCAAATATGAATGCCATCCCTGGGTGGCGCTGCATGCTCAATTGACCGGCCACCTCACCGAACGAGATCCAGGAACACTCGAGCCTGACAACGGGACGCCAGGTTGCACCAACCAGTCTCGGGGAGATGTATGTCCGCGACGCCGCAGATAAGCATCGCTGCTCTTACAGCAGCAGCATCTCGGTGCCGGGTGCTCCAATCCGGCCTCCAACATGACGCCTCGGCATGCTGCCATGGCTCTCCCGATTGGAGTTTCTGCCCGAATCCAATACGACGAGTCGTCTGGGCTCTCTCATTCTAGCCTCGCTGACCGTAGTCACCATCCAACAACAAAGCTTTTTTGAGTTTTGATGTGCGCGCGCTCTTTGGGGGCCCAGGGCGCATCCTGGGAGCAAACAAAAAGCCATCGAGAAATTGAGCCAACGGTCGCTGATTTGGATCCTGACTTGAGCCCCAGCCCATGGCTTCTTCCAAGGCTTGACGTCCTCGTCATCGCGGTTGGGCCAATGACCCCTGCCCATGGCCCAAGTCTATCCGCTGCACAGCCCCCGAGATGCACCTAGCATCACGGTGGGACGTGATCCTGGATCCCCAACCTGCACCGATGCAGCCTGATGCTTCGATACTTCCGTCACGGTGGATCCACACAGTCGTCTGTCCCACTTTGAGCCCAGCCAACTGACGCTCGGGCGTGCGCCATGACGAGCAAAGTGCCTCAGTCGAGGTGAATAGAGATTGCCAGTGTGTAAATTATATCTCGCCCTCGACAGGAGCTTGGCTTCGCCTGTGGGCCGTCCTCTCCGCTCCGTAGATCGAGCCGCAATCCACTGCTCTCAAGGAAGAGCTGCCGCAAATGGAGGGTGGACTTTGGGCTCCACCCTTGTGCAGGCCCAGCGCCACGAGCTTGAAGAACGCAAGCAAGACAGCTAGCTATGCAAGCTCCCAAGACAAGGTCACGGTGCGTCCTACATCTGGGGTGCGTTCAAGACCCTGGGCTAGGCGAGCATCTTTCCCAGAAATGATATACATTGGAGGCCTGTCTCCGCGGGAGCCGAAAGACTGGCTGCGGTGGCAATGCCAGGACGTCGCGGTGCAATGCAGCCAGAGGGAGCTTCTCCGAACTTCTCCAACACCTTCTCCAACATTGTGGCGGCTTGTCATTTCCCCTTTCCGTCTTGGTCCTAATGGACCCCTAGTTCAACGTTGGAGATCAGCGCCCTGTCTCTCTCTGTTGGCTATAGTGTCTCTGGCCGCCTCACAGGGACTCAACACGGGCCACCCCAGTCGGCACTGTTGCAGAAGGACGAAAAGAGGCATATGCCCACGAATCCTAGGAGCAAGAGAGGTCAGGTGCGCCGGGGTCCACCCATGAGCTGGATGGCCGGGTCGCAGTCTTCCTGCAGCCACGTCCCAGATGCTTGTCGGCTTGGGCGCGTTCCATTCGTCACAATATCGAGCAATACTTGTTATTGCCGATACCATCTTTCGACAGGTATTGGATCATGATGACGAGAATTGCTTGCTCCAGTCTGCGCGCAATTCCGTGCTAGCATGGTTCGCGGAACAGCAAACGGGCGACACGGACCGCCTCTGTCAGCATCTTACGCCGTGCTCCGTAATCCCCGAGGCAGCGTGGCCCTGCAACAAAACTCACCTGGGGTTCCTTCAAGCTGTATTTGGACCATGTCGAGGTTAACGACGGAAGCTCTGGACGTGTCGCGCTTATGCGTGTGAGACCAACACTAGGCTTTCTAGCAGCGAATCCGAGGCAAAAGCAGGGCTGCCCTTCCACGTTTTCCCTCACTCTGCTTGCCTAGCCCATGCAGCCACCACACCTCTGTCTCTCATTATTTCCACGCGGGCCTTTGGGCATCCGCCAGCCACGACATTTCCCATTGGCTTGGCATGAGGTTGTCATTTTCGCACAGTACATGTCGGCCAAGTCGGGGGGCTGATCCATCCCCAGAATCACCGTGCTTCTCGGCTACCCCAAATCCGTCTAGCGGAGAGCCCTGGCCAAGCACGAAAATCCCCAGACTCGTCTTCTCCATCGACGCAGCAATCTCGGCCCCAGGCCCTGGTCTGGGGAAGTCACTGCGTTCGCCAGGCCCCTGGCCCCTTGGAGGAAGGGGGGGACGGCGCACACACCATCCAAATTCCATCCCTGGCTTCCCCAGATTTTCCTCTGTCCGGCGGCGCCACGGAGGGTGTCAGCATTTGGAGATGGGATGGACAGTGCTCGCCCTTTGTGGAGAGTTGGTCTTCAGCTTCAGCCAAGTGGATTGTCTGTCCTCGGGAACTGGGTCTCATATCCCTGCTAGACACGGCTGGACACGAGAGGATTGAGGCGACGTTCGCCGCGGACGGACGCGACGGGCTGCGGATATCACTGCCTTAGCCTGCGAGCTTCCCCTGGCGAGCGCAACAAACTTCAGGTCAAACAAACCGTAATTTTGATGGCGGGCTTTCATTGGTACGGCATCTGCAAATTCTTCTGGACGGTGACATGCCGATTTGATCACGAGCCCCTTGTTCTGAGCCGGCGGCCATGGACTTGGCCCTTCCTGCACCATTAATCAGAGCTTAGCAATTCAGTCATTGTACATGAGGCTCCAGGCGAGACGAGGTTGGCGACGCCATCCCGGAGCGTGCCATGGAAATGGTCCCCCTACTAGCGTTCGGATGAGCTGCATCTGATGGCAAGCCTTGAAGCTAAAGAGGCTGTTGGTTCGTATCTTTTGCCGCATCGACGACAGAGAGCTCGCGTTCGGTGGGTAAACCTGAATCAGCCTTAGGACATTAATTAATGCAAGGCATCTGAGCCGAATCTGGCCCGAGACGGCAGTGTCGGAGCATCAATTAATCCATGTCATTTGACCGAGCGACAGGGAGCAATGCAATAATTCACCAATGCAGAAGTCCAGACGATGGATGTTCTCTCTCGGGTAGGATCAAACCAGCTTGGCGCAAGTGAAACATGGGTATGGAGTGATGAGCGAGCGAATTTGTTCCATACCGGTAGGTCATGAGAGAAACATGCCATATAATTGGCAACATCGTGGGACCTTTGCAGGCACTATGCCCCGTCTCGGCTGACTTACACACAAGCGACGTGCCGGTTGCACTGGAGCCGATGGAAAATAGGCCCACGATGGCCACATGCCTGGGCAGACCTCGGCCTGTCGGGTTCAGCGAAGAGTGAATTGAGCATTGACGCCACGACGATGCCTCGTGTCAGTTCCTGGACGTCATCTGGCCAGGGCAAGTTTTTCCTAGAACCAAGCCGGACCACTGTGGCGTTCCGAAGGCGGAAAGGCTTTCGGTGGACTGGATGGCATTTGGAACCGCCACTGGCGAAAAGGTCGGCGCATTACCTACCGATTCAGGCGAGGATGGTTGCTTGCCTGCACTGTCAATCGCACCGGCGGCTAAGCTGCGGCAAGGTGCTAATCAACAAAGCCAATGGAACACGGTGAGTAGCAGAGGATCCCACAGATCCTGGTCAATTCATCGCAGAGACCCTCCAAGCTCCACCAACCGTCAGACTAAAAACAAACAAAGGCCAATCAAGTGGAATGATTGGTGGCGAGGTGGCAGCGCGAACAGTCTGCAAACCAAGTTTTTTTTCCTTCTTTTCTTTTCTAAAGAACATGCAAGTGTTGACGCGGTGTCGTACCGTAGGAGGCTTACATGCAGATGGAGAAGTTGGACGGGATAATCAGGGTCCCATACAGGAGGTTCACGAGCGATCAACTACACAAACTAGCGACGCCCAAAACAACTTGGATGGGCACGCGGCGGTATGGCAGAAAATGTCTACACGGTGGTTGGTGGCCGCGTATGGGGCCGGTGAAGTGGCATGACAGCACAATGCTTGTCCGCATAGTGCCGGCATTCGAGTTTGCCGTAATGTGCGGCCGGATTGAGAATTGAGTTGTGGCTCGAATGTCGTGGCTTTTTCGCCGCTCGCTCGCTCCGAGGCACGATCGGCGACGCAACTGACGTATTGTTGCTGGGGACGAATTTTTCAGCAAGTTGGGAATATGTATGCGAAAGGCCGGTTTTCGGACACTGTCATCAAGTTTGCTCCGGCTTCAAGATGATGATCAATCGATGCGACCCAAGATTAGATTTGACAAGGGGGCCTCTAAAAGCGACTAGGAAAATGGGATGCGGGACTTTTTGCGACGAGCAGTGATCTGCAGCAAGTGAGACCCTGAAACCTGTAAGAAAAAAATCTAACGCCTACGTGGCTGGGTCACAGATTCCATAATTGGGCATTGGCAAAGCGAAGCGAAGCCTGTGGCGAGGATATCCCCTTGGCTTGTGGCGGACCGTCTGTGCCGTGCAGCGACATACATGGGCGGCGCAGAGGATGCCAACTTTGTGAGCTGAGCAGCGGAGCAAGCTGTGGGACAAGAGTGCTTCTAGAACCAGGAGCAGCGCGGCTGTGACTCATAGTTTACGTTTCAGCGGGCGGTATCGCTGATCTTGTGCTTGGTGCAAGTCTCGTGTGCTGGGTGTTCTTGTCTGTTCCAAACTGATAAGACAATGCAGATAAGACAGGACTAAGACATGTCGTTCTGACCACGACGCGGCAGGTGATTAGGGCACAAGCAGCACAGGCACAAGCTCCCGCGCGTCATGCCCTCAATTCGTGTTTAAGCAGGCTAAAGATGAGACCCCTTATACGTGCATCAAGACTTGCAGGAATTGGCGGCGTTGTGGAGGTCGCCGTGCCCCGCCAGCGACCCCTCCAGTTTCCAGCAAGCTCCGGCAGAGCTTGTGGGACAGAAAGTTGCCTCATGTGAAGAAAAAAAAATTAAGCGTTGACCGATAGTCCAGTGTTGCGCCGTGCGTACTGTGCGGTGCTCGGGAGCCCCAATTGCTTCACGACGCTCGAATTGCTCTCAGACACGGCGGCAAGTGACCATCAGCCATAAGCGCAGCCAGTGTTGCCGCCGGGCTGCGGCCACGAGGTCGCCGGTTTGGCCATGTGCCCCTCCATGCGCAGAGCAGCGGCATACGTCATTCGTCGGTCCTCAGCGCCAAAAACCATGGACAGCAGGCTTGAAACAAGGCCACGGGCAGCTTTTGTTTCAATTGACGAGCTTCTTTGAGGTAGAATTCAGCTGTCGTGTTTCTAGAAAGCCAAAATATATTAACAGGAAAACATTTACACATCACCCCGAAGTGTTCCGACCTCTGTCAAAGTCTGTCAAAGCTGCGACTCTTGTGTCACAGCCCGTGAGCTCCCACCGTTTCACCAGAACCCAGCATACCCATGGAGCTGCGCCAAGCACTCTTTCTTGCCCTTGTCCTTGCGTTCAGCGCCAGCCTCACTGCCGCAGCGCCAGAGGTCGTCGTCGTCACCACCGTGACCGTGGGGCCAACGATTCCCTCCAACGAGCCCGAGTGGAAGGACGGTGATACGTTTACGTCGGCCATCCTGAACAGCACCAACTTTTACCGGGGCGAGCACAACGCCACCGACCTGACGTGGAACAAGACGCTCGAGAACTTTGCCGACGACTACCTCGACGATATCGACTGCGCCTTCAAGCACTCTGGGGGGCCCTACGGGGAGAATCTAGCTATCGGATATCCCAACGCCACGGCGAGCGTCGAAGCCTGGGGGGATGAGAGGGACGAGTACAATTTCAAGGCGGGCAAGTTCAGCGAGAAGACGGGTCACTTTACACAACTCGTGTGGAAGACGACGACAAATGTTGGGTGTGGGCGGAAGCTGTGCGGCGACCGGGGGTGGTATCTCGTGTGCGAGTACTGGCCGAGGGGCAACATAATTGGAGGGTTCAAGGAAGAGGTCCAGGCTGAGGAGGATGGAGCTGACGCCGGTAATGGGGCTGGGGCTGGGGCGGGGGCTGTGAGACCGAGTGCTGGGTTTGCTCTGGTGGTTGTGTTGAGCATTGTGCTGATATGGGCGTAGTTAATTTGGGTATGGCTTGGAGTTTTGGGAGTGTTGGGCTTTTGCATGCTGGGCATGTGAGTGATGAGACTACGGAGTTGGCCTTTCTGGATATGATTGATTGGATACATTTGATCCTGGCGCTAGAGGGTATGGTAGGACTATACGCTGCAAGGCAGCATCAGGGAACTTTGTGCGATTTCTCCAATTTTGCCTTTCTATTTCTTGGACTTGACGATAGTATGACGTACAGCCAAGGCTCAAGATAGAATTGGATCAAGCATCCCCATCACAAAACTGACAATCATCAATTTCGCATGAGGACGAATACATTAAGGGGAACCATGGGAGAAGCATTGTGAACCAAATCCAAAACTCGGGCAATATCCAGCCAATCTCATCATCTTCATCCTGTAACAAAAGGCGGCCGCCCTGTGTGCTATCCCACCACACGCGACTACGCAGGTACGGTACCTCAAGCACTATGCCATTAGATCAAAGCGATTTTTAATGCACGGTGCTGATTACGTACATCAATTGAGTCGATACGAAAGATCGGCACGGTAGGCTGCCCGTGGGCATTTCGTTTCTCGTAAAGTAAGGAGAAGTCGAGATGAATTGACAAGGATGAAGCTTTTTCGTTTTTTCCCTACCTAGGTCGTATACTTGCGACCACCCCTTTCGCTTAATCACATGTGATTCCTCATCCCTCACAATCCTCCGCCAAAATTCCGCATCGTAAAAACAAGACCAATTGCCATATTCAGCTCCGGGAACATGCAACAGCAGTTTCATTTTGGACAACGTGTGTGTGATGCGGGTATAGCATCCGGCAACGCTTTGAACCCCCCACCTTCCGTGAAGCTTTCCTCGCTGTGGCTCGTCAACCGGATGGGGCCCGTTCACTCGAGTTCCTTGAACAGCATGACTCTTGACTCGGCCGAGAGCGAATTGAGAATTTCTACCAGCGGGTGGTTGTCCGGGTATGCAAAGTCCTGTCGGAGGTAGCCGTCGCGGACAGTGTTGAAGAAGACTGTAGCTTCCGACTCGTAGCTTGAGAATTCGCCAAGAGCGACGCGATCCTACCCAAGGTTCAACAAAATTTCAACCCATGGCCTAATCATGGTGTCGGCTCTCGTCATGATTACGTACCTTTTCGCGCCAGATTCCGTAATAGTCGGTGAACAGCTCCAGGTGTTCTCTGGCATCTGCTCGCAGGGCTTCCTGCTTGCGACGGCCGTCCTCGATTACACGCTGAATGACGCTGTCACTGTCATCTTCCAACTTGATAGGTTGTCCGGACGATACAGGAACAGGCGGCGGGCGGCTTCTAGGTTTGCCAAGTCAGAGCTGGTCACCCTGGCGGAAGTTTACAGAACTCGTGACGGAGAACTTACTCGAGCCTTCGGTGGACTTGAAACACAAGACGAGCAAGAACTTCCATGTTGTTGTGAAGGCAAAGAACATCAGCCGATGAGGCTTCGGGGTGGTCGAGCTGCTTCCATCCCATCGAGTCGAGGAGGTCGGTATCCCGGTTGGCGGGCTCTGGAGGGCCCTTGTATCTTCTCGGGTATGCCATTGCGAAGATCTATAATAGACACTAGCGATACAGAAGACAGATTATGAGTGTAAAAATAGGTGGCAGACACAAATGGGAGCTAATGCTCTGCGAATATGCAGCCTGATAAAGAAAAGGTTACGACAGGACACAAGCGAGATGGACCAAGAGATAGGTAAACATGAACAAGATAAACAAATAGTAAACCCGGGGTCATTTCGAATAAGAGGCACCAGTGGGCCAGTTCAATGTGTTTTCTGGCGCCGGAGCCGTCGCTGCCTGCGAAATCACATACATCAAACACTAGACATCCGGGCGACAACACATATGACATCAGTGGAGATGACGTAGTAGGAATCCGTATATAAACCGAGTAATAAAATCATATTGTTTGTTTACAATTGTGTCTGACCTGACTCGGTATGTTTTCCGACATAGTTATAATAAGGGCTTGTGTCCTGTATCGCATGTTTGTGTTCCTTCATCCATGGATACCATACAACTCTGCTGACCACACGTAACCGACCACCTTCACACAGCAGCCGGTCCCAATCGCAGTCCACGAAGTCCTTGGCCAGTCAAATTCAACTATGCGGCAGCAGCTCTCTCGTGCATTCGTCAGTGTCGGCATTAGCCGATAACATATGCCGGAAGCATAAGTTGACTGTAACCCAATCTGCAGGTGTCCAAACACACCCCAACTTGATGACGAAAATAACACAAACGGCCCAAAACCTGCAATAACACATGGCTTGCATTGCATCGTCTCCACAAATCCGAAACAACTCAAAAATAGCTGCGGTTGATCGTCAGCCATCCGCGAGCGGGAGCCAGTCGGGTGGCCAGTCAGGGTGCGCCGCCATATCAATCTCGTCATCTCGTTCGAGTTGGTGATGGTTCATAATCTGAGCGTCCGCATCATGTAGGGTGCTCCACACGAAGTAAACCGGAGCGACGAAGAGCCCAGCAACAACAGCCCAAACAACGAAATTGGCCTCGTCCGTCATGATGGCACTGATGACAGACGTGTGTGAGCCCATGACCAAACAGCCGGAAACCCTTTGGGAACCGATGGGATCAAGTGTTCCCTCCTCCCAGGTTATATACTAAAAAAAACACCACTGACCCCCCAGCTCGAATGATGACACAATCTCACCATGTAAGCCGAGCAAATGTCCCAAACAGTCCCGGACTTTGGCAAACTCTTGGCGCAACCTGACGAGAGACCATCGTGCCGGCCGGACCATCAGCGAAGTTCTCGGCGACTTCCAAAAGCGTCAGGTTAGACGGCTCCGCGAGATATCCTCAACCCCGGTTCGCCCATTGCTACTACACTATGCAAAACATGCTCACATCACTTCACGCCGACAAGATATCCGCTTTGCTACACGGGCAGATAACGTTGTTTCGTGGAGGGTCGCCCCGCCCTGTCATTGGTGCCGCGCCGTCCCCGCACCGTGCCCTACTCCACAACACCAACCCTCATGATCGCCAAATCTTGCTCGTCTACCATCGGCCGCGTGGCCTAATGGCTAAGGCGTCAGATTTCGGTTAGACACTTAACATTGATCCTCTGAAGATTCCAGGTTCGACTCCTGGCGTGGTCGAAATTTTTGCCCTCCACAGTAGCGGGGGGTTGACTTTTTGGCTGTGAGCCCGTTTGGTTGGGAGAAAATTTTGCTGTCGATGCGAATGGGAGGAATTTGTCAAGGTAGCAGCGGTGAAGGTTGGGATAATGTACACCCTATTGAAGACTGTGTGATGTATCTCTAGGCTTCTCAGAAATACAGGAATTACGATGCAAATGACGGACATTGTGCTAATTGTGTAGCAAACAAGGGCTCAATCGTCGGGATGCTTACCGACATTGGATAAAGGACAGAGGCAAGAGTTCTTGTGGAAATCTAATTCAACGTAGATCATAAATTACTGACATCAAGTGCAAGCAAGTAAGCACTTCTAGCTTCTTTGTTGTCAAAGAGCCGGAGAGCTCAGTCTGGTTTAGGTCCCAATCCACCGAGCAGAGTTGAACTTTACCTTTAGTACCAACTTCAAATACATCACCGCCGGGCAAAACACCAATTGTGTCCCAGCTCGTAGAGAAGAGTTGCACAGCATGCACTTTCAGTGCTTATTGCTGCAGAGCCCAGGCCGGTTGACAGGTCAGTTAGCTGGACTCTTATTCAAATCAACTTCATGTATTCGATACAATCATTTGGGCCTGGATCATAGATTCACCTTTTTCTCTTCCTAGGCGAGAAGTGTTGGCTTTCTCCAGTTACATTCGGAGGCGCCTTCCATGAAGAATAAGCTGAAAGTGGTATTAATCGGACTTCTAAAGGACAAACTTAATGAGCCGTCTATTTTTAAACAACAGCATAGCACAAGCCCTTTTATTCCTATGATTTTGCATAAGTATTTCTTTGATAGTGGGAGGCTTGGTGTGGGTTGTGACTAGATGTAGGTTTAAGTGTCGGACTTCGTTTTTTATAGCTACCCACCTCGTTTCCAGCTGAATAAATGCATCACCTCCAGCTAGAAAGTTTATTAATGGTAATTAAGCAAAAAGCCAATACCTAAATTAATTAATTAATTCTAGTTGAAGCGGATATTCCTTCTATTCATCGAGAGCAAGTCGACCATCCGGCTCTAGGGTAACGGAATAACATTCTTCCTGCCCCGCTAAGTTTTTGGACAGGCAGATGGAGCTCCCACATTGATCTCGCGACAACAGAGTCGCGGTGACACCCATTCAACTCGGCCTTTGCGATCACGGCTGACTTCACCCGCCCCGACAACTTTCTCCCCAATCCTACTACCGTCACGTATACCGAATCAAGATGACTGGTCGTGGTGGTGGCGGCGGTCGCCGAGTTCTGCTCCCTCCCATGTAGGCAACCAGCTCCCCACGGCACTTCGCGCTGCGATAGTTCGCCTTTCCTCAGCCGTGCATGGTGCTAACTTGTCCCAGCAACTTCATTTTCCAGCTTCTTCAGTCTGTGAGTTTGTCCCGAATATCAGCCCAACATGCGCCCCCGCCATAAGACTCCCCGATCGTCGTTGGGCCTCGAAAACACAAGTGGCTGGGCTCTCTTGAGCTTGCCTGGGAGCCATTCTGAGACGCACGCGGTGGCACAAGGTTGAGGGGATCATGCGCATGATTTTTTCTGGATCCAGGCCGGTTCGAAAGCTTCGCCGATTCCGAGCTGGTGGGCGACGAGGCTGGCCTGGAACATGCAAAGTGCCCCGATGCTACCCTGTGGCAGCACCACCGGCTCACCGCGAAATTGCACTCGTGAGGAGTTTCAGCGCTCAGCCATTTGTTTCTCGACCCCTTCGGCGCACCAGCCCCCCTGCCCTCCCGTCTTTTCAAGCTTCTAACTGGCTGCAGCACGCGACAGTGAGTGTGTGGCTGTACGAGCAGCTCTCCATCCGTATTGAGGGCAAGATCAGAGTATGTACGCCACCCACCGCCTCAATTATCTTGCTAACATGTGACAGGGCTTCGATGAATTCATGAACCTTGTCATTGACGATGCGGTCGAGGTGCGGCAAGTAACCAAGACCAACGAAAAGGAGTCTCGGAGATCATTAGGTACTATCAAAATGTCTCGGTGCTTTGTGCGCTACGCTAACCAGCTGAACAGGCCAGATCCTGCTAAAGGGTGACAACGTCTCGTTGATTCAGAGACTTGGTTGAGATGACTACGATTTAGAGGGGAGGCGTAACGGCCCGAAGGGATGAGGGTTCAGGAATAGGACATGACACCGAGCCTAATGGCTTATGACCGGCGTATGGCGCGGCCGGGCGCATCAAAACATGGTTTACATAGGTTGCCGTTGGCAGGGACTACAGCTCGAGAGGCCCTGCACCTCAGAGAGGGCATCTGTGCGTAATCAAGACCTGTTAATCTGCTCTCAAGGGGTTTCAATTTTTTGATGGCAGTCAACTACCGAGTACCATTTCCTAAAATGTTCGTTTGTGAAAAAAAAAAAAAAAAAACACCGTGACGGGAAGTGGGCAGACGTTTCCATTCGGGTTTCACCGACAATCCTTCAACGTTGGATTTCCGTCTCAGCTGAAGGCCCGCCCCTAGTATCGTATCATCTTCAAGCAAGCCGCCGGCTAGATTCTGCCGGGACGGCCCCCATGGCTTGTGAGTCTCACCAGTGCTGACATGCTCAACGCCATGGTTTCTAGCTGCTGAGTTTACGGTGCTGTCTCGCAAACCACCCAAGCCACGTTAACCCGTAGATCGTGGGAGGGCGGGCCAATGTGCGTGGAGGGGCACTCGCAGAACCCCGAAAATATGGACATGCCGAGTTGATTGCAACCTTATCAAACAAGAAACTCTGATAGTAGCGGTCTAGACTTGGGAGTTGCCGCCCTCTCGTGCGTTGCCGGCCGGTGGCTGTTGGGGGCGAGCATGTACTCGGATCCGGGTCACGGAAGTGCAAAAGGTTAGCCGATTGGAAGTGGAAAAAAACAACAACAGGACCCTGCAAGAGCAATCACGAAACAAGAGTGGTGGTGTGCTAAGATAAGGCGGGATCCGTGTCTCAGCGGCTAGGTATGTTGGGCTGGAGATGTCTTCGAGTTAGCTTGTACAGCAGCGGAGAGAGGAACCCTCCCTGCGCTGCCGCATGCCCCCATCTTGGAGCTTTGATGCTTCTCAAACATGGCTTCAATAGAATGCCAAAGAGGACCGACTTTAGGAGATTTGGATCAGTTAGGCGTCTGGATCATGCTGCCTCGTTCCTTTGTTTTCCTTTCTTTTGGACGAGCTGTGCTGTGCTTCCTGAGTCATTTCCCTGCGTATCGCCTGTGATGATTGCATGCTGACCTACCAGGATCAAAAAGAAGCAGGCTGTGCATCGAGGAACAAATCAATGCCCTCTGTCGTTGCTTTTTCCTCACTTCACCCAAGCCACTGGACGTCCCTCGGTCTGGGGTGTTCCCCGCGCCGAGGTGATCTGTCACAACGTGGAAAAGGCCAATGGGACGAATCCCAAGGCGAGCCGTGTAACCCTTCCCCGAGTGGCTGCATTTGGAGCTGCACCTGGGGTTGTGCTGCATGCTGCGGGAGCCAGTTGGAAGAATTGGGGTAAAGGGAACACACCCACGTCTCGCACACCCCTTTGCGCTAGTCTTGTCGTTTGTTTCATGCAGTGACCCCAAGAGCCGCCTGTCTCACCTCCTGAGCTCCATTCCATTATTGACCCTGTGTAACACGTACTCCAAAAAAAAAAGTCTCCTCGCCCGGGAGAATACAGAAACTGACCAATTGCTGGAGAGCTGGCAATATAGTTCCACACCGGCTAACGGCGGCTGTGACACGTAAGCACAGTTCTCTCAGGAAGTGCACTGGTGTGAGGATATCGTGCTATATTGCCTTTTCGGTCTGGACAGCTATAACCCCCGCGTTATGTCCAACATACCAACTGCCGATCGGAGTACTAGTCCTAGTGAGGCGAGGACCCGAAGCTAGTCAGGCATAAGGTCAGAAGAGGAAGCAGGCTGATAGACAACCGAAGGAGACTGCGAGTAGGGATGGCACGATGCTCTTTTCTTTTTCTCTTTTCTTTTTTGAAAATCACCAAACTCTGGAGGATTTCCACGTCTTTTCATTCGGTAAAATGATGTGGGCGTGAAGTTATTGTTGCTTTGAGCAGTATTTCCCAAAGTCAAGTGGTGTTGATGCCCTCCACAAGACCAACAGCCATGGCCTGTGCAATGTCTACCCATGAGACAAAGTTGCAGCGATCAAAAGAATGAGACATGCCTGTTGGTGGCTTTGGTTCCTCTTGGAAGCTTGAGATGCTTTGCGCCCCTCAGCTGCCGCCGAGCTGCAAAGGGATGTTGTGGGGGAGCTTGGGCGGATGACCTGAGGGGGTGGAAGCGGAAACAAGGTACTAACGGCACGAGCTGAAGGCCTCAGAAATGAGAAAACTACCGAGTTTTGCCACTCTAAAGTGCCGTGGAAGATGCCGTCGTGACTCGCCATGGCGCAGGACGGGCCGGTTAGAGGCAAAGGGTCTTGTCAGTCACGAGTGTCACGCGTGCATGTGAGCTATTGGGGAGGACCTCGGCCTGTGGGGATATGGGCGTTTATTGGCCCATCTCCAAATGCCCCATGTTTCAGCGCCATTTCTCGAAATTGATTACTGAGATGGTTTAAACAATAGGACCTTGAATGCTTGGCTGCTCAGCTAACTTATACCCGCTTTCAGTGACCCACCAAGTAAGCTCGTCGAAGTTCCGTCACCTTTGTGTCATGCCGCAGAATGATGAAACAATGGACCAAAGGCATCAAATAAAACATGGTTAATGTCGGCTGGCAAGCGAAGCCTGGTTATAGGGTCTTTCCGAGGAGTTAAAAAAAGAACTATTCTTTTCGATCGACTACTTTATATTCGATCCCCGTTGCTTCAAACGAAGACATGCAACTCACCTTGACCACGCTTCCCACGCCTCAGGGAGCTGAGAACCATACTTGAACATTGACCGCTGTTTACGTGGACCCATCCTGCGTCCGCTAGGCGTTTGTTGGCTGATCTTAGGGGAATAGCACCTCGGCCAAGTTTCAGCTATGGGAATGCTCTGAGCCGTCTAATTGGATCTTCTATCATGCGCAGGCGAGCTCCTCTGGCCGCGACAAACTTCCGTTGGTCCGGAGGAATGGCAAATCGAGAGACTGAAAGTGTTGAGGTGGTTGTCTGACTAAAACATCAGAGGGACGGACAAAAGTCTATCTTGAAGATTGTCTGTGATGGATAGTACTTTTTATCGATCTCTGGCGATTGATTGCTCGGGCTAACTTCCTGGCGAAGACCGGGATCAACTACACCGAGGACCCCTAACGGGGAAACGCAACATTCGAAACTCAATCCACCCAACTGGCAGTCTCAAAATAGCTGGGCCTGTGTGAAGCTGAGGCTAACGATGAAGCTTGGCCTTTGTGGCGGTATGTCGGTACCTGGGCTAGGGCTGAGCATGGACGCTGAACTGCATAAGCTGAGGAAACGCATATGGGCCACGGGGCGCGCGGTTGGGGAATGCTGCTAGTGCTGCAGGAAAGAGAATTTGGGTTGAAGAGCAAACACCTATAGCCTTCGAGGAGCGAATACCAGGAGCCGCCGCGCGTGGTTGGCCAGCGAGGCCAGACAGAGAGGTTGAGACAGTCTGTGCTCAAGACACAGGGCATTAGGCAGACATGAGATGAGACACAGGCGCGGGACGGGAACGAGAGCGAGATGTACCTATGCAATGGCAATTCAGGGCGAGCTGCAAGGACGGAGATGGGTTGCGTGGGATGGCGACATCAGATAGGCGAAGAGAGTGGTGGTAGGAAACAGGCAAAGCGGGGGAGGCGAACACGTGGGTCGGCGTGAGCTGCTGCAATGGGATCTATCTTTGGAGTGATCTTGCATGATCAGAAATCATACTCCGTAATTATGGACCCTGCAGTACTGGTCTGTTTGGTTTTAGCATTGTGGCGATAGCTATGGAGCACCGCGTTGGCCAATGCCTCTTTTTCGTTTACACGATTGCATTCGCAGAGGACGATAAGCCTGTTTGGAACCAGAATGGCAGGTTGGCGCGATTCGGGGCGACTCGGGGGCCAACAGCCTGGCGAGCAATTTGGGGGGACTCGCATTAGATTCCCCGGGCCTCTACTGGGTTGAGTTGTGGGTTGTGGGTTGTGGTTAGTGACAAGCCGTCGCTGGGTTGTGGTTAGTGATGAGCCGTCGCTGGGCTGGGCGGGCCTGATTGGCTGCGGATGCCACGAGACGCATCCCCACACCCCCGGCTCTTGGGTCGTCCGTCCAGGGAGGGTTGCACTGGTGCTGCAGTGTGCTAGCTGCTAGGTGTGCTAAGGTGCTAGGCGAGACAGGGTCGCAGAAGAAAGCGAAGGAAGACGACGCGAAAGAAACGGAACATGGGCTGGCCGTGCGTCTTTTCTGTCAGCCCTGTAATGTGTGTTCATCTTGGGCCCATGTCGGCGTCGGTGTCGTGTGCGGGCTTCGCTGACTCGATCCCGGCACCGAACGGAGGTAGCTGTCGTGCCGACGGATACTAACATTACACGTTGAATTGCGCTGCGCTGCTGTGGAGATGCCAATGTACTGTACTGCACACAGACGCTGACGCAGCAGGTAGCCCCTCTGACTGCAGCAGCTGGGGAGCTCTACTTCGCCTATGCTTCTGCTTCTGCGAATTGCTAGCGCTCTCTCCCGGGCCCATGTCTTGAAGCCGCACCCAAAAAAGTCGACAGTTTGGCCTGTCGTAATTCGTTACCGGTGCAGCCACGCGTGCCCCATCTCCATCCCCCCCCTTTTTCCATGCTGTTCCACCCCCGTCTGGTTCTTGTTCCAGAGGTTCCAAGGTGGCGCCTCTAGATTCGAAAAAAGCAATCCCTCACAAAGTGACGGACGGCACTGGCCGGGGTGAGGCGGCCTTTCCAGCCCTGGCCCCCCCGTCTCGGAGTGGTCCAGCTGAAGAGTAACAGGAACAGCTCTTCGATGCGAGGACCACGACCAACATGTGGGTTGCGTACGCCGTAATCTGTTATACGCATGAGCAACGGGCATCGGGTGTTGTTCCGAGAGGGAGGGGAGCCAGACAGAAGGACGGGGGCCCTCTGAATCTCTGTGTCATGATGCACGTCTTGGGTCTTGGGCACACGCACTGCACCCCACAGACAGCGGCCGAGGAGTGAGCACAACGCAGCACAGCCCGCAGCGGATATACACCAGACGCGCACGCGAACACAGCGCATTCATTCTCACTCTCACAGCTCCTCGCATCTCTTCCCGCGAGAGCTGATTAGGTGCTGACCTCAGATGGGGTTGCACATGTCTCTGGGCATGTGAAGTAAGAAAAAGAAAGACGTCGCAAAAAGCAAAAGGGGGCGCAAATGGCGAGATCCAGATCCCGCCCACCCCCTCCTTCGTCCCTGGGGTGCAGGACAAGCCGGCTGCAACCTGTGGGAGCAAAATTGCCACCGCGCGAGCACCCGCCAACAGTGCCAGACCATGACAGCTACGGTTGGACGGTGGCGGCTCAGTGACAGTCGGCGCTGCACCTTGTCATTTTGGAAAGGGGGGCGTCTTGCTGGTGTCGCAGAAGGGGGCGCCCGGCAGGCGTTCAGCCCCTAGGCCTTACAGGTTAGTACGGTATAGGCCGGTACTATGTAGGGCTCTGGGGCCATGGAGATGGGGGGCCTGGACCAACTTAGGTATTTAATGTTGGGTTGCGTCGGTCGTCGATCCCGATGCGACCCGCTCACTTCCCTGAACACATCAGTTTTGCTTGGCAGCATCGCTATTCCCTGGCCCAAAGGGAATAATCGTACAAAAAGTCTTTGGCATCCTGCCCCCCCCGTCCAGCACCTTTCGCCGTCCTGACACTGCCAAGCTGCCTTCTGCTCCCCCCCGGCATCCTTCTCAACAAGCGCTAGCTCAGATTTAGATTAGCGGGGTGCGGGGAACCGAGACCCCTTCGGAAAAGCGGAGAATCTTAACCCCAGAGGCTCAATCCCAGCAGCCAGAAGCGACCAGCCTGCCGTACCCTCGCCGCCTCGCCTTCCCGCCAGCAGAAACAAACAGAGCCAGAGGGGCGTCGCAAATCTCATCTTTTTGCTCCATCTCCCCTTCATCTTCTACCATCTTTCCATCCCCGTTCTTTTTTCCCATTCCCCATCGCGTCACTGAACCCACTTTGCTCCCTCTCCACTGACGACTGCCTTTGCTCCATCACCAACCCCAGACAGGAGCGGTAATACTGCCGTGTTGCCCTTTTTTTCTGCGTTCCCCTCCGCAACCTTTTTCCCTTCGCATTCCCCCCCTCTGCGCTGCGCCGCGTCGACAATCCCGGCCACACCCGTCGACGCCCAGCATGAGGCGCCAGAACCGCTCGTGCGACCAGTGCCGCAAGGCCAAGCGTGCATGCGATGCGCCCTCTCTCTGGGATATTCAGCGCAATTCTGACAGAGTGCACTCCGCCGATGGTGCCTCTGCCGTCTCGCTCGCCGAGGAGCACCTTGGTGAGTATTCCAGGTCTTCCCCATCCGCCTGCGACCGCTGTCTCGGGAAAGTGACACTAACCGGGGCCGCCCGAAAACCTCGCAGACGAGATAGATTCCCGCGCTCTCCGATGCTCCTACTGCATGCGAACCAGGAAACAATGCACCTTCAACTGGGTTCGAAGCCAGCTGCAGACTGGCCCTGCCAACGCCGATGGCTCAGCTCGTCGCGTCCCCGATCCTGCGCGAGCAAAGGCCAAGCGCCAGCAGCGCCCGCGCACACAACTCGGCCCCTCGCCTCCTCAGGCTGGCCTACCGATCCAAGGCCTCGACGTCAATGCCACTGCGCTTCTCGATATGCTGCAGGCGCCCCCGACTGCTCATGACCTTACCTCATGGGGTCCCATGGAAACCGGCTTCGCCAACTTTTCGGGCTTCCCCAATTCGACTTTTGAGACGATGCCCGTCAACGGTGTCTTTGACTCTTCACCCTTTGATGCGAGCCTTCACCCGACTATAATTGGCACCCTCGATGCGCATACGACCCCGCCGCACCCTCAAACAATTGATTGTTCTCCCACACCGGAACTGCCTGTTCAGGCTGGTCTGCACCATTCCCGTCAACGCGCGTCCACGGAAGAGGACAATGGAGAGAATGGATGGCCGCTTTTCCAAACGCAATCGGCCCCCGATGTTCCTTTCCAGCCTTCACCCTCCGTTTCCAATTCCTACGAAAGCGACATCTCATCTCGCTCGCTGAGCGTGCGTCATCATTCCGAAGGCATGGCGCGCAGCTATGCTACTTCGATTTCACCATTTTCCGTCTCCCATAATATGGTTACAAACACAAACAAGAGCCTTATCTCGGATAATCTCATGCGCATATATCACGATGTTTTGGAGCACGCATTGTCTTGTTGGCTGTCTGAAGAGACCTGCCCCTATAGGCCAAACTCTATTGGCCGGCCATCGTCCAATGGTGTGAGCTGGTTGGCCAGCAACTTTCAGAATCTTAAGGTTCTCGACCACTATGAGCCAAAACAGCAGGATAATCGCATATACCGTCGCGTAGTCAAGCTGGACAAGGTTGCGCAGTCAAGCAAACTAATTAGGCTCACAAAATCGGAAGATAGAGCTGCGTCAAAGGCGCTGCATCTGGCCATTATGGCGTTTGCCACTCAGTGGGCCCAGGGCAGCCAGCGTGAGCGGGAGAGATTTCCCAAAAATGTCGCATCCATCGACGGCTCCCGGTCAGGTTTCGAGGACGATTTGAACGCAGAGTTTGATCGAACGCTGCAGAAGACCTTTTGGGCTCAGGCCAAGCGGGCCCTCCAGGATTGCTCGGACATGGAATGTTTCAGAGTGGTGTGCGCGGATTTGATCATGGGCCTAGCCCAGAAGCCTATGGAGGAGGAGGATATGGTCTTTGACAGGAGGGACAGTTTCCCGATGAGTAATTTCGGCGGCCACACCCCTGTTGTCGGCGGTGAAGACTCGATTGCTTCGCAAATCAGCGACATTATTTCCGCCGAGGGACCACCCGTCTTTATGGAGAGGGCGGCTCGAAAGATGCACGCCCTCAAGTTCCAGTACGAGGCCCGTGAGACTGGTGTTCTCGACTCGTCCAAGAGCTCGCTCGGACTGGAAAAATCCACCGTTGCTGAGAGGCTCAGCGAGGAGGACAGGGGTACTATTGGCCTCGTCTACTGGATGACGGTCATGTTTGATACTGTATCTTCATCCATGAACGGCCGCCCTGTTGTCGTTTCGGACGAGGAATGCCACCACGACCCGACCTACCAACAACAACCCGAGCATGAGTCTTTCAACATTGAATATGACCCACATGACGCTAGATGGTGGGCTGAACTCTTTGACCGAGAGGACAAGGAGGGCGTATTGCGCTGGCCATGCTCCTTCGAGATGGCTACGCAAGGGGTTGTGGCAGCTGCGCCAACCAAGGTCATACTCTTTAGGCACGTGTCATATCTGCAAAATACTGTCCGAAGCAAGTATCGCGGCGAGGCTGTCGAAAAGGTTATTTCGAATTCAATGGCCGTCTACAAGCACTGGAATGTGAAGTATGGCGCCTTTTTCCGCGACCTCGTTGACCAGTACGACACCGTCCCATCACACATCCAGAGCTGGTTTGTGTGCGTCGTCGCCCACTTCCACTGTGCAGCTCTTCTCCTCGCCGATCTTATTGAGCTGGTGGACGAGAACAACCTCGGTGTGGAATACCAGACCCAAGTCCGCCTTAGTGTGGACGTGGTGAGGTGTCTACGAAAAGATAGTGCTGCTATTCTCTCCGACTTGGCACGCGTATCGACCTGCCCTCGAGCTGGCGACGTTCCCGGCACTCACGTGTCAGATCTTCACTTTGCCGTGGTCGAGGGTTCCATCCTGACGGAGCCTTGGACCATGATACTCATACGGGCATTCACCAAGGCGGCCATTCTCCACTTGACCGAGGTGGAAGAGGCGGTCAGGCACGACCCTCGTGCGTTGGAGAACCCCGCGCTGGCCATGCTGGCTCGACGGTGCGAGGATTGCACAAAGGCGCTATATTGTTTGGGTAAGAAGTCTGACATGGCACGGAACATTGGGACCATTCTTTCTGGGGCGCTGGGCCCGTATCTGATGCAGTCGGAAATGGCGATTCGGATGTGATTTGTTTGCTGGTGCTACGGCGTGTTTAATTATGCAATACTCCGGTTTGGGACCTGGATGGAATTGGAATTGGGATCTTCACTGGGTGAAATAGCGGGATAATGGGCGAACATTGTTATGGATCAAGATCTAGCAGGGACTATCTGAGTTACTTACTATGCTTCAGGCTGAAGCTTTTGGACACGAATTCTCACGATTATCATATCTTACCTTTTGATGTTTCCTGTGCTCTAATCTCTTCGTGTTTCACTTTTGCCGTCTCGTCGTTTGCTTACCTGTCCATCTCAGCTCAAAAAGCCGGAGGGCACGGATTCGACGGCACAGCTACCCCTCTCCCATGATTCGACTCAGTGCGTCACGAGTCAGAAACTCTGGGGAGAGCTGTGCCTCCTGGGCCTCACCTCCACACCCCACCCGGGAATCCAGGCCAGAGGTCACGAGGTTCCAGACCAGTGGCAACACGAACGGTCAAGGCTCTGTCAAGTCGGGCTCACCCCGCGCTCATCACCTCTTAGCCCCAAACCCAAATACTCACGGTGCACGCGTCTCTTGCCCTGAGGAGGTTTTCCGGGTTGGGAAGGAGGGCTAGCTAGCCTACCAGGTCTGAGCGAACCGGCTTGGCCCGCTGGCCAGAGGTTGTTGCCTCCAACCTCAAAAGACTGACTTGGGGCAAACAAGGCGATTGGCCGGCCACGCATGCCTGTTGGTGCAAGAGCGAAAATGGTGTTGGCCCATGGTGCCGTGTTTGGTTGGAGGCGGGGGAGGCGTTCACCCTCCATCTAGACAGGGACCGGTCGGTGTTTCTCGCAAGGCAACCATGGCGTCTGCGGGATGGATGGAAATGGTCTCATCTGGCAATGAGGCTAAGCGCTTGAGGGGGCCTAGACTTGGGGAGGGGGTGTTTCACATGGGAATAGAGAGAGAGAAGAGAAAACGGCCCGACGGTGACGGGAGGCATCCCAACGGTTCTTTTCAGGATCGAGCCCTACGCATTGACTATGGGCCTTCCCCCGGGATGGCGCCTGGGGAAACAAGTTCTGTGCGCTCTGGGACGCTAGGCGTTGGGTCGAATCGTCCTGGAGGGGGTGAGGCTCTGGGCGAGCGAGCGCACGGGCTGCAAGCGTTGTGCGTCTCATCATTTTTCCTGGCGTGCTGGCAGTGAGAGGAGCTAGGGCTGCGTTGTTGATGAGATGGCTCTTGAGGGGCTTGGTTTGCGACTGGGCAATATCGACATGATGTGTGAGTGCCGTTCTGGATTCCGGCATTTCCCTTAGTGCGCCCGCTCTGTCGGGTTGTTCCCTTTGTTGATATTTGGGAGTTGGTGTTTATTTGGATACTATGGTGTTTCGTAGTCATCATATCTTGCTGTGTTGAGGGAAGAGACGGACGCCCCCATGGAGTCTAATGTCAAGAACAGTGTTGCACTATCCATTGGAAGAACTCGTTCATTGGTATGGAGATTGATTCCTGTTGTGTGCTGTTTTGTCAAAGTGTAGTGGTCGGTTTACTCACCCACGGATTTCTGCCGAGGTTCTGGTGCCATGGCACCAAGTGCTCATCGAACAACACACAACTACCCTTTAGTCATTATAAATATTTACCCTGGACTTGCTAAAGACAATGCCTCAGCTAATTGTTTTCCCAGGTGCCAGTCTTTGCAGATGCCGAGATCCCATTGTCCGAATCCCAACTCCCGAAATGCCCGCTTTGTGGCCCACAGATCCGAGAGGATCGTGATAGTCAATCGAGACTGCAAAGTTTGATTCACGGCAGATGAACCAAAACATGAGCCGAATATTGTAAAAAAGTTGCCTCGGTGCCTGCACCCGGCTTGTTCAAGAAAACGTCATGAAGGCGGCACGGCAATCGCATCACGGCTATTGGCTCCTGTTATGGATATGTGCGCGGATTACCAGCAGCCGGCTGAACAGGCCGAACCTATTAATGGGGGGCTATAGCATTTCTCACGGACCGATGGGACGGAATTTCTTGAAAAATTCCGTCCCATCAAAGTATGAGGGAGATACGTAAGCGGGGGGGCCCAGTAAAGGATCATCTATTACAGTTTCGGGCGTCTCGGAGGGGATCTAATTATCCGGATCTCTGCGATTCATTGAGGGGCATTTCATTGGGCCAGGCTGGGGACCAGGCTGGTGACTGCAAGCCTCGCGCTTGAGAGCGAATCCCAGAAAGCATGAATTACCCCTCTTGGCTTCGGCAACCGTGGGCGATTCCGAATGCCCTCGGAATCTGGGGGTGCATTTCCGAGCATAGTAGTCTATTTAGATCTAGTTACCTCGTGACTTCAAGATGAATCTAATCTTGAAGTCACGCATTTATACCACCATCTCAGATCGCATCTTACGATTTTGCATCAATACCCTTGTCATTTACGTGCATCCCGTTGACACCGTCATCCTTACACCATGTCTAAGCCAATCAACCGCGTTACCCTCTTCAAGATCCCCGACTTGGAGCATCAGCAGAAGCTGATTGACATCTACAAGGGCATGCCCGCCAAGGCTGTCAAGGTTGGTGACATGTTAATAACAATCCGTTTCGATGCTCGCTTGTACTGATTGACGTGAAATAGGATGGCCAGCCCTACATTCGCTCTGTTCGCGCGGGTCCTACAAAGGAGGACCAGCGAAACCAGGGATACACCATTGCCGTCATTTCCGTCTTTGACTCAGTAGATGACATGGTGTACTACGACAACGAGTGTGCTGCCCACGCTGAGCTCAAGGCCTATGCCAAGACTGTGCACAAGGGTGCCATGATGGTGTTTTTTGAGAATGTGCTTGAGTAGATGTAGAGGACCAAAATAGATGTAAATGACCAAAAAATAATAATCTCGGATGAGAAAAAACAATTGCAATGCCTATCCTTGAATACCCCAATGCTTATGCTGTGATATTGATACAATGATGTAAAGCAAGAGAAAATTTTGAATGCAGCGCTACCTATCTAAATGAGTCCCTGGAATCGCCGTGAAATTTCGCCGCCCATCCCACCCCACTCATCATCGGGCCCGTAGAGCTGGGCGCCGAACCCTTCAGGTAGAATTTGACCCTGGCCAAAGGCATCAAATAAAGAGAGAAGGTCGTTTCTCATCTGGTACATGTCCGGAATCGAGCTCCCCAGGTCCATGTCCCCAACAATCCCGCTATCAGTGTGAATGTCGCTGACATTGATGTCATCGGCACCATCGAAGTGATGCGGGCGTTCAAGGTGCGGGTGGCTTGAACTGACTGTAAGCGCAGGGCTGTCCCTTTCTAAGTCTCCTTCTTCTTCCTCAGACCCCCGAAGGCCGAGAGTTTTTAGCCGGGGAAGAAGACCGCGGATGCTATTCCACAGTCTCCTGCTGACCATGCTGTCGCGAGAGAAGCCTCTAACAAGCTCGACACCGTCGAGGAAGCTCTTTCGGCAGGGACCCGTAAAGACATCTGGGGCGTGACACACGGCCAGAAATATAATGGCCAGTGCGCTGAGAAGGAAGTAATTGAACACATTTTGCTGGCGGGAGTATATGTCGGTGGTCGAGTTGAGATGTACCAGGACCTGAATGCTATCTTGCGCAATGTCGACTACTAGCCATGCATTCCTCAGGTTTGTAGCAATACTTGATGCACTAAGCAGATAATGCCTGTATATGAGAGTCCTAGTGTTGTTTCCACGGAGATATAGCAGTGCACGCAGGCGATGGATGATGCGGGGCTGAGAGCGTGGTGCAAGTCCAAGGCGGGGATGGCGCAATTGAAGGTCGGGAGGTATCGATTGGAGCCATGTTTGTGTACTTAGGTCTAGAGAAATGACAGTGTCGTCGGGAATTGATTGAGATGTGGCCCCAAAAGGTGGAATGGCCTCCCATAACTTTGAGGTGAGCCGGCCGTATCCGACCATGCATTTGAGGTATGAGTACTCCTCGTCCTATCATATCATATCATATTAACACACAATCACATAAAATAGCATGAGAAGAACACTTACGGGCTCTGGAAGCTCTGGGTCGATGTCGCGATCTACAAGCGCAAAGGAAAGACTTGTGCCAAAGCTCCAGCGACGATCGAGGACGTAGACACACCAAAACACCCTCGTCGCCAGTCGTCGGGACTCAATGTCCTTAAAGTTATCTAGCATACTCTTTTTGCGATGGAGCCCCATCTCAAGCGCTTCCCGGGCCGCGAGGCCAATAGTACGCCATGCGAGGAGTTCTTCATCGCAATGGAAGTAGTAAATACTCTGCCGCTGGTTAGTCTAGTTGAGGATAACACGTAAATGTGGGGACGCACCAGCATTGTGATAAGCTGAAGTTCTTTTATGTTTACTTCGGGGCGTGCAATTATGGAAACATTGTTTTCGACGGACTGGATAATCATGGTGGGCAACTCCTTCTTCCCGTTTGTCTCGAGAACAATGGCTGTAGCCATTGCGACCTTGACAATCTCGACATCCTTGAGGCTGAAGCCGACCCCCGGGCTATCATAGAACGTTTGGCCGCGTCTAATGAAGTGCAGGATCTTGTCTGCTTGAGCAATCTGCTCGCCTATGTTGGTAAAGGGATACACCGATTCGACTTCTTCCTGGTAGACGGTGAGGAGCCTGGCTATCTCACTGGGCGTGACGGTCTGCCAGTAGTCCTGACATCCGGTGTAATCTCTGGGGCCATTTGCGGGGGATTGGGCGCCGCTGGGGGGAAGAGGGTCGTAAGTGGGAATGCCCATGCGGGTGAGGGACCTCTCTCCAATGATGATGCCAAAGGCGGACCTGGTTGGGCCGACAAACTGAGGCTCCTTGGGGACCCCTTCTCTCTGGGAGCTGGCGGGCGATTGACCGATGATGGTCTCCCCAGAGGGTGAAGGGTCAGGCCGAGCACTGGGCGGTCGGTCCTTGAACTCTTTTACGCTGGTGACTGTGCTGGCTAACTCTGAGACCTGCTTGCGGAGCTTCGTGAGCTCCTCGCTCAGGTTCTGGATTTGTACATTGCTATAACGAACAGAGGGTTAGCCAAGCTGCAGAGGTCATAGCACAGGGCCGCCGCTTACCTATCACTCTTGTCCCTCGACCCGTGGTTTGCACCTTGTGCATACACGCAGACCAGCCCCCCGTCGATGCAACGCTGACAGCTGGACTCATCAACGGGGATGCACTTGAGCTTTCGCTTCTTGCACTCGTCGCTATGCGAGATGAGATGTGAGCACTGGGGCACAGATAGCCTGAGGTGAAGCGAGAATCATACCATGCCACCGAGGTGTACTTGCCACGCTTGCCTCTGCGATACCCTTCGCCGGCGGGTCGCTTGCGGGCGCCAGCAGTGGGCTGGGCGGCGTCAGTGGGCTCAGGCGCGGGCTGCTCCGTCGTGGTGGAGGCGGTTTCCATGGCGGACATCAGGCGACGACGGAAATGCGATGCGAGTCGAACGACACGAAAACGGACTTCCGAGGCACGACCGCAGGGATTCCGCCCTCGTTTTAGATCCATCGCCAGTCAGGACGAGCAGTTAGTAATGGCCGCCCTCGGTATCAAGCCGAGTTTCCGAGCTCCCAGTTCCGCGGCTTCCGAGTTCCCCGCAAGCCACCTCCGCATAAGCCGGGGTGATCGACGATGCACTAGGCTCTATCTGGATCGGCAACGAGCCCTAGGCTGGCCAGTCCAGCCTTCAGTGCTGCTCGACAACATAGCCGAAGTAAAGGCTTTGTGCAACCATTTCCGAGCGGTACTTGGAAATGGACGGCGAGGCGTGTGCCGCCCAGCGTGCCACTGGGGGCTTGGGCTCTTAAATTTAGACCTTTAAGAACGTAGAACGGCGTCACTGCCTTCATCATTCGCTACTGCCATCGCAAGAACTCGCTTCCAAGTCTTGTACAAGCGCCTCGCCTGCAGAAAGAAAAAATGACAATCGCAAGCATCATTGAGACGCTGACCGAGGCGGCCCAGAACAGCCCTGCGCTGGCTGCTCTGGTGTCCGTGATCCTGGTCCCAGTCATCTACCTCGTCTACAATGAGGTGGTTCGACACAACGAACGACTCCAGGGCATGACGGGCCCATCTGGCCTGCCCGTCATCGGCAACATCTGGGACATCCGCGTCAATGCTGCAGAGACGTACCGAAAGTGGTCCAAGAAGTTTGGCCCTGTGTACCAGATCCAGCTTGGCAACATCCCCATCGTCGTCATCAACTCTGCCGCTGCCGCCCGAGACATCTTCGGCAAGCACTCCCAGGCCTTCAGCTCCCGCCCGGAGTTCTACACCTTCCACAAGGTGCTCTCTGACACGGCTGGCACCACCATCGGCACATCTCCCTACAGCGACTCTCTCAAGCGCCGCCGCAAGGGTGCCGCCTCTGCCCTCAACAGACCCTCTGTCGCCACCTATGTCCCCCACCTCGAGGTTGAGACCAAGGACTTTGTCAAGGAGCTCTTCTCCTACGGCGATGGCGGCAGCGTCCCGGTTGACCCCATGCCCATGATCCAGCGTCTGTCTCTGTCTCTGGCCCTGACTCTCAACTGGGGTATCCGTCTCAAGAGCCAGAAGGATGACCTGTTTGAGGAGATTACCCACGTCGAGGAAGAGATTAGCAAGTTCCGATCCACCACCGGCAACCTCCAGGACTACATCCCCATTCTCCGATTGAACCCCTTCAACTTCCACTCGACCAAGGCCCGTGACATGCGAAACCGCCGCGACAAGTACCTTGGCGATCTCAACCGCGGACTTGATGAGCGTATTGCCAACGGTACCTACAGCCCCTGCATCCAGGCCAACGTTATCCTCGACAAGGATGCCAAGCTGAACAAGGATGAGCTCACCTCCATCAGCTTGACCATGTTGTCCGGAGGTCTCGACACTGTCACCACCAACGTCGCCTGGTTCATTGCCTACCTCTCCCAGCACCCCGAGATCCAGGAGAAGGCCGTCGCCGAGATTAGCAAGTTTTACTCCACCGCCGAGCCCATGTGCGATGTCAATGACGACCAGAAGTGTGCCTACATTGTCGCTCTCGTCAAGGAGTCTCTGCGATACTTCACCGTGCTCCGACTTGCCCTTCCCCGCGCCTCCATCAAGGACGTTGTCCACGAGGGCATCACCATCCCCAAGGGTACCGTTGTTTTCCTGAACGCCTGGGCCTGCAACATGGGTAAGTTATTCAAACCTTATTAATTACTGGAGCTAGACTAACATTTTCCAAAGACAACGATGTTTGGAGCGACCCCATGGAGTTCCGCCCTGAGCGCTGGCTCGAGCAGCCCGACGCACCCCTCTTCACCTACGGTGTGGGCTACCGCATGTGCGCCGGCTCCCTGCTGGCCAACCGCGAGCTGTACCTTATCTACATGCGTCTGATTAACAGCTTCCGCGTTGAGAAGTACGACTACGTCAACACCCACCCCATCGATGGCAACGCCGACCCCACCAGTCTGGTTGCTCTGCCTCCTCGCTTCCGGGCCAAGTTTGTGCCCCGCGACTCCAAGAGCTTGAAGAAGGCTCTGGATATCACTGCCTAGATGTATTTAGAGGAGATAAAGTGAAGGGAATTTGTACATGAAATCATGATCAGCACGGATGGGATGGCCCGGTGTCATGCAGGCTTGTCTTAGCATTTTAGCATAGTCCAATTTAGCAAAAGTGTTTTTTTCTACATATTTTTACCCCACTATCATTCTAAATAATCGTATACGCATCCTTATCGTACGTTAGGGTTGGAGTGGACCTCTGGCAGTAGCGGTGAAAATCGAACGATTTGTGAATACCTCGGGTATGGCCGGGCCACGCAAGTATAAAAGGACGATCGCACAAGCGTCATCCGCTTCTTACTTTTGACCTTGAACGCTCCAACGCACACCGAAATCAACAATTCCTTTCTCAATGGCAACAATTTAACGATATTATGACATGACAAATATGAATTACAACAAGATGGGAATGATGGATTTATCTATTTCTTCTATTCATCTATTTTGATTTATACCTGGAAGGCAGGTGCCAGGATCTGACCGACACACTCGCCAAATCCGACCAGCTCCTCCTCGTTAGCACCAGACCAACCGCGGATCACAACGGTGTCGCCATCCTCGAGGAACTTGCGGGTCTCTCCGCCTCCAATCTCGACGGCTACCTTTCCGCCCTGGGTCTGCTCCAGGATACTGCCGTGAGTGCCGGGCTCAAAGCCGGAGACGGTACCGCTGCCCAGAAGATCACCTGTTCGGAGGTTGCATCCGGTGACGGTGTGGTGGGCAATCATCTGGGGCCAAGACCACAGCAGGTTCTTGGATGAAGTACGGGTAACGGTCTTTTCGTTGCCCTTGGCAGCTAAAAGTTTTCGAGTCAGCAACAGAACACTGGGGTTGGGGATACAGGCAGGCAGGTTTCACTTACTCTTAATTGTCACCTCCAGGTTAATGTCGACCACGTTATCCTTGCGGTCCTCGCGGAGATAAGTCTGCAGCTCGACGTCGTTGGGAAGACCCTGGGTTCTGAAAGGCTCCAGGGCATCCGCTAGAACAACCCAGGCGCTAATTGTGGTACCAAAGTTCTTGGCGTTAAAGGGTCCGAGAGGGACGTACTCCCACTGCTGGATATCACGAGCACTCCAGTCGTTCATCAGGACATAACCAAAGATGTAATCCTCAGCCTCCTTAACAGGAATGGGCTGCCCGAGCTGGTTGCCCTTGCAGATAAAGGTGCCGAGCTCAAGCTCAATATCTAACCTGCCGCAAGGCTTGAAAACGGGGGTGGTGGCGCCCGGTGCGGGAAGCACCTGGCCAACAGGTCGGTGGAGAGGAGTGCCAGAGACCACAACGGAGCTAGCTCGGCCGTGGTATGCCACAGGCAAGTGGTTGTAGTTGGCGTTTAGGGCATTGGAAGGGCCGCGGAATAGGGTTCCAACGTTGTGGGCGTGGTTGCGACCAGCGAAGAAATCTGTGTAGTCTCCAATGGTAAGAGGGAGATGAGTCTCAACCTCGTTGAGGGCCAGAAGGGCTGACTTCTTCAGAGACTCGTTGGCCTGCAGAGCCTCGGGGTAAGGGGTGTCCTCGCGGAAGATATCGCGGAGGTACTCTCGCACTAGCTTATGAACAGGGCGTCCGAGAGCAGCAAACGAATTGAGGGTAGGCTCAGAGAAGACATTGAGCTTGTCACTGGGGAAACCGCTGAGCTTGGAGAATCCGCCCTCCTTGGCAAAGGCGGCAATATCAAGCACATGAGCGCCGATGGCAACAGCTGGGCGGCGTGCGGGGATGGCGGCAGTGGAAATGATACCAAAGGGGATGTTGGCCAGGGAGAAGTGAGACCCCGAGGGGATAGGAATCCACGACTTCATCTTGGAAGCTATTATCAAAGAGAGTTGACTGTGTGTGTGTGTGGGGTATCGACCAAGACCGTACGATGGACTGCCGTGGTAAGTGAGGTTGAAGGTAAACACGGACGGGGTTTATACACAAGCCCCAGGATCAATTGCCCGATACAGGCTCTTAAAAATAAACCCGGGGTTCGTTCGGTGTTGAGCAAGCCGAGAGCTGAGGCATATCACCCGGGAAGTATATCGGCATGTGTGGTCAAGTCTCGGGAGATATTCCGACCAGTCAAGGGAATTTCCGCTTTCCGAGCCGGGGCGCCAATGCAAAGCTCTACGTGAGCCGTCGGAACCAATTTCCGGCCCATTGGCTCTGGCCATTGCCATCTCCAACTGCCACACATGACTGCGTCTGGGGAAGTTGTATGAAAGATAAGATGGGGAAATTGCCCGCTAGAGAGTGTAATTGCCCATCTCGTTGACGAAGCCCCGCCAATTGCGTGACCCCACCAACACCGCATCGTCATCGCAAACTCGACACAACTGTGACAATGCCCGTAACGAACTTTGAGACTCCGGAAAAATACAAGTACCTCAACGGGTTCAATTCGTTTCACGAGTAAGTTGGAAATCCGCGAGTTCCGAGGGGGGAGGGCGCAATTGCTGAATCGAGTCCAGATCTGAGGCCATCGAGGGAGCCCTGCCCATTGGCGCTAACTCACCCCAGAAGGCCCCATTTGGCCTCTACGCGGAGAAGCTGTCTGGCACCGCATTCACAGCCCCCAGGCACGAGAACCTGCAGACATGGCTGTACCGCGTGCTGCCCTCTGCTGCCCACTCGGCCTTTGAGCCCTACCAGGGCGCCAGCAACATTGGCTCCAAGCTCCAGCACCTCCCCAACCAGCTGCGGTGGGATCCCTTCGACATCGACAAGGATGTCGACTGGATCCGCGGCCTGAAGCACGCGGCCGGCGCTGGCGACCCGGCCGTGAAGTCCGGGCTCGGCATCTACATCTACGCGGCGGGACGGGACATGGACGAGCGCACGGCCCTGTACTCGTCGGACGGCGAGATGCTCATTGTCGGCCAGCACGGCGTGCTGGACATCCAGACGGAGCTGGGCAACCTGCTGGTGCGGCCCAACGAGATCGCCGTCATCCCTCGCGGCATCAAGTACCGCGTCACCCTGCCCAACGGGCCCGTCCGCGGCTACATCCTGGAGCTGTACCAGGGCCACTTCCAGCTCCCCGAGCTGGGCCCCATCGGGTCCAACTGCCTGGCGAACCCGCGCGACTTCCAGGTGCCCACGGCCAGCTTCGACGAGGACACCTCGAGCACCTGGTCCGTCGTGAACAAGTACAACAACGAATTGTTCGTGGCGAAGCAGGGCCACACGCCCTTTGATGTGGTGGGCTGGCATGGAAAGTAAGCAAAAGCCACCAACAGCACTCTCCCTCCCCCCACTATTTTTGATCCACGAGGCTTGATGCTAACGTTTTATCTCCTGCAGATGTACGTCTCAACATCTTCAGCTGTCCTTTTTGATGGCTACGTGTCTACAACACGACCTCCCATTTGTGTAAAAAAGAAAAAGTAATATGTCCAGGTGCTAATAATATCACAGATTACCCATACAAGTACGACTTGGGCCGATTTAACGTCATTGGAAGCATTTCCTTTGACCACCCCGACCCCTCCATCTACACAGTCCTGACCGGTCCCTCGGACCACCCAGGCACAGCCATTGCCGACTTTGTCATCTTCCCTCCTCGGTGGCTGGTGCAGGAGGACACCTTCAGGCCCCCGTGGTACCACCGCAACACCATGTCCGAGTTTATGGGTCTAATCTGCGGTGAGTACGACGCCAAGGCCGGTGGCGGCTTCAAGGCGGCCGGAGCCAGCCTGCACAACGTCATGAGCTCCCACGGGCCCGACGCTAGCACCTTTGAGAAGGCTAGCAACGCAGAGCTCAAGCCGCAAAAGATTGGCGAGGGCAGCATGGCCTTCATGTTTGAGAGCTGCCTGATGCTGGGCATCACGGAGTGGGGACTGGAGACTTGCCAAAAGGTGCAGCCAGAGTACAGCAAAGAGAGCTGGTCAGACCTGCAGCCTCACTTCAAGAGGCCTTGAGAGAGAGGAGTGGAAATGAAAATGTAAGGAAGAAACAATGGGTGGAATTGTATAGCATGCAGCGGTTCCTGATGAGCGATGAATAAACAAGTAAAGATGAAGCATAACGACACTGATGCTAGCCCGATGCGTGTGACAGATAAAAATTTTGCGATCTGGTAGCTCTCGGATCTGAACCCGATCAGCCTACATGACACAGATGATATTAGGCAAGGGATCCCAGTTATGATAATGCACTTGATTAATTAGGATAAGCTTAAGTAGATTCTGCATCTCCAATTAGGAATAAATTTGGAGAAGGTGAGAAGAGGGCAGAAAACGATGAATGGCACTACTGCACAGTGAGTGATGAAACATGAAACCTTTGAAGAAGCAGAAGCTTTGAAGTTTGGTTCTATGGTGCTCACCAATATCAATACAAGATCCAGCCATGCAATTTGAAGCACACAATAAAACCCAAGATGCAATTTCCCAATCCCCATGCCTCCTAATCAAACACTTTGATAACCGCTAACCCAAAAATTTCATCATTTCTCTGTCGCAATTTCATCAATGACGGCCAGGTCCGTCAAGGGAACCTCGTACTTTTCCCTTCCGCCGGTGAAGTAGTAAATGGCGCCAAACAGCGCCCAGCCAGCCAGGACCACAATGCAGTAGTTCATGTTCTGGGGCGTGACGGGCATGGACATGGGGAACGTGCTAAAGATGATGACGACAATCATCCAAATCATGCCGATGATGTTGGCAACGATGCTGACGGCTCGGGGCACGGTGAAGGGACCGTAGTCGCTCCGCCTCAGCTTCTTGCGTCCGTAAAAGGTCATGTAGAAGATGGGCAAGAAGTACGAAATGTACAAGCCGATGATGGCCATGGACAGGATGGCGTTGAAGGCGGTCGCGTTTCCGAGGTAGATGAGGCCCAGGAGGACCTGCACGGCGACGACAAAGGTGACGGCGCGGACGGGCACCTGAACGGACGGGCTGACGTGGCTGAAGTACTCGTGGTAAGGGGTCGCCTTGTCGCGGGCAAAGGCCCACAGCGTGCGCGAGGTGGACGCAACACCTGCGACAGTGGCTGCAGTAGCAATCATGACGGGCATGAGGGACATGACGGTGGCACCGGCTCTCGAGTTGGTGGCATCGTGGAAGATTTGCATAAAGGGGAACCCAGTAGGAGTTGTCAGCAGCGACTCGAGGGAGCTGGCACTGTACAGCAGCACAATGACGTAGGCGAAGCCCATGATGCCGTTGACGACGACGCTGCCAACCATGGCCAGGGGAACGTTTCGGCTCGCGTGGGGGAGCTCTTCGGCAAGATGGCAAGCAGCATCATATCTAATGTCCAATTAATTAGTTATTTGTTACCAAGGAACAGAAGACTAAGGGAAATTTGCTTACCCCAAGAAAGGATAGACGGCGCTCTGCATGCCAATGAGCCAGGAAACACCATCGCTCTTCCAGCCGCTGCTGTTGACAAACTCGGTAAACACAAACGAAGCCGTGTTCTTGGGCGCCATGGCTCCGAGGGTGACAATGATGGCCAGGAAAGCGGCGACGTGGAGAACTCCCGAAAACAGGTTGACATGGGGCATGGCCCTCATGCCCCAGATGTTGAGGACCGCGGCGTAGGCGAGGATGGCCCAGTAAAAGAGCATGCCCTGCCAGCGCTTAGGCGAGTACGTATCGGGGTGGTTGAGGGTGATGAGGGCTTGGGCCTGGAGGCCGGCAGCAAAGGCAGCGGAGGCGGTAAAGACTATCTGGCCTCCGACGGAGATCCAACCGGTGGCCCACGATGCGCCAGTTCGAGTTCCTGGTGGGCAAAGCGCGGCAACCCAGTGGTATTGTCCTGGATAGAATTAGCGTTTGAAAATACTATGATGAGTGTCGGAGGTCGTACCGCCGGCGGTGGGATAGATGGAAGCGATTTCGCCCAGCGAAATAACGATGCAGATGGTGCAGATGAAGGAGAGAACACTTGGTACTGTTAGATCAACTTGAAGAGAATATCGTAGGGCGCAACATACTAGTTGTAAAACAAGCACGGAGGTCCTCCGCTCACCAACGCAGACGAAATAACCGTTGACAGAGCTTCCCACGTTGCCATGAGACACAGGCACAGGGCGCCCAGAGCTGGTAATGAAAAAGTTCGGTTCAGCTCTTGCTGGTGACCGAGCTGGGCGAGACGCTCCTCATCGCTGAGGTTCTTGAGAGGTCGCGAGACACTATGCTCCAAGCCCTCGATGCCCTTCTTCAAGTCGGCATCGCTGGATCTGTTGTTGAGGCTGCCTTCCTCCATGTTGGGGTTCAGTAAGAAAGAAAAAGTGATAAAGACAACGGGCACACTTGGAGAGATGATAACTCAGAAAGAGGCCTGCTGCGACTTTATGGTTTTTTCCTGGGAAACGGAAACAAGGTTGGTCGGGCAAGACCTCTCTATTTAAAAAAAGGCCCTTGTGGCGTTTTTTCCCTACTTATCTAGTCGAGATTGGGAGTCTCGGCCTATAAACGCTAGCACGTTGTCACGACGGATCCGTGCTCGTCTCCCCTTCCTCTCACACACTGCTGACTGGCCCCCCCCCTTCCCCAACAAGGGCCAAGGCAATCTTCGATCCAGCTGGTGGAACTCGGAAACCGATTCCGCGTAGCATTGCGGGGGTGGCTTGCGGGGAAGTGGAGTGCCATGGCCTCCCCAAAGGGTTGCATTGTGTGCCGGCTATGTGAGATAAACACTTGTCTACGGGGGCAGGGATGTCTGATTCAGCTGCTTCGGTGTTCGGGGACGTTGCAGTCTGCAACGTGGCGTGGGTGTGGAAGAGGAACTTTGTGCATCGGTACGGTGTACAATGTACAATGGTGAGGCATGACCACTACAATACGCTCTGGCCTACCGAAGTTGTTGTCTCCCGGAGTCGCGGATTCCTTTCGAGTCCTTTCGGACATGGGAAACTCGGGACTTGACAAATTTCTCGCTTTCTTTGCTGTTCTTGAATGCCTCGCTTGCCACCCTTTATCAGACGTGGTGGAGATTTTGGGGGTGCCGACTGACCCGGGGGGCGGCGTCGACAACTTTGTATCGCGAGCCTAGTTGATAGCGCGTTCCGACGAACTGTCAGTTCCGAGAACACCACCACCCCATGCCTCCAGCTCCAGCTTAGCACACCGAATCAGTCATGTCAATTGTCATCAGCCTTTTTTTTTTTTTTTTTTTTTTACTGCTACCGGGCCTTTTTTATCCTGCGCCAAGGTGGCAGCAACGGGAAGCGGCCCCATACCAGGCAAGGATTGTCCTGACAGCTGCGGCAGATGGTACATAATCAGGCATAATCGGGGCAAGGGCCGCATCACTTATCTCTCGCGGTACCCGGTTTTTCTTGCACAGCGAAACAAGTCATGACAATTACGATGCAGGTATCTATCTGGGCGGCAGGTAGCAGGGACCCTTATTTTGCGTATCTGGGGAACCGCTAGATGTGCAGGGGCCTGGGCGAACCAGGGTCTATCCGCAACCATGCCCGATCCGGACGTGATTGCGTGGTTTAGCTGCGTTCGCTAGCGCGATTCTAGCGCCCTTCTGAATCTGGATAAAAAAGAGAGAAAATAGATAGGTGCACGGACAACCTTTATGTCCGTGTTACTTTGGATTTGCAGCGTCATATGGTAGCATCAAATTCTTGGTTTACAGTACAAGGTAAAAATCAAAACGCTCTCTGTCTCTCTCTCACACTCTCTGTGTGAGTTCCCAAGGCGCCCGCTAGGAGGGGCTCAAAATTTTTAAAGCAAGCCAACCCCAGTTAATTTACAGCTTTCCCTTTTGAATCTTGGAGCCGCAGCAGCTGCCGCCGTCCTGGTTGCCCTGCGTCAGCTTGGAGCCAATGTCCTTGTTTGACGGGACGTCGAGAGCCGGGTTCTCGGTAAAGAAGTCTGATGGGGCGAAGTGGACTTGCAGCTTCTCAATGGGCCTGGGAAATATTGGTGTTAGTGTCTCGGCTCGGAATCATCGGTTGCGCTAGGGGGGGGCGGGGGGGTTACTCACATGACAGGCCAGTCCTCAACACGGGGGTTGTGGGTCAGGCCGAAAACAGTCCAGATGACAATGTCCTCGTCAAAGACGTCGTCATTCCGAGCTGCCGCGTCGGCAACACCATCGATTTCGCGACGGCTCTGGAGAGTGTATCGACCACCAGCGTAAAGCTCGTCGTCCTTGTACTTGGTAACCCACAGGTGGTGCTGGGCGAATCTCGCACGCTCAGCCTGGATGCTGTTGGGGTCGGCAAGGAGGAGCTGGGTGGCCGGGATGCCGACCTTGTAACCAACGGGCTTTCCGCTGACGGGGTTCTTCTTGGAGAGGTTCTGGACCTTGAAGGTGCGGTTGTTGAAGGGAGCAACATCGACTCCGACGGAATTGGTAATTGGTGTCTGGCGCACCTCGTAGTAGTTTCCGTTGGGGTTTGTTCGCTTGTCTCGGCGAACTGGCAGGCTCTCCTCCTGAATAACGGTGTTCTTCTGGCCGTCAACGGCAGGGTCCATGCGGACACAGAAGACGTGCTGGTGGTTCTGAGCCAGAGCACCAGGGCTGACAACGTTGCCCCAGGGAGCAGTCTTGCCCTCGTCAATGTTGACAACGGACACGATACCAGTGGCTCGGGCCTCGACCTCGATGGCAGCAGCCTGGTCGAACTTGTAGGCGAAAATGTACTCGTAGTTGGCAAGCGTAATAATAAACTGGACAACGAGCTCACGTCGTCGGGTGACAACGGCGCGGCCGGTGCGCCAGTTGGTGTGCTTCCAGGCAATACCGTCGTCCTGCTCGTGCAAGCAGATGACGTTCTTGGACACCTGGGCGGTACCATCGGCTCCGGTAAGAATACCGTTGAAGTACTGAAATTTTGTTAGCTAAAATTCAGAGAAATTGGGTGAAAATGAAGCTCACCTTAATCACACCGAGGCAATCACATCCAAGGGTGAGGTTGTTGACGCAGTGGCCGAGACCACCATCACCGAAATCAAAGGCTTGCTTGCGGTGGAACGGTGCTCGAGGATCAGCATAGGGAACGGTCTGTTGACGTCAGCGGAATTCTTTTGGAGGGGCAAAAAATTGGAGACTCGAAACATACCATGTCGCTGATGCTGAGACGGTACATGATTTCACGTCCGTCGTATCGAATGTCGTGCAGAACAGCACCCTCGCGAGGGTTGAAGGTGGCACGCATGCTCCACTTTTGCCATTGAATCAGGTTACCATCTGTGATGCTGAAACTGGGACCATCGGGCTGCTGAACCGTAAGAGGTCGGAGATCCTTGCGGGTTCCCTGAGGCAGCAGCTCGGGAACGTACTCAGCCGTCTTGCAGTGGTCGAGGATGGCGCCTGTGGGGGTCTTGAAAGCCAGCGAATCGCCGGTTCCGCCAGTGGCAGGCTCGTCGATGCGGACAATCTCCTTCTTGTTGGCATCCATGATGGGAATCAAAGGAATGGGGTAGGCGTAGAAGTTGGAGTCAGGGTTGCCGCTGCGGGTGTCTCGGCCAAAGCAGAGACCCTGGAAAAATCGAGTGTCGCCATCCTCCTCATCAGGGCCGCCGTAGGGCCATGGCTCGACAATGAGCTCGAAGCCCTCGGGGAGCTTCAGGCCCTTGACCTTCTCCTGGAACAGAGGAGAGTTCTTGACACATTCAACAAGAACGTCGAATTCCCAGCTGTTTTCATTGTTAATTTCTGCGGCATTGTGATTTTTTCATCAGAGAGCAGGTAAGCTTACGTGGTCAAGCTGGCATGGTGCTCGGTGCCAACGATTTTGTGGTTTACACGGTTGGATGTGCGCAAGTCGACAATCGACTCGTGATACTCGGGCCTCTTGGAGCCGGGGGTGATAACGTCGTAGCGGGCCTGGGCCAGACGGGCAGGTCTGGGAGTGGACGCGGTAACCTTTCCGGCGTGCTCAAGCTCGAGGAAGGGAAGGACGTCGGCCTTTGGAGGCTCAAAGAAGTAGACTGTGCGGAAATTGACAACAGTTCCGGGGTGCAGGGAAAGGACAATGTCGCGAGCCTGATTGGTCTCGTCGAGGCTCAAATCTGAGAGAGGGTGGGGAATCTGAACAGCCATGGTGCCGAATTGTGCAGTTGTTCGCTGGGTGTGACGATAATCAGGCGAGAGAGAGGGTTCCTTGGGGGGAATCGCGGCCTCAAATGGCATTATTATCCGCGAGCAGCCACATGGCGTCCCCCGGATTTTGTGGGGCCGAGATACGCCTCCAGGCGGTCGGAACGCTGCTCGGAACCAGCCTCACGCTTTGTCACCCCTGTTCCGATGCCCTGCGAGGGAGGCTGGCGGGGAAATTGCCGTCTGTGGACACGGGCGCTCCACCAGACGATAAGCGCGGCAGATAAGACGATAACATGACTGATGGCTGGATGCGCACTGCTCTCCTGGCAGACCGTGTACAATTATTGGTCGCTTCCAAGCCGGAAGCTTTGGCTACGAGCAAGGCACGGTTGTCTATCCGGCCGGGGGGGCAAGGTTTGGCCGCTGAGAGAATATGGGGTAATCCGAACTGTCATGAAAGCATGAGTCTTCCTTGCAGACGCCACCGTGATAATCTAGTGCCTCCATTGGACCCTCCCCGTGCGACGTTAGCGATGAAACCGTCTCGTCTTCGCCACGCTGCGTCGGCTTCTTGTGAGACGCTTGGCGCAGTTCGCCGTCGCATTTCCACACCAAGTGCATGTGGTTGCATTCGTAGGCAGCCTCGCTCGGAAATGTCCCGATTTCCGCAAATCCATTCATGGAATTCATGTCAACTCCCGCAGTGCTTCAACATAGCCGGGTGACGATGGAGTAGATAAATCCTGTAATTCAAGTGCGCAAAATGGAGGGAGATAACCAGCCCAATTCAATTGACAATAAGCATTTTTTGGCATCATGGACAACGCAACCTCCCTGGATGACACTCAGGTGCTCAAGCCCACCCTCTTTGGCGGGGTGGATACCCTAGACCTCATTCTTATTGGGATTACCGTATTGGCTGTCCTTTACTACACCAAGGGCAAACGCTCAAAGCTGGTGCAAAGTCAGGTGACAAGTTTCTCTTCCGATGCTGAGAAATCAGGCAGTTCCGATGTATCTTCCCGGAGTGTCGCGGCTATGTTGGAACAATCCAATAAGAATTGTGTCGTCTTTTTTGGCTCCAACACGGGTACTGCGGAGAACTACGCCAAGAGATTGGCCAAAGAAGGAAAATCCCGATTCGGACTAGACACCATCGTATGCGACCTCGAAGAGTATGACTATGAGGATCTTGAAACAATTGCCAGTGACAAGATTCTCATGTTTGTGCTTGCTACTGCTGGCGAAGGCGAACCTACCGACAATGCCTCCGAATTCTACGACTACTTGACCAGCGAGGAAAACAACTTTGCCAATGGACTCCACAATATTTCCTACGTGGTATTCGGCCTCGGAAACAGCACATACCAACACTATAATGCGATAGCCCGCAAGGTTGCCGCTGCCTTTGATGGCTTTGGCGCACAGAAAATTGGAGCCACCGGAGAGGGAGACGACGGCAACGGCACGACTGAAGAAGACTTTCTCGCCTGGAAGGATCCCATGTGGACCGAGCTGGCAAAGAGGCTGGACTTGCAAGAACAGGAACAAACCTATGAGCCAACCTTTTCCGTCACTGCTCAACCCAGCCTGGCCGAAAAGGATGACGCTGTCTTCCTTGGCGAGCCTAACCGTGCGCATCTAACCGGCAGTGCCAGCAGCCAGCAATTTGGTGCAAGCAACCCTTACATTGCCCCAATCTCCGAATCACGAGAGCTGTTCAAGGGTGGAGACCGCAACTGTCTGCATATGGAAATCGACATTAGTGGCTCAGCCCTTTCCTATACCACCGGAGACCATGTTGGCGTCTGGCCAATGAACCCCGAGTCCGAAGTCGAAAGCCTATTGGAAATTCTGGGTCTCGCCAGCGAGAAGAGCACGGTGATCGACATCAAGGCCCTCGAGGCCACCGCCAAGGTTCCGATTCCGAGTCCGACGACCTACGAGACTGCCCTGCGGTCCTACCTGGAAATTTGCGCCCCCGTCTCCCGCCAGTTCATGTCCTCGATTGCCATGTTTGCGCCCGATCCGGCCACCAAGGCTGAAATGACAAAGATTGGCGCCGACAAGGATCACTTCCAGGACAAGATTGCCAAGACAAAGTTGACCGTCGCCCAGGCGCTCCGATTGATCAGCGGCGGCCAGCAGTGGACCAAGCTGCCCTTCTCCGCGTTGATTGAGGGCCTGAACAAGCTCCAGCCCCGGTTTTACTCCATCTCGTCGTCGTCACTGGTCCAGCCCAAGAGCATCTCCATCAGCGCCGTGGTGGAGTCGTACGACGTGCCCGGCAGACCTGCGGCTCTTAAGGGAGTCGCCACCAACTATCTCCTGGCCCTCAAGCAGAAGCAAAATGGAGAGCCCATTTCCCACAACTCTCCTCCCTACCATATTGATGGGCCGCGTGGACGTTATGAGAAAATTCAGGTCCCCGTCCATGTTCGCCAGTCTAGCTTTAGACTTCCGACTGATGCCCAGACGCCAGTTATTCTGATTGGGCCCGGAACGGGTGTTGCGCCATTCCGAGCCTTTATTCAAGAAAGAGCCCAGCTGGCCAAGCAGGGAAAGACTGTCGGTCGAACTCTCCTCTTTTTCGGATGCCGACACCCTGAACAAGACTTTATTTACGAGTTTGAGTGGAAGGTATGTAAAACTAAGCCGACGCTTTTAGGATGAATTTTGCTAACACATGTGGTGCAGGAGTACAAGAAGATCCTCGGCGATGCATTTGATATGAAGATTGCGTTTTCGAGACAGGGCCCCAAGAAGGTCTATGTGCAGAACCTTCTCAAGGGCTGCGCAGACGAGGTCGCCCAGTTACTGGAACAGAATGGCCACATCTATGTATGTGGCGATGCCAAGTACATGGCTCGCGATGTTCAAAGCACCTTTGTGGAGATCATCAAAGCGAGCAAGGGCGTGTCCGAACCTCAGAGCAAGGATGTTCTCAAGGACATGAGAGCTTCGAACCGCTACCAGGTATGCTCATACATATTTCGTCTCTTCAATGTTTTTATTTATTCTAACACTACATTTAGGAGGACATTTGGTAAATACGTCATCAGGCGGCAGCAGACATTTTGAGTTAAAAGCGTTGAGTGGATGCATCGCATTACGGAGTTTTGGTACAGATGGTGTATTGTATTTCGATGGAGGAGGGACGGCCCCTTTTCGTGTAAATTGGCGAGACAAGTCATACATTTGGACAGAAATACACGTCAATTTGCATTTACAGCCTCACCGACCCATTGGAGGCTGAACTCAAGCTGGACCCGTTCCACCCTCAAATGTGGCTGTGCTTCATTTGTCGACCAAGGGGCCCTTTGACGACTCGTTAAAGCATAGCGTGCCCACAGCTGAACCAAACGTAATGCTGACTGTATTGCACCAACATGAGGCTAAAGGCGACACCCCTTTTTAGTGAGGTCATCTCGACGTTGATGACTCGCTTGAAACGGGCCACCCCCACTTGGTCGTCATGTTAGGCTGCTTATGGCCCGGGAACACGCATAGTGCTAACGAATCAGTCAAATCGCAGCGCTTATCTCCTACATCCAGAACGGGCGGATGGCTTTGGAATTGCCAATTGAATATTCGGTTTGCTGTACCTGTGTCGCCTTGAAAAGTCCGGCCATGGGGTGGGGACGAGGACATCTCCACAAACGTGCGGGAGGGCTTGCCTACAGCCAATGAGCCCCGCCGGAGAGGCAAAAAAGACGCGGACTCCATCGCCACATCTCCCGAGATTCTACGGCATGTGGGTAGTTGGCTGCCTGCTAAGTCTGATGGTTGTCAGCGAGGTCTGTTGGTTGTCAGCGCTATGGGGAACGGAGACAGTTAAGCTAAAGTAAGGCAAGGCATTGTCGTGGCTTGTCCCCGAGCTGAGCGTTGGCCCAAACGAGGCGCCACATGATGCCCGAAGGGGGGTTTATATATGATGCGGCGGCAGGCCTTGGCGATTTGACACTCATCTCCCCCATAATATTTCTATCACAGCCATGTCAAAGCCTTCAGTTGTCCTTGTTCCCGGTGCCTGGCACGATGGAAGCCACTACGAGCTTTTCCTCGAGAGGCTTCGAAAGGATGGCTACGTAACCATTTCGGGTCAGCTGCCGTCTACTTGGGACTTTGTTGATCGTGAGGAGCAGTCGGTGACTGCGGATGCGGAGTTCATCCGAAACTCCTGGTTGCTGCCAGAAATCGAATCTGGCAAAGACGTCATCCTAGTCGCGCATTCCTATGGCGGCTTTCCTGGCGGTGCTTCGGCAAAGGGACTGAGCAAGGCCGAGAGGGCCGCAGCCGGCCAGAAGGGAGGCGTGATTGGCTTGGTCTTCATGACCGCTTTTGTGGCACATGAAGGGTCTTCGCTGCAAAGTAGTGTTCCAGGGGGCCAACTTGCGCCCTGGACCGTTGTCGAGGTACATATATCCATGAAGAGTTTCATTTTGAGGCTGGCTAACTTTGTGGTAGGAAGGGGGAGTGACTGGAGTTATTACGCCCGAAAAGATTTTCTACAACGGCACCGATCCCGCCCTGGCCGAAAAGGCGATCCAAGGTCTTCACAAACATGCACTCACAGCATTCACAACCCCAGGCGGTCCTCCTGCCTGGAAGGACGAGGCGTTCAACGGGCGCCGGGCCTACGTCAAGTGCACAGAAGACCTTGCAATTCCGCCCGTAGCTCAAAACGCTATGGTGTCTATGAGTGGGGTTGAATGGAAGGAGTTGGAGATCGGGGCTGACCACTCACCGTTCATGAATCACATTGAGGAATTGACCAAGTTTGTGAACGAGTTGACTGCCGAGTGGACTAAGTAGAAGAAGGGTTTTCTCACTGAAGCTTTTGTCGCTTAGGATAATAACACTGCTGCCGCAATCTCGGCAAACTGAAATAAAAATAATGATTTAGGGTATGCGAATTTCTCTATGTCTATGAATCAACACCGTACTCGCGATCCCCTCAGCCCCCAATCTTCACATCGTCTCTGCCCCGCCTCCTTCAGTAATCTAGTTGATATCCTCATCGCCACCATTAGTGTAGCTAGAGCGACACCTCCGACTGAGTAAGAAATCAAGGATTTTCACAGCCCTTGAGCCGGTCACAATTTCTGGAAAATTGGAAGCCTGGGTCATTGGCCTCCCTTTCGTTGAAGGTACCCCGGCAAAGCAAATACCAACGGGGATTCCTCCTTTTCATGGGAGTTTTTCCAGGTGCCGTCCATCAGAGGACCTCCTTTTGGATTCCAGAACAGCTTTTCCTCCTCTGGAAGCACGCCATGAAACGCACAAAGCCATTTGTTGGTAATAGGGTCATCGGGAGCGAGGGGCACAAAACGATCCTCGTCCGGGGAAGCGCGCTGGCAAAATAGCCCTTCACGCACCGCTTCGTCTTTGTAGGAGTCAGGGTGAAGTTCAGCGCCGAGGCAAACTAACGCATTTATGAATGAGCGCTGTCTTTTGCGCACCAAATCGAGCTCGCGTAAATGAAAGGATGCGTGAGCGTGTGTATACTTTCTGAAGTAGTAGAGGATCTTCCTCTTTTTGATCATGGTTGAGTTAATGTCGGCACCTTTTTCTAACAGTCTTTGGATCGTCACAAGAACGCACTCGTCAGAATATGGGTAGAGTTCTTCGAGTGAACACAGCTCAGGCGTCCCGATTTGACTTGGAAACATTGCACAGTAGACCTCGTAGAGGATGCAATCGATTTCTTGGGACAAGCTGCTCTCAAAATTCTCGTCCTTGAGTAAGAGGCTAAGCAAGACACGCCACCGGGCTTTTACGGTCTGAGAGTCTGCTGGAGAGAGTGATGCTGACCACGCGGAGATGTTAAACCCGGCAGATGACGAGAGAAACCCAGATACGCTGCCTTTTGCTGCCCCATTCTGGATTAGGATTTGAAGCGCAGAGTATATTTCGTTGTTTAGCAAATGATTTTGGTGCTGCCACATGCTGCGAAATGACTCAAGCAAAAACGGCTCCCAGTTATTTTTGAGAATTAAGCCCCTGTCGAGTAGGTATAACAGACCGTGAGAAATAGGAAGCTTCATATCTTTTACCTCGGAATCGGAATCCATGGAGAAAAGATACACCGTGAGCGGATTGATTAGGCCTGTCGTTTTGTGCGGACCGAAGTGTTTGAAGCTGTTTAAATAGCCTGTACATGTTAGGTTAATATCGCCGCCGGCTTCTATAAGCATCTCCATGAACTCTGTTGTTCCATGAATTGCCATGCTGTGCGCAGCGGCCAGCATCGGCGTAGCTTTCCATGGCTCAGGGGGCTTGGCACCATCGTCCATATACCTTTGGTGACCATGGTCGCATCGAACAGTGAGGTCGAGATTCACAGTCAACAGGAGTTGGACCAATGGAACAGATCTAGCGAGAATAGCTGCTGATAGCGCCGACTCTGGTGTCCAGTAATTCCCCCAGTGAATAGCGGTGGGGTCAGCTCCGAGGTCCAGCCATCCCTGACAAGTTTCGAGGCCCATGTTCCATTTCACTGCAGTGAAGAGGGCATCGTCGAGGCCGCCTTGAAAATTCCCAATATTTTTATCAAAATGTCGATCAATACATCGCCGCAAAAAGGCGTGCCCTCTCGGGTTGAAGAAACGCTTTCGGAACCGTGTCTCAAACGAGTAGTACTCGCTCACTGCATCAAGCCGTGCGCCTAGATCCAGCAGGAATTCAAAGATTTCATAATTGTATCGCCGCAAAGCCAGATAGAGAGTGGAGACTTTAGTGATGGCTGGTTCATCCCATTTTCGCCAGGAAGCGCTGTTGACCTCCATGTAGCTGATATTGGCACCGTATGAAAGGGCTTTTTCAATGGCCCATTTCTCACCGTGAACACATCCCCATCTCATGAGTTTGCTGTTCGCAAAAGGAAGAGAGCACGTGAATATATCGAGGGCTTCATGAATAAATTTGCTGCATTGCCGCAGCCTGGAAACGTCAACTAGGCTCAAATCAAGCAAGATTTGTTCCAGCAGTTCAGTTGGAAGACGCTCAATTTTTGATGCCATGATCAGAGTTTGAGCGTTCCAGGAGAACAATTATATTCAGATTGAATTTTTAAGAGATACCTCGGCTTGGATTGCGCAATTGTCTGTTTTCGCGATGCTTCTGAGATGTTCTGTTGTATTAGCTTTTTCGAATAATGTGTAAGGATTCACTCCTGATTTTATTGCAGCTGCTTGGAAATTGAAATGGGGGATGCTGCGTTGCGTAAAGAAAAGAGAGCGTATTGAAGAGATATTTGTACGGCTTTCTTTTTGTGCATTATCGACGAAAATTTGACACTTGATTTGTGCGGAACGCTCTGAACTGTTGTCTTGAAGAATGACAACGTGATATTTTCCGCTCCTGATAGCAACCTAGCAAGTGGGTGCCTGATGAGTTGCCTTACATAATAGGCGCTAAAAAGGTTCCGACCTGTGATGCGCCACGACTGTAACTGAGGCACCTATTTACGGGAGACAATTCGTTCAATCCGTTCATGACATGTAGGCAGCTTGGTTTTTCGAGAATGGGTTTAGTCCAAAAGCTAATCTGATCTATTGTAACATTCATTCCAGCCCAGAAATCGGACACGCAGCCAAATAAGCACTTCAGGCTCAAACCAAGAAGACACACTCTCAGATGGACGACTTACTGACAAAATGTTTAGATGAAAACTTTGGAGAGCCACCCACAACATTAAGCAGCATTTACAAGCCAGATGCTGTGTGGGACGACATTGTCGGGATGGACTCTGCCAAAAACGCGCTTCAATCAGACATCATCCTGCCAATGCGCTTTCCCCGTTTATTCGATGGAAACCGAAATCCTCGGGCCTTTCGAAGTTTCTTGCTCTACGGGCCAGCTGGAACTGGAAAAAGACGCTTAGTCGAGGCTGTCGCAAACAAGGTAGATGAATCGTTGTTTCGCCTCAACATGGCTGCCGTGATGTCCGGCCCTGAAAGCCCCGCAGAGTAGGAGTTTTGTACTTTCCCGCTGGAAAGCGAAGTTAATATTCGCCTAGGTCGATGAGAAGTATTTTTCAACTTGCGAGAGATCAAAAACCATCCATCATTCTCCTGGATGGAATTGACGCGATTTATTTGAAAGAGGATGGCACGCCCGTGGGATCGGAACTACTCAAAGAAATCAAGCTGGAGCTCATGCTTCAAATGGACGGATTCGCATATGATTGCGAGGCAATTATCGTGTTAGCAACTACAGAAAGACCATGGATTCTTGAGGGTTCGGTCAGAAAGCGTTTTCACCGCAGGGTTTATGTTCCACTGCCAAATCAACGCGAACGCGAGGAGCTGTTCAGGGTTTGTCTGGCTAATACTCCCATGCTTGTTGACAAACAGCTAGTGTGCGAAGACCTTGCTTCTAAAACAGAAGGCTACTCTGGCAGCGACATCGGTGCAATTTTACGCGATGTGTTGGCGAGCTGGACTCCGGACTATCAAATTGAGGACACTGCAACATTATTTGAGGATGTGCATAAAGCCATAAGCAAGACAACGCCTTCTGTGGGAGAGGAAGAGGTGCAAAAGTTCACAGAGTGGACGCGGGAATTTAGCTCTAGTTAGCTATTGGTGAATTTGTTGATACTATAGGCTAGATTTGCATCAGTTTATATCTAGTCTACGATCCCTGGGGGTAGAATCGAAATGTAGTCTACCGCGGCGGTTTCAATACCATCCGCAGTTCCCTCAATCGTCAGCTGATCTCCCTTAGTAATCTTAACTCCTTCAAAAGTGATGCGAATTGCAGAATGGCCATCTAGGTAGTCACTATAGAAGTGCCCTAGCTTTTCCTCGCTATCTCCTTTCCAGCTGGCTACTAGCTTCTTGTTCAGGTAGACATTCCAGCTTGCCTTGCCACCAATCACATCGTAATAGTTGATGGCGAGGTTGTACTTCCCGGTGGGAAATTTGAGCGTCGTCTTAGCTGTGCCGGTGGTGTTTGTGGCAATTGCCTTGTATCTAGATGCAGCAATTGTGGGCGTCACGTTGACGACTTTATATCCATCCAGCTCCATGTCTTCGGCCTCGATACGGTACGGATGATTTCTAACTCTGCCTGATGTATCTGGAATGTCAGAAATGTTTCGATAGAATTCGTTGACGGCATCGCGCCAGACAATCGAATGGCCAGCTTGGTATTGCAGCCTGTACAGGTCATGCTCGAGTCGTTCATCGTCAATCTTTCCACGAATCGATGCCCACGTAGGAGCAAATGTCTGAGCCGTCTTGGCGCCCTCGTAGTGGGCGTCGTAAAAGTGTTGAATGACAGTCTTGCCAGAGTGAAGCTTGAAAGTGTATGGGACATGGTGGAACCACAGCATGAGATCGTCGGGGGTTGTCTCGGGCCGCTCATACTTGGCAGCGACTTCTTCAGGATACTGACCAGCATTGCCTGTGCCGTTCCAGACAGTTCGATCCATTCCAATTCCATTGCGATGAACTCTTGTCCACTGACCCCAGCCGTTATCATCTTGACTAGCTGGGTTCGGCCCATAGTGCGTGTAGAGAATGTCGGTCAAGGTTTGGATTCCGAGGTTACCAGTGTAGCTCTCATATGTTGGCCAAGATTTCATGGAAATGTCTGTGATGACTTTTCGAACGTCCGAATTCAAACCGAATGTCAGACGAGTCCAATCTTCCAAAATCGCCTGCGAGTCTTGGGTTGGGTCCCAGGCCAGCCTTCCATACGCGTACAGATTGGACATGGAAAGATGGCTTCCGAGCCAGGTGGTGTTTGTTCCCACATTGGTGACACCAGCATAGCCGCCGAGCTTTTTGCCAAAGACTTTGCCGGAGACAATGTCGCGCACACGAGACTCTTTGCCGTCCACGCGCATATCAAAGTCAAGGATGGTGCGCCAGAGCGGGGGTAGATACACCAAATGACATTGCTGGCCAAGGTACTCCTGAGAAATTTGTAGCTCAATAGCCACGGGAGTTTCGCGAAGATTAGCAAAGAGAGGCGATACAGGCTCCCTGACTTGGAAATCAATAGGGCCGTATTTGATCTGAACAATTACGTTGTCATCAAATGTGCCGTCTAGGTGCTTGATAAACTCGACAGCTGCATTGGCCCGGTCCGCATGCCAGTCGGTCCAGTCGAGTTTGTCGTAGACAAATGCTCGAAACATGACGACGCCGCCATAGTGTTCAATTGTCTTGGCAAACATGTTGGCTCCCTCAGAGAGAGTCCGGTTGTAAGTGAGCGGACCAGGTTGGCCCTCAGAATTGGCTTTGATGAGGTACCCCGCAAAATCTGGGATGTTTTTATAAATCTTGTCGGCCAAATCCGTCCACCACGATACGACGGATTCCTCAAGCGGGTCAAAGGTGTCGAGCTCCCCAAGGAGCTGTGGACTGGCAAAATTCACAGAAATGCCCACCCGAACACCCCAAGGTCGGAGGAGATCGGCAATCTTGGTCAGCCCTTTCATATTCTCATCTGTGAACAACAAAGGGTCTGCGTTGACATTGTTGATGATAATGCCGTTAACACGGATAGAGGCCAAAAGGCGACCGAACAATGGTACTCGCGAAAGATCTTCCTTGACATGTCCAAATCCATCAAAGAATATGGAAGGACCACCGTAACCTCTCTCGATGCTCCCGTGCGTGCCGCTAGCATTCAGGTTGTCCCATTGGTTGGACCACCTGATTGGCGCACTTGGGTTTGTAGCGTAAGCGACTGGCGAAAAGTTTCCTTGCCCAAGCATAGACAAGTACTCAAAGGCACCATAAAGTGCGCCACGCTCATTTTGACCAAGAATCTGAACTGAGCCTTTGGAGGTTTTCAACCAAAAGCCATCTTCCTCAAGATCGAGTTTTGAGGGCGCTTTCTTGCAGACTGATTTGAAAGAGTCGGCAGTGGCGATGACAATGGCATTTGAAGATCCGCAGTCTTTGCCCACTTCAATTGTAATATCAGTTCCAATTATGCTCTCAAAGCCCTTCTTGAGCTCAGACGCTGCGGTCTCCAGCGGCCCGTTGTCGGTCGCATTAATGATGAGGATTTTCTTTGGGAGCGACTTCAGGTCGACATCGACTTCGTCAGACACTGGGGCATATCGAAGCCACCCTTCAATTCCATTTTCAGCGATGACTGCTCCAAAGGCGAGCATCCAAACGAATATGAATAACATGGTGGTTTTCTGACTCTGCAAAACCAAAAATGCAGAACAACAATGACCTGTCCGGTGGGCAGGTTATGTCGTGGAATTTCGCTCAAATTAAAGTCACAAGCACCACATTTAACCACGAATTACAGCAAAGGGTTATATTGACGTTGTAATGGAGTACAAGGTTCTGTTAGTGAAACGTTTAGGCTAAACAAGTCTTGGCGACCTTGTTTGCCTCCACGGATTGGTTCACCAAATCAGGCAGGGGTCAACCAAGCTTAACGGATAAAGTTGTAATATGGGGTTGCGGGGACTGGGGAGACGATCACTCAGTTGCAAGTGGCATGTTTAGTTGGCTTCGGGTCATGTTGTCGCGAGGGGAAGTTTGGTTGGTTGGGCCTCGGTTAGAGGGGTTTATGGAAGCCTGAGTCTTGGCATCTCCATCGCGGCGGGTACGCTCAAGCGAGGGAAAGGCATCAACAACGAGCAGACGCAACTTGTCTTTGAAATGTAGTTTTAGGTTGTTTTGTTTTGTTTGTAAATTTCGGGACAGCTTTCCCCACACAATTCCATGTTTGAGAGATTGCTGTGTGGTTTGGTTGAGAACCAAATGATAGAGTACACTGCTCCATCCAAACTTTGCATTGCCCCTTTCAATGATTAAACCGAAATTGAGGTAGAGAAACAGAAAAGTTCATATGGTGATCAGGTTAGATAACTATCAGGTCCGTAGACGGGGGAGCCATTTCCTAAGCAATTCATTTGATGGCTATTGGAGTCATCCGCTGAAGCTGGGCGAAAGAGAGAAGCTCTACAATACGTTACATCCAGATTATCCTCACATATCTAGTAGAAAGTAAGCCAGTCAATAGCTCTGATGATTGATCAAATTAAAAAGTCTCATTTCTCATTATACATATCTGATAGTACAGTCTAGTCTAGTGCATGAACCTGGCATGTTTCCCTTACTCCCCCTTGATGACCCTTGTTTACCCATTCCTATTGACGCTCCTTTTGTAGCTTGATAACCTCAACAAGAAAGCTATCGCGATCTTTCTCCATAGCCTCAGAATCCTTTCCTTCTAGTTCGGCATCTACGCTGGTGGACAGTGCTGTTTTCTCCTCGGGAGTCCACTCAAAAGGATGAGCCTTCATATCGTCGATCCACTCCCGACAAGCAGGACCGAGATGTTCAAGGAATCTTCTGAATCCAGCGCTGCCGCCACCTGCACCCATGGCATTGGAAGTCAGCGGGCCGTTGATTGCCCATCGAGGGCCGAGGCTGCTGGTCATGCAAGTATCTGAAAAGGTTAGCTGAGGGATCATAACATGTAAAGCATGAGTACATACCAAGGTCTTCGGCTGACACGATTCCCCGGCTAACCAAGCTGTAGGCTTCAATGAACAGTGCGGCCTGTAGGCGGTTGGCGCAGAACCCTGGGACTTCCTTGTGGAGGAGCACAGGGTTTTTTCCGAGGGATTTGTAAAATGCCATGGCAGTATCGATGGCGGTGGAGTTTGTTCCTGGATGTGGCACGATCTCAACGAGGGGCATGAGATGTGGTGGGTTGAATGGGTGGCAAATGAGGACACGCCCCGGGTTCTTGGTGCACTTTCCAACAAACTTGGAGCTTGGAAGACCAGAGGATGACGAGGCGATAATCACGTTTGGTGGTGTCTCCGCGTCGATTTCAGCGATCAAGTCTGTCTTGAGGCCGAGTCTTTCTGGTGCATTCTGTACAAACGTTAGTGGCGTGATCTTTGGTCATCAAACCAGCAGCGCGTACCTCTTGAATGAAGTCAACTTCCTGGTAGTGACCTTTGAGGCTGGTTCCCACAAAGGTGTAGTTGTTCATGGATTCATCTTCAGCGCCTCCCAATTCCTTGGCAGTCGGCCAAACCGACTTCAAGTAATCGGCAAGCTTCTTCTCGGCGTCCGGCGCGGGATCGGCCACAAGGACCTTGAGGCCATGCGCCAGGTACAGGGCGGTCCAGGAAGCGCCGATGATTCCTGTGCCAACAATGCCGACGGTTTTGATATCGCTGATTGCCATTGTGTCTTTGAGATCTAAAAAATGATGAGTATGTAATATGTCTGATGTCAGACTTATCCCAGCCTGATGGCCAGACCTTTAATACTTTTTGGCAGCGTAGGTAGACCGGAGCCGACAGTGGAGCCCACGGGACCCACCTCGGCATTGTCGAGTCTCCACAGTGGAATAATTTGCCTTCGGTGGGTCTTCAGTGGGTGCGGCCTCGTTCATGCAGCTCGACGTCACCGCCCGGCCATCGCCAGTACTACGTTATGAAGATCTAGGGAAAAGACCGCAAAGGCGGCATGGCGAAAGCGATTTCGGATCCGACTAGAGCCGCACGTTCATCTATGCAACTCGTGATGCCTGTCTTTCGGCTTTCGGCATATGCCTTACTGACGTGTGTCGGTGGACTCGCTTTGTAAACGTCCGACGGTAACGCCGAAATCTGAGATCTGAATGCTTCTCATCTGTGTATATATATCGTGAAGCCTTCCCAGGAGAAAAGGAGAATATTCAATCCACACTCTTAATTACTTCCATCTAATCCTCTATTCCCTAACTCTCTATCAATAATCATGGCCAGCCACACCACCATTCCAGAGGTCTACGGTCCTGGCACTTTTGCCGACACCGAATTCATTCCCCTTCCCGAAGACTGCCATCGTATTCTCAAGTACCTCGCTGAGGCAACTCCCGGTTTCACAACGGACCCTGCCGTCCTTGATCAAGTGGTTTTCCACGGAGATGATCTTCCCATTATTCCCGGCCCCATCAAGGCCCAGGCTCTGGTAAGCCCCCACTGACGACCAACTTGACCTAAAAATACTTACACTTTCTAGTCCGCTGTCTGCCATGCCATGATGGGAATTGTCGGAAAGGAGATCAACGCTCTCAAGGGTGTTGAGACCGGCAAGATCAGCATTGATGTTGACCACTCCGGACTGTACCCTGCCACCGCTGCATTGATGGAGATTGACGGCAAGGGTCTTGCCGAAATCCAGAAGGACGGCACCCTCCTCAAGGCTGGAGTCGATGTCGACAAGGGTGTTATCAGCAAGAACGACATGCACTTCCGATCATGGGCCATCTACCCTACCAAGGATGAGCACGTCTACTACCAGGTTCTATCGAACTTGGACCCTGTCGGCTTCCTCAAGACATATGGCCTTGACGCTATGCTTGAAACCTCCTCCAGAGACGAGGCTTACGAGATTATCAAGGCCGAGATCTCCAAGTACTCAGCAGCCGAGCTTGACCAGAAGAACATTGAGAACGGATTCTGCGGACAGACCTGTTACACGCCTGCCAAGTGGCGTGAGACGGCCATGGGCAAGTCTCTCCGTGCCCACCCGCTGTTCAACTACAAGGCTCGGAAGGATACCCCAGATCTGCCCCCAGTCCCCTTCCCCGTCCTCGAGGACAAGCGACCATTGGCCGGCATCAAGGTCGTGGAGCTGACCAGGGTCATTGCCGGACCCGCCATGGGTGCGGCTCTTGCATCCCTGGGTGCCGAGGTCATCAGCGTGCAGAGCCCTAAGCTGCCCAACCTCCAGATGCTCAGCGTCTCCATGACCACCGACCAGCAGTCCGTCATGATTGATCTTACCGTGGAGTCCGACAGAGAGCGACTCAGCAAGCTGATTGAGGATGCTGACGTCGTCATCCAGGGATTCCGCTTGGGATCCTTGGAGCGAAAGGGTTTTGGCCTCAGCGATGTCTTGGCCAAGGCCAACAAGCGTGGCAAGGGCATTGTCTACATTGACTTGAACTGCTACGGACCTGACGGTTACTACGCTGAGCGACCTGGCTTCCAGCAGATCGCCGACGCTGCCTCTGGATGCTCTTATGTCTGCGGCAAGGCGCTCGGATACGAGGAAGGTGTCAGTGTCCTGCCCTCTCTGCCCATTGCAGACATGCTGTCTGGTGCTGTCGGTGCCGTTTCCGTCATGATGGCCCTACGCGACCGTGCTAAGTACGGTGGATCTTACCACGCAAACGTTGCCCTCACCGCCGTGGACGCCATCCAGCTGGAGCAGGAGTTTGGTCTGTACCCAACCGAGACTGTGCAGAAGATCCAGGACCGATACCAGTTCGACAAGATGACTCCTGACCTTCACGTCATCGACCTTCTCCACTTGCTCATGGACGCTTGGAAGAGCAAGTCCGATATCCTGACAAGGGAGCAATACAGAGTCAACTTCACCGATGGTCCCTGGGGCAAGAACCACTCTATCCTCTCCCCGATCCTCAAGTACGAGAACGCGTCGGCGAACCCATCCTGGTCTCGCGGCCCGGTTCCTTACTGTGACAAGGCTGATGCTACCTGGGTATCAAGCAACTAAACGAAAAGAAATCTTGATTTGGAGTTAAGGATCTTGTATCAGTAAAATGCGGTTGGGATAGATTATAGATTATAGAATAGCAAATTGCAAAATCATTAGAATTACAAGATCTCGATAAAAATGCTCACTGTGTCTGCCAACTAAAGATGGTGAATGAGAGATGCAGTATTGGATAAATTTTGCTAAAGTAGAAAATGAGTAACATTAAGGTCATCTCTGAGAAGTCTTAGATGAAACTTGAGATTACTGCGGTACATAACACCCATTCGATATGAGAAAGGCCAGGAAACTTCAAGTTCTGCGCTAAAATCTCTCACCGACCCCGTACACATGTGACAAAAGTCATTACTCAAGATTTCAGTACAACGTCCTGATAAATCGTATCGTAATTTCATCTGCTTCTGTTTGGTATGCCCAGTCTATAAACCATGATCTAACCGCTATCTATATCTATCTGTACAATGTAACGCCTGAATTTCATTTCCATCAATGTATTATCGCAATTCCAGTAAACGCGCGCTCCTTGTCCTGATACACCTGTTTGATGCTCCAATCTTTCTCGTCCACACTCCAGACCGTACCTCCGAGGTCTACCACGTACCAGACGGATTCCTCTTCGTCATATTCAAGACCGATAGCCTCATCAAAGTTCTTTGTCAGGAGCTCATAACGCAAACCAGTAATTTCGTCTGGTGTCGTGACAGCTGGCTGGGTGCTCGAGCTGTCCAGCTTCAGCCGGTTCAAGCTGTTGCCAAACGGCACCTCTCCACGGTCGGTCCAGTAGATTGTGTTGGATTTCTCGTGCATGAAAAGATCGATAGGCTCTGGCAAGCGATCGATGACGCAGGTGGGCTCTCGGGGAACGCTAGATTCCATGGGAGCGCAGAAGATTCTCCCTTGGCCACCCTTGGCCGGCCCCTTCTGAGTCCAGTAGAACAGGCCCTTCTTTGGTGACACAGCGATACCCACACACCATCTGAGGATGTCACGAGCTTCGCTGGGGTCGTTGAGGTCTCCGGTTTGGATCAAAACCTCGAAATCTGAGCCATCTAGGTTGCAACGAACTACTCGCATGCCCTCTCGGTCGCAGAAGTATAGCTTTTCATTGACGGAGTCAATAGCCAGCTGCTTTGGGGTGTGCACTTTGCCTTCGGGCACAACAATCTTGGCATCCGAGCCATCGAGAGCCATGGAGTACACGCTTCCGTCGTTTTTGTGGAAGGATCCCATGTTGGTGAAATAAAGGCGCTGGTGCTTGGCACTGTATGCTACACCATCCGGAAGGCTGACATGGCGAGTGTCTGCGGAGATAACGGTTGGGGACTTGTCCAACGGGACGTGTAGGACCTGTCCCTGGGAATAGATCTCCTTCAGGGACCTGCCATTAACAGGTCGGCCGAGGCCGGTGTCGAGGACGACAAGTGATTTTTGATGCGTTGCAGACATAATTAGAATTGTTATGAGTGGCTACCTCACCAAGAATTATTGCCATCTTTCGCCGTTTAAATAGAATCTTAACGTGACGAGGCGTCCATGTGGATCACGCAGGGCCCAGTATTAAGGTGTCCACCCGGATGCATGAACGAGATGGGCTCCACACCTCGGTGCCGCTCCGGAGTCGGTGGCATCCGTATCGACGTCATTTCGCACGGGTCCTGAAAAAAGTTCAACGCCCGCTTTGTAATGTGGCCGGCAGGGCGATCCCATATCTGCGAAGTCGGTGGAAAGCCTTGTTCAAAAGCACGGGCTCTCCGATTAGTTCTCAGTCGTTGGGTGAAGTGCCAGATGGCGAATTCATTCACCCACGGCACAAAAATCATGCAACGAAGCGACAGCGGTGAACATGCAAAAAGTGGCAATTGTAGGTTTTCTCAATCAAAGGCTATCTCAAATAAAGGCTACATATCCAAGCAAATCATCATCATTCAATCATCATTTTAGAGCTAAATGTCGAATCCAGCCCTGACCACTCAACCGGCCATGTGTCGGCGTAGAGCTGCGTGCAGGCATCCGAGGCGGCTTGCCATTTCGCAACCGCCCGACCAAGACTTTCGCCTTCAGAATCATACTGACCAGAAATTGATTGGCGAAACCTAGTTGTGCACTGATATCGCTCATGGAGCGCCAGCGGAGTATTTATCGCGGGCAGCAGCAGTCCCATCGCCAGCAGTACGGTTTCGTAATTAGCGACCAGCAACATCAGCAGAAAGTCGTTGGACGCCAGCCGTTCAGGCGCATTGGGAACCCAACGCACCCAGTTTCTAAGAGGAAACATGGTCGAATATTGTTCGTCAAGGGCAGTGCCAGACCAGGGGAATTTCTGGATGTTGTAGACAAAGTTGAGAATCTCTTGGGAGGCGTTCCGGAGATCCTGATCCAGTTTGCACTTGGAGAATGCCTGAACGGATTCAGTCACCAAGTGCAGGACCTCGGTCTTGTTTTTGATGGGTGAAAGTATCAAGGCACTTTCATCGGACGTTGTAGTTACTGCTTGCTGACTGTGGTCCTCGCGGGGCATCAGCTAGTGAAATGGTTAGTCTATTTATAACAATGAGTGATGCGGGGAATTGGAGCTCACAGCGGAGATTCCCTTGAGAAATGCACCATATTCCCGTCTAATGAGATTAGGTTAGCCTCTCTAGATAAAGTAGGATTGGGCCATACTGACGGATCCCGAGCGTACCACGCCATTATCGTTGTGGCCCCCAAAAGGGCCTTCATCTCGCTAGCTGTTCTATTCCCACTTAATGTGGCAATCATTCCTTGAATCGCAAGACCACGGTAGTGGTACTCCACAGCTGCCATGTTGGTTGATTGCGTCAGAGTGCGTAGGTGGCCGGCTCCGAATGCATAAAAGCAATGCCGAAGATAGTCAACGCTCTCGGCCATTGCAAAATATCTGTCTACGTTAGATGGCTGCTTTGCAGACAAACCAAGGCTGTAAATACCTTGAAAACTGGCTCACGCCAGCTGCCAGACCTTCTCTTTGGACAATATCGAAATCTCTTCGGACGGTACAGAGATGGTACAGCAGCTGTCTTTCTATTCTGGTCGTCGGCCCCATCCACCCATACTGCGTGACCGCGATAGGGTCCCAAGGTAGGGAGATATTGGTCTGAACTACGGCTTTCGGCGATTCGTAGACGCAATTGATGGGCTCTCCGCGAGTAGCATGTAGTCGAAGGCATTGGGTGCTATTGTTGGCATCATGTAAGCTTGCATAACGACCGATCTTGGTGGTGGCAAACGTACCATTCGGGCCTCAACTCATCGCACTTGATACGCCGCCGGCGACAAACCAGGCAGCCGCTTCGGACTTTACGGTGCGTGTGCTTCATGATGTTTATCTCCGTTGCTGCGCGATTGCGTCGTTATGCAAGAGGATCAGCGTCGTCCAGTAACCTGGTAATGGTGTGGGCGCCAAGAAACCCGAAAGAGTAGTTTCTAAATGGGAGGTGGTCTGAGGGCATCACAGGGGTTTATGTCAATGATTATTGAATGGTGTGATGCATTCATTCATTTATCCGCAACAAGGCTCTCTCGACCCGCTGTTTCATTCCAGAACCCGCTCTTCTGTCGCCTGGATGGATGCCCGATCATCGGATAGGCACTTGCGCTTTTTAGCCTCTCAAGTTCTGTTGCTCTTTATCGGGAAGAGAATCCAGCTCAAAATCGGTGTAGAAGGTTCACATAAACGGCAGAAATGGCGTGTTTCATCAGGTTAGGTGAATGAGAAAAGATCAACCACTGTTTAGATGATGGAAACATGAAGCCGCTCGCTGAAAGCGATGGCTTGCCTTGGAAACAAAGCAAAATCGCAATTAAAAAAAGTGGGATGTAGAAGTGGGACAGCTCACCGAGTCAGTTAGTGTCGTCATTTTGCCACGTACAGTACCGCGGTGCTCGGCCTTCGGTGTTGGCGGAAGCTCACCGACCCAGTGCTGATAACGGCTCATGCTGGTCCAGGCAGGCTTATCTTATCCAAAGAAACCACCAGAAGCAACAGTACTGACCTACGGCAATTCAAAAGTTTGGTGAAGTTGTTCTGGCAAGAGATCTCGCTCGGTAACTGTGGGGCCTTTCAGAGCCCATGAGCTCATTATCAACTAACTTTAGCACTAACAAACCCTCTCAGCGCTACCCGTCCCTACTTCCATCCTGGAGAGCGGGAAGCCTGTGGAGCCTCTAGTTGTTATCAGCATGCAATCGTCTGCTTCTGTAAGTTCGACAACTGGTGAAGTGAAATGCTCGAGTTCAATTGAGCCCGCAGTTGTCATGAGACGATCGTGACTATGTAATGAGGGAACTCAACTGGGGTTTCAGAGAGAACAACTGGGCAATAATTGTCGCCAAATGAGAAATTTCTTAGCTTTTTCTAACCTATGTAATCTCTCATCAAGTAACATCTACCAGGCCATTACTTGTACAAATTGGAACAGAATAATTATTCAACCCAGGGCTCCATCTGGTACGATTTCACACTCCAAAATCCCCCCATCTTTCAGCCAAGTTCACGCAGCAACATCACTCTTCTGCACATTTCGACGTTCCCATCGAATAAAAGACGGCTGAGATGGCCGAGAGAAAAGCGAAGTATAGTCTGTAGCGGGAACTCCGGGCTTACCATCCATCGTGCTAAGCTTGAAGTCTCGCACCATGGTGGCAATGATGGTCCCAAGGTTGACGTAAGCGAACTTTTCTCCAATGCAGCGATGTCGTCCGGCACCAAAGGGAAGGTAGGGACTCTTGGTGCCCTTGGAGACGACACCATATCCGTAGTCGATGGTCTCGCTGCCTGCCTCGTCTTCGAAATTCTTCTCGTCCCATCGGTGAGGTTCCCAAGTCTTGGCGTTGACAAAGTATTCATCGCTGAGGGCAGTGTAAATCGGGGCCGCGAGGAGAGCGGTTCCTGGAGTAGCAGTGTATGGGGTTCCGGGAATGCTCATGGGGTTCTTGACTTTGCGCATGATTGAATGGATAGATGAATGAACACGCAAGGTCTCCTTCACCACGTTTTGTAGCAGAGGAAGTTTGTCCAAATCGGTATACTGAAGTGATGGCAAAACTCCGTTGACGCTCAAATTGTCACGCTGTTCTTGGTAGAGCTCCTCGGCAATGTCCGGTCGAGATGCGAGATGAAGCATGATCCAAGTGCTGGCCGACGATGAAGTGTGCTGTCCAGCCATGAGAAGAGTAATCATCATATGGGCCACCTCTTTGTCGGGAACGGGTTGACCATTCTTGTACTTGCATCGCATCAAGTTCCAAATCATGTCTGATCCTTCCTCCAAGTCCGCGCCGCTTTCACGACGCTTGTTGATGATGTCCATGTAAATACCTCGCATCTTGGCATGCGCAGCGTCTCGGCGACGGTTTTTGGGCAAGGGAGCCCAAGGAAAAAGAAAGTTTACGGGAGTGAAGCCCAAGTCCAGGTCATGGTACAGGGATGCAAACTCTGCAGTAAGTTTGTTTCTCACTTCATCGCCCTGCAGAGCCCTGGCCGCCGTAAAGATGGTAATCTGGGACATTGCAGTGGAAATATCGACGACACCAGACTGGCCACTGAAGCAAGGCGCCGAGTTGGTATAGTCGATGACCTCCCCTTCAATCTTTTGCACGTGGGACTCAAGTGCCCTTTGGGTGAGCCCAAACTTGACAAATTTCTTCTGCTCCATCAACTTCCAGTTGGGACAATCATATACGACATCGCTCCCAAAAACAGGGGTTGTTAATGGGCCATATATCTCTTCGGCGTTGGCATCTTGGTGTCGGCTGTTCAGAACAAAGTCGCTTCCCTGAACGCCTAGGCAGCAGGTAATTTTTCGGCCGAAGAGGACAAAGGTGAAGACATCGCCGTACTGCAGTTGACGATAATTAGCACAATTGGCAACATGCTGAGGGATTTGGGGGGAGATACTTGTTCTTGACACCGGATGAAAAAGGAGTACGGATCGAGACCATACGACACCGCATTGCCAATGAAAGGCAGCCAATGGAACACGACGGGAGGATCATTTGGTTTGCGGAGCAATTTTTGGAGGAAAAGGTTCAAAGTCAGCAACGCGAAAAAAGACCCGAGGGTGTAAAGAGAAAAGTATAAAATGAACATGATGGCGGCTTCTCGACCTTGTTCCCCGAGAGTGTTGCCGGATTGTGAGCTGGGTAACGGTAAGCAAGACGGAGGTAGAGAGCAGTATTTAAAAGCATTTCAGAGGCCTCTCAAACCGGTAACGGATAAGAATACAGAAAGTCACGTCCCCTTAAACAATGATTCGTATCTACGCCAAGCCGTTAGGCGTATTCTCTCCAATTCCTGCCATGTTTCAGCACGCACAAAGGGCAGCATACGTATTGTTCAGCGACTTTGCCGTCTGGGAGCCAATGAGAACACTGCAGGGCCAATTACACATCCAGATCTTCTGCATGTGGGCGTTTGCCCAGCAACTAGCTCCCTCTTCGCTGAACTCCTGGGGACCCCGTGTTCGGATTCGGCTCGTATTCGTATCTCCCACCTGAGGCTATCCCCACAACCAGCCATCCACAACCAGTAGGCGCAGATATGAAATGAGTGCATGCGCGTAAGCCTGTGGGCAAAGGAAATTTCTAGGGACCCGAAGCCCCGGTGAACATGCTTCACAGTTGATACATGTCGTTTTATTGGACAATCAGTGTACACGAGAAGCAGCAGTTGTTAAGATGGGCGTACTCGCCAGCCAATTCCCCTTGATACACTCTATAAACGCAAACGCTAATGATTAGGCAACATAAATTCACTACATTTGCGTTCACCATCGCTTAGCTGTGGGATCGAGGACCCGCCAACTTGGTGTCTCGCTTCTGTCGGAAATCACTTCTAGGTTACACTGACGCCTCTGCGCCTGAAGGAATGGTACTCAAATCCCGCACGTGGCTGTGCGGCAAATCGGCAACGTCGTCTTCGTCCAGTATTATTTCTTAGATCTCGGTTACTCTACAAATTAGCAGCAAGCATGGTCTTGAGACCAGCTATCCACCGCCGAATGGACTAGCTTGTGCTCAGGCAGCTCAATCGGGGAGCATGGCGGGTACCAGATGTGCCAAACCCCAGTACATCCACTTCAAGCTCATCCATTCGACTCTAATCCAGATTAGTCTTTCCGCATGACAATTACGACTACCCCATATCATGGATGGAGCTAGGCAGCTAGACCCGGGAGCGAGTGAGCAAAGAAGCAACTTTAAGAGTGGCACGAAGTACGCGTTCCAGGTTTTTGTTACGGTATGAGTAGGACAATGTAATAGGTTTAACATCATGTTGGTATAGCCTTCCGCACTATATCATTATCAGGACACCCAGTGGCAGGTCATGGTGAGGGGAAAGGTTGCAGTCAAATGAGCAAATCACATGCAAGTAACCTCAATGTCTGCCCAACCGTAACATTATCTAAACTCCCTATTGGTTAAGACTGGTTTGGGAGACGACGTCCACGGGCATATTTCACAGGGCGAGGACAAAGTGTGAGAGTTAAAAAGAAATTCCTTGTATAGTTGGAACCAAAAATCCCAGAGCAACTATCTATGTATGTATGCAGAGATGAACGCTTTCATATGATGTTTAAAGTTATAAAATGGTAAAAAGAGGTATCAATCATTCTTAAATCTGGCCCACCAAACATGTGGACAGTTGAAATTCGTGCTGTATCTTGTTTATTCGTAATTTTTCGTCGTCTCAGTTGAGTCGGCTTGACTTTTTCGATTTTCGGTCGCGATGAGAGCTGGAGCTGGACTCGTTGCCGCTCGCCTTTTCCTTGGTTCGCGACTTCCTAATGCGTCGGCGCTCGTGGACCGGAGTGGCATGGTTCCTTCGAGATTTTTCGGTTTCCGGATCCGGATCGAACATCGCCCCCACGCGACTCAAGGCCTTTTCGTCACCGGCCTCGACTCCTTTGTCAGTAATCATGCTCTCAGTGATTTCATTCTCAAGTTTGTCTTCCTCTTCACCGTCTTCATCACAACTGTCTTCCAGTCGCTTTTGTCGGGTGCCGATGAGTCTGGGTTCTCGCAACAAGGGTGGGTCCTCGTTCACTCCAAGCTTCAACATGGCCCAGTCCCACCAACCAAGGCTTGGTGGGACCCACTCGCCAATGTCCATGGTGTAGTTCTTTTGGTCCTCGGGCAAGTTGAGGTAAACGAAAGGCTTGTTGCTGTTGATGCGGCCCTCCATGACAAAGTCGCCAATTTCCTCCGGGATTTTGAGTGCTTCGGCAATCAAAATGGGCTGGTAGGCAGGCATGATAAGATGCAGCCTCACATGTCGCCACTTCTTTCCTTTCTCCTGGAGTCGCTGGTTCTGCTTGTCGATCAGCCTTCGTGCGGCAAGCATAAATAGAAAGATGGTGTCGATCTGGTTGGTGTAGCCACAGAATCGTTTGCCAAGAGGCCGCTTCTCCAGAAGGTGGTAAAATTTGGGGTACCAGTCATTGTCTGGGTGGTACATGAAGAACCAGTGGTCGCAGACGGGATCGTCGAGGGTCTGGTTGAGTCGTTCTCCGATCATGTCGTAGACGTACTGTGGAAACTCCTTCTGGGCCATCAAGGCGGTTTGGGCGGCCAGCTGGGTGGAGATGCCCTCTAGCCTTGCAGCTATAAGTTGCAAGGCCTGGATTCCCTGGTACGTCTGCACCATGTTGACGCCGATGCCGATGGTGGTGGCGCTGGTGCTGAAGTAGCCGATGACCTTTGCATTGTCGCAGAGTGACTGGGCCAGTACCTGGACCTCGGGAATGAATTTTTGGAATTCGGGGATGAGCTTCTGGGTCTTGTCGGTGACATCAGAAGCATTTGTAATGAGCTTGCTCACGTTGGAGCCCACCTCAAAAATGGTCTGGATTGCCTGGACGGTCCTGACAATGGGCAGCGACTGCGCGCCACGCTCAGCGGCCACCTGCACAACCTTCTCCCTTATGGTTTTGTTCTCCAGAATCCGCGTAAAGATTTCCATGTTGGTGATGTGTTTGGGGTAGATTGTTTGGGAGCGAGGGACAAAAGCGAGAGGATGGGTGGAGGGGCAGAACTGCTTGAGGGGAAGACGGAGCCCGTACCCAAAACAGCCAGGCGTGTTGGGCCGCTCTCCGTTCGCTCGTGCAGGGGAAAGGAGGGAAACGTTGGCTGGTGACTTGGGACAGGCCAGACGGTCTTTGTCCTTCACTCGATCAGCGTTGATTCGCACAGAGTCGCGTCAGGTAGAGATTGGGCTGGTCAGCGATCTGGTGTTGGACGACGTCACGTGGCCACCTGAGAACCAATGGAGAACCAATGGAGACACCAGTAAATGTGTTGTCGCATAAATGGGTGCTGTCAAAAACCGACCCGCTCACCGCCACTCCAGTTGTGACTTGCTGTGGGGCGCATTGGCTCGGTGAGGCGGACGATGGTGCACGTTTGTTATGCCTGCTTCGCCGTCTGCTGCGGTGAATGTTACAGGAGGAAATAGATATCAAGGGATCCAGGACAACTATCTTCTGCGATGCTTTGCTGTTCATTGAAAGCAATCGCTCATTCCAACAGTCACGAAATGGCGGGGGCTCACCGATCGCCATCGCCTAACTCAATCTAATGACTAATCCGCGTAACGCCCCCGAGCAGGGCTTTTCAGGGGCAGGGAGGGAGCCTGGAGCCTGGAGCGCGGGCCCGTCCTAGCCATTTTCAACACCGTCTTTTCCCTAGCCCCGTTCCAGGCCGGTGGTTCCGGCCACTTCACCGTTTCACACGCTCGCACAAGGCATAGTCAGTACAGGGTAAAGATAAAGAACCAAGCTTTGGCCAAGGACAAGTCGGAATTTTTTCCCAGGAAATACCATGTATGCAGCGAAATGTCAGGAAAGCAAGAATTTGCATCACTTCCGCTCGGTCCACATCAACACCCAACCATAGCGCCACAAGTGCGACATCAATCCCGGTTTTCAAGTCCACCACCGCGATGATGTGTCACTGGAACAACGTAACTCAGTCATTGAAACAATTAATCAGAAATGATTCACAGTGGTTCGTTGCCCATTACCTCCATGAGACATTGGAAGCAGCAATCACATATTTTCTCCGTTACTCCGGCCCAGAAACCATCATTTACCAAGTCTCATTGCGGCCAATCCTACTTGTGCAAACGCAGCAGACATCGTTCTGTTAAGTATCCTCGTGTTCGGCGTGGAAGATTGCGCCTCTTTCGCCCCTCATCATTAGAAATTCGCTTCTTTGCAAAAGTACGGCACGAAAGGCCCAAAGCCACTCTCCGCGTTGTATTTCAGCGATTTTTATCTGTAATCTACAATGCCAGCCAAAAATTCTCAAAGGTTAGATTCAGGAGCCATTTCAATCAAAAAGGGTGGGTGTATACGTACCAGAAGATATTATTTCCTCCTTACTCTCACTTCCCTACGGGAGGGTGCCTAGCCTTGGAAACCTGGCACAGTGAGCCGGTTTTGCAAACCATAGGTCTAAATGAAATATTGGGCAAATAGTATCCTATATAGATACCGCTATTAAGTCTATGCAACCAAATGCAGATGCAGCAGGCTATCCAATCAGAACCAAATACTGTCATGCCACCCTAGATCGGGGAACGAACAGGAGCGGCAGATACTGGGCGTGTGAGAACACAGCCAAGAATCTTTGAGTAATTCTTCATATTGCATTTCTAGATTCATAATCTAGCCTCTTAGGTATAGAAAGACCATTTGTTGGGGCGGATTGTTGTGTCGACGGACCAATTTCTCCAACGAAACATTGCGCGAACAGCCAACAGGCATATGACGATACAAAATCCAGGCTCCTTGGTTATTTCATAGATGCATCTCTAAATCTTAAATCCAGCTTCTATCGTAGATGATTGATCGGATGTTGCCCCTTTTTGATTGTTTCTCATTATGCCTCCAAGTTCCCAATTAACCACCGACCTTATTTTTATGGAAGATTCAAATACATCACTTGGGTGAATTAATAATCAGAGACAAAAGCAAGCCGTGGCTGTTGATTTTGCTAATAGGGGACCGGCAATGACAACAAACATGACATCGAGTAGTTCGCTGGCTCAGCCACCTGAAACGCGCCAAGGTTGTCTGACTCTGATGCGTTGTACCGGATTTGGGACCGTTGAAAACCTTTGCAGCCGGATTCGTAATGGGCTGCGGAGATAAATTTAAACCTCAACGGTTCTCCGCATTTGATGATCAGCGGCGCTTTTGCTCCGGTTGGGCAGTCACTCAGCCACGTTAGTCCATCCGTCTAGCCAGCGTGAGCGCATCATAGCGTCTTGGAAATTGAAGCAACATAAAAAGAAAAGGGAATTAAAAAAGGCAGATTGTACAAATTCTCCCTGGGAAAGGACACTAGATTGAGAAGATCGAATTCCTGACGATATCAATCGTTGTTTGACCAACTGCAGCCACAATGAATGAGACTTATCTAAGACCATCTAATCTCCGAACTTCACGTGACGGGTGAGGACGGAGGGGACGGGCGAAAGGTTAATGTCCTAGCCTGTTATGTCTGTACTTGCATGAGCTCATAGATCCTGGTCTAGAACGTGGTCCAGACCTCCGTGCACAGCTTGCTATAAACCCTCCGGAAGCCAAGAGCCGTCCACCTGGGGCTTCTATATAATCGATTCATTCCTCAACTGCAGCGAATGAAAACTTACCAATTCTTCGGGCCTTCAAAGCAAGCTCGATATCTGGATGGTCCAAAACGGCGACCGACCGTCCAAGTTGGCAAGTCGGCAATGGATGGCGTTTACAAACACAAAGAAGCGTAAGGCACATTCCAACGGGGGGCAGAATTATACTTTGCTAAGATTTTAATAGGAATGCGGAGATGCAATTCGAAGTGATTGTGCAGGAGTTGCGGGACCTGGATGATCAGTTCCGCCGCACCGTCAAGCAGCAGCAAGAAGCTGTCAAGGCCAGCTTTGTCGAATGGGATCGAGACAAGCCATCCCCTGATAGAATGAATATGAATGAACGAAGCGGTTAAATTGAAAATGAGGTCTGGGGGGTCCTGTGAGCTGGAAATTCAGACATCGCAGATTGTGTACATCTTGGATTGGTTCTGCGCATACATGCATATCTGGGCTGGCGTTTTTTTGATGGTTTGCAGATTCACTATTATTGGTTGAGATTGATAAGGTTTGTGTATTTAGATGATCCTCTTGATTCCTTCCCCTTGACATTATGGGGCGCGAGGATTGGTGATAGTTGTCATGGAGGTCCAGTTTACTCGAATGATTCTGTCCCACAATTGATGCTACGCAAACACGTAGATGCGCCATTTACCTATTCAGAAGACCATACAAATCTCTTTGATTATTATCATGCCGAAAGGTTGGAAGGTAACAGTAAATTCGCGAAAAAAAATCGAAACGAACCCTACAAATATGAGTTGGAAACTGTCTATAATTTCTTGAAATATCTATCAGAGCCTAATCCTAAGGCTTTATCTATGCATGACCCATTTTACCCGCTTATAAACCCTTCTCAGCTAGTCTCGCTGAGCTATACAAAATAACATAGAAAACACTTTTTTTTAAGCCTCCTCTGGCCAGACGTTGTAGCCAAAGGTGTCCTTCATGTTGACGAATCGGACGTGACGTCCCTCGGCAACCTTCTCAACAGCCTGGAAGTCCTCTTCCGAGATGTCAGGCACCTGGAAGTTGCTCTCAATGCGCGATGGTGTGGAGCTCTTGGGCAAGACGACATAGCCGCGCTTGATACCCCAGCTGAGGAGAACTTGAGCAAGAGTGTGGCCGCTGCGGTCTGCCACCTCGTTGAGGGTCTTGTTTGTCCTGACCTTCTCGCCAGTTGTGGGGACCTGGTCCTGCGAACCTAGAGGAGAGTAGGCTTCGGGCAAGATATCGTTGTCCTGGCAGAACTTGACAAGCTCGTAGTTTGGTAGGAAGGGGTGGACCTCAATCTGGTTTACCTGAGGCTTCACCTTGGCAAATCCAAGCAACTGCTTGAGGCCAGGGATGGTCCAGTTGGAGACACCGATGGCACGGGTCTTGCCCTCAGCCAGGAGCTCCTCCATGGCCCTCCATGTAGGCTCAGGGTTCTCAGTGAGGTCCTTCTTAATGACGTACTTTCCGTCGGGGCCAATCTTGGGCTGGTTGTCCTCATCCTTCTCGGCGGCAATGGGCCAGTGGACGAGGAACAGGTCGACGTAGTCAAGACCGAACTTCTGCAGGGAGTTTTCCAACGACCACTTGACTTCGTCGTGCTCGTGGAGGTGGTTCCACACCTTGGTGGTGATAAAGAGGTCCTCTCGCTTGACGGACGGGTTTTCCTTGAGAAAGTCCCTCACAGCCTCGCCAACCTCGCCCTCGTTGAGGTAGAACCAGGCGCAGTCGAGGTGTCGGTATCCGACCTTCAGAGCACAGGTGACAGCCTTGTAGGTTTCGCCCTTGGCACCCTCGTTGGCAAAGGTTCCAAAGCCGAGGGCTGGGATCTTGACACCATTGTTCAAGGTGAAGGTAGCCTGGTTGAACGGGATAGCCATGATGTATGATTGTGGGCTGATTTTACGCGAGTAGGGAATACGAAGAAGAAAGGATAGCAGAGTGGGTTCACTTTTCAGCTTTCAGAGCAGAAACATCAGAGTTTTATTTGGTCGTCAATTAAGGCGCAATTGAGTGAATTGAGTGAATTACCAGAGATCATCGCATATTGATTCGCCCACCGTGCGCAGCGCCAGGTTGTCGATGTGGACAGACATATTCACAGACAACAAATAGAAGTGGACCATTACATCATGGCATGGAGAGGGTCCCGCTTTTCCGGTTTCATGACGACCGAAAAGTTTTCGGTACTGACTCGGATTGAGATATGATAACGGCGAGCGCTTCAGGCGGTTCCTGTCGGACCAACAGCTGCTGGGGCGGCCGTATTTATCACTGACGACAGTTCAGTGGAACTGGTGGAGATGGTGGCCTTGGGGGTCCACCAACCGGTGGGGCCGGGCGGCATTTGGGAGGGCAGTGATGTCAAGGTATCCTCTCTGCCCAGCGATGAGGCTCAATCCATCTCCAACGGCGCGTCTAGCGTGCTCCATTCGTGCTCCATCGCAATGCCCGCTACTGTGTTTTTCCGGCCTCTCCTCGGGGCCTTTTGCCCCTTCCGGCTGCGAACTCCAGGCGCTCTCAGGTACTCCAACCTCCAACCATGCGTCGCGTTCCTGTCGTCGACAAACACCCCTGGAATATCTGTGACGAGAGGGGCGGCGGATCCGCCTTAGGGCTTCTAGTTCACCCAGCAGCGCCTCACGTCACCGAGAGATGCCCTGTCGGTGGATATCACGGCGTGCCAGTTTTCGTTCGACGTCATGGCGTGGCGACGCTAGGAGAGGGTATTGGTTCTTCCGCGCAATCAGCTCCCCACTGTAGATGGAGTCGAGTTGAATGCGAAGATACGCCTTGAACACGGCTTCTGACCGAAGTTACCGCTAGAGATAAGGATGCAACAAAGGGATGCCTCCTTGGGCCATTGATAAATACGACTTGATGCCCCGATGAAAGTTCTGATACAGCTTTACCCAGATACCCTCTTCTCCTGCCTGCTCTATCACCTCTTGCTTCTGATCACAGGTACTTGGAGACTGACATCAACAAACTTCTTTTTATTTTATTTTGCACTGTTCTTCATTCAAGATGCCTGCTTTTGACGACTCTGACTTTGCCCTGCCTACCAACGGCACCAACGGCACCAACGGCACCAATGGCACCAACGGCCATCACGCAACACTTCCCATTCCCGATGACAGCGGCGAGGGTGCCATTGAGATTCCTGCTACCAGATCCGCCATGTCTGAGGCATCCAAGTACATGCACAACCTCAGTGTCTCTCCTTCCATGAAGGAGAGGAGGTCATCTCGCAACTCCTTTGGCACTTCTCTTCCCATTCCTCGATCCAAGAGGCCCTCTCGTCTCTCCGCCGTTCACACCAAGGAGGGACCCGTCCGTCCTGGCATGCCACCAATCCAGCCTACACGAGACCTGCTTGTTTCCCAGGTCCAGTCTGTCCACTCAGACTTGGTTGAGAAGGCCAAGAACATGGCTTTTGCCTTTGACATTGACGGTGTCCTCGTTCACGGTGACCGCCTCATCCCCGAGGGTCGCCGGGCTCTTGAGATCCTGAACGGAGACAACGAGCTCGGTATCAAGATCCCCCACATCTTCCTCACCAACGGCTCCGGCAAGATTGAGACGGCTCGCTGCGAGCAGCTCACCAAGATCCTCCACAACCCCGTATCCACCGACCAGTTCATCCAGTCCCACACCCCCATGAGTGCCCTGGCCGAGTACTACAGCACCGTCCTGGTCGTCGGTGGTGAAGGCTACCGCTGCCGTGAGGTTGCCGAGCAGTATGGCTTCCGCAACATCGTCGTCCCCAACGACATTGTTGCATGGGACCCCACCGTTGCGCCATACCGCGTCTTCACTGACGAGGAGCGCGCCACCTCCCGTCCTCGAGACTTTACCAAGATCTGCATCGAGGCCATCATGGTCTTCTCTGATTCGCGAGATTACGCTACCGATATGCAAATTATTATGGACGTCCTCCGCAGCAAGAACGGCCGCCTGGGCACGGTTGCTGAGGACCCTGTCGCTGAGCGCGTCCCCATCTACTTCTCCCAGGGAGATCTGCTCTGCCCTACGGAGCACCCTACCCCCCGCATGTCCCAGGGTGCTTTCCGCATTGGTCTTGAGGCCATGTACAAGGCCCTGACCGGCGCTGATCTGGAGCGTGTTGTGTACGGCAAGCCCGAGCTGGCTACTTACAAGTACGCCGATGAGGTTCTTACCTCGTGGATGGGCGAGCTCCACGGAGAGGAGAAGCTCCCCAAGAACATCTACATGATTGGCGACAACCCGGCTTCTGACATCATCGGAGGAAACATGTACGGATGGAACACATGCCTTGTCCGCACAGGTGTCTTCCAGGGTGGAGAGAATGACGAGGAGAATCCCGCCAACTTCGGCGTCTTCCCGAATGTCCTTGAGGCGGTCAAGACTGCCCTCCGAAAGGAGCTCGGTGACGATTTCAAGACTTACTTTGACGAAACGATTAACCCGGTGCTTCACGGCGCACCGGCTGATGCAGCTGTTGTTTAAAATGCGAGCGCTTCATTTACATATAGACTGTTAGAATTTCGACGGGCACACAAGGGAAAAGTTACTACTATATCACCACATTACTTGCAGTATAGATAGAGCATCATAGATATGAGCAAGAATGTCTTTTGGAGGGATTGGGAAGGCGAAATCGCCTCTGGTTCTCCCACACTCCCGCATTCTACTTTGGAATAGACCAACTTTTTTTTTTCTCTCTTAACGCAAATCGCCTCCACTTCAACGCCGTGATGACGTACATTACCAAGAATTATCTCGCTACGGGAGCTCGTCTCGGTATGACCCGCCACTAAGACTCTAGCCCAGGCATCTGTTCCATAATGCCTCCACCGATCTGACACTGATAATGCGACCTTGGAAAAGGTGGTTTCTCATTGGGTGCCAAGAGCCTCAATCGGAGTTCCGGCAAGCTCAATGGGCTGAGCTGAAAACTTAAAATGCGTTTGCGAGAAGAATCAGGACCACATCAGGACCCCTGAAATCCTGGTACCCCCCCTAGCTTCCGCAGCCCACACACCAGCTAGATTTGTGGTGCCGTGGGGCTGTGAGGCCAATATGCCAGGGAGCGAGAGCCGACGTCAGTTTACATGACAGGCATTCGGTGACATGCAAACCGGGAATTGGGCGGTCGTGTTGGTTCTGGATGTCACTAGATAATTCCTCGGGACGCGTCTGACATTATCATGGTTTCTTTCTGGAACACTACGGCATTGTTGGAAGGGACTTCTGGAACCGAGTTCCTGCTATCACCGACAAATGACGCAGCCATCTCCACCTTTCCTACACGTTGGATTCGAAGCCCACTGATTGGGATGATCAATGGAGAAATTGGTCAGATTATCATGATTTCCGGCGCTACGCACGGCTGCCTCTCTTTTGCCTGCCACGAATATTCGTACCAAAATCAGGGATTGATTCAGTGCCACATATCTGCATTCTACAAGCCTAATTAATAGCTCTTACAAACATAGCGGGATACTGTATGTGTTGTTGTTGTTGATTTACCGGACACTACGGTATTCTTGGAATAGCGCAGATCATTCATTTATTCGTGATTATCTGAGACATCTCTGTGGCTAAAAATAAAAGCATAAATTAATCTGTGATCATAAATCTATGACACGTGGCGTTCATCCGGTTATGCAGAGTTGTGAAGGGGATGAATTAGATCATTGGTTGGAAGAAGCAAGACTAAAATGCAGCAGCGCCACTTATAAATGCAAATATCTCACACGCCACCATCAAATAATCCATACAGGATTGGGTTCGATAGCTCAGTGGTAGAGCGAGAGATTGCAGATCTCTAGGTCACGTGTTCGATCCACGTTCGGACCTTTCTTTTTGCATTTTTTTCAATTTACAGATGATATTTTTGCTTGGCTGGAGTGGTGATATTTTGGCCTGGGTGGTTTGCGGTCGGGTAGGTTGCTAGGGTCGATGTCGTCATCCTCATACAATGCATGGTGATCATACGAATGCAGCCAGCTTGTTTCATGTAATCTTAGAAGCAGCCAGCAATCAAGAAAATAACGCAAATTTCTTATTGCAATTCTATTATGAGATTCATTTTGTTGTTACGATCCTATGTCTACTACATGATGCTTTGACCACCGACCCACGGACTTATTTATACGGGGTATCGCGGCGGTAGTGCCACGAGGATGCATCGCTAAACACTCTCTCGTATCCCAAAACTCCTTCCAACAAATGCAAAATTAGAGTCGGGGAAACGGTGAATTGACCAGAATATCGGGTATCGCAGAATAGGGTGAGCGTATCGTAAGTGAGGCCAAAACCACATGTGCCCTGGTTGAGCTCAATTTCAACGGCGGGCGGCTAGTGACTGTTAGCGGCATTCTCGCAGCACATCATCACATGTACCTCAATGGTTCGCAATCGCTAAGTGGCCTTTACATGAGCCTGTAAATAATAATAAAAAAAATGACTGACCTTGTTTGTGAGGTTTGGGTTAATTTTGCACCACCTCTTCAGATACTGCGATAGCACATCGAGTGTCGGGCTGTGGGAGCATTGGATCTGCAGCTTCGTGTTGCTGTAGGCATTCATGATAAGATGATATGGTGGTTTCGCAAACAAAGTCCCGGGCTTGGGCAGCGCATTGGGGTCAGGCAGAAAGTCAATAGTAGATGCCGCCGACTTGGTCTGCGCATTCCTCGATGGTCTCTCAATTACATCTTCGGTGACATCGGCCCATTCATCTCCAGTGGTGGAGTGGATAGGCAGCGCTTTGGAAGACTGCTTCTTATCTTGGAAGCATTCGAGAAGCTGTTCCTTGAATACCTGCGCAAATTGAGCGGGTTGATACACGTGGAATTTGGGAATGGACACGACGAATCCTTTCCGCCCATCCGACCACTCGGTCGAGGCCCTATCACCCTCAATCACCTATTCGCCATACTGTTAGCATTTGCCTTTAATGCAATAGCGCACCGCACACTCCAAAATCACACACAACATATCCAGGAAAATGAGGTTCTTACATCAACATTAAGATTCAGCCTCGAGGTAAACTCTCGAATTTTCTCAACCACTTTTTCGGACCATGCATCGTGGCTGGAATCATCCATGAGCTCCGCCATCGTCACCAGCCACGTGTGGATGATGCCAATTACGGATTGGACAAGCTGGCCTTTGTCCTCGTAGACCTTTTCCAGGTCGGAAACGATAATTGGCCATTGCGGCTCGCAGTACACATCAAGGCCCAGGAGATCCTTGACCTGCTTGAATGCTGCCTGGATGGGAGCTTCTGGCTTGTCCCATTGATCTCGCACAGCTACCTTGACCTTGAGTGGGCTGATGGTGGGGCCGAGGTTAGCTCAGCTCTGGGTTTGGCGGGGAGGATGTTTCTTACAGAGACATTGCTGTAGACAAAATTGCAAGTCTTTCGAGAGATGAAAAAAAAATACCAATTGAATTTGAGATTGCGTCCGAGACTTGCAAGTTCAGTAAGCAATTGATCTGATTGTTGGTGGTCGGTCAAAGACTCGAGGGGTGACGAAGCTACCTTTGAGCAGCTGGGTCGAATAGCCTCAGGGTAGCTGCAGGAGTTCTAGCGTTTGAGCCACTAGGGCGATTCTAAATTCCGCACTCCTGAGAACTCAACAGAAACGCCGCGACCAATGGGAGAGAAAAGGCCACAATCCTTCACGCCTGAGAAGCCTTCGAGACCATTGCGATTCGCGCCAAGGGACGCTACTCGTTCAGCTGAGTTTTGTGGCGCTCGACAAGCGGCAGACGCCAGGCACGAGGCAGACTGTGCCGTCGTCTAATCTCAAAGGGCCCCCTCCTTTCGTATGCAATGCCGCATTACCGGGGGGTGCACTAAGGCAGCCAGGCTGCTGTTGTCTGCCCTGCAATGCAGACACATACACGGCAACGACTCAAGACCAACACCAACTAACCCTATATCAACCATCGCGGTAACCTTGCTACCCTTGGACCCTGAGAAAAAGAAGCGGGGCCTATCTAGCGCCATCCAGCCGCAGGTGGGTGCGGCATCGTGTCGCGTCCGTCCACGAGACTGCCTGCTCCCAACAGTGCTAATTCGCTTAACTTGGCTGATTCAAGCTGGATGCATCCCACCAACCCCTCGCCCATCGCAGCGCGGAGGGGTTCCTCGAAGTGGGGAGACGATTTCAGCCTCGCATCAAGATTCACGGTTAGCGTTCAGAATCGTTCGTTCTTGACCGAGGAGCTCTCCGATGACGCTATACTCACTGCGGTCGCCGAATGGAGGCTTGCATTCAGGGGTCGTTCAAATCTTAGATAAAAGGGCCAGAGTCTCTTATGCTTTAGCAAACTCTCTTGCACCTCATCACCATCCATCACCTCATCCTTTACACATACTCTCTTCTCCAAACACATTCCGCAATCATGCCTCGTCTTCCTCCCGCCGAGAAGCTTCCCCTTGCTGTCCGCAAGAACGGTAAGTTGACACCCTGTCCAACCGTGAAACTTACTAATGGTATTGCTTAGTTCGCGATGAGTGGACTGCCAAGAAGGGTGAGTGGGAGCAGAAGTTCTCTGATCTCCTTGGTGCTGAGTGGAAGATTGAGATCAACGAGAACTCTATCTTCCCCTATGCTGAGGAGGGCTCATACGGCAACACCTCTCTCGGAGCTTGCATCCTCTCGTGAGTGCTTTCTCCCTGTCACATTACCTGCACCTTGTCCTAATCATTATCATAGTTACATTGATGGCGCTCACTATCAGCTGAAGTATCAGATTGAGCGACCTGCTGGTGAGGTCCTCAAGAACGATATCAACAACATTGCCAGTGCCCATGTGATCACCATGGACTTTGATGAGGAGAAGCTCTTCAGCTACTGCGGTGCCAAGGTCGACTCCGAGAGCCGGCTCGTCATTCTCTTTGGCGAGACCTACCTTGGAACCAACACCAGCAATGCCTTTGAGGTGGCCAACATCAAGAAGGCTCTGGACTCTGCCCCTAGCTCAGAGGCCATGAACCACACCGCCCGTTACGGCATCAAGGAGGACTACGAGCCCAAGATCGAGGCTGCCAAGGCCGAGCTGAACAAGTACTTTGGCAAGGAGGTTGCCTTCAAGCCCAACTTTGAGGATGTCTACAAGAAGTTGTCCGAGTCCAAGGATGTTCGAGATGACTGGCACACCAACCTGGGCTCCTTCACCCTGAAGTACCTCGAAGCCCTCAACTGGTACCTCAAGTACCAGAAGTTTGACCAGGACGATATGCTCCAGGAGGGTCTGGCCGAGGCTGTCGAGAACAGTGAGGTCCAGTTCCGTATTGTGGACAAGACCGCCAAGTCTTACAACGAGTCGGTTGTTGAGGGCGGTATTCTGTATCTCCAGGTATGTTTTCGGAAAGTGGGGTTCTCGTTTCCAAATACTAACATTTTCTTCCAGACGACTCCTCAGAACTGGGGCACCAACGTCGACAACGTCGCCGAGGGTTTCGTTGAGACTCTGTAATAAAAATTGTAGAATATACGAAGTAACGGAATAATGAAATGCAATTTATATGTTCTGCCTAATATTTTATTATTGCTCCTTGTGATTTGGTAATGCGACGTGGCTCATGGAGTGATGAGGCTGAAATCAGATGCCCAGCCTTAACGCAAGCGTTCCTCTACCAGTCCCACAATTGGCCAGCTTTTCTTCAATGTAAAAAGCAAACACACGCTAAATGATGAACCAGCCAGTAAATAGTTCTGTGTCCGTGCCTAAGCCAATCTTTTTTGGATGAACTGGGCTTACACTCAAACTTGACGACGAAATGCCCAGTATTCCGAACCTGTGCTGCGTAGATATATCACATTGCCGAGCTTTTGCCAATTTTTTACGGTGGTATCGGACGCCCACATCCATTCTCGGCTGCACTTCCCCAGCTGCCACCCCTCCATCCCCAGGTTTGGTGGGACTGCCGCCGCCGTCAGCCAAGGATGGGTTGCATGCCAATTCCGCATATCCGACTTGCACAGTGAGAATCACCCGCTGCGCAACACAACAGGCCAATCAACTGCAGACAAACCCGATCATCCCCCATGTTTTTGCTCTTTTTCTGCGGAGGTTGAGTTTGCGGGGTTTCCTCGCCCACCTCGGGACGAAAGCCTTACGCCGTGGAACATCCGGGCGGGAAACACGCTCCACTCCGGGTTTTCCGGAGGATCGCCCCTAGCGGGCGTGCGCCTCCCCTCTCAGTGGTCCCGGCGAGGCGGTTAATACGCAATGCCGGGGAAATGAACGAGGCCGTGGACGCTGTCGATACGCGTCAGACTATAATGGCATTCCTGCGAAAATGGGCCTGGGGTCGGATTTCCCGGGACGCTGAAATGCCAACTTTCTTCATGCACACCACATGTTTATAAAACTACGGGTGGACGAACCAACGACGATGGCACCAGTACCAGACCAAGCCAAGACCAAGACTCACAAAATGGAGCAACATCTGAAATCACCAGTGCAACTCGACATCATCGTCGTCGGGGCCGGCCTCAGCGGCCTCGCCGCCGCCATCTCGTGCGCGCTGTCCGGCCACAAAGTCACTGTCTTTGAGTCCGCCGAGGTGCTCTCCGAGGTTGGCGCTGGACTGCAGGTTACCCCAAACTCGTCGCGCCTTCTGCAGCAATGGGGCCTGCCCGAGAAGCTCTGGCAAACAGCCGCGGAGCCCACCTTCCTGGAGGTGCACCGATACACCGGCCAGAGGCTGGCCATGGAGGAGAACTTTAACGAGAAGATGCGCGCCAAGTACGATGCGCCGTTCATCGACATCCACCGGGTCGACATGCAGCTGTGCATGTTCGACCGCGCCAAGGAGCTGGGAGTCAAGTTTGAGTTTGGCCAAAAGGCCGAGTCCATCGATTTCGACGCCTCAAGGATAACGACCAAGTCGGGCATCGTGGCGCAGGGAGATTTGATTATTGCCGCCGACGGCATCTGGTCCCGGTGCCGCGATTGGTTTCTGGGCGAAAAAGACCTCCCCAAGCCAACGGGAGACTTGGCCTACCGAATCGTCCTCACCTTGGATCAGATCAAGGACGACGACCTCCGGGACTGGGTGAAGAACCCGTCTGTCCACTTCTGGATCGGCCCTGGCGCCCACGCTGTCGGTTATTCGCTTCGGGACGGTGACATGTACAATATCGTGTTGCTGGTTCCTGATGATCTCCCCGAGGGTGTTAGTCGACAGTCCGGATCCGTCGAGGAAGTTAGGGAATTCTTTAAAGACTGGGACCCCGTGCTTACTCGGTTCCTCGGCTGTGTGGAGAGCGTGGATAAGTGGAAGTTGATGCACCGTAAGAAAACCACGCGAACTCTCTTGGGAGCAATGTACTAATGATGCACAGGAAACGAGCTGCCTTCGTGGGTGAATGAGAAGCGAAACTTTGTCTTCGTCGGAGATGCTTGCCATCCTATGCTTCCTTACCTTGCCCAAGGCGCAAACTCCGCTGTTGAGGATGGTGCGGTGCTGGGTCTTCTTCTCGGACACATCCAAACCAAATCACAGCTCCCCCAGGCCTTGATGCTATACGAGCGACTTCGAAAGGCCCGAGGAGAAGCTATTGTTAAGGAAACATTCAAACAGGTGAGCACCAAATTGTCATGTCTAATCACACCAACTAATTTTCAATAGCGAGCCTCGTTTCACATGATGAACGGCCCGGAGCAAGAGGCTAGGGATGAACTGTTCCTCTCCCAATTGGGAAAGAATGTGGAGGCGCCATTCCCCAGCAGGTGGACATGTCCGGAGGTTCAGTCCTGGCTGTATGGTTATGACGCATACAAGGAGGTCGAGGACGTGCTCGCAAAGGAGCCATTTACATATACAAACGGTACTAGCTGTGTCGCATAGCCCCTGGAGTTAGGAAAGGGCTCCATCTTTGCTATTCCGGGGAGCGTATTTGTTTTATAGCCTTGAACTCAGCGATATCCTTTACAAGTGTTGGAACCTCAATGTGAAACATTATTTGTTAAAGTGCTAACAAATTCAATATCGGGTGAAATGAAAGGTGCCGATTACGCAGATTCGTATGTCGGGAACACTAATGCAGTGCTCATGTTCCACTGGTTTACATATTACGGTACATCCAATTACCCATGAGGACACAGGAGCACAGAGGATACGTATCTGAACTGGCCCGATTGATTCCAGCACATTTCTCGAGCCCAATTGACACAATTCTCTAGCCGTCATCGCTGCACGTGATGATGATTTAACTTTTTTTCTTTCTTTGCTGTCAGGGTGGGGAGGATTTTTGCGGTCTCACGCACACTGATGGAACCAGGGGTGCAAGGAATAAGCGACACCAAGATAAAGCGCGACGTTTCCAGAAATCGAAATCTCCGGATCTTCAGCTCCCGGGGTAGGCGACCCCTGAGAGAAGCGAGGTGTATCCATCCCGGTAACCGCGAGAGATTGGCTGCATTCCAATCACTCTGTGTATCAAAACACGTTTGAGCGCGGACGCACACTGGCAGGATTCGTATTCGTACACCGTAGCCGCAGAGCATGGACTCCGACCCAGTGATGGAGCCGTAAATGTCAGCACGATTCGCTGGCTAGGCCCATCGTGGAGCTAGTTAATCTGGCCGCGTGGGTCAGGTGGGAACAGCCACCAACGCTCGCTCCCGGGGCCCCATTATTAAAGCCAACAACTCCTGAAGGTCGCAGCTATTTTCGCATCCCCAAGCCTTCCTGTAAAGAAAGATGCTGCGCGAAATCGCCTACAGCCTGTTTGGCATCGCCGTGCTGGCGTACACCCTCGAGTGGTCGCTCGGGCTATTCCACGACCCTCGCGAGCCGCCTCGACTGCGTCCCAAGGTGCCCTTGATTGGACACCTCCTTGGCTTGATGCAATATGGAAGCTCATATTACAAAACAACCAGGTACCACCAACAGCCCTCAGATGCGTCATCTCAGGGCTCCCAGCTGACAGGCCGCACAGCAAAGAAACAGATGCCGAAATCTACACCATCGACTTCTTCTGGGTCAAGATGTACATTTCAAACACGCAGCGCTTAACGCCGCTCATTCAGAAATCTTCCAAGACAATTTCCTTCCGCCCCTTCATGCAGACCGTCTCAAGGATCATGGGTGGTGCGACGCAAGAAACGTATGACTTGTTTGGCACGGAGATGGTCGACAAGTTCGCGAGCTGCATGAAAAACAGCCTCGCCCCTGGGCCGCACTTGGATGCCCAGAATTTGAGAATGGGCAATCGCGCACTGATCGACGTGGACTCATTGATCGAGTCGATTGGCGGCGCGACATCTAAGCAGATGTCGCTGCTGGAATGGGTCAGACATGCTGTGGTACAAGCGAGTAGCTGTGGCGTCTTCGGCCTGGATCACCCATTCGTTGACCCCAAGGTTGACCAAGCTTTTTGGTACGAATCCTTTTCTTCTTCTTTGAAAACTTGGCCACCGCAGGCTGACAGCTATTAGGGAATGGCAAACATACCTCAAGTCTCACTTGGTAGGGTTTGATCTCACTGGAAAGGGCTACGCGGCACGGGAGATTGTATTTGACGCACTTCGAAAATACGGCAAGGCAATGCCAGAAGACGCCTCATTCGTCTTCCGCGAGCGCAACCGTGTTCTCCTAGAGGCAGGCGTGAGCGAAGACGACGCGTGTAAGCAGCAAGCCAGCTTTTGCGTCGGGGTGTTTTCCAACACCGTCCCGACCATGTACTGGGCCTTGTACGAGCTCTTTTCGCGGCCCGATCTGCTGGAAGCGGTGCGCCATGAAGTCACTGAGCATGCTGTAACCGGGTCAAAGACGGATGGATTTGTTCTCGACGTGGCGGCGCTCAAAGTCAAGTGTCCCCTCTTGCTATCAGTGTTCCAGGAAATGCAGAGGATGAGACACAGCCATGCAGTCATTAGAAAGGTCATAACCGAGACGGTCTTGGACAACAAGTATCTCCTCAAAACTGGAAACTTTTTGCAGATGCCCGGATATCCCCAGCACTACGACACAAAGGCATGGGGCGAGTCGGTAGAGTCATTTGACCCTCGTCGGTTCTTGTCCAAAGAAAACAAGGGCCAGCGGACGAGAGAGCCGGGCAGCTTTGTCGCTTGGGGAGCCGCGCCTCATCTCTGCCCTGCCAGGCAGTTTGCCACCACCGAGATTCTGATCTTGGCCGCCTTGCTCGCGATGCGAGTTGATTTCAGCCCCGCGGGTGGCAAGCCGTGGGAGAGGAACCCAGCCGTCGATACAGCTGAGCTGGTCTCTCTGTACGGTCCGAAAAACGATTTACAGGTGGATGTGGTTGCAAGGGAACAGTGGCTTGGTAGTTGGAAGTTGAAAATGGGTGAGAGCAGCACTCGCGTTTCTCTTGCTTCGGGATAGGCTGGAACCATTGCTTAGTAAATCAAATTGAACAACATTAGCACTGCGAACCTATCATTTTGTCTCATGAGATGAACCATTTCAGCTTACCCGGTCAAATCATTGAAAGGCGTCTTGCATATCACCCCACTTAATATCCCATTTTGCTCTGCATGATGCAGCCCGAAACTCCGAGTCAGAAATGTCCGCATTGGGTAAACTATCCAAAACTCCAGACCCCAAAGCTTCCCATTTAGGAAAGCAAGCCGAATTTTCCGACTGACAAATGTCAGGGGCAACATAAGCTCACGCTTCCTCCAAGCTTAAATATAAGATAGTTGCATGCTTATAGCCTCCCTCTTGTTTGTCATTGTTACTGCAATCAGAAGCATCCTCCAGCACAATCAAGAACGTCAAGAATTCCACCATCTCCTACTCATCAAACCATGGCTAGCCAGCACACGCCCCGCTCCATCCTCGACAGGTTCTTCGATGAGGAGCGAAAGTACATGTCCGCACCACCTGACAAAAGAGACTTTACAGGGATGGCGTCTGTCATTGACGAAAACTTTTCAATGGAGCAGACTTCGGCCCTGCCCTACGCGGGCACATACCGCGGCCCTCAGGGCATGGCTGACTGGGCGGTCCGCATGGCTGACTGCTTCAGCGTTGTCGATGTGCAGAATCCGGAAATATTCGAAAAGGAGGGCTCCGACCGCATCGTGGTTCTTTCCACGGTGCACTTCAGGACGAGGAAGACGGGCGAGGACCTTTATTTTCCTCTGAGCCAAACATTTACTGTCAATCTGGACAAGGGGACAATTATCGAAATACGTGCATTTTATTGGGATGTTCATCAGCTCAACCGAGCCTTGGAGTTTACTCCGTAAATGTCGGCCAGGATTGGAATCCTGGAGCGGACACCTCGGGGACTATCCTGGCTCAGGAAATAATCCGAACGCCCAGAGCTTTCCAATAGATACACTGTTTTTGCCCTCATGTGTAGATTCATACAATTATTGGTTCAGCAATTTGATTTCTAACGCTCTATTAAGTATAATGATGTGTATGCCACGAATTGAACCATGCATAGCCGGAGCCATGTCCGCAAGTCTGGGTATCTACAATGCCAGCGAGTGGCAAGAGTGGGATGGCAAGTAACGACTGGCAGCCAACACGAACATGTATGCGGCTGAGATGGCTTCACAAGTGCTTCCAACTTCATATAATGTGCCAAGCCATTGAACGGGAAAGTCACATGGGGCAACAGGGTTCAGGGGTTTCCTCGTGGTCCATGGTGCGAAGCGGCCGAGGAAAAGCCAAGTTCAAATGGCTTAAACGGCCTGGCCAATGGAACTGCATAGCACACTCCGCCCTCAGCCTCAGTGGTGTTCTTGCGCTAGCGCCTATGAAGATGTGGAAATGACTTGTTTGACAAAGGTCAGTGGACGTTCGAGGCACAGCTGAGGCTCAAGTCTAACTTGGAAAAGAGAGGAAGCAGTGGAAAACTATGCGCTCTGGCGTTTTCGATACACGTTTCGAGAACCTGAGAATTCGGCTGACTTAGTAAATTGTGATGAGAGAGCGACAATTTTAGGAGCGACGGAGCTCCATCTCGGTGGCCTCACAGGGCTGGGTGGGGCCGAGCGGGAAAGGCGCCGCTGAAGTGCAGCAGATCAAAAGCCCGGACGCCAAATGCAGTTAATATCACTCTTGGCAAAATGTCCCGGCATTCGGAGTAGTTTCTTGAACAAAATCTCTAATAAGAGGTCAAGTCGTGCACGCCAAAGCTCACGTCCAAGTCAGAACCAGGGCTCTTAGACGCCCAATTTGAGACCTGAATTTGCCGCCCGCCATGCCGTTGTCTACGTTGTAAAAAGCCATTGCGAGGCGCATGAGTGTTCTTGCAGTAAGTCATTAGAATGGTTCGTGAAACCTGATCCCAGGCCTTCCCTTATCACTAGGTCCTCTGGTAGCAACGGCAAACAGTGCCAACCGCAACACTAGGTCGGACATTGCTCCTTCCTCTTATCTATAAATTTCTTTGAAGAGTGTAATTGATTGAATATGTCATTGTTTCGTATCATTGAGTGGGCTGCCTCCGATGTTGTCAACATGTCATAACACAGCCAGCTTGAAGTGGGGTTGATTACGACCAGGCATCAGTCAGCGAACATTATGAAGAACCGGCTATTTATCCTTGGGAATGCACTAAATCCCTCACTGGTAAACTCTGTGTTCCACCAAAAATACAATGGCACAATTATGCAAACTTTGTCAGTCCATCCCCTTGGAGGCGCTTCCAGCCTTCCCATCAGCGCCATACACGCGCAATAAGTCTGGTAGACGCCATCTACAGGTCCTTGCCCAGCAGCCAAAACTCAGAGGCTCATCCTACGAGCTCACTCAGCTTGCATTTGAGCATCACCAGGATTTGCAAAGTCTTCGAGACGCAGCCAAGCGGGGTTGTGGACTATGCCGTTTGATTGAAGCCCAATCGGATACATTGTTGGCTGAGCTGGAGGAGGAGGAGCGTAACGTAGCGTCCTCTTGGCGCAATGTATTCCCGAGGTTTGATCTATGGATCACCAAGCGTGCCGATGATCAAGACGGAATTTGTGTCTTTACAAATTCCACGGTGGAGACCGGCCAACGAATTATTCTTCTTGCAGCATTTGCATTTTGTGCGGATGAAGGTTACTCTCCAGGACGCACTGCTCTTCGTGTGCAATTCTGACTCTCCCTAGGTGATCCACTGCAAAATGTTTTCAAAGGCCGCATCATTGAGGAATCTCCTAAAGGCACGGCCTTGACGTATGTCCGCAAATGGATTGCCGCATGTGACGAGCATAAGTTATGCGACCCCCAGAACAGCACAATGCCTACTAGAGTCATCGACGTAGGCAAAAGCGATGCAGAAAACTCTGTCAGGTTAGTAGAGACTTCCGACAAAGACCAAGAGAAATACATCGCTCTCAGTTACTGCTGGGGTTCCAACTCGAAACATTTCACGACAACAGAGAACACTTTGCTCGAAAGGAAGCAGGGCATAGATCTGGATGTCCTTCCAAAGACATTCCAAGATGCCATCTTCTTGACACGGATGCTGGGCGTCAGATACCTCTGGATTGATAGCCTTTGCATTTGCCAGGACCACCTCCAAGAGTGGGAGCGGGAGGCCTCGAAGATGACACTGGTTTATGCCAACGCATATCTAACACTGTCTGCTATGGGTGTAGATAACAGCAACGGTGGACTCTTGTTTTCGCGGCCAACACGGCCCAGTATCCAGTTCCCATATGAATCCGGCAGCGCCAAAGGAACTCTGTTGTTATCCGCTCTACCAGTGGACAAGGAATGCACCAAGTCGTATCACGTGGACATGCGAAGTGAACCACTAACACAAAGAGGATGGTGCTTCCAGGAGCGCGTTCTTTCCCGCCGGACTTTGCATTTTGCGCAAGATCAAATCTACTTTGAGTGTCTCTGGGGCACATCAGCAGAAGACGGCCTCAGAATATCCGACCGCTTCCCCCAGATCAGTCCAGGAGCTAGTAAGATCGCGAGCATGGAAACATACACAGATGAGCCAAATCTGTTAGAAGAGGTTTACATATTGGATTGGCTCGAGCTCACTTCGGACTACGGGCAGCGAAAGCTCACTTATCCTCTAGACAAACTTCCTGCCATGTCCGGAATTGCAGCCATCTACCAGGAGCTGCTCCAAGATGAATACATCGCCGGTATGTGGAAAAAGACCCTTCTCGAAGAGATCGTCTGGTACCCCTTTGAATGCTACGAACCGCCTGGTGGTTACCGCGCGCCATCGTGGTCTTGGGCTGCAGTCGACGGCCGACATGCGACCATGTTTGCCAGCGGTCGGAGGCATATTGCGACGCTGCTTGATTCGCACGTCCAAGTCGATGGCGTCAATCCATTTGGCAGAATAAAGGACGCTTGGGTCAAAATATCGGCTCCGCTTATACCCCTCAGTCTTTTCGATACTCCAGGCGCGCTCGGAAAGATCCTGCTTCGGACTCCAGAAGGTAAAAGGGTCGTGCCAAGGTTCGATACTATCAACAGGAGCTTTGAGGTTTCTGCAGAACGCGTTCGCGGTATGAAATTGTATGGTTTGATAATATATGAAAATGCTCCAGATGGAACTTCCATTTATATATCACTCATTATCACGCCCACAGGCTGTCATGAAGGGAAGATGAAGCGATTGGGAACAGTCATGCTGCAACCCGAAGACCTCGGTCCCAACGACCTGGGCGATCGAACAGTCGTGACGCTAGTTTAGATTTACCAGGATACCAGTTTATTTTGCAAAGAAATGTTTACTTTTTTGGTCCATTGCGGATAAGTTGGCAAGTTCTAGCCGAGCGTCCACAGGCTGCGAGTCAATTTCTGCCATATCCTGTTAAATGGCCCGCACCCCCTTGGCCAACTACTTCCTCTGCTCTCGCAATCCAATACGGAATGGATAAATGGCTCCGGAAAGTAGTCGGATGCGGGTGTCACCTCGCACAGTTCCCTAGACAATAAATGAGTTTGGCAAATGCCCTTGAAAGCCCCAGTCACGAATATTGTATGCGAAAGGCTGCTATCGCGCCGCTGTCACACCTTCACGAAATTGCGAGCGCTGATTCCCCCCCATACCTGTGATTTTCGCCTGGGAATCACCTCTTTTAAAAAGTAATATACTCGCCGGCTTGCCCTTTAGAATTCTGCATTCCGAAACACTCGTGTCCTCTGCGTGCAACTATAACCGTTCTTTCAATTCTCAATAGCATGGCCACAACCGCGGACCCTACCCACCGTGAATATTCACACATCAACGGCTCCTCCACCGAGCTGCTTGCACGGCTTGCCGTCTCAGAGATTTGCAAGGGATGGCCAGTCTACCTTGACAACTGCGAGTGGGGAAACTTCAAGTCGCTCTTCGCCCCCGGAGCCACCGTCTCAACCAGTTCGCTCTTTTCCCCATCTGCTAGCCTTTAGACAAATACTAACATCAATTACGACAGGTTGGTCAGGCATAAGGCCAGTTTCCAAGTTCGTAGACATGTGCAAGGCCGAAAAGGACAAGGGCGTGGCGATCCACCACCGCGAAAATGGGACTCTTGTCGAGCTCAAGAGCTCTACACGGCGCGCGGTCGGGAAAATGAAGGTAACCATCACGCATCGCTTCAAGACGCCCGGCGAGTCTCCAGACGCGCCGCCCATTGTGTACGATGTCGACTGCGACTGTCGCATGCTGTTCTTCTGTCGGTTCGACGACAATCTCGGCGGGTGGAAGGCTCAGTTCGTCAAGGTCATTTACGAAAAGGACAGAGTCTGCCCGGTGGACGGCCTAACAGTCCCCAAGTTTGACCCCGAGATCTTGGCGCGCTATCCTGAAGGATATCGGTACCTTGGGGCTGCACAGGAGCTGTCGGGGTACAAGGTCAATCACAACTTGCCGTTCTTGGGCGGGCCGTCTTGGTTTGAGATGTACTACACCAGCGTCGAGAAGTGGCTGATGGGAGAGGGAGGACTGGGGCTGTTCAGTCACGATAAGCATGATACTAAGCGAGATATCACTGGAGAACAGGACAAGTCATGGGAGGACTCGGAAAGTACCGAATCCAAGTCAACAGAGCTGAAGACAAAATCTCACAGCGTAGTCTAACAAGGTAGAGGCAGAAAATGGGCACAGGTAATCCGAGTTGTCATGCGGTTCAATTTGCACATACTTGAGCCATAAATTAATTCGTCATTGTCCGGATCCATCCACCACTAAACTATCGCACCAGGTGGGTATCAAACTAAAAACTCCAAATACAAAACGTCAAATATTTAACCAATATCCCGGTCAACGCCGTATCTTTGCTGAGCCGAATTACCACCACCGTACTCCGCCCACCACGTAAGCGTGTAGCCATAACTCTCAAACATGCCCATTTGCTTCAATCCCTTCTCATACTGCCACTCCGAGCCTGCCGGGACGAATCGCGACGAGGCCATCTCTGCACCCACCAGCATTGTGGCCGTTCCCGCGATGGAGCACGGGTTATGCGGCAGCACCTCTCTGATTTGCAACAGGACCGTCATGCCAATGGCGCAAGCCACCATCAATGCCAGCATGACCTGCAAGGCAATCTTGGAGGACCGGTTCTGCTTCAGACGTTGGTTTCCGTCAATTGTCAATGTTCCGGTGTGCGAGGGAAAGTTGTCGGCAGCGGTGTCGTTCTTTCGCATATTGAGAGAAATGGCTTGCGCCATGTACCCCTCGTAAAGCTTCGTCGCCACCGCTGTGAGGTTTTTGACGTTCTTGGAACCGACAATATCTTCAAGAGGTTGTCCGCTTTTACTATTGACAAGCGCCTTGATGAATTGGTCCACATAGTTTTTGGTATACGAACTGTTGTTTGGCCCAGGGATCGTCCTGTTATAGACAGAGTCGCTGAGGCCCATCAGCCACGCGTTCACGGCAAACTCAAACCGCTCACTACCACGGCTGTTTTTGAGCAGCGACGAGGTTTTAACCTCGGGCGGCGACGATGTCAATATGTCAAAGTCTGGGAGCGTCCACGTGAGATTCGCAGAAACCTGTTCGACATTCTGATAGCACAAAGCCGTTGCGAAATCGTGCTCGAACCACCATTGCGTCTTGTTCCCCATCTTTTTCGAATCGGTCACCCTGGCGGTTCCAAAGGTTACAGAAAACGTTGGGCAACCATAGCCGCCAGTGTCAAAGCCATTGGCGCCCATGCCGCTGCCGCTGGTGGGGTCTGTGTCAATTACACCATCACCTATCACGCCCTCACTACTCCAGGACATGACCGAAGCTTTGCCAACGTAACCTGCTGTTTTATCGATGGGGATAGAGAAATACTGCATCCAGTATGCTTCTGAGGCGTTGTTTGTCGGAGCCTTCTCGCACCACTTGTCAAACTCAAGCGTCGTATTGAATCCGGCGTACACGTATCCTGGGGTTGGCGTGAAAAAGCCGCTGGAAAATGGTAGACTCGCAATCATGTTACTGCTTTGCGCGTCTTCCACAAGTGTCACTTGCCGCAATTGGCTCGGGATCGACGTGCAATTGAGCGTTGCCCTTGTCGCCGGCACTTCAACGGTCAAAGGTGCCTGTGCGCTGCTGTTCGTGGATGACACGTGCGGAGCATCGAAATGGTTAAACGCGAGCCCTTCATAGGTCCACTTTGGGTCATCTAGATCCAGGTACTCAATCAGACTGTCAACCGCGGCCGCCTGGTTATCTGCAAGGGACAGTGCTACGTTGTCAAACTCGAATGTGTCGGCTTGCTGGATGGTAAAATTTTGAACAAGAGGGACATCAATAGCACTGTAGAGACCAGAAACCACAATAGTTAAGAAACCCCCAATGAAGTTTCCAACCAAGGCAATCAAGACGGCAAAATGGCGGGTTTTCAGGGACAGGAATGCAGCATGGGGCAACAACTTGCCGACCAGGTTCAAGTGAATAGATCTCCCGGCCGAAGCCTTTCGACGCCTGAGTGCATCAAAGGGAGTAAACACGGCGGCCATAAACTCGAGCGCCGAGTACATGCTAGCAATTCCAAGAAATACGGCAGCGGGGATGTAGGTAGCAAGCACCACAGCGTTTCTGGACCCGATAGCGATGAAGCCAGAGTTCTTATCCGAGAAATGCTGGACAATCTCCAAGAATGCAATGAGCAACAGCGGCAGTACAATTGCCAACCCCAAGAACCAGCTCTCGCCGGACATGGGGCGCCACCAAGAAATGGCCTGATCCGTCGGCGCTTCCGGTTGCTCAAGAGAAGCATCCTTGTTGTTGGCGACAGGCTCCACCGAAAACGCGGGCATCTGGCCGGGGCTGATAACGCTTCGGAAACTGAACAACTCAAGTCGCTTGCGAATTTGGCTTAGCCTAGAGGCTCCCATATGTGCAAGGGTTTGTTGCAGAGGAGGGCTTGCAGCCAGCATTGTAGCAGTCGCAGTGATGGACCCAGGCTCTCGAGGAACTACGGAGTGCGGTCGAAGAAAGATCATGCCAAAAGACAGCAGCGACAATATAGCAAGGAAGGTGCACATGAACCCAGTTGAAAGGGCCTTGACATGTAACCTGTCTTCTGTATAGGTGACGCTACCAGTGGCTTGGTGATCCGTTGGTGCGATGGCAAGTTGTTTAAGTACCTGCGTGGCGATGCCTTTGAAGACGTTCTGGCCAGTCTCAACCAGCAAATCGGTGTCAAGGAAAGCACTAACAGAAGAATTGCCATTCTTCATGCTCATCAATTGAAAAAACGTCGGTACCTGCTGCGACAGGACGTAGTCCTCACCCCCGCCAGTGAGGTAAAACATGTTTGATGACCTAAGCACGCCCAGTGCCATATTTCCCGTGGGGAGCCCCGGCATAAGCTTTCTGTCAGCCCTTGCCGCAGTCCTCAGGACGGTCTGGGAGGTGCTGTTGAGGACCTGGGCACTTTCAACTTGGAAGTCCTGAAGGTTATACGAGGGCTTGCATAGGGCGACTTTGAGCTCATGGACGTAGATATACGATGGCGCGGACCAAGAGGCATTGTACTTGGGGAAGCGCAAATCGACCACTGACAAAACAATGCGCTGGTCGGCGCTGGTGTTGTACACTGCCCTATAGTCCTTGCTATTGGTGCTCTGGATGTAATCCTTCGAAAAGTCAAAGTCCACATTGCAAGGGTACACATTGGAGAAGCCCTGGTAATTCTGGGTGGCGTTCTTCTGGTGGTAGTAGTAGTGATCTGGGCCAGCTCCCACCATGACGCCATTAATCTTACAGTCAGAGGTGCTGACATTGGCGACGAAGAACTGGCCAAGGATGCTATACCATGGCATACTAACAACGCTTGCATTGGTGATCGGCAAGACTTCACATTCGAGGTCAACCTTCATGCCCTCCGAGGTGAGCGTATAGTTCAGGTTGTCGGCAGAATTGGCTGGGGCCTGGAACTCGGGCAACACAGAGTCTTCGGAAGTGCCACCGGGGTAATCGAGACCCTGAAAGTTAATTCCATAGTAGAGCTGGGCAGCCGCGGGGCCAAGACTGATCCAGGAGTCATTTTGGGGATCGTCAATTTGAAATGCCCCTTTGACGCTAAAGTCTGTGCTCTGCTTTGTAATTTCCGTCGGTTCTAAGATCAGCAGACCTGTGGAAAAGATGGTCTGAATGTGTCAGTCAGGTATTTTGTGACAGTGGTGATACTATATAACATACCGTGCCAAGGATGAGCAAGTGCCCGGCAATTGACATGACCACTGGCCAATGGCGATTTTTAATCGAAGCCAAAAAGGCTGTCGGTAAGATAGGCGAGACATAATCCAACAGCAGAGTCTTGTGGGCAGAGGCCGGACCCTGCTGCAGCTCTTTCCAGGGCATGAGCATTTTGTTATGATGATCGACTTGGTTCCACAATGCGCCGACCACGATGAGCACTGACGTAGTTAGCACATCAAACCTGTGACATCACTGTGTCTTATTAAACACTCACAAGCTGTTGGGCCATACTTCCAGCCATAGTGGTTGGCCTCTTCCTGGACGCTGATTCCATTGTGTTCAACTGAAAAGTGATACAAAAGGCCCGTCGCCAGCATCATCATGGCAAACCCAACGCCAAATACGAGAAGCGCCGACTTGGTCAGCCATATCGGAGTCCACATGTGCTTTTTCGCATCCTCTGGCCATGCCGCAGCACCATCAATTGGCTTCTGGCCTTGATACGAGCTGTCATACGGATGGCCATCCCATACGTTGATATCCTTGGCGGGAACGGGTGGGGGAGGTTTCGGTGGCGATGGGAACGGGGCATGCCGGGCGTCTTCATCAGGGCTGAGAGGTGACACGGGACGCGGGACATCGGACCCGAGATCTTGGGTCTCTACAATGAGGTCGTATCTATGGCCAAGGCTACCATGTCCCGACGTTGGACTTACTGTGGAGCCGGCTCGTCCATGCTCAAACTCGTCCTCGTCTTGTGCGGCTTTGTTGGTGGCTACGTCAGTTGGTTGTCCCGTGTGTTGGTAGAGTTTCCCGGGGCCGGGCGGGGTTGGCCTACTCACCCTGGCGATAGTGGCCGGATGCAGGTACGCCTCCGGCTCCAAAGTGAGCCGGGTGCGCCGACATTTGGTGAGGCAGTTGTTGGATCGCGGTGACGAGCGTCCGCAATCACATACATACATACGTTCCTTCGCGCATGCGCGAAGGGATTTCAGGTGGCGGGCCCAGAGGCGTCTTAAAGGACCTGCAATCATAGGCGGCCTTACGGGCTCAGGCAGTCCTACACTAGCTCTGTAGGGCGGGCTCGCAGGCTGCAAAGGTCCGCGCTACGGGCCAATCGGGCCAAGCCGGGCTGCCGGATGGAGCATTTGGTAGCTCGCTAGTGTTTTAGGTTAAGCTCATGGAGCTGTCCTATTGGTGCGTATTCATAGAGGAGGCGGTGCTGAGGTGAGATTTCTCGACTACACTCAAAAATGGTCTGGTCCGAGGCTCAAGTGTCCCTCGTAAGAGTCTAGACTGCAAATGCGAAGTCGCGATAGCTGCAAGCAGCAAGGTGACACAACAGCTTACAAACAATGGTAGGATCGAAGTGCGCGAATGCAAATGCAGTCAGCTTCTCTCGGATCTCGTATTTTGAGCCAGGCTCCCATACTGAACCTTGCTTCTATACACAACCACCTACTTTTCTTGTGTAGCTCGGCAGGAGGCAGGAGACCATACGCTTCTTGCTTTTTACTCAAACTATGTGGAGATGCAAAGAAAAATGGCCACTTCACTAATCAGCCCCCAAAAAGGAATTGCCACCTTGCCATGACCCTTCATTTTGCAGCCGGGAATCCAATAGTTTCCAGAGGGTGGTTGACGGTGCAGTGGGCTGTGTCGAAACATGCAGGTAAGTTTAAATATAGCACAAAGCCAAGTGCTGGCATCGTCACGAAACAAAGTTGAAGGATTTTGTTTTCTGCAGTGTGGCGGTGGTCTCGGCGTCGGTCGTGCACTGACACGTTTCCAGAGACAAAGAAAATCGGAGGTGGAGGGAAGCATGGGTCGTCGCGTGATCTACATAAAGTCACAGGATAGCTCAATGGCAATTAACAAACAAACATAAACATCAGTCCTGTGAAATGCACGACATGAATAAAAGGGGAGGCAGAGATCCTGGGAAAACGTGGAGTGAGTGATGGTCACGTGAACGGGGTTCGGGGTCCCTCGTCGTGGATCGTGTGTGATATCATAATCATCAAGTGACAGACCGTTTAGCATTGCCGAAATGCTGCTCGTTTCCCTTGTCGGCAGTTCAGTTGTGGGAATGATTTGGCCAGTGGCGAATGACAGTGTTGATCTGGGTTGCTAGTGTTGTCGGGGGCTGAATTCCGGGGTTTTTCTCGCCAAAAAGGGCAGATCGTCGTCGACGGATCGTCAGGAGGGCGGCGAGATCCCGGAGGTTTGACAGAGTTTGGCTTTGTGGGGAGTCGGCCGGGCACAATTTGCCCGGTTCTGCACAAGAAATGATCAACATCGAGAAAAATGAGCAACAAAATTGGATAAGCATTTGTGGTTTGGTGCGAGGTCCGAGGTCTCGTCGCGCACGCTCCGTCGTGCAGAAGGGCCGGAGAGAAGTGAGCCGTCGCCTTCTCGAAGATTGCGCGAGGCCGGTGGTCAGCCGCGATATTTAACCAAATGCCATTTATCCGGGTAATATCCGATGCAAAACAAGCCCAATCAATATCCGGCGCCGATTCAGCCGTTGTGCATGCTATTTCTCCTATCCTCAACAGCTCTTGGGTGTGCGTGCTCCCCCACCCAGAACGGCGGTGCCTGGACAGCTGTGCCTGGACAGCCAGTTGCACCTTCCTGCCATCTCCCCATCCCATCCAGTTAGGTTAGGGGTCCACCTTCCCAGCAGAGGACAAAGCACCAGGGCACCTGCCCACAAGAGTAGCAGGAGGAACAGGAGCAGCACCACAGTGGCCAAAGGGGGCAGGTGGTGGGTGTGGGCCAATGACGTCGCTCGGACCAAATCTCAGGTAGCGCCATCAAAAGCTCCTCAGCCAATCCCACTAGGCCAGCCCCCTCCCCATTCAGGGACCTTGGTGCTGATGGTGTACCCCTCTCAAACGTCAAACAGTGGTCCGTGTTTCGTTTCTCCAGCAGGCCCAGCGCACCCATTGGATGTCAGGCCCTCGGACCCGTTTGAGCTTTGAACTAGACTCAGGGCCCAAAACCGAAACGACAGTCCGAAACGTCGATCCAAACAAGACCTTCAGGCCATGAGACCACTGGCACCGCATGGCATCCGGGCGCAATATATCCCGCCGCCCAGAAACGGAATGGCCAGGCTCGCGGGTGTCAACGATGCGAAATAGTGTCTCACGCCATTTCGTCTGGACTCGGTCGCATTCTGGATGCCTGCCAGCGCCGCGGCAATGGGCAGCCGAAAGACACCAAGACGACAGACGCGAGGGGGCTGGCCGACATTGGCAGCGCCCATCTCGCGCTGATCGCAGCAAAACTCTGTCGGTGACCCTGGTCTGATCTCAGCCTGCCCCGTCCAAAGGCAGAAGCCCTGTTGGGCCACAAGCTGCGTGTGACGTCAAAGGGATCCCCGGCCTGACGCTCCACGGAGGCGTTGCGGCACACCCTGCAACTCTCGCGCAGCCACGAGTCGATGCCATGGCCTGCCACCGTCAGCGGGCGAGTTTCAGATCATCCGTCTAGACATATTTGTAGGCCCGGCCCCGGATGCGGCCCCAGAATCGAACACACCCTTCCCCTAGTTTCTCTGTCACATTCACTCCCTTTTACAACTCCTGCGCCGTCGGCTTCCAACAATCGTCTTGGCGCTCAGCTAGTCGTTCCTTTACTACTATCGCACGGCCTCCCCTCCCTCATATCTGTCGTGCATCCGCTCTCCTTCATCTTCGCTCGGCCCCTGTCCTGCAAAGCAAACACTCACCTTCGCTTCTTCATTCTTGTGCAACATTGCCCGCGAGGAAGCTGCGCTCCTTGCTATCCAGATCCATCAAGCGTCTTTTTTCTTCTACTGTTCTTTCTTTGCAAAAGTGGCCTCGCCACATTGATACCCACCACAGCTTGCGTGCTTTGATCTTCTTGGACAATCTCGCCGACTTTTGCCTCTGCAAAACAGGCCAACACAAACCGAATCTCGAATCCCCTGTTGGAAAATACTCCCTTGGTTCAAGATATTCATCTGTCTTGTCTCGAACCACGACGCAACGGCTTCATCAACCATCACTCAAACGTCAAAAGCGAAAGCGACTTACGACCGTATTTGATTCACTGAATCGGTCTAGTTTGAGAAATCTATCCAAGCCCTCGACTTGACATTTGGCCTGAGCATCAAATTGCCACTTGTTCCCGACAACATCAAGGCTGTGCCATAAATCTCCGACAGATCGTGTTTCGGTTCCTGCCGCCATCAAACAACGCAGACATCACTTGGCAGACTGCAGAACAAGTTAGATTAATTAGTTCATCCTTTTATTTTCGATCGATTCGCCTCCGGCTCTTCCGATTTTAGCAGCGGGTATTATTGAAGGATCCATTTCCTGCCCACAATTCTTCTCGACCAACCTATTCCCACTCCTCACATCACACAATCATCATGTCCCAATCAAGTACTCGACGATGGCCCCGACTGGCTCACCTGGTTTTCTTTGCTGGATACGCCTCGGCCGCATTTACTCTTACCAACTTTGAAGACATCACAGACAAGGTGTCGCTGAAGTCTTGCCGTAGTGCATACAATACTCCTCTCACCAACTGCGAGCTGCAGGATTTTACTCAAAACAACGCATGCTCGACAAAGTGTGTGTCTTCCATCAAGGAAGTGCAAAAGGCAATTCAGAAGGCATGTGCAGATGTGTCTGTCGACTCGAGCTCGCTGCTATCCCGAGGACAAGATGGTGAATTGGTCAATTCGCTCTGCTCGAGCGTCGGCCGTGATGACAGCGATACAACAACTACCGAAGCCACAAAGGCATCTACCAAAACCAGATCTGCCAGCGTGACAACATCGGTGATCCACCGCAAGACCTCGACAGCGGCCGACAAGGCATCCACAACCGAGGCTGCGCAGACAACATCACTTGTCCTGGCTGGCAGTGGCGGTGACAGCGACCTGCCTACTGGAGCCATTCAATCAATTCTACCTTCATCATCAACCTCATCGGCAGCGGCAAGCGAGACTGCAAAGTCCAGCGGCAGTGGCCGAGGTGGAGATCCTTTTGCGACTCCTCAAAACTCTGGAGCGGCAGCTCTCAGTTTAGGGTTGACCGGATTGCTCATGTCAACAGTGGTTGGCCTGATGGCAGTAATGTGAATTTGATGGATGGACGGATGGATAGAAGAATGGATGGATGAAAATACCCAGTTAGCAGTAGATTGCATTAATAGTCGTGGACTCTTTCCGACTTCAACAAATTCTCTCCAAATCAAATCCGCTGTGAATGAAGACTTTGGCGCCAAAGTGACTGATTCCGCTTCGGGGTAGTACAATTCAACCCTTGGATGATTGTCATCGGGTACTGACTGGTCCAGGGTGGCCACTGCACAACATGAATCTTAGCCAAAAACCACTACAAAAATAATCCTAAAAAATCCAATAACAATCCTGAAAATTATCTTTTTGTAAATATCCTGATTTATTTGTTGTATTTATTCATTCTATTCAGAAATATTGAGATTATGGTCATTTTTGTGCGGATCTCATGCAACAAAATGTCGAACTGGTGATCATTCAAGGGTTGTATTGTGTGACAGATCGTAGGCGTCTCACATTTGCAATTATCCTCGCACAATGACGTATTTTGTGCTGCTGTAGGTCATTATCACCTTCGGGTTCGATGCTGAAAAAAAAAATAGAAATGGCACATTTGTGAAAGCGGCGTCTGGTGTTCCCAATTGGCGTGACATTGTCGATCATCAAAGCGAACGTGAGGGGGGCACTTTTTGGAAACAAATTATCGCCTCAATTATTTCACTGCAGGGTAGTTTTCCGCAATGCTGCTTCTTTTTTTCCCTTCCTTATCAGTGCGATTATCAATTAGGTGCAGTTGCGGAAGTGACGAAAGTTCCCTCCAGTTTGCGATATCAGACGAAACACCAGTCCAACAAGGTCTAGGGTAGTTGGTGAATGTGATGCTGTATCTCGAACACATCGCCTTGGCAAGCCACTGACGGCAGTCGTGTTCGTAAGTGATACATCTCCGGGTTTTTAGCTTGCAAAGATAATTATAGAGCTTTCGGATGGGCTAGAAGAAGGGATTGCCTTGGAATCGTAGCGCGAGGTAGTGGCGTCAAGTTTTACGCCAACATCCCTGCCTGCAGTATCGTCTGCTTAGCAATCGCCCGTGAATAGGAAATTCTCCTTACGCTTGTATATATACGAATTCCTACAGGTTTTTGTTACTAAGGCTATTTTTAATCCCAAAACGGGCTGACAAACTTTCGTCTTGATACTCCAAAGGTGTTGATTACACCGCGCACACGCACGACCAACTCGTGTGTAGCAAATAAGCACATTCTCAAGGCTGCATCAACCCCTTGATAAGATGCCGGCAATTCTTTTGCCCCCCCGGCATTTTTGGAGCCGAAGATGTGGAGGAACTCGCACAAGCCCTGCCGGAGGCAAAGGATAAAGCGGCATGGCAAGTCAGCAAGTAATGCTGCGTTGGCGTTGTGATGTCTAATCCTTTGGTTGAGTCACAAATTGATGCGCGACGGGGGTTCGGTTTTCGCGTGGAAAAACGTACCGAGTGGGACACTACGATAGGGTTTCTGAAAAAAAAAAGAAGGTTATCGCCTAATGAGGCCATCTGCAGTGTCTCGCTACCGGCTGCACGGCGACTGCATAGCGGATTTCGGTGGTTTACAATCACTTACCGCCTTATCGCACTCGTTGCTGCAACCAACAGCAGCTAGAAGCGCGGTTGAGACATGGCGAAGCACATTTGCACCACCTGGTGCAGGTTTCGTTGCTTGGCGAGAACGGGACAAGCCCTTGGCGCTGGTATGACGAACATGACAAGCACAGGTTGCAGACTGGGCGGCTTGGCTTGTCACATTTTAGCCAGGACCAAGAGATGACAAGAGATCTCCAAGAGATCTCCAAGAGATTTCCAAGAGATTTCCAAGAGCTGCGGCCCCTGGTTTACATAATCCGATTGAGGCTCGCGATCAACGACGCGCGAGTGATCGCCGGTGGATGCTGGCGATGTGTTGTGGTCTTTTAAGAGGTCAAGCGATGACTTATGCAAGCCGCAAATGACATGGGGAGGCTAATGATGACTACAGGGTCTGGACCTCAGGATGCCAGGGGTCTCAAGGTGAGAAATCGCAGATATTCGGCAGCAACTCCGAGCTCAGGCCATGCATGCGCGTCCAGCCCAAATTGAGACGTCAAATTTCAAGTCGACCGCGCAGGGAGGCATTGGCCATTGATTTTTCTTTGTTTGTGACGGTCAGTTTCCTCATTCGTGCCCAACGATATGGCTTAAGCCATGTGGCGGCCGCGGGAGATGACGGCGGAGGCCAACGGGGGCCGGCAGCACGGGGAAGCGAGCCGCTACTGGCGTCGCCGTCGAATGGATAGCAGCGAGTTCCCGGAGGCGGAGGAATGAATCTAAGATTCGGGGGCGGTGACGGGAGAATCGAATTAACCTTGAATTTGGTGCGGCGCACCCTTGCAGGGGACAAGTGTCGAGCAAGTCGATCATCAACAGGACTGGACGTGGTGGTGTTGGCTCGAGTCAGCCGATGGGGACGATCTGGTAAAAGGCCTTTCCGCGAACTGCAACGAGTTTCCTTTTCTTTTTCGCTTCCCTTCCCCGCGCCACCACCGCAAACCGTTTATTCTCGCCTTGGCCCGGCGATCGTCGCCGCGGTTGCCGAACCGAAACCGAAGCACATGGAAAACGGGGAGTAGATTCGAGATGCGAGTCTGAGCGTGGGGGGGAAGGATTAGCGCAGAATGGGGAGGGTCGCGCTGTGGACTGCGACTTGACGTCGCTGTGCATCGAGCGAGGGTGATCCTGTGAGGGCGGAGCGGAGAGGAGCGGAGAGTGGTGGTGACAGGGTGCAGAGCTTGTCTGTGCGATATGACGGCATATGGCCTTCCAGTGGGAGACGAGAAGCGTCGAGGCGGCCCCATCAAATAACGTCCCGCCCATGCATGAACAAAGTTGTTGTGAGCGAGGGGGGAGCTGTCAATGTCGCCTAATCAGGGAACCAATGCGGTCTAGCAGAGGGGAGAGAGAGCAAGGGGAGGCGAGGAAACAAGAGACGAGCGACGAGGTTTTCGGGGTCACCGCCGAACATGCGAAATGCCAAGCGGCCAAGCAACGGGCAGATTGGTCGGGACGCATCACGTTGCAATCACAGGATGAAAAAAGTCGACGCTGAGGGAGGGGGCAACCCTCGCAGCCGGAAGGACCAGGGTGACAGGCGATGGTCTCCAGTTGAACGACAAGTGCGTGCGTGTACGAGGAGTGTGTGTGCCGTGCGTTTGCGCGTATGGGGACGGCGTCAGGACCCATGAGGTGAAGGAGGCTGCGTACTTACAAAGTGTGTGCCGGGAGTGGAGGGTTGATGGGCACGCTGCTTTAAGGAAGGCTTCAAGGCCCGTGGCCGGCACGGGTGCCGTACTCTTGGAACCTCAAGGGGCCGTGTGATGGCTGATTTGCTTTTGGCGGCGTGCGCGACCAGAGTCTCGGAAAGAAATGAATGTCTGTTTTCTTCTTTGTTTTTTTCGTTGAGGATACGGACGAGATTGCAAGGGCAGCACAATTTTGTGATGTGACACAGGAATATCCATCCTGCTGGCATGTGTATGCCGTTGCTAAGCAGACTTGGCAGCTCACTTGCCCCATTGCGGCCCCGACTGGTCTGCAGTGTTATTACAGAGATGCTGTGTTCGGGCAGGGCCACAGCTTGGCTGCTGGCCCGGGCAGCCGAGACTTTGAACTGGTGAGATCTGAGATTTTTTTTTGAAGCCCCGGCTTAGCCCGCAAGACACAAGACACAGGACCGCAGAATGGTTCCTTGCAAGGCGGCGACTGTCTCGTCTCTGCCATGTCTGACAACGCTGTGTCATTTTGCCTGGGGAGGGATTCCCAATTGTCTGGATTCGGGGTGCCAGGAACATTCGTCAGCCTCGGAAACTCTATCCTGATTTTTTTTATCTTGCTTGGCGTTTGTTGGAGCAAAGAGTCATAGGAGCAGGGGCAGAACTGCATCGTGATCCGATTCCAAGACTTGGACGTTCAGGGCCCCTCCATGTCCCATGTCAACGACGACGCAGATACGCAACCCTGGGGGGCCATCGTCTCCGGTAGTGTCCGCCCTGGAGGAGCTGTTCCAACGCGCCGCTACGCTGCCCATTAAGACGAGCTCCCCAGCGCGCCAGCACCCGCTGGGAGCGCAGCCAAGCCACCCACTAAAAGCAGCGCTGCAACCGTGGCCCCGCGAATCCCCACTTGGGGCGCTTGGCAGCATCCGCGCCCGCCGGGGGCCCTGGTCACCATAAAAAAAACCTGGCGAGCGGCGATAGCGAGAACGCCGGACCTCTGAGAGTAGAGCTGGTTTAAAAGACTTGGAGCACCCCCGGGGGCGCAAGCCTTTCCACCCTCCTCGGTGCCGATCCCGTCCCTGCGTCGTGTGTTCTTATTTTTTCCTTCTTTCGTCTCCAGGAAGCCGAGACTGTTTTGTTTTGTGCCAATTCCTGTCACCAAACAAGAGGGGACTTTTGAGAGTTTGCAGCAGGGCTTGCTTGCTTATCAGCCAGAGCGTTGTGGCGCGTGCGTGGCTGTTGCTTGTCCAAAGCGGTGCGCGTGCCCTGTGTCGTCATAAGTTCAGGACGGTGCCATTTTAGCTGGGAGCTCTACCTCTTTCCTCCGAGCCCAGGCACGGAAAAAAAAAATAAGAGCGTCGGGTCGCGCGCTATCTGTTCTCCTCGCCTCTGGCCTTGGCGATCTCGCTCGCTTCTGTTTGGGATTCCTGGCTGGCCCGGCGTCCTTGGTACGACTGCAATTGACCGGCCAAGTTTTGCGCCGTCTTGCCGTGCCGACTCCGAGACCTCTCTGAACCCTCCCGAGCCGTTCCCGACAGCAAAACTTGCGCGAATGCGGCAGCGATCCCGATAACCACAAACAAAGAAAACGAAAAATCATTCGAATCGCGCACTCGTCGCGCAACAATCGCCCACCATGGCTTGGGATCATCTCGATGTCACTAAGCCGCACTTGGTGTACATCATCCTCGGCGGCTTCACCTCGCTCTTCATGCTGTGCTCCTCCGTCATCAAGGAGCGCATGTACATTGGTGAAGCCACTGTCGCGACCCTCTGCGGCATCATCTTCGGCCCCCATGCCGCCAACCTCATTAACCCCCTGGAATGGGGTAGCACCGACATCATCACCATCGAATTTTCCCGAATCGTCCTCGTCGTCCAGTGTTTCGCCGTCGGTGTCGAATTGCCCAAGTTTTACATGGAAAAGCACTGGCGCTCCGTCGTCTACCTGCTCGTGCCTGTCATGACTTTTGGCTGGCTCATTGTCAGTTTATTTGTCTGGTGGATGGTGCCTGCTCTGAGCTGGCTCGAGTGCTTGGTCGTCGCTGCTTGTGTCACTGCGACCGATCCTGTCCTGGCGTCATCCGTCGTCGGTAAGGGTAAGTTCGCCAAGCGAGTCCCCAAGCATCTTCGAGATTTGCTTTCGGCAGAGTCTGGCTGCAACGACGGCATGGCCTTCCCGTTCATCTACCTCTCCTTATATCTCATCCAGTACCATCGCGATGCTGCCGACGTTAGTTTCCACTTTGTCGTCTACGTTGTGCTGTACGAGTGTATCTTTGGTGCCGTGTACGGATTTTGCATTGGCTACATTGCGCGCCACGGCATTAAGTATGCCGAGAAGAATGACCTGATTGACCGAGAAAGTTTTTTGGTGTTCTACTTCGTGGTCGCGCTTTTCTGCGCTGGCTCAGGAAGTATCCTGGGACTCGATGATTTATTGGTGGGCTTTGCCGCAGGTGTGGGCTTCTCCAACGATGGTTGGTTCAGTGAAAGAACCGAAGAGTCGCACGTCTCCAACGTTATTGATTTGCTGCTGAACTTGGCGTATTTTGTCTACTTTGGCACCATTGTCCCCTGGGAGCAGTTTAACAACGACGTTTTTGGCCTCAAGGCCTGGCGCTTGGTTGTCATCGCTATTTTTGTCATCTTCTTCCGGCGCATTCCCATTATGATGGCCTTGAAGCCTTTGATCCCAGACATAAAAACCTGGCGAGAGGCTTTGTTTGCTGGCCATTTCGGTCCAATTGGTGTCGGTGCCATCTTTGTTGCCATGCTTGCGCGAGCCGAGCTACAACACCACGAACCTATTCCCATGGCGGATATGCCTGGCCCAGACGCTGAGCACTACATGTTGATGTATTTGGTATGGCCTATAACCGCGTTCCTAGTCATATCATCGATTCTGGTGCATGGTTCGTCCGTCGCCGTTTTTACCCTGGGCAAGCGCATCAACACTTTGACGCTCACCATGTCATACACCGCTGCGCCCGACGATGGTCCTTCGTGGATGAACAGATTACCCAGAATCTCTTCGCAATCCCGTTCCCAGGCCAGGATGTCTGAGACTTCGTTCGAGGACTTCAAGAACCCTGCTTTTCCCGTCGGAGCATTGGCACCTGGCTTCCTGCGCCGACAAAAGGACGAGGACAACAACAATGCTGGAAGCCGAGCTTCTTCTCTCATGGGCAGAAAGCGAAAGAGCAAGAAGTGGGACGACGGAATTGGACCTGGAGGTCCTGTTGCCCAGTCTGCCATCTTCCCTCAACGCATGCCTACATCTGAACAGCCAAGTGAAATTGAAGACGAAAAGGATGTTTCACCGTCGCGCGATAACACCGATTCGACGTTGGCACCTCACGAGAGTCTCGAGCAGAGAGATCCTGAAAAGGTTGGAACTGAAACACCTGCTGAGAGCAGTCGCCGTGCAAGCCCACGCCGCATTGAGATTTACGATGAAGGCGATAACATGGTGTTCGAGAACGAAGATGGAGAGGTCATTGACGTCCAGCCAGCTCCTCGTGCAAGCAACGAGGAGCTCCCCGCCCCCGTGGTTGCTGGTGGATCCAAGGCCGACGCCGACAAGTTCTGGAGTCTCGGTGGTTTCCGCAGAAAGATGAGCGAGGTATACAACGTCGAGGTGGAGAAGCGCAAGGAGAAGGGCAAGAGTGAACGCAAGCATGAGCCGGCTCGAGCCTATCAATTCGGAAACACAGTATGTGCCCCATTTACTCTTTCACATTGTTAAACTAACATTCCCAGATTATTGTCGAAGACGAGGATGGTGAGGTCGTCAAGACCTACGAGCTCCCGACTCAGAAGGGAGAAAGCGGCGAGGGCTCCAGCGACTTGATTGGTGCTAGTCTTAAGTATATGGGTCTGGGCGGCCTTGCCCGCCCTGCTGCTGCAAAGTCCCCCGAGGCTACTACTGAACAGGGTGAGAATGCTGGCGAAGGGAAGGCTCCCGCCAAGTCTGGTTGGACAGGCCGACGAAAGAGCGTCGCCGTTGCACAGGAACAGGCTGCCGACGATCGCCATATTCGATTTACAATTGGTGGTGTTGGCCAGCGTATGACGAAGGAAGACTTCCTTCGCGAGATGCGACAGCTTGACTCCGGGACACGCAAGGAAGTAATTGAACAGTCCAACGCCTCTCAAGCCGTCAAGCAGATGGCAAGACAGGATCCACCTCCCCGCAGCCCCAAGGCCAAGTCTCCCATCCCAGAAGCTGAGCCTCCTCGAGGTCGACAGCGCCCGCCTTCAGCACGAGACTCGGAATCTATCTCACCCACACGTATTCCGCAGGGCAAGCTGAGAAACCAGCCCTCATTAGAAGAACCCGAGACTGCAGTTGAGCGCAAGCGACGCCTTGCCGTCCTCGCCAGCCAGGGTGATGATGCCGACACTGAGACTCCAGCAGAGCGAAAGCGACGAGAGGCTGCTCTGGGTATAGATGCCAGCGGTGATGATAGTGATGATGAAGGTGATCAGAGAGTGCCCCCAGCAAGGAGGGGTATTACGTTTGCAGAGTCGACGCGACCAGGAAAAAAGGGCAAGGAAACCAGGTAGACGCATGATTTTTATTTTATTTGCATGGCATATAGAAGGATATCCCGCATGATAGTTACGGCATATAGGACATAATTTGCCGTCATGGCACATCATTTATTACAATACTGATCTATACGAACAACAAACAATTGCCTTGTGACCAGAACCATGTAATTTGTCCCCATTCAACTCACAACATGTCTAGCTGAAGCTCTCGAAAAGGATGCCGATGTGAATGTCAAGGCGGTCCCGGTGCTCACATTGGCGATGGCCCACGAGATAGAATCCAAGCTTGCCCTCTGGACGTGAATTGTATCGTACAGCAATAAAAAGCCTGCGCATGCCCGTCGTTATTGAGTACTTGACTGCCTGCTTATTTAAACCAATTGCCGTCGTTTGTCAGGTTCCTATAACGGGAACCGCATATTATTCCACACTACCAAGCATTAAGCCAAGCGACCTGCCAATCGCAAAGTTGAAGACCAGCCGCGACTGTAAAAATACATTCTAAACCATTTCTTTCATAAAAATAATACACCACCTTACGCTGCTTGTCATAAATGAACTGGGTATTAGCAATGCCTTGTCTTGGAGCATTGAAATGCAAATGTTGATCTCACGTTAGCCTCGTTCAAGCGCCTTGATCGGCATCGATCACCGTTCTGCAGCTTACGCTGACATTAGGACCTTGTGGGTACATATAAGCAGTACTGCTACCTGGAATGTACAATATATATTATGAACCACAATGTACTGATGACATTCATAATGATGCCTGAAACATCATCTTTACTGCTGGATATACGGCTTGTGCATTAAACCCCGATGGGGACTAGATCGAGGATTAAAAAGAATCGATGTGAAACCAAACGAATGCAATGGAATGGAAGCGAAAGAAGCCCAAGGAAGCGAAAGAAGCCCAAGGAAGCGAACAGAAAGGAAGCCAAAGGAAATACAACGAAACGTCAGATTGGTTGCGGGGTATTATCACTTGTTAGAGACGACTTAAATACATCGCTTGGTACATTCAATTTATAATATTGCCATCGACTAATTATCCACAAGGCCCAAATAGGAAAATCGTCCAACATGGCCTCCATTCCCTTCGGCACGCTCCCGCACCCTGTCGCCTCCGAGGCGAACCTCACTCCCTTTACCATCTCCGTCCCGGATGATGAGATTGAACGGCTGAAGATACTTCTCAAACACTCTCCCATTGCGCCTCCCAATTGGGCAAACTCGCGCAAAGATGGCGCCTTTGGCCTGCCCCGAGAGCAGCTTGTCGAAATGGCAAAGTACTGGGAGAGTGGGTACGACTGGTAAGCACTCTATGCGCCCAACCCCTTCTTCAAGACTAGTACTAATACAACTCTACAGGAGAAAATGGGAGGCGACTCTCAACTCGCTTCCGCAGTACAAGATTACTGTTTCGGACGAATCCAAGCCCTACGAGATCCAGTTCTTTGGCCTGTTCTCCTCTAATCCATCTGCAATCCCGCTGCTGCTCCTCCATGGCTGGCCCGGGTCCATTGTCGAGTTTCTGCCGATGCTCACGAAGCTGCGCGACCGGTATGCTTCGACGGGACCGGAATCCCTGCCCTACCACATCATCGTACCTCATTACATTGGATACGGGTACTCTGACCCGCCGCCGATCGATGAAGAGTTCACGCACATCAACAACGCACGTCTTGTGTCAAAGATGATGCACACTTTGGGGTTCTCTAAGTCAGGCTACGTCGTCCAAGGTGGCGACCTGGGATCTCTCACGGCGACCGTTGTCGCTAGCATTGATCCGGCCTGCAAGCTTGTGCATGTGAACATGCTGGGCATCCCCGCCCCTCCCGGTGTTGATGTGGAGGCGGATATCAAGGCTGGAAAGTATACCCCAGAGGAGATTACCAGCCTTGTGAATGTCCAAGAGTTCATGAAGACTGGAAGCGCATTCATTCAACTCAACGGCACTCGCCCTGCAACGGCGGGCTATATCATCGGAAGCAACCCGGTGTCTCTCCTGGCATGGCTCGGCGAGAAAATGGTCAGCTGGACTGATGAGACGCCCGACAAGGATCTTATCCTGACAAATCTGTCCCTGTACTGGTTCTCGGGCTGCTACCCGACGTCTTTCTATCACCACCGCGTCAGTGTGCGCGATGTTGACGCATTGACTGGTGGGTGGAGGGGTGTGAATGTGCCAATGGGGTATTCGTGGTTCAGAAAGGAGCTCGTCAACCCGCCCAAGCCGTGGATTGACTCTACAGGAAAAGTCAGCTGGTACCGAACGCACGATAAGGTATGCTGTACCATTCCTCACATTATCAAGGCCATTAGCTAACCTTTTTTTCTGCGCAGGGTGGTCATTTTGCAGCTCTCGAGTTGCCCGATATTTTGTGGAAAGACATTGAGGATTTTGTGAAGGAATTCTGGGCGAAGACTGCCTAGTTTATTATATGATGACTGCAGCTGCCCTGGCTCCAAAGTACATTAATACGTCGTCGTACAGGAAGGCTGAGCTTTAACTTTTACGGATTTTTCACGGCCTAGATTGGATATTTGGCTGATTGGTCACATGCTAGAACTGGAAGTTGACGACAATATACCCTGGTCGTATTCGGTGCTCATACAATTAACAGCATTACATGTGAACACTCGACTCTACAATCCAACCCTTGAATGATGGTAACAGAGGTACTTTTCCAGTGACAGCCGCAAAAGAATACGCCTAGACTCAGTTGTCCTTCAACCACGTTATTCCGCCGGTAATGATCTGGTATAGCCCGCCGTTAGGAGCAATTTGAGTGGGCGAGACATTGTTGTTGTAGTTTCCGCCTGCCCCCGATCGCACCCGCCAAACAATCTCGCCGGTCCTAAAATCGATGGCGGTAAAGTACCAAACATAGAGGCCTTCCTTGGCAAGCTCTTGATCCTGGGTGTAGGTGTATACAAGCCCGTTTTTAGTCGACAGACTCAAAACACTTGTCGATTGAACATCCAGGGTCCATTTTGTCTCGCATTTGCCATCCTCCGTGATATCCACTCGACTGATTCCAGGAGCCAATGGACTATAATCGTTGAAGCCTCCGTTAATGGTGGTGTCGTTTAACAACCCCTGCATTTCGGGAGAACCGTGGTGGTTGTTCATAATGACGCTGTACGTCGACCCATCAAAGTATCCCACCATGGCGTTCTCATTGGCACTGGCATTTGGCTGAAAGAGGGGCACTTGGCAGACGAGACTTGACCCTCCTTCTGGGACATTCTTCTGATAATCCTCAACTTGACGATAGATGTTGAGGTTGATCTGGACATCCTCGTTGTCGGTCATGGCGACATATTTACTTCCAACAAGCGAAGGAGATGACCCAGAGCCACGGGCAAAGCCACCTGCGTTGATACCACTGCCTGCTGAGTATTCTTCCGTCCACACTGAGATGATGTCTCCATTTGCGCCAGCTTGATAGGCCGACATTTGGCCAAACCCATTTTGGATGAGGGGACCACTGTTGACGTAAACTGTTTTGCCATTCACCGCCATCGCATTCTCGAACGTTTGGTTGGCAACCTCCAGTGTGCGCACAACACCGTCTTCGGAAGCATAGCCCAGGATAGATGACCCCGCGATCGAGCCAGTAGCAGAAAGATAGTTGGAAGCAAACCAAATGTTTCCGTCCTCATCGAAATAGCTGGTGCTAAGCGAGTACCCTTGCGGAAGCTCCGGGGTAATATCGATATCCCGGAGTTCTTGGAAAGAGGTACCATTATTGTCATCGACACGCTTGACCACAAAGATATGTCCCTCAAAGGTCGAGACGGCAATCGAGTGGTTGTTGGACGTTCCATAGGGAGTCAGAAGGGTTTGCCCTTGAGGGGCCCAAGTTGCCAAAACGTCAAAGGTGTCAGGGTCGAAAGCTGCGATGCAAAAGTGGGCAGAGGTTACGTTTCCACAGACAGTTCGGGCCGTGAATCGGCCATCGTCATGCCAAAATTGAACCGAAACTGACACGGAGCGACTATTGACCTGAGGGGAATTTCCGAGAGGACCATCCCAGTCGTTTGTTCTGGAGTTTCCTCCATCTTGGTGAAATCCAACAACGTCTGGAGAGAATCTCGTTTTGGGCTGGAGTGGCTGTTTTTCAGCGGGGGATCCAATAAAAGATGGTGCAGATATATCCTGGGTGTCGAGAACAATGCCGGTATCTTTTAGGATGGACGGCGACCACTGGTAGAGTATTAGATTGTACTATGAGAGTGACCGTATGAGGGAGCAGGACATACATATTGAGCCTGAGCCCGCAATGGCATTTGGCCAAAAGCCAGAAAGAACAAAAATAATTCATTATAAAAGTGCATGATGATTTAGATAGCAATCTTTCGGTTCAATGTGTGCATGCGTGGGATTAACACTTCAAGTATGAGCATCGCAGACTCATACTTATAGGATTGTCTGATACCCAGCTACACTCTTCGTATTGTTTGAAGTATAGCAGCTCAAGTTTTTAAGGGGATACGATAGAACCCTGCTTCCCGTGGTCGTACGGATGGGTCTTCGATTGGCCAAGCTTCCAGATGCTGCGGCGATGATAATCTCCGCCGACGGTAATGGTCCACTAGCGCCTTGGCCACCAGACGCAAACCATTCTATTTATATGTACTTGGCTACGGTTTCGATTAAAAAAGCGATAGTATAATGGCAGAATAATTTTATGTGCATAAGTTCTTTCACTGCACAGGAACCATGTGGCGGTGAATGAGAACTCGCTGGGGCACGGGGGCTATGCGCAGTTGGGCTTGGTATAAGTGGTTGCAAACTGAATTGGGACTATCTTATTACTTTTCTAGCCACATAAATTAGGCCCGGTCGTCTCAAGACTCATAGGTATGAAAGACTTTGGCAATAATCTGCCACTTTCCGTCCAGTTTCATCAAAGTGTGGAAGTCGGTGAAATTAGACCCAGCAGCGTCATTTTCCATGTCGACTTTGACGACAGCTGTGGTGGGAGTTATACCGACGATATCCAGACGAGTTTTTATATCGGTGGCAGACCCGTACTTGTCCATGTAGTCGTAAAGATTCTTGACAGGCCCACCAAGGAGAGTGCCGTCCTGTGTCAGCCCGTACATGGTGGCGTCCTTGTGAAAGGCCTTTGCGACGGTAGAGGTGCTGCCGAGACGAAGACCATCGACGTAATACTCCTGCACAACTCTTATGGCCTCGTCGTATTCAGAGGTAGGGATAGTCTTGATGTTCTTGGACATTGTAGCTGTTTTCTTGATTTTGTAGTAGATGAAAGGTCTTGTTCAAAGAAAGCGAAGAGAAGGCTTGATAGGGTATGCTTAATACTACACACACATGGATTTCTCATGATTTATATACACACCAAGAAATAATACGTGGTACGGCCCATTATTAATGTGCTGTTACCGGTGACCTGCCAAGGCTTGGTTAGGGTCCACTCTAGGGTGTTTGAACAGATAATGGAACGGTTTTGATACGGCCCATGCAGCCACGATGGGGTCGCTATGTCTCCATTTACATCTAATGTCACCATTATTTCCAATAGAAGGCAATGAATTGCTCCAATTGAAACTCTTCGGCTCATAACCGTGGTCTCGGCACGGAGCCGAGGGGACGATGTGCGGGCCACCCATTGCTCCACTGTTGTGCCGGAACGCTTTTTTACCCCAACTCACTCCAAAAACGGAAGTGTTTCGCCGGATTATATACGTAAAAACACATCAAGGTTGGCTTTTTAGCAAGCCTTTGAATCATGCAAGGCCCATGACTTCAAGCAATTGGCAAGACTCGGCAGAGTATCAATGATAATAGTCAAAGTTATCGAGAAGATCACCATCAGCTTTTTTCTACCCTGAACCGTATCCCAATAATAGGCCGTAAAAACAAAAGAAAGAAAAATCTAAGGTATTCTAAATGCGGGTTGGCGTTTCGAAATATGCGAATTTGAGAAAATCCGACCATTTGGTTTTGGTAGGGCAATCCTGCAACCCCATGTAATTCTCCCAAACCCGGATCCTGCTCGCTAGATCCTTGATATTGGCTACCTCGAGAAGGAAAGCAGCAGATAGCAGAGTGGCGCTTCGAAGGCCTAAATTATAGTAAGCATGTTAGTAAACAATTTTTATCTAGATTCCACACTCTCTTACCCTGAAGGAAGACCAGAATTATGGTGAATATCGCACCGGCCATCAGCAAGACCACGATACTATTTTCCACCAGAGGCTCTGTTGTCAGTTCTTTAAAGTTCAAGTCTGCATGTGATGGCCGCGATATATTCGGAGAATCGGCTGGAACTCCCCCGGGTTCGTTTGGTATAGTCTTGTGAGACATAGATAGACTTGGGCTTTCGGAGGAACTGGCGTCAGAAGGCCCAGCTTTGCTTTCATTGTTGACTCGCCATCTTCTCTGACTTTTTTCCAAGTATCCACTGCCCGTTTCCCCATGTTCAGGCAAGAGAAGGGAAGTCGTTTGGCCCACTAAAGTCAGCGCGAGCTGTTGGAACTTGAGCAATACCTCTGCTTCGCCGTCTTCGACGATGTCTAGTGTCGCTGTCCATATTAGGAGCATCGCCTCTTTATATGCCTCTCTGTCGTCTTCATCTGAAAAGAGTTCCTGCCATCGACTCAGGTCGTTGAAAAACTCCTGGTGATAATCAGAATAGCCGTTGTCTCTTAGTGTCTCGACGATGCTCTTCGCGAGACATAAAAAAGCGATTGTGTTATCCAAGTTCAATGGCTGCTCTCCCCGGCTTAACATCCGCATCGTTTTAATACCTGACTCCCAGGCCGGACGATGATGGGGGAATGTTTCGAGGATGCCTCTAAAACTTGTTGAGGATTTCAGTGCTGCGCGCATCATGGATTCGTACTGGCCTATGAAGCAAATTCGAAGATGCCGAATCTCTTGGGAATTTTGTGAGTTGTTTTGGGGCACTCGGGGCAATGCCGGTGAGTGAAAAGATGTTATTTTTGACAAGAGTCGGAGACCGCAGCTGTTCCCTTGATTTTTGAGACAGAAGGCAGCATCCTGAATATTAGCACCTTGTCGTACGAGTGCAAGCGCCAAATTGGCATGATTTGCACCAGCAGCGACGCTCAAAGCCGTACCGCTGGTCGTCATGGCATTGATATCGGCCCCGGATTTGAGGTAGAACTGAACATCTGCAAAATTGCCAGCCTTCGCAGCTTTGAATAGGCCATTCTGCGCTGTTTGAATCCCCCTCTCCTTGGAACGAAGAAATTCTGCGATTTCTGGATGGCCATTTTGTTCTGCTGCCATTGATGGCGATTCAGAATAAGTTTTGACGTTGTATCGACCATTGTTCACATCTGCTCCGCGAGAAACCAACATTTGAACGATATCCACATGTCCATTTTTTGCTGCTGAAAACAGTGGGGTTTCATTCGTAGAGTTACCAAGGCCTTTGAAGCCAGCATTGATATCTGCTCCATGAGCAATTAGTAATGAGGCGATTTCTGCTTGACCTTTGCGTGTCGCTTCATAAAGTGGAGTATATTCCGCACAGTTGCTGGTCGCATACGGGTAGATCTCGACTCCGGCATTCTCATCACATCCTTGGGTAAGTAGTATTCGAACAATCTCCACATTGCCATCGGACACAGCCTGAAACAGGGCCGAAGTGACATTGAAACCCTGGTCATTGGTATGAATTGTCGGAGATTTACTCACGCCATTGGAAAGAAGTGTCTGAACCATATCTGGTCGCCCAGTCTTCACCGCTTCAAGCAATGGAGACATCTTCTCAAATGAGTTAATTTCTTGGTCTATTCCTGCGGCCAACAGTCCCTTCACACGTTTAACATCGCCGTACACTATATAACGAGATAATTCTTGAAGCGGTTCATTTTGGTGGTTCTCACCGAAAGCAAACCCGGGCGGAGGAATCTTGTCAAGCGAGTTTGATTCGTGTGCTAAGCTTGTGAGACCGCTAGACTCAATCTCAGCCTTGTTGAATTCGTGATCAATCCTATCAATGTCTTTTTGAAGGCTTTGTTTCAAAAACATTGTCCAAACCTCGTAGTCTAGGATGCCTTGTTTCTTCAATTTCTGAAACCCAAAACTTTGGAACAGGCTGCTATCTCCAAGAAGACCACTGACGAGAAGGTCGATGTCTAGTAGCGTGGACACATAATTCGGATTCGTGGTGTAGCGAAGAATATCAAGGTGGGCTCGAAGGCTGCGGTAGTTTTTAAGAAGCATGAAGCCATCGACGGTGCTGGCACCTCGGTCATCTCGTTGTTTCCAGTGTTCTAACTGAAGAGACTGAAGCTGTAAGAGGAGCGCATCACTATATATCGTGACATCAAACTCTGTCTCCGTTTTTGACACTGTAAAGGTAAAGCATCGAGGCCATTTAGATCTCCGACATAGACAGTGAGCTGTGCATGGCCGTTGATCATCGGCATCGATGTACGAGTGATCTCCGAATGAATCACCGGTAAAGCGAGTGCCACTATATTCAATTAATTACTTCAAACAAAATACCGGGGTTTTATTGGTAACTTACTCAGAGAAGGTCCTTATTAACCTGAATGCCTTCCCCCATGTATCGTACGGACAACCTTCTTCGTACTCATTGAAGTCTGTCAGAGAGTCCTCAGAGTGATAAAAAAGCTGGGTTTCGAGCGTTTGGTCAGCTTCTCCACCCAAGCGACAGCCAGAAGCCTCCATATTTTCTGGCAGCGTAGATGCTTTCCACCTCTTGCGTTTCAGATACCTCGATACTCGTTCAGGAGCCATTGCTTCTGGTTCATGACATTCTATGTTCCTTCCGAGCTTCTCAGGAAGTTTCTGATAACGTTTCTTGGTCAAATTCTTTTCAAACTTCCATTTCTCGAACCGGAATTTGTACATTCTTTCGCTACAGACAGTCAACACACATGGGACGGGTAATCAGACGGGAGTAAAGATCATACTTGGGGTGAAAGCCTTCTTTATCCATCACGGCAATGACCTCTTTGAGCGACCTGCCGTCATTGACATATAGCTGTTCAATACGAGCTTTTCTGGACTCCCATTGCGGTGCGGAGTACTGTTTTCTTGAATGCTGAATTTGGTCAGCGGGTTCGTGAGGAGGCCTCATATTGGCGGCTGCCCAGGACTACTGGAGTGAAATGTATGTGTCTGAGCTGAATGATGGGTCTGTAGGAAGTAAAAATGTGAAATTTTGGAGGCATTGGATGAGGGTTAAATAGAGGAGGCTGTAGCATCCGAAATTACGTTTTGCTGCTGTTGTTATTGGGCAATATCAACAAATGCGAACCGCTGGACTGCCCAGACAAGGCAACCATTGATTGTAAAAGTCCAATGCAGCGTAACATGTGGCGTTGATCGCCCCATTTGGTTGGTCCCCCGCGCGGCAAACGCTCAACGCCGCAAATTGGGAAATGAACAGGGTTAGCGTTGCCACAAGTACGACGCATAGCTGTGGCGAGTGGATGCATTGGCTGAGGTGCAGCAGAACGTAAGGAGCAAAAGTACGTTGCATCCATTTTTGTGGCTGCCTCTCTGGCTTGCTTTAATTAGTAGATTCAGTCTACTCCTAAACCCACCTCGGAACGGAAATGTTAAGTTAGTCATCGTTGCCTTCGTGCCCAATCCCAAATCGCCTCCCTACTCTTCAAACGCTGCTGGGAATCATATCCACTTAGATCCAAGAGGCTGATGCACAAGGTTGGAATAAGTTCTGCGAATGTCGCAACATCATATAGTAAATAACAACACTCCAATTCACCACACATCGTTGGAAAGTTGTTTGTTGGAAGTTTCACGCTTAGAGACCAGCCCCGTTACTCAATCAAGTATTTAATCACAACCCTGCCTAAAGAAGATCTAGTAAATTAAAAAATACCTCTGGCACCAATAATTAAAACATAGGCGCAGTGGTAGTAGTTCTATCAACTCATGAGAGTGCGAAATGTTAATCACTACGCCATACCCGGTTGTAATTGAAGGAAGTATGTTGCCGGAATTTGCCACTACCCATTCCACTATGTGGGAATCTGTTCGGGGGACAAGTAGCTCCTAGATGCGCAAAATATTCTTCGGCCCTTTCTTTGTCTAGCTTTTGTGGATGTCTAATACAAGATTGAGTGATCAACTGTAAACCGTGGATCACGGGGTTGGTGGCAATAATTAGCCTATGACAGACCAAATCATCGCCTCCGGTGTTATTCATGGATACTTTTATACACCATCGCCTCAGCAGTAGGGATCTCGGTCGCTGGAATGTGGCAATATCCAACGTGATATAGTTCCTGAGGGACAATTTATGACGTGGTGACCTTGTTGATGAGTTCAAGATTCAAGCCAATAACAACTCGATGCGATGCATGATTCAATGCCGGACAAACACGATAGATCGAAGGATTTCGTCTCGAATCACGTGCGTCGGTTGGCGTGATTCACTGTTTTACAGATGTGTTGCCAACTGTCAGATACATACCGTATTCTCTCCTTCTCAACTCTCATCATCTATTGCTAACTCCCACCCTTCTTTCGCGTTCGCATCACAATCATTGTTTTGCTTCGAGCACAAAGAACCCCTTCTTGATACACGCGACATTACAGTACTCTCAACCACCATGAAGAACTATCCTAGCGAGAATAAACCGCCGGTCAGCGGTGGCCACGAGTCTAGCGATCATGCCGCTTACCACCATGGCTTTAATGACAAGGCTCACTGCCCTGGCCTCAACCCAACGGGGACCCAAAAATGGCTTACTCTCACCGATTCAACCTCGGCCCACATGGACAAAGCAGCAATCCACGATGGTCTGGAAAAGGTAAGACAGTTTGTTTTTGTTCAGGTACTGAATTTAGTTACTAATCTCAACTCATAGCTTTCGGCTCAAGTTCAGGAGTTGACCAGTCTTGTTCGCGAGCTCTGCATTGACATCAAGTGAGCAGACCCTGGTCAACTTGCGTGAGGAGCCCTAACAAAATTCCAGGCGCAATTACCATTCGTCTCCAGATAGCAAAAAGAACAACAGCAGCCCGTCTGTTCCGTCCAGTGTATCTGTTCAGGCTGACGTTGACGCCAACTCCGACACGAAGAAATGCGAGTTGGCGATGTACCAGGCTTACGGGCAAGCACATCAACTGGCTACCAGCAACGAAGAATTCGCAGAATACGCCAAAAGATTTGGCCACTACTACATGGATGGAGTGTATAAGCACAAATGGTGCCGCAAGGGTGTGGCCGCGAAGGATGAAGTCGACTACATTACAGACGACCAAGCCATCGGACTGTATCTTGCACTGAGCCACCACTCCGGCAAGGGACAGGAGAAAGGGAAAATGTCGAATTAAAAAACACAGGCCCTCAAACGGATGTGAAAGTACCTGGAGGCGACGAAACACTCTGTGAGGGAGGAGGTTTAGACGATGTCGACAAATAAGTTGGGCGGCTGGTTTAGGCTCCTGTTAGTCAAAGCCCGGTTCGCTTTATCCGGGGACAGTAGCGAGTATGAATATTAGGGTGAGGAAAGCCTTTGTATGAAGAATATTAGCTGGAGATGGTTAGCCAGAAAGGCACGTCGCAGCAAACGTTTTGTTGCCGCGATGAATTGGCGTCAAAGTACAGGCAAAATCTGAGAATCCTCATTATTTCCGGTCATGGTATTGTTCGCTTATCTCCTCTCTGTGAATGGGGTGTACTTGGAAATGCGGAGGCAACTCTTCGAAATGAGTACGTGCACGTGGCTAATTGTTTCCTTCTTTCATCAAGTGCATTCCTATTCAACTCGGTGAATGACATCACCAGCGGCTTGTCTGTCAGGAAGAAAAGCTAGCCATACCTGGCTCTATTTCCCCTCAAACTATGCATACATGGAAAGACCCTGTGAAGCCCTTTTTACGTCCTTCTCTGCAAAGCGCATGCATTACAATGTGGCTAGGTCACGAGAATGAACACGTGACCACAATCCGTCTAATTTCAGCTGGCTTATTTCATAGATCTCAGCTGAACCCGAACATGATTTCACAAGTGTAACATTATTCAATTACTATTTCAACTGTAATCTGGGCCGATGAATCCAAATGGCCAGCAGGACTCGCCTCTATCCGTCAGCGCCAGCGTCACTGGAATCCTGACCTTTGTCGTGGCAATCGCCGCCGCCATCTATGCACGCCTCACATTTCTCCGCAACAGCAACGATGAGTATTTTAGAGTCAAGACATCTCTCTCATGGTACAAGACCGAATCAGCATGGCTCTCTGATCTCGTAGCCGCCGTCAACGCGCAGCACGAGGGCTTGCACATACACCAACAACCCGAATACCAAATGTACACATTTGTCATGGACGATCTTCTCAATCTAGAGCAACGCATTCTGGATCTTGTAACAGAAACCGAATCCAAGGCAGCGATTGGCAATGAGGGCAGTCAATGGACGCTGATTCCGCAGAGTTGGCAGGGTGGACGTCCGTCTGTGGCCGTGGCATGGATGTCGGTGAGAACGAAAGCGCTTGAGCTCGTGCGCCAGCGAGAAGGCCTGACCGAGAGAGTGCAATTCATGCAGATGAGCATGATTTCGTCGAGATTGAGGGATCTGGAATCCAGGACAAAGTGGCGGGAGATGAAGATGGACGAGAGCTCGCGTAAACTCGAGGCGCTCGTGGAGAGCCAGCGGGATAAGATCCACCACTTGGAAGAGGTGGTGGGCCGATTAATACGCCAAGGGCATTCAGCTCTATCTAGGTCCGTGACGCTGAAGAGCTTCAGTCTCAAGCAATCAGAGTCAAACTTGGATGACGATAGTTCAACCTCAAAAGAAACCTTGGAACTCGATCCAACACAAAAACCAATATAGGCTTAAGAGAATGCGTATCCTTTGACATATGCAAAGACTATGACGATTGCCAAACTGATCACACCCCAAATAAGATCGAGTTCGACAATGGACCAAACCCACAGGCAGCCCAGGGGCGGAGCCCGCTTCATGACGTTGAGGTAGCCGTATTCATTGCTGATGTGGATGAGGTATGGCCCAGCGGAGACGGCCATGACAAAGAATATAAACTGGCGGATCCAGTGTTGGTATTTCAGAGGAACGAATGGGACGAGTCTCGGGTTCGCTGGGGTGGGGTGCAAGGGATAGAACATGACGAGGAACACTGAATGATAGGTTAGTATATCATCCGAAAGTTGCAAGATGCCACGCACTAAGCCATGCTCGGGCAGTTCGTCCAAAGATGCTGGGCCATTCGATGTCCATGCCGTACTGGTTCTGGACCAGCACCTCAAAGGTAAAGTTGACGGTGCCGAGACTCGCGGTCCAGAGCAAGGTGTCTAGGACTCGCTCGGCTTGGGGGGATATCTGGGCGTCTTCGTCGTCTTCATCGTCGCTGTCGCTGTCGCTGCCGGCGTCGGAGCCCTTGAGCTTCTTCTTCTTCAGCTTGTTGAGCTCGCGCTGGCGGGCATCGGCCTGGTCGAACAGGTTCCGGCCCGAGGCAAAGTTGATGAGCGTCTCTCCGCTGGGCGCGGACCGGTCGGGCTGCTTGAGCTCGATGTCCTTGGCGGACTTGGGTTCTTTTCGCTGTCGTGCCATTTTGTCTTGATCGCGTGTTCGTGTCGAGGAAGATGCGGAAGGGCGACGTGGGAGGATGCGCACACTCATGGGCTACGTAGCATAGCTGCCGTCAAAATAATTGGCACCACGGACCAGAGAGGCTTAGCGCATTGTTCCCCTTTTAGAACACGAACATGACCCCTGAAGGCGCTGAAGTGGCCCCCTATCATGACATCAGGCGGTATCCACCCCCGCTACCAATGAGGTCTCAGGCTGACAATGCCGAAAACTGTCCCACACTCGATTTGCATTTGGGGACAGCTTCGCCAAAAGTTCTAGTCGACGCAAGGGCTTCAAGCTTCGAGCAGGATACCCGCGGGCAGCCGACTAGTCCCCTTGGGAATTTTTTTTTGCATGGGCGGTTGAATAGGAACGGCACAGTGAGCTAACGTCGGAAGCTCCTCAATTAGCAAGGTGGCATTCTCAATCCTTCCCCCACCAGCCCACCAGCCTCCCACGAGACCTTCAAATTGGAGGCTCTTTTCTTTACTACACCGCCACCAGCGCCGCCCTTCTGCGTTTTAGACGACAATTCGAGCTTAAAATCTAAACCAGACGACCGTATTTGAAGACAGCGTACTCTTTAGGACAGACGGCTCGCAGGCATTGCCAATTCAATCCCACGATCAGCCATCAACTACTCGCCAAACTTCCGCCTTCAAGCTCCGACGACCCCTCGCGATAGCTAATCTTCCCGATCGATACACTCGCAATGGAGCTGCGCTTCCTCATCATCGCGGCCCTCGTGGTTGTCTTCCCCTCCCTCTACATCCTGACCGCAAATGTTGCGCCGGCCCGTCTCCCGGCGCTCAAGAACAAGCGCATCTGCCTGCTCATTGCGCACCCCGACGATGAAGCCATGTTCTTTGCGCCAACCGTTCTGGCTCTGACCCGCCCGGAGACGGGAAACCACGTCAAGATTTTGTGTTTGAGCACCGGTACGATAACCAATCTCCGTCGCTTGTCGCATGCCATGATACCTTGGTCAAGCGACACAACATTTCGAGATGACCAACCACTAACACCCTCTAGGAAATGCCGATGGTCTGGGTGAGACGCGCAAGAAGGAATTGGTCAAGAGCGGCATGACCTTGGGCCTGCGCGACGAAGATGACGTCTTCGTGATTGACAGCCCGTATGTTACAACTTCTTCGCAACCGATCCCCCCACTAACCATGATGCTTTCAGAACCGACTTCCCCGACTCCATGACGACCACCTGGGACCGCACCAAGATCGCAAACCTGCTCGGCAGCGCCTTTGCCCCCGACCTCGACCGCCAGCGTAGCGAAAACACCGCCCAACCCACGGCCAGCATCGATGTGCTCGTCACCTTTGACAACCAGGGCATCTCGTCCCACCCCAACCACATCTCGCTGTACTACGGCGCCCGCACCTTCATCGCCGCCCTCACCCTTGGCAAGCCCGAGTGGAACAGCCCCGTCGACATGTACACCCTCACCACGGTCGGCTTCGCCCGCAAGTACACGTCCTTCTTCGACACCATCTGGACTCTGCTCGGTGCGAGGGGCGCGAGCGCAGACGAGGAGCACCCGCGTAGCCTCGTCTTCATGAGCTCGCTCATCGGCAGCAATGCCCTCGGCACGGCTTGGACCGCCATGACGGAGGCGCACAAGAGCCAGATGGTGTGGTTCCGCTACGGCTGGATCACGCTCAGCCGGTACATGGTGATTAATGATCTGCGCCTGGAAAAGGTAAAGGTAAATTAATTCATCTGCCTGCAAAAATAAAAACAAAAGAAATGGTGGCTGCGTTCCAGGCGTTTTTCTTCTTCTTGGGTTAGCTTATTCAGGATACCACATATAAATGCCACAGCACATGGTCATATGTATACACTTTGACATTTGAGACAATATATCCCACACCCACGGGCTCGGCACCGACCCTAGGTTTATGGCGTCATTTCGCCTCCGGCGGCTCTGCCGAGGGCCCTCCTCGCCTGCGGCTCGATTCCGGGAGCATAAAATTTGTGCGGCTGCTTTAAATCACATAGGGGGTCTGAATGTATTCAGTGATGCCGGATGGTATTTTGTGTATGAGGCTGTATTCTTCTAGCCACTTTAGTGGCATTATTTATCATTACCAAATGACTATTATGTATGCCTCCCAGCTGGCTTTTCTTTTTTGCCAGATTAAATAAAGCAAATCCTAAAACGCCGTGATGTCATGCCCCTTATTACTCTAAAATTACCATAATCATGTTGAAGTCAAAGGCTGGCCCTGCATGGTCTGCTTGAACACCTGCAAAGCTGTTTCAGGGCCTGGATCGAGTTAGAAATCAAGTTTTTGTTTTCAGAAGGAGGGTTTGACTTACGGTAATACGGCACCTCGTGTCCGGCCCCGTACACCTTCAGGACCGAGAGGTTGTCGACCACCTTGTACTCGCCGTAGGTGGTGCCGTTGACGGTGTAGTTCTGGAGGCTCATGCCCTGCAGCTCCTGCTGGCCGTCCCACTCGATCCTGTGGGTGGCGTTGAGCACGCCGCCCCAGTTGCAGATCCAGTCTGCGTCGCCGGCCCAGATGAGGGTCGTGATGTTTCGCTTGATGACGTCGCCCAGGATGGGGCCAATGTTGCGAGCTTCTGTACACGGGGGGACATCTAGTTAACAACCATCACACAAACTAGTTTAGGTACATGTAAGAGGAGAAACTTACCATCTCCCGTCAAGCCAAAGTTGGCGTACACGGTATCATCGCACTCTGCAAACCGGGTCGTGGCACCAATCTTCTTCATGACATCGGCGCGGGTGATGTAATCGATGAAGGTCTCCGGGGGCACCTCGTCGCTCTGCTTGAGGCGCAGGTCGTAGACGTTGAAATCGGTCTTGCTCGCAATCATCAAGTTGGTGTACATCTGGGTGTTGCAGCGGTTGTCGGCGTTGACGCAGGCATCGTCCTGGCCCTCGGCCTCCGTGCAGTTGGCCAGGGCCGGCACGCAGTAGTCCTCGTAGGAGGAGACGAAGCGGCCAATGTCCTTGTCGCTCAGGACCTTGCGGTAGGGGTTGTCGTTGGCGTAGGTGGCGTAGGCGAGGTACTGGGGCGCGGCGTCCATCCAGCCGTTGTTGATGCCCATGGCCACCAGGTTGATCTGCTGGCCGATGGCGCTGCCGGCGGCGATGAGGTCGTTCTGCTTGAGGATGTAGTCGGCGATCTGCGGGGCGTAGCGGCCGCCGTACGACTCGGTGAAGATGCCAAAGTCGCGCGACTGGTACTGGCTGAACTCCTCGAAGAAGGTCTGCAAGAAGTTCCACACGGGCGGCGCCGCCTGCGCCGTCGAGTTGACCTTGTAGTCGCCGTAGCTGAAGCCCGAGCCGATCGGCTGGTCAATGTACAGCATGTTGGCGTACTCGTTCCACGAGTTGGGGTTCAGGCTGGGCTCCGAGGCGTTGTTGACGAAGTGGCATGGGCCGTTCTCCTGGAACAAGCCGATCATGGACGAGCACCCGGGACCGCCGTTGAGCCACAGCGCAACGGGGGCGTTTTCCGGATCGTTGCGCGCCTCAAAGAACCAGAACCACATGCTTTGGTTGGAGCCTTTTGCGAAAAGTCAGTCTCATCTTATGCGTTGTCTGAATACATGATGCAATGCATGTTCTAGCAGATGCAAGACTCAAAACTCACCGACAGAGACATATCCCGAGTACTGGTTCACACCCTCGGTCGTCTCGCAAATCCCCGAGTTCTTGGTGTACTTGATATTGTCGTTGGTCGCCTTGCTCTCAAACGAAGTCGAACTGAGCTCCGCCATCTTGGGCGTCTTGATTCGGAAGAACTTGCTGTCTGGTTCCATGCCGCCTCTAGCGTTGACCATCGAGGCCAGGCCAACCAAGGCCGTTGAAAGTGTCGAGAAGCGCATTTTTTGGGCTTCGTTTCGTCGTGTAAGTTGCAAATTGACCAAAAATCTATTACAGAATCAAGATGCAAAGAAAGAAAAAGGAAAAGCAACCAACACAAAAAAGGCCTCGCACACTTTGTTTGTAATTACGAGCAGCACTGCGCACCCCGGGGGTCAAACTCTCGCGCAAGGTCTATATATATATAAACAAGCTTAATCAACCAACAGGTTGCGGCCAACAAGAGGATCGCCAATGGAACCCAGACCCTGGTCTTGCGTGGTAGGCGTCTCAGGCGAGACCGTTCGCGACACTCGACCCGAATCAATTTAGACCCGAGGAGGCACAGGCCCCCCTGCAACCCTGTCACCTGTGTGGCCTGCTGGCATCAATGCAGGTCCCCCAAACCGGGGACTGAGGGATGGACGGCTTGCTTCAGGATTGGAGGGGCACTTTCCAGCACGGACAGATCCATGGTCGTGGGAGATTGAAACGGAGCGGAGGGAGGGGGCAATGGCATGGCCAGACGGGGAATTTCTGAGAGAGAAACGGAAACAGGAACAGGATTGCCTTTCCCCTCCCACCCCTCCCTTTCGTTTCCAGTGTAGGATAATATCTAGATTGGGATTCTCCCGACAGCGCAAAGAGTTAGGATCGCTCCGTCGCGAATGATGATCCCCCGGCCTGCGCGCAGGATTCGCCCTAGACCTCTATGACGATGACGCCCGTTGGCCCAGCTCTAAGCGCTGGCAGTGGCATGCGCAGTGTGGGCCGCAGCCCATTCCAGCCGAAGCAACCGACGATCGGCAGGGGCCAGTGCGATATCAGGCTACCTGCAAAGACTGGAAACCATGGCCAAAGGGTCCTTTTGCAATCGGGCGACCGCGTCGTCCGTCACGGGTCCGGGATTGGATCATGGAAAATATCTCGTTTTCCGATGCGCGCGTGTCCCCCACATGACAGGAAGAGGTAGGTGATTGTCCGTCCGTGTTCACTCAGTTCCGAGCATACACGAGAGCACACAGACCAAAGCACATGACATTGTGCGAGTGTCTGTTCATGTCCATCCGTAATTGACGGATAATTTTTTTTCGTTTTTAATCAATCGGACAATCAATCTGCTGCAGCGTCCACGTCAGAGTTTCGGACGCGGCCATGACAGATGTCGGCTGCTCCCGGAGATGCAGCCATCGCTGCCAGAGCGCAGAATGGAACGTTCCAGAGAGAATGCGCGGTTCATCCGTCCAGCGTGACGCCTGTTTGATCATCATCCAGGGGGAGGCGCTGCTTGCGCCCTCGGCTCAATTGATGCACGTATAAAAAGGCGTCATCCGGAGAAATTCAATCAGCCAAGAGAAGATCTGCAGAAACCAAAGGGGGGGAAACACAATCGTTATTGTTTTGTCTTGTCCTCGCATATCGACAAAAGCCGTAGGCGAGGACGGCCCGCTGCAAGCGGTCTTCCCCCAACCCCCGGCGGGGACCCAGCAGGGGCAGGAGCCAGAAGCCGAAACGCCAAGCCTTGGTTGGTCGCCCACATGCGCCCACAACCCGAGCCGCAATACCCTGTAGCGAAGTGTCGTTCAAGCCAACGCCTCTTTCAATGCCCTGAAGGAAAGCCTGGAAAGGAGGGGGAAAAGCAAGTCAAAATTACAGTGTGGCAACACAGCACAGCACAGCCGCATTCGTTTTCTTGTTTTTCTTTTCCTTCACATGCTTTTTTTTTGTTAGTCAATGTTGCAGTTGCAATGTTGTGTGGCATGTAACACAGCAGCTCCCCAATATGACAGACGAGGCGCGTCACCTCGACAGCCCTTACAACTCACGGGACTCGCTATTTGCCAATTGGAGACCAATGTGTTTGCAAGAAAACCCTCCGGGGTAAGCTGCATTTTGTGTTTGCGGGGTGTTGCAGTGAGGGGCGGCAGCCTCTTCAGCCCAATGTGCCATGCCACAAACATATATTGATGACGAGGGCATCATCCTTTGTTCGTCCATCGTCTGAATATCCCAAAAGCAGTCGACAACAGCTTCTTTGTGACTGCCGAGTCTACATATCATCCGTGATTCTCCCGTTTCATCCCATGCCTCCTCCCTTAATGACCATCATGTACTCTGCCGACCTCGTCTACATCTGTCCCATCCGCCGTCCCACGACGGCGACGACGACGATTGAAATGCGCAACTTGACCGACATCCGGCCGAGGTTTTCCATGGAGTCTCGTGGCTCTTCGCAGGACAAAGATGACGAACCACGTACAAAGTCCATCAGCGTCAGTCCGCAGTGAGCACGCACGAACGGTCCCTCTGTGCTTGTAAGCTTCTTTCACATACATAAAAATTCACAAGCCGAGAGATCCCTTGACTTTACCAGTCGGGATCTCGGCCCTTATTCAGTGTGGCCTCCATCGTTGTTCCAAATAATTCATGCGTTCACTCATCACTGATTCACTCTTCCTGCAGTATTTATAACCACGCTCCAATGCTGCTCAAAGTTGCACGCCAAAATCACCTTTTCATTCTCGCGTCACATGTCAACAAAAAAAGCCTCTCATTCACAAAAGCCATAATACCCTTGATCAACAGCAGCCACCATGTGTAACAACTGTAACAACGGTTGCGCCGAGACAAACACCAATGCCGAAGGTTTGACCACGGCCGACGGCACAGAGACTCCCGTTGCGCTCGATTACTTTTCCATTCCCGTCTGTACCTGCAAGTGCAAGTGCGAGTGTGGTTGTTCAGACTTCGTGACAGAGGCGAATCGAATTTGCGGTTACTGCGCTAGGTTCTGCTCATAGGTACAACGATCGTGAGCTGTATCTCAAGACAGATGACAAGATGACAATACTGTGAACCAGCCGGTGATTGAGTGACTTTCACAGATAAAAAGGCCCCTTGTTCAAAGGGACAAGAAAAGTTCGGTAGTTGGAAAGCTTATAGGACACAATGAATGCTGCAAAGGTCATCATAATTCATTTTTGAAATACATATTGTGTTGTTATATGCGTTAAACCATGGTATATCCCCCCATCATAATAATAAGCACAAACAAAGCCCAGCAAATCCAAACGCCTCTATGCATCCATCCTACCCATTCGGCTGGCACTCTTAAAAGTGAACGCTACGCTTCTTTGCCACCTTTTTGCGCTTCTCCTCCTCTGCCTTTGCGTTGCTGCTGCTGCTGCCGCCAAAGAAGCCGCTTGCCTTGGCCATGGCCGGGCCGGCGTACGGCGCCGCGCTTTGAAACAAACCTCCCAGGCCGTGCTTCTTCTTGCCCTCGTTGTTCCCGCTGGGTCCTGCCTGCGCTGGCTGCTGCGGTTGCGGCTGAGGGGGACCTGGGAAGAATGGCTGCTGGCCATAGGGTCCGTAGAATCCAGGACCGACGCTCACGGGCCGTTGGTTGGTGGGACGAGGAGGCATCGTGGGCGCAGGGCCGACGGGACTGACCGGGCTGACGGGGCTCGTCTGGCCAAAGTCCTGTCCCGCCATGCCATACTCGCGTCGCAGCCTTTCCGTCTCCTTGTCGACCTCTTCCTCGCGCTTGCGACGTTCGTTGTCTTCCCTTTCCATGAGTCTCTGAACTCTCCTCTGCTCCTCCTCTTCGCGTCTGTCGCGGGCTTGGCGCTCCTCTTCCGCCACCATGGCCTTGAGTCTCTCCGTTTCGGCCTCAATCTCGGCCTGCTGCCGGGCCTTGTCCGCATTAGCCTGGATAGGCGATGTCGAGGGTGGCGGGGATGCTGGGCGAGTGTTGTTGAGGGCTCCAGACATGGTTGGACCGCCAACAGGAGAAGTAGCCTTGGGCGAAGGGTTACGTTTGCGGCCAGCCGCAGCAGAAACACCTCCAGAAATGTTGAAGGGGTTTTGGCGCGGGTTGAGGTAGAGGTCACGAACCACCTCGGCGCTCATAAGCAGGGACAGCTCAAGACCCTTGCGGTCCTCAATGTCAACACGAGCCAGGTTGGGCTCGTAGATGGTCAAGACGGAATCATTCTTGGCTCGAAAGAAGGCAATGGTGATATCGGGATCCTTGTTCTTCTTGCCGGCCACGCTCTTGCCCGTCATGTAGCAGGTCATGTCCTTGCTCAGACGGCTGTCGCGCTTCCACTTGAAGCAGAGCTTGGGGGCGAGCTCCGATACCCCATCCGCATCCTGGTCGATGCGGCTCGCGCTGGGCAGCTTGAAGCTGCGCTCGGGAATCTCAAACTCCCACGAGTCCGACTTGCCCCAGCTGCCCTGGACGAGCTTGACGGCGACGCTCTGGTCCGGGTTGTACAGGCCGATGGAGAAGGTCTCGGGGACGACGGGGGTCTGGGGCGCGGGGCCGTTGCCGGCGCGGGCCTCGGCGGCCGTGACGCTGGCCTGCACCCAGTCGGGCTTGACGAGCACCTCGGAGTAGACAATGTTGGTGGTGAAGGAGTCGAACAGGCCCAGGGCGAACTGGTTGGCCGACGTCGAGGGCGCCGGCCGCTTGAGGACGTACTCGGGCGTGGGCTCGGAGCCGTTGTGCGTAAAGTAGAGGATGGAGTTGAGCGGGTTCTCCGACGACTGCTTGAAGCGGTAGGTGGGGAGGTTCTCGTCGAGCATCGTGTCGACTTTGGGGGGGTGTTAAGCGCCCGCTGGTTCCGGTTAAGAAAGTATATGGGGGATGCGGATTCGCTGGATGGGTGTGTCGCGGTGTCGCGTGAGTCGTGTGCGTCTCTCAAGGCAGAAATTGACCGTTGGCGACCGTGGAAAGGATGACGGCGAGGCAACTCCTCGTTGTGAATAACAGAGCGTTTGAAGTTGAGAGAGCGGTGGTGGTGGTGATACAGCTCGGAGCCTGATGGCGGGGGCGGGTCAAGGCGCACTTGGGGCTGAACAGCTGCGCATCAGCACGGGAACAGGCCCGTAATCACAAGACTAAAAGGGAACTGACAGGTGTCTTGCTTAAGCGCTTTCTAGCGACTTTGAATGTTTCTTTTTAGCGCTGAAATGAAGGAAACAATGTATGCTGTGATGGCTCTGCTCCAAAGGAATGACCGTTATTAAAAAATGAGGCCCTGTGGGTTCGCTTCTTAATATATCACGCCCCATTATTGTTCCTCGGACTCGCAGTTCGCATGTCAACGTCATGAACCGCCAAACGTGCGTCGTCTGCGCCACACCCGGGTCCGGCGTGGTTGAGGCTATGTCTGGGCTGCGACCCGCTCATTGGCGATCGGTCAAATCTCCACGCCTGCACCCATCCGGGAGCAGCCAGTAGCCCCTCGCTCGCCTACTATTTAGGGATCTGTCGGGGGGTTTTCTTATTCTCCTTCTCGCGCTGGCGGCGAGCCCACCAGTCAAGTCCGGTCACCTGTCTCGAAGCCTCTTGAGGTCTTGGCGCTGATACTGGGCAATTACGCGTCCAATCGCTCTCCTCGCTCTCGCATTCCTCCCAAACACCAGAGCCTCAGATCCGCGTCAGCTTTTGCCATGGCACGACAGAGGTCACCGCCCCTGATTTGCTCTTCCCGCCGTACTGGTCGCGTTTCCATTTCTCTTCCTTGCTGCTTGTAACTATCTTTGTCGCACCTCTCCACCCAGCTTTTTTTTTTTCAGCATGACATGGGTCCATTGTACACCAGGGGGGCCCATCCAGCAAGGCTAAGTAAAACCTTTTTTCTAATGAGACGACCAGAACAAGACATCTCCATGCCACTGTAAGCCTTGCTTCTTATTACTGGCTATCCGACAGCCCTGCGGAAGACACTGCGACGGGCCGTCCTCGTCTCAGGCTTGCTTATTATTGAGAGCTGGTCAAACACATGAGGCAAGAGATGAAATTGACCTTGAGCATTTATTGGATCTGTCTCTGTCTATCCAAGACCTCCTCGGTCGTCCTGTCTTGGCAGGATTTTATGCGTATATCTAATTCTTACACCATCAAGAATGAATGCCATGCCCCCAACCAAATTTGAGCCTGGTGGCTTTTCGTAACCATGCATAACCTTAAGCAAAGCCCCAAACGCCGTGTCATCAAGTCATAACTCCCGCTGAGAGATATTCCCAAAAGCACTCAAAACATGATACCCCTTGCCCATTTCCTTCGTATTCCGGGCCCAAGCGTAATAAACGTCGAAAGAGCCAAGTGCTGGCAAAATAACCATGGCCCAAAACAGCAGTCGTCCGGAACGAACCTTATAAACCATGACCGATCAAATACTCATACCCTGCGCAAAAGTGTTCGCGCCCCGCATCGTACTCATCATTTGTGTTGTTGGCGTCGTTAGCCTGAAACCGACATAGCCACCGCGTCTCTTAGTTCAAGACCTTTGCGCATAATTGAGCAAAGGCCAGAGGGTATTCAGGGACGGCCTATTGGAGCACAACGCCAATTTCTCAGGCTGGCTTTTGAGACGTCCCGTGTCGCATTGTTCCAGAAATCTGGTAATCAGCTTCATGCCAGCGCCAATTAAGGCTGAGCCAGCATTCTCGAATATCCATATGTCTTTGGATGCATCGTCAGCAGACTAGGCTGGATGCGCATTGTTGGGAGATGTAGTTGTTGTGGCCGGCGCAGTCGTATTCGGCGCAGTCGTGAGTGGTGTGGTCGTGGCCGGTACAGTCGTGTCCGGTGCAGTCGCGCCCGGTGCAGTCGTGTGAGGTGCAATCGCTTCCGGTGAATCAGGGTTCAGCGTAGGAGCATTCGACTCAGTAGTAGTTGGCTCATCAGTGTACGGCGGGGGACTGGTTGATGTTGCATCATTGGTCGGGTTCGCAGCCGATTCGGTAGCTGCCTCTGTTCGATTCACTTCCTCCGTCTGTTGCACTGGAGGCCGGCGGGGTCCTCGCCGTCGTTGTCTTCGGCGATCTGGCCGACAGCAAGGATACCAACAGCACACGAAGCAGGCGACAATGAGGCCGATGGCGACGCCAATCAGGAAGCCGCGCATAATTTTCTCTCCATTTGAGCCGCCTCGAGCGATAGTCATGAACTTGTCCTGGAACAAATCTTGGGAGAAGGCGTCGCTTGTGTAGATGCCTCCCGAGGTGCTGGTCGACACTTGATTGCCTTCAGGGTTCGCCGAGTGGTCGCTTCGAGTATTGATATTGATGGTTGAAGTGGCCATGCTTGCCGGAAATGGTATCGCAGGCATGTTTAGGTTGGGTTGGTGGTGCGGGAACCAACCGGCGCAGAAGCGGGTGCGAATAGTATATCAATCGCTCTGGTGGCGGGGACCTTGACAGGTTAGAATTCAAAGGAGCAAGTAAAAAGACTCGCAGATGTTCCGGCAGATCCGCACAAGATCGGAGCGGAGTGCAGGTTGTAGTATAGTCGGTTCCCGGCAGCTGGATAAATGCAGCTGGCACGGAAGAGACGGATACTGGAAGTCGCTCAAGCTCGGCAGACACACACACTCCCTCTCAATCGGTGCACTCGAACGCACCGCAACTAGGCGGGCGACCACCAATACAGGCAGCTGAGTGGGCGCGGATTAGCGTTGCACCAGCCCAACACGCGCGACAGGGCGGGGTGCGGCGAAGGCGGAGAAAAAAAAAGCGTCAGCGGTGTCGGGTCGAGCAACAACAGCAGCGAGGTGGTGATGGGGTAGAGAGCCTGCAGTTCGGCCTCATTCCAGCGAAAGCGAGAGCGACCAAACCCAGACAGAGGACCGAAAAAAAATTCAGCCGCCGTGGAAAAAGAGGTACGGGCGAAGGGGACGAAGCGAGGCAGTCCCCGTTCAAATATGCATTCAGTCACGGCAATATACGCGGACAGACAGAGATTGTGAGAGAAGCGGAAGATGCAAGATGGAAAAGAAGGTTTGCAGCTCCTAGCGAGGGACCGTAGCCAAGACCCAAGACCCCAAGACACCAAGAGACGAAACCCACTCCAGGACCCTTCTTCTGTGACGAGTACCTTTGCGCTCTGCCTGTGCGCGCCTCTCGGAGCCAGATGCCTGTCGGGCCACTGATTGACTGTGCTTCGCGGCCAATGCCTGCATGTCAGCGTCGGTCCATGACTGCTCGTCTACGGGACTGTATGCGGATGGGGGCGCGCTGGTTTTCTTTTTCCTTGCCCCGAGCTGCTGCCCCGGCTCATCCGCGCGCCGTCAACTGCAACTAGCCCCCCAACTAGAGGGCCACTGAGGGTCCCCCAAGACACCCAAGACACCAAGGCACGCCCGCCAAGAGCTGGAGGAGAGGTGCCAAGCCCAGTGGTCGACCCTCTGCAATACTCGTGTTACGAGGCCTCTCTCTCTCTCCCCTCAAAAGCAAGCCGGCCAACCAACCCCCTCCCGACGCAAGACATCCATCCCACCGGGTCCGGGCCATGCAATCCGTGCGTGTTTCTTGTGCACCGCTACATGGGCTACATGGTGCAGAGCAGATATAGTCCAGGTCCTGAGCCGGCCACGTCAGAATGGCCCGGTGGGTTGGGGTTCCGCGCTGCCTTTTAACTCGCCCCAGCGGCAGCGCGCCAACGGAAGCCGTCAACCCAACCCCCAAGCCTCCCCCGAGCGCCCCCGCAAGACAGGCTCTGCGGGGTGGCTGATAAGGTTGCGCTGGTGCCAGGGGGGGCCATCTTTCGCTGCCGTATGGTTGGGTTTAACGAGGCCCTCGTCTGCTAATCCCTCCTCGCCCGCGCCCTGGTTCTGGTTCCGTTCCGCCCTCTGCGCCGCGGTGCCTACTCGAATACGACCTTGTTGCGAGTGGGCGGCTCGAGTTGCTGCTGTGTGCCATGGTATCACACCGCGCCAGGCACGCTTCCGCTCGTGTCCCCCTCCCCTCCCCCAGTCGCTGTTTTAAAACATTTCAACTGCCTATCGCTATCAAGGCGTGCGCCGAGCCGCCATCGCGACGACGTCGTCCTGTCCACCACCGCGCAACCGACATCGACAAATGAAACATTTCTGCGCCCGCCTCAACCGAGGCGAGAGCAGCTGTGGGGGTGCCGTGGCCTGACGGTGGTGGTGGAAACGCTCAGAGTGACATGTCCTCACTTGCGTGCCGGATCGACGTCGCCTTATCGCCCGCCTACCGAATTGCGGAGAATTGCTTCACCTCCTCGGCCACAATTGCCTGCCCAACCGAATGCACGATCCCTCGTGCCAGGCCGATGCGGCCGTGTTTAAACCCGAATCCCGCGGCGCTCGGAATCTCAGGCCAACCCGAGAGCCAACGAAATGCTCGAATGTCTACATGTCAAATGGAAACAAGAATGACGTTATTTCCGCTTCCCTAGTTCTGCTCCAAGCTGCCGCCTGGACCCCATCCATCGTCCCGCTCCTGCGAGGCTAAACTTCACCTTTTGCGCTGCACGTGATTTCATTATCGATTTTGACGGGCTTTCCCCTCCGCTAACCCTCTTGGAGCCCTGCAGGACGGCAGGCTGTAGAGTTGCCGCTGAATTTACTGGTTCTGGTGTTGATCGTCCACGCATTGCAAATAGACTCTACCCGACAATCCCAATGCAAGAACAAGGAGTCGTGCCCATTACCAACTATGGAATGAGCCACACATGGCTTACCTGAAACCAGGCCTTTCAGTCGTAGGTGCAAATCACGCCCAATCCAGTTGTTGAGCGTTGACCATATGTTGAAAGTTTTATACATACGAAACTACCAATTGCAAGTGACCAGATTCGCCAAGAGGCGGGATACGCCCACTACGGATCAAGACCATCCGTGGCTACAAGTTTAATTATGCACTAGTCGTCATATAATGAGTGGACAAAAATTTTCCGATTGTCAAATAAATAATTCGGGCCTTGTATCATTTCCACTTTATTCTTCAATAGCGTGAACCTTTCCGGTCAAAAAGCAGTACGACTGGGTAATCATAGACCCAAGTTTTACCCGCAATAGCCGATTTGCCATTGCTGCTTCCCTCGTCGTTCGATGCACTTCCTTCTTCTGTCTCACTTCATGCATGTCTCAGCTCTCGCGTTTTGAGTCATCTTGACCTCAAAAGAAGGGGACTTCCCAGAACAAGAATTGATCATCCCCCTCATCTCGACCCTCTGCCCATTCCCCATGCCCCTTGGGCGTTTAAGAGGGATCTTCATTCGCATCCCTGGACCCATGAAGACAGGATCATTACCTACCGTAGTGGCTTCGCGTATCCGAACCCCAGGCCCGCTGCAGAGGGTCGCCGTACGTCAAGACGCCACCATGGTAGTAGTTGAGACGCAACTGAGACCAAATAGAACCATCACACAAAATGGGTTTCTAATCATCTTGTCATTAAGGTATCATGTCCAAACATTAAATAATATATGCAAAAATTCGCAACATTCCGTGCTTTCTAACGGTTAATTTCTACTGGTCCAGCTGCCAAAGCTTTCGTTTGCGTCCATAATCCTGGACCTCCCATGTAAACCACGGCTTGGGCCCGACGTATGCGCAATACGTTCTTCCACTATTTTGACCTCCGTCTCCTTGAGGATGCTCCCACCCGGGAGCGATTCGTTGCTATAGTTCTCTGAGGGTATAGGGTACTGCGTTGCCGAAAATCCCTTCTTCTTCATCGGCATCTCACTCGTCTTGCTATCCATTGCCGTGGGCATATCGTCTAACCGGATCGATCCAGGGAGGGGGTTTGTTCGTTTCGAGGTTGCATTTGCGGAGCGGTTGTATGAGGGTACGGATCCCAGGATGGGAGATAGTTGCTTTCGGAGGAAGGGGAATACGACGGGCAGGTTCGTTGTTGCGACAGCCACGAATGTCTCTCGGACAGCCCAGTAACCAGCTTGCTCGGCGCCTGTCACCGGATTCTAAACAATGTAAGTAGGTGATTTTGGGTAGTTGAATCAAGAGATACTTACTGTGACGATCAAGACACACCTCAGTGTTCCTGCAATCATGACGAAAATACCGCCCGAAAACAATGCGACCAGTCCAAGCCTTTTGGCCATCGGCAAGCGCACTGAAAACAGCATAGGCATTGGGATCGATAATAGGTAAATATCAGACAAGCCATTTAGAATGACTGTCACAAATAGGTTGATGTTGGAAATGGCCGGTTGGCAACTGTCTGAATCGCACTGTTAGCCGGGTCCGTGTTCTCGTTGTAGGGTTGGCGCAACTCACTCCCTGGGTCAGGATAAATCTGCCAGTATCTAGGAAGAGGTCGACAGCCCAGCAGAATGGACAGAATGACAACCATCCAAGTCACCAGGATTATACCAAACCCAACCATGATTCGCGATCGGTAGTCTTTGAGGCCATCCGTTAAGCGCAGGTAGTAAGCGCACATGGCGGCCTTGAGCGTCCAGAGCAGAGTGATGTAGACACTCCATCCAGCCACCTGTGTCTTTGATCCGTTTACTCGCATATGGTATTCCTGGCTGCCTGGATCAAGTGCTTCTCTTTGCTCTGTCGTCATGCCATTGTTGGCCAGGCCGTGCCAGTATGCTCCTACTGAGTAAGCAAGCGCCGTCTCTGCCGAGTATAGGACCTGCAGCCGTTAGTCCAAGTTGAAGATTTTTTTTTTCCGGAACGGAACTCATACCGCTGCAATACTCATGAGGAAATCGTCCCATGTCAACCCTCGAGCTCCCACGGCTCCAATGCGAACATACATCCGAAGACCAAGAATGCTCAAGCCAACGCCCAACAGGGCAAAGGCCTCGTTCGTAAAGCTGCTCATCGTGACCCGGGCTAGCAAAACCAGATCTCAAAAACGCCCAAACAACCAAGGAGATGCTCGAAGAACCTTATGCCCGGGGATCGAGCCGGGAGCATGCCGATTAAAAGAGGAAAGCACATATATGGGTACTGGTCAGTGTACCTGAACTAAAACTCTAGCGGCTGTTTTGCACTCAGGCGTACCCGGTCCATCCCCAGTGCTTCAATTGCAACGCTAACCTAAACATCTAGTTGACTCAACCGGGCCAGCATCGTAGCATGCCGCTGGACTTGTTTGTAGGGCTGACCGGCCAGTCGACCGTCATCTTAGGGCAGCTTGGTTCGCTCATCTCCCTTGCGTCCGTCCGGCCTCCTAGTTTAGCTGTCCCGTTGGGCGTCCTGTGACCCCTGCCGACGAATCGAAGCGCATGTGTCAATCTGGATCGTGGAGGGGAGGGGGGATGGAAGGGGACGGGGAGAAGTGCCACAAACGTCAGGCACGTCCCCCGGCAATGAACCTCTAGCCGGCTGTTTCAAATGACTCGACATTCGTGCTGATAAGATCGACAAATGGAAGCCGTGGGATCTGCTCACTGATAGGCACGGCAAAGGTCAAGGCGTGCCGGGGTCCAACGGCCGCGGCTCAATATTGGCTCGGGGTCCCCCCCCCCCCCCCCCCCCCGACCCCTTGGTGACTATCGAAAGAGCACATGGTGGCCGAAGTGGGCTCCATCAAGGGAGTTGATGTCGTCAGCAGTTGTGCTAATCTAGTGCTGCGATTGACGCCCGCAGACCAACTCCAACCTCGTCCGTGTTAACCGGCTTCGAGCTAGCTAGACTGTCATCCAACCTCCAGGACGGCAACATATCCCAATGGCTCGGGTCAAGTGCTATCGGAGCCCGGAGATCGGTGCCAGTGGCGACCGACAAGGACACGTGAAAGGCTCTAAATGAGACCCCGTGAACTACTCCGGACACGTCGATGGATATGGCACGCCGCGTAAACCATTATAATGAGATGGTTGCATCAGGGACGAACTATCCCGAACGGCGTCTAGGCCAGGACGAGCCTGGCTCACCACGACCAACTCCACTCCCACCCTCCTATATCCATCTCAGCAGCCTTCCGTTGAACGTCTTTCCGGGGCTTGGACCTGCCGATATTCAGCCGCCCGCGGTCTAATTGCCTCTGGCCGCAGGGACCGACTCGCGCACGGCGTCCCGGCGGTGGTTAGTGCGCCCGCCCCGCGCAGCTGCCTCTTCTAAACTCTCCGGGCAAGATTGTGGCATCAAGAGACTTGGACGAGAGAACTCCCCCCCGGAGACGGAGAGGTCCGTGCCGATTTGACTTTGAGCGAGCCTAGCTAGTGCTGTTTCCGATCTCACAGTGGCGTGCCACCAATGACATCCGCCCCTCGAGGAGATCCGTTGCTTTTTTGGGCGTCGTCTGCCATCGCTTCGCCAAGGCCGACTCCCCAACCCTTGCCGCGGCCCAATTTGTTGCGGGGATGGCCTTCTGTCCACTCGGGGAGTGTGGTGGCTTCCCGGCTGCTGTTGGTTGCAATGATAACGATGTGACATGATTGTCGTACAGCGTCTTTGTGCGACATGATCGCCAAGTTGCTCCTGTTTCTCCTGATTCGCAGCCCAGCACGCCAGCGGGGCTTGCTGTAACTACTAGTCTCACGGAATATGCCTTATTTTACACAACCAACACTCTGCTGAATCGTGTTGTGCATACATACAGGCCCCTATTTCCCCCCCACCGGATCTACGGCATCGAATTGCGACCGCTCACTTGTTATGCACTACAGGATGTAGTTGTATACACCAACGGCACAAATTATGCGTGGAGTCTGCGCCCAGCTACCGCGGCGTTCCCAGTAACTAGACCACGTTTACTCTCTAGCCTCAGCGCAAGTGGCAGCCCAGAGCCCCGAAAGCGTCCAAAGCCATGGTCCACCACCGTCGACGGGCCTTCGGTTGTGCCCGCAGCGTCGTTTGGGCCCCTGGTCTAGTCCTCCCAGCGGACCCCGGTTCCCTGAGGGGAAGACCTTGCTGGATGGGGGCGACAACGACGCCATAGCTGCCGTCGACGTCTAGTAGCTCATGCTGCGGACAATTGTTGACTACAGGTCACAACGCGTTCGCCTCCATGCTGAGTCGTAACAACGTGGTTGGCTGTTTCTTGCAGACGCCATTTCTGATCCGCTAGAAGAAGCGTGAAACGTGCCAGCAATTTGTCAAGCCGGACGGGGTGGACCAACGGAACCCTCTCCTTCTTTTAAAGACCAGACGAGCTCCAACTTGTCGGTTGAAGATACATTCTCGTCCTGTTTCACCCTGTTCCGACTTCATTGCAAAAAGTAAACTGTGAGAAAGTTGGTAGTATTAAAAATGGAAACCCTAGACTTTGTTGTCATTGGTGCCGGTAAGTGACCACATCCCTACCACGCCCAAATTTCGCAACTCGGCGCTTTTTGAGAAAATCACCATCTCGAGAAACAAAATGACAATGAGACTGATTTCGGCGAGATAGGTTGGGCTGGACTTGCGGCCGCAAAGGCGCGGCATCAGCTTCATCCGGAGGAGTCACTGGCCATCATTGACTCGGCGGACACGCTCGGCGGCACATGGGCTGCTCACAGATTGTACCCGGGACTCAAGAGCAACAACATGCTCGGCACATACGAGTACCCTGATTTCCCCATGGACCCCAAGGTCTTTGACGTGCAACCCGGCGAGCACATTCCCGCCGCCGTCATCCACAACTACTTGACCAAGTACGCAGAGAAGTTTGACATTTACGACAAGCTTCGCCTTGAGCACAAGGTCGAGTCTGCCGAGCACCAGGAAGGAGGCGGCTGGATCATCACAGCTCGCGATGTGAAGCTCGTCAGACAGGTCAAGATCCTGGCCAAGAGGATGGTTGTGGCTACGGGCCTCACCTCAGAACCCTTCCTCCCTAATTTCGAGGGCCAGGACAAGTTTGATCGTCCTCTTTTCCACGGCAAGGACTTTCTCAAGAATGCCTTTACCCTAGAGACATCTAAGTCGGTAACGGTTTTTGGCGGCACCAAGACGGCGTGGGATCTCGTGTACCAGTATGCCACCAGGGGCATCGAGGTCAACTGGGTTATCCGGGGTGAGTTGCTCCACACATAGATGCTTAGAGAAATTTGAGGGTGAAGCTAACCTGATGGCAGAGTCTGGCCATGGACCCGTTTGGATGGCGCCACCCTATGTGACGCCTCTCAAGAAGTGGCTTGAGAAACTAGTGCACACTCGCATGCTCACGTGGTTTAGTCCCTGCAGTTGGGGAGATGCCGACGGATATGTATCAACTCGAAGCTGGTACCACGGAAGCGCCATCGGTCGCGCCCTTGTCAACCAGTTTTGGAGCATTCTGGCCAACGATGTCATCACCCTGAACGGATACGATTCGCACCCAGAGACTGCCAAGCTCAAGCCCTGGAGCCAGGCGTTTTTCGTCGGTGCTGGCCTCTCCATTCTCAACTACCAGACCGACATCTTTGACCTGGTCAAGAACGGCACTATCAAGGTCCACATTGCCGACATCACCGGTCTCTCTGAGGGCACAGTGCACCTTTCAGATGGTAACGAGGTCAAGACAGACTTGCTGTGCTGCTCGACAGGATGGAAGCACACTCCCCCGATCAAGTTCCTCCCCGAAGGCATTGCGGAAGAGCTTGGTGTCCCACATGCTCCGTCCGAAACGTCGTTCCCACAGCAGGCGCTGATTGACAAGATTGACAAGGAGATTCTGGCTAAATTTCCCCGGCTCAAGGACCAGCCAGTGCAGAACGCCAAGTATGAGCCGCTACTGAGCAACAAGGGCATCTCAAGCAAGGATGCCGTCACCCCTTCGACAAAGCTGACGCCCTACACGCTGTATCACTTCATCGCGCCCCCTTCGGCCAAGTTCCTGGAGACTCGCGACATTGCGTTTTGCGGTATTATGATGTGCGCCTCCACAACAACGGTTGCGCACACCCAGTCGCTCTGGATCAACGCCTACTTTGACCGCAAGCTCGCCGACCTGCCGGCACCTGGCGACGCCAAGGGCCTGGCCAAGTTCCAGCACGAGGCGGCGCTGCACAGCCGCTTCTGCAAGTGGCGGTACCCGGCCGGCTACGGACACTCGTTCCCGGACTTTGTCTTTGACGCGGTGCCGTACCTGGACCTGCTGCTGTCGGACATGGGGCTCAACAAGTACCGCAAGGGCGGTGGTATGGCGGCTGAGGCCACGGATCCCTATGGCCCGGAAGATTACCGGACCATCGTGGATGAGTGGAAGGAGAAGAATGCCTGAGGTTGATTGGGAGTTGATGTGTTCTGTGTACTGATATTGGCGATGGATGATGGTATAATGTCTGATGAAAAGCTTTGTAAGTTAATATGCACCATGAGGTGTACAGATATGCAGGCAAACATAATATTTTGCCCAATATTACATTTAGATGATGGAATATAATAGTTATTATCCACTTCTGTTGAGTGATTAAGAAACTCCCTAGTAAGTTATATATTTGCTAAACCGCGATGCTTTCTGATTATGCTGCTGCTTGTGTATATAATCCGCGAATGTCTATATACGGCAATTAAGATTGCTTTGTCCTCGATTATGTCTTGGTTTTGTATGGGTACCTTGAGTGCTATTGTCTTTAAAATAAAAACAAAAACACAGGAATGCGTGAAATCTAGTAAGTAAATGTAGAACGTGAGTCTCTTTGCGTTGTGATGGATGCCGACCATCTAGCGAGAATCTCTTTGACAATTGTTGTCTGTAACTGAGGTGGATATATCTTCGAAGCATTTGATCAAAACGTAGTCAGCATTGGCTACATCTTCAAACTAAGTCATCTACGAGGCTGAAATGCCGCTATTGGGTGAAAATGCGAAATCAGGCTGCCAAGAGGCCTCCTCGGCCAGCCTCAGCCTGGTCAACCCAATCAGCCCAACCAGCCTCTTTCTGCCTTGCATGATGACAGCTCGGGTTTACCGACCCCTCCCTTCAGACTACGAACTCGACACATCAATCTCCTGATACCATCCAACCACTATCCTCACCATCATTGCCATGGCATCACCGACCAGGCCTCCTCATCGTTGGTGCTTTCATGTCGCAATAATATGCGCTTTACCTCGTGAAGCTGACACAGTCACCCTACTGTTTGACCATCTTTGGGACGACCCAAATAACCCGTACGGCAGAGCGAGCGGCGATACGAACGTGTATACCACAGGCCGCATCGGGCACCACGATGTTGTACTTGTCGTGCTCCCAGGCATGGGGACTACCGATTCTGCAGTCGCAGCATCCAAGCTACAGTCAAGCTTCACTGAAATAAAGCTCGCATTGCTTGTCGGAATCTGCGGGGGCGTGCCTAAAATTGGTGGCTCTGATGTGTTCCTCGGTGACGTCGTGATCAGTAATGCTATGGTGCGGTATGACTTTGGGAGACAGTATCCGGGGCACTTTGCTCCAAAGAACAACACCGGAGACAGTCTGAGTAGACCAAATCAGCGTATTCGAACACTCCTCGCCACGCTAGAGACTGAGCATGGAAAGAAACAGCTCCGAGAAAGAACTATTGAGCACCTGGAATGCTTACAGAAAGCGACGTCACAGAAAAAGCGGGCCAAGTACCGAAACCCTGGTTTTAGGGAAGACAAGCTGTATCAGCCGGCCTATAGGCATATCCACCGAAGTCACTGCCAGATATGCTTTGGAGGATCATTCTGCGAGGTAGCTTCCAAAGAGTCTTGCTTCGATCTAGACTGCGATGAAGACTGTTTGGTTCCAAGAGACCATCATGCTGCAGACGGTGACTATTCCCCACAAATATTCATAGGCTGTGTGGGCTCAGGCAACACGGTCCTCAAGTCTGGAGAAGATCGAGACAAAATTGCCAAGGCAAACAATATCATTGCTTTCGAAATGGAAGGTGCTGGGATATGGGAGCAACTCCCATGCATCGTGGTAAAGGGCATCTGTGATTACGCAGACAGCCACAAGAACAAGAATTGGCAAGATTTCGCCGCTGCAACTGCTGCATCAGTCGCAAAGGCCATATTGGATAGACAACCCCCAAGCGATACTCCTTCGCAGTTTCCAGAAGGAAGTGGTAAGTTTCAGTCAAAAATTGAAAATACTAATAGCCTAAAATTCTTTGCTAATAGGTTAAGCAATTAGGTAACCATAGTGCTCTCAGCCATCAACCAGCCCAAGCCACCATGCAAGACATACCTTACGAACCCAACAAGGGCATTATAGATCGCCCCGAAATTGTTTCTGAGTTAAATAAACTCTTACCTCGGACGAATGAATATAACAGCGCCGCCCTATGGGGTCTTGGGGGCTCTGGGTACGTCACTTCCCTGCATCCTACGGGCTTGGACTAAAAAATAGATAGGAAAACACAAATTGCTCTTGATTTCGCGTACCAGCGATTCAAAGATCCCAGCTGCGCTGTTTTCTGGGTTCATGCCGACAGTGATGCTACATTCACACAAGACTATAAAGAAATAGCGAAAAAGTTGGGTATAAATGTGGATCTAAAGGGTAAAGACTTACTCGCGGCTGTGCGTGACGGCATCAGGACCAACCCAAAATGGGTCCTCGTCCTTGATAATGCAGATGATCTATCACTATTTGGAATTGGGGGCCCAGAGAGCCGGGCAAATTCTCTGTTCGAGTACGTCCCAAAAGCATCTACGGGAACAGTATTATGGACGAGCCGCGATGAACGAATCACGGGGACGCTTGTGGGCTCAGAACGTGGCATTAAAGTTGCCCGCATGACATCAAAAGAGGCCAGGGAACTCCTAATATCTGCCCGAAACGAAGACAGTGGCGATGAGGAAATGGAAGTTTCTCAACTTTTAACGGAACTACAATGGCTTCCATTGGCCATATCACAGGCTGGAGCATATATGAGGAGGACATCAACGCCAGTCAAGGAGTATTTACGTCTCCTGGCACAAGACAAGCTACGATGGAAACTTTTGAAGACGGACGAGTTCGATCGGCATAGAAGGCGGGAGGTGCCTAACAGTGTGTTGGAGACATGGAGCATCTCCATCGACCGCATCCAGAAAGAAAGCAAACTGGCATACATGATTCTTCATGTTATTGCCTATGTTGACAACCAAAACATTCCCCATGAGATCATGGTGGCTGCTACGTCATATGACAATGAGGGTTCGGATGATAACAATCCCGCAGATGAGATTGACATTAATCAAGCCGTTGCTCGACTTAAAGAGTACTCGTTTGTCCATAAACGTCAAACAGATGGTGATACCCAAAGCTATGAAATGCATAAACTTGTGCAAGAGGCTACACGATATGGTTTAGCTACAAGAACGCCGACAGAGACGGGAAAGGTGAATGCATCTCGACCAAGGAGAAAGCGCGGGAATACTCTCCCAAATGCTGGTGCTACCAAAGACGCCTTGTGTCAGTCCAGGCAAGGCAAAACCAACGCATACCAAACAAACAACTTGGAGATTGGGAGCGAGGCATATTTCTCGGGCCTGGCTATTCAAGTTGTACAGAGTCTTTTCCCTTGGTGCGGGAAGTACGAAACAAGTCAATGGCCCTTGTGTGAGAAATACCTGGCCCATGTTTTACAAGTCGAGACGTGGGCAGATATAAGTGCAAAGCATCTCGAAATCTCGGAACTCCTTGAAAAGGCATCAAACTTTCTCTTTTACCAAGGACGGTGGAGAGAGGCGGAGCGGGTAGATAACCGATTATTACAGCTTCGACGAGAAGTTCTTGGAGAGAGACACCTAGATACAATCAGTAGCATGGCAAAACTTGCAGACACATACCACGAACAAGGTCGTTATGAAGAAGCTGGAAAGTTCGATGGGAATACATTGAAATTAAGGCGAGAAATACTTGGAGAGAAACACCCGGATACTATTGCGAGCATGAGGGGCGTGGCAGTAAGACATGAGACCCAAGGCCATTACAACGAAGCAGAAATACTGTTCGTGGGAATATTAAATCTTCGCCAAAAAGAACTTGGAGAGAGGCATCCTGATACAATTTCTAGCCAGGGAGATCTTGCAAGAACATACGTCAAGCTTGGCCGCTACAAGGAAGCAGAGCCACTACAAGTCAATGTAATAAATTTTTGGAAGGAGCTTCACGGAGAGAAACACCTGGAAACCATTGCTGGGAAATATCGGTTAGCAGGAAATTACCGTCTCCAAGGACGCCTTGACGAAGCAGTGCCTCTTATCGCCAACGTCTTGACTTTTCGCCAGGAGCTTCTCGGAGAAGAACACCCAGAGACAATATACAGCATGTACGACCTCTCAGGGTTATATAGTGATCAGGGTTGCCATAGCGAGGCACAAGCTATGGGATCCAAGGCATTCTCTCTTGCGCGGAAGGTGCTTGGGGAGAATCATCCTTATACTCTCAGTAGCATGCATGGGCTTGCTCTTATTCAGCACAAATGTGGTCTTCACGGCGATGCAATGTCACTGATGCAGCAATGCTTTGAAATGCGATGCTCGATTATAGGGCCAGATCATCCTAACACTCTCGGTAGCATGCATGAGCTTGCTATCTACCAGTACAATAGTGATCTTCACGGCGATGCAGTGTCACTGATGCAGCAATGCTTCGAAAAGAAATGCATGATTCTGGGACCAGATCATCCTAGAACGAAGAACTCTGAATCATGGATTGAGTTATGGAAAAATGAAAACGATACAGGTTCAGAGGGGTAAGAACGCAAAATGAAGGAGATAGCGGAAGGGGCGTACGGGGCACAATTTGCGCAAGGAGTGCTAACAGATATCCAAGAATAAAGCCATAGGACAACAGTGGTTTCCTAAAACCAGTATACTTGGTATCCTTGAGGCCAAGATGAATAAAGGATAAAGTCCCAAAGTCCTATGTTTTAGTTTTAGTAATGAATTCAATTTCATGTGTACTTCATCAAGTAAATGTGTATAATCGCTCGTAGTTTATCCCGTATACTACAATGGGTTGTCGGATTTTCCATTATTTTAACAAAATTTGATCTTTCCTGCGAGCTCCAGGCAGCCATCTAGATCGTGAAGTCCCAAGTGGGCCTAGCGAGCAGTAGCCTCACCACTTCAAAGGGCATCTCTCGCTGCATAAATAGCAAGGCTATCCATGGCCTGCCCGTGTCAAGCGTTGGTAAAAAATTTCCCTCTCATCTCAATCATCGTACACATTTTGACTCCGAAACACATTGGCAATGCCTACCCCGGTCATAGATTTGACGGCGGACACACCGCCCCGCCGGCAAACACGCAGCTCAACCCGCTTACAACGACTTCAAGCATCCACTCCACAACAACCGCCGCCTCCATCTTCAACATCAACATCAACAACGCACATCTCCCTCATCCCCACCTCTTCCTGTTCCTCCTCCACTTCCTACCCCTCGGACTTTCAAATCTCCCCCATCCCCTGGTCCCTCCGCAGCCCTCCCACCTCGCCGCTCCTGCGCAAGCGCGCCTGGCTGCGATCCCACTCCATCTCGCTCCCCGCGGGCGTCTCTCGCCGCAGCCTCTCGGGTTCCGGCTCGGGGTCTGACCCCGTCGGCGCAACCCTCGTCTTCGCCCAGGAAGAAGCCGGCACCGCCGTGTGCGTGTCCCCGGACGGCGTGCTCCTCACGTGCGCGCACTGCATCGCCGAGGACCCCGCCGAGCTAGACCCGGCTCGGCTCCACCCGCTCCTGTTCTCCTCCAGCGCCGTCGTCACCGCCCGCATCGCCGCCTAAGATCCCACGCAAGACCTGGCCCTGCTCGTCATCGCCGAGGTGGAATCCGAGCCAGCGCAAAACGCCGCGAACCTCCAGCAGCAGCGGCCCCGGTTTCCCTACATGCGCATCGCGGGCGCGGGGCCCCGGCTCGGCGCGCCGCTGATCTGCATCGGGCACCCGGGCAGCGAGGACCTGGAGGCGACGGGGCCGGGCCCCGCGCCGCAGACGGGCTACGACACGCTGGTGGCCAGCGCGGGCACCTTCCGCGGGCTCGCGCCGGGCCAGGACGTCCAGGACAACAGCGAGATCGGGGCGCTGGCGCACACGTGCTGGACCTACTGGGGCCACAGCGGCGCCGGCCTGGTCGACAGGCGGACGGGGGACCTGGTGGGGTTGCACTCGAGCTGGGACGACGAGACGGGCATGAGGAGGGGTGTGCCCTGGGAGGCCGTGAGCGCCTTCCTGGCCGAGTTTGACGAGCGCGGCGCCGGCGGCACGCGGGGGGTTCCGGACGGGTGGAGGTGGTGTGTACGCGCCGCCTGAGACTGGTGTGTTTGTGCGTGCGTGTATGTAGTAATTGGTGTATGCGTGTGTAAATGAGGTTGACATGGATCATGAGTTGAGGAAACCAGTCGGCAGTTGGACAAGCCAGTTGAGCACCCGCCCCCTTTGTAATTATAACCAACGCAGTTGCAATGGCAAATGTAACACAACAAGAAACCGAAAAAGAGTCAACAAATAAACAAGCCAATGGCCAAATATACTTCTTGCATTATCGTCATTATGTGAACAGCTCCTCCATCCATCCACCACTTCGGCACATGTACATCCCACCAATGCAATTCAAGCAATTGCCGCTGTTATTTCGAAACAAGCCCCCCCAACCCAGGTAGACCAAAAAAGAGTCCACCTCAGCTGCAATCTACATACAATCCCCCGTTCTTCAACAGAAAACTCTATTCCCAAAAACATGGATCAAGGCAAATAGGCCGCCTCCCGCAGATATGCGATTCAATTATGAGACAATCTCTCCAACATAGACATCGACCCTTTCCCAAGCTTGGTTGTTCTCCTCGCTGCCTGTTTGTCTGTCTCTCAGATCCTCCCCTCCAGAAACCAAACCCATCCCAAATTTTTTTTACAACGCCGTAGCCTAGAGTCCCCCGTTTGTATAAGATGACATAGAAACAACGGGGAGACACATCTCCCCTCAAAAGGCCCTGTTTCTAACCACAAGATTGCCAGAGGACGCAAAAAGGACACCCGAGTACCCAACATTCTTCCGTGCAGAAGCAGAAAACCCGCCAGACCATTGTGCCACGGCGGCCCAGAATCAGCCCGGTGCCAAACCGCTTCGCCTAGCTTCGCTTAGCTTACAACCAGCGTAAGCCGTGTCCAACCCGCATCTCGCGGTATTCCATCTCTTACACTGTCCTCCACTTTTCGTCTCCCCACAGAGCAGCCTGATCAAGGTACGACCTGGGCCCGGCAGCACAATCATACTCAGACATGGCCGAGCCCGCCTTCCCTGCTGCCCATGTTTCAAGCCCGCTTCCCAGTCCCAGCAGCTCGGTGCGGGCGAGCACCGGGACCCACAGCCATGAGCACTCTCGGGCCTCATACGACGCTGGGGTCGTAAACTCCTCACCACAAATGCCGTCTTCCCAAAAAATAAAAAAATAGTAGTCCAAGAAGAAAAAAGTAAAAAAAGCAACAAAAAAAAGGTCTTATCCCGGCGCTATGCACAAATCTCGTGTCGTGTAACCCAACGGTCTGACTCCTAGTATGCATGTTTCCCGTGTAATTTCGTTGAGATAAACCGTGTTTCGGTACGCGCCGCCTCGCTGCCCGAGGCCTGATATACTGCAGATGGTCCAGAGAAAATGGTGCGGGGTAGGGATCATGGCCGAATCCATGACCTAGATGATTCCTCCTGGGGGATCATACCCTGCTGCAGCTCCCCGGTTTGCGTTGCTTAGCCCTGCGCTCCCTGGTTCGCCGTCTGTTGCGCTTGCTGTTGTCTTCCGTAGCATGAACATGGGCTTCTTGCCCTCCTTGTCCAGCTGCTTAAACAATATCAGCGGCTTTTCCTGCAGACCCAGGCACCGCTCTTGGTCTCCATAAACAATGTACAGTGCATATTGATCCCACGGCGCGTTGATTTGGTACTTTTTGAGCGCTGCAGGTAGGACCTTGTAGCAGGGGTCATCCATGCTGACGCGGAAGGATTTGAATATCTCAACCGAAGCGTTGCTGGGGTTTGGCGTGTCGGGAACGGGAGTCTCCCGTCGGCGAGGAGGCCCTGATGGGCCCTTGTCGCGGGATGAGTTGTACGTCCCGTGGTCCGAATTGTCAAAGGTGCTGCGTGATGACGGTGTCGGTGCGTCGCTTCTGTACGATCTCGAGCCAAGGGTGGTGCCGCTCATGTGCGTCGGTGGTGAGGTCGGGGAGGGAATGTTGGGAGAAGGATATGAGGGGGACGAGGCGCTGCCGCCGCCGTTCATCGCCGCGAGGTGGGATGACGACATGACGGCTCGCTCAGCGGCGCTGGCGGGATCTAGAGTGGTTTCGGCTATTGATCTCTCGTGGGTGGCCTGGGTGGGTGAGGCATTCTTAGGTGTGTCTCCAATGACAAACTTCCGTGTCGAATATTGACGCTTCATGGCGTTTACGTTCTGGAGAGGGGTAGGCGTTGGTACCGGGGGCGACATGTTGGAGTCATAGCTGCTCAGGTTCGGCAGAGGTTGCTGAGCATCCTTGACGAGGCGAAGTGCAGGGAGCACGTCCTCTCTTAGGCGTCGAAAATCTTCCGTCATTCGCCGCAGATCCTGGTCGAGCAGGCTTATGCGTTCGTCGCGGAAGCGAAGCTGTTCGACCAAGTTTCTAATGTCTTTGAGCGTCGCAGTGGCATATTGTGCCTCGGCGTCAGCGGCTGCAGGATTGCGTTAGAATCAGGTCAGGTCACCGGTGGAGCGGCAGGCAAGTTGACATACACAGCGGTAGGTAGTGATCGCTCTCGAGGGGAACATCCTGGGCCTTCTTGACATCGTAGACGCACTTGAGAATGGTTAGACGATGGCCGACACTGCTGATTCCCATGCTCTTGAGATCGTCGTGTAGAAGAGCAACAAGAGCCTCGCCAACAATCTCGTTCTCTGCGTGGGTGTGTTAGTTACAATCTATCCATCGAACCGATCCGGTATGACTTGGGCGGGAACCATGATGGGGTTTCCCGCAAGGAGAGACAAACCAATGAAGCGATCTGCGTACTGTGACAGGCCGAGGCTGCTGATGAAGTCGGCACACTCCTCTGCTGTCCATTCGGTTATGATGGTCTCGGGCAAGCGGTCCGCGCTGCTGTGGTGGCCGTAGGTGGTAGGCGTGTGCTCTGCCGACGTGGACATTTCTGAATCGATGGGAGAGCCTTCGTCATCGCCGACGGGGGAGTGGCCGCCCATGCTTCGCTCATACTCGTCGTCAGCGTCTGACTCGGCGTACGCCGTACCTCCGTCGAAGCTCATCATGGTGGCGACGGGGAGGAGGGGGCGAGCAGTCGCCAGGCAAGTGTCGACAACGGCTGGGATCGCGGCTGTCGTCGACGGAGAATGTCTTGCCGCGGGGCGTGTCGACGGCGTTGGCGATGCTCGCGTGGGCAGGAGAGGCAGAAACCTCGGTCGTGTCGAGATGGATCAAGGAGGGGGGTCTGTGTGGGCGTCGGTCGGGTCGATCAGCCGCCCACGATCGTCGACGTAGATCCTGAGCGAGGCGACGGCGGGGAGTTGAGGGAGATTGAAGGAGGTCGTCGAGGTAGACACGTAAAAGGGGAGGAGAGAGGCCAGCTTGGGTCGAAGCCAAGGCCCGGGAAGCAAATCGACAGGCGTGGAAAGCGGAGACGGTCAAACAACGGGGCGATTCCGTTGAAAGGAGAGGGAGAAAGAGACGGCCGTGACGGAGGTGCGTGGGTGGGAGAGACGGCGGCGACAGCGGCAGCAAAGCACTGAAGCAAAAAAGGCGAGGAAGAGGTACGTCGATGTGAGAGACGACAGGAGTAAAAAGAGCAGAAGGGATCGTCGGCGATGATGGAGCCGTCGATGGGTGGTGTCGTGGAGGTGGAGGTGGTGGAGGTGCTGCTCGCTCGGTCGTGGTGAGTGGTGGTGGACGGAAGCGCTGGGAGAGGGAAGGAGAATGGGCCGCCCAGTGCCCGTCAGCCAGGCAGTGGAGAGAGCGGCGAGGTACCGTGCCACAGCGCTGTGGTGGGACGGTACATCTGCGATGGGCAACGGACAGGGTAAGGCAGGGCACCCAGCAGCGGCGGCGGAGGGGAGAGGGGGGACCGCAGCAGAGGGCCACCGCGCAGGGCCGGAAAGGCTGCCTTAGGGCCGGGTACCTTGCAATGGCCTGCAAAAGGATAAGCTACCCAAGTACCTCTGCACCCGCGCACAGCCGGCGAGGTACGGCGCACAGTCTGCTGTATGCCAGCAGCCGCAAGTACAATGTACCCGTACCACACCACTGGTCGGTCATGGGCGGAGCGTGCAGGGTGCCCAGGGTACCCAAAGGGCCCAAAGAAAAGGGCCCAAGGGCACCACAGCACAGTTAAGACACGCAGAGTGGGTTTCGCGGTGGGGATTCGTGCCCCCCCCCTCCCTCCACCCACAGTGATCCCCCGTAAAAACAGAGAAGCCCATGGCCGCAGAAAAGGGCTTGCGAGAGGGAGAAAAAAAAGAAAAAAGAGGTACATGGGCCCGGACTCTCTAATGCTGCGAAAACTGCGGCCTCGCAGGTACCCGGGCCAATTCTCACCCACCAAGCCAGCACATCCATGGAAAACCATCAGCACGCACCCATGAGCTTCTCCATTCCCACGGGCCCTCTGCGGACGTACATACATGGCACCGCCGTCAAGGTCAGTTACCGCAGGACACGCCAAGGAACACTCGGGGAATCAACCGTAGTTCTGTCTGCGAACAGATCGCGGAGGGATACGGACCGCCAACAACCACCACCGTAAAAAATCGTCAGTGCATCCGTCTTTCTTTATCCTGCTCGTCAGTCTCTCAGGTTTTTTTTTCGGGCACAGCCACAGCACAGGGCAAGGCTTGTTCTTGTCTTACATTACACTTGGCAACCCACTCGACCTACTTTTTACGGTATCATAGGCCGCCAACAACCACCCTCTAATCCCATACTACTGCTTCCTGCCTACTTGTACATATGCACCCTCCAACTCCCAACACCGTGTGCGTAAAGTAGTCTACCTTTTCGGCGACTCTTCAGCTCAACCAACCCCTCACATCCGCCACCATCCTCAGCTCTTCCCCCTCCCCGATCCTTTGGCTGACAAGACGACATAAGAAAAGAAAGCAAACGCCCCCGGCCCTAAGGACCCAATGTGGCATAGGCCCCTTGTCCTTGGGCGCGCCAGTGCGGGATAGGTCAGGTCGGATTGGGTTTGGGGGGGGGGGAGAGGCCGCAGAACGGGTGGCCGTGTCGTCAGAGCTCGCTCGCCAAAGAGACAACTTGACGGCATTGAATGGCGTTAGCGCAGGCGAGTGTGTGCATTGTCGGCGCCAAAAAAACAAAAACCATGTTGACTTCTGCATTGTCAGACGGGGCCCCATGTCCCTTGTTTTTTTTTAGAGCTGTTTGTTTCTGGTGGTGGTCCTGTTTGTTTCCCAATTCCCACTGCGGGCATTCCACATGCTCGCCTCGCCCAGCTTCGGAGACATATGCCATCCCAACTCTCCCCTAGGCAAACCGGCAACGCTCCCGACTCTGCCCAGAAAGCAAGGGCCCCACTGGCCAAGGTGGCCTTGTCCTGCATTGCTGCATCCGCGACTCCAATAACCCCATGCGGCCTTGTGGGTTTTTTTTTCTCCTAATACCTGGATGGGAAAAACCAAATGGGTTAAGGAAAAAAAGCAAGGGCCCCCAACGAAAAAAAAAATCCTGTGTGGTGTGTGGTGTATGGCGTGTGTGTGCCGTCTGACAAGTCTGTAGCCGCGCAACCAAATCCAATGGCTGACGCTGCTCCAATGCGGGTGCAATGCAAGGCCCATGTATGTACCTAACCCAGCGGCAGCAGGTTCCGAGCGCCTAGCAGCATAACAAGTCAGCGTGTTAGTAGCAAGGCACGGCTCGTCTGGTACGCGCCAAATCTCCGATTTGATGCCTCCTCCCACCGAATAATGCAGCCCGCTGAGTGCGCCAGTGGCGAGGTTGCCTACGTCTTGTCATGGTGAGCAAGCGAGTACGCGTATTGACCCCCGGATGCTCTGCCCAGAGAAGTCAGCTCTCACTTGTGGGCTCCTTTCTTTTTCTTGCTCCCCTTTCTGATAATGTCGCTTTTTTTTTTTTTTTGCTTCTCGGTTTTGCCGGCATCCCCTTTTTTCCAATCCGGCCTTTTGCCTAGTGTCCCTTGTGACCCCGGACAGCGTCGACATCATCGGTCTAGAGCTGCAAGAGCTCCGACCTCTGCTCGTTGACCTTGACCTTCATCCACGTCCCTGGTGTCTTGTCCCCACTACACGTGGACGAGAGAGAAAATATGCTTTGCATCCCTGGGAAAGCCTTTTTTCTTCTTCTTTGTGTTACCGTCGTTATTTGCTTTAGGCAATTGCTTCATCCCAATTCCCGCAGGTGACCAGTGTAAACCCCCACGCCCAACTTTCAACAACACCAACAGCCGCCTCGATTTACACGTGCGCACTCAACCTGAATTCGCCCTTATTCTCAATGCCTTATCTTCTAGCTACACTCGTATTCACCTTTCCCCAGCCCCCCCGCACCAGCTTCTATCCCTACCTCTACCAAAACACTTCAAAACCCTCATCCATGCCTCGTCCCCGGTCGTCTGCGTTTCAGGTACCCGTCGCTGGCGTCCATTTAGCTCGACTCCGCCCACCGTTTGGGCTGCATCTCTCGCCAAAAACGACGTCCCGGTCTGCAAAACATATGTTGGAGTCGGTGCATGTGACCTCTGTCCGTAGTTACCTAGAACTTGACAGTCCATTCCGAGTCTTTGCGCAAGGATGAGCCGTCATGACGTAAATGCCGGTTTCGTTTCGAAGGCATCAAAATTCGCCCATGTCAGTTTTGACAAGTCGCTTGTCGCGAGCCCCTCAATGCGCTCCCCCCTGGTCTGAACGCCATATCCCATATCCCATATCCATACCCGCGCGGCCCTTGAGGGGAATCAGGCGCCTTGTTTCTCCTAATTCCTTCCTTGAGAAAAAAAAAAGAATCCACAATCGTTCTAGGCTCCCCCCCGGCTCTACCCACGTTGTTTCGTAAACGGAGCTCGTCTGACGGTGCATATCCTTCGGGTCCGGTCTGTTGTTAAAGCCAGCTGGGCCTCGAACCCGACGATCTTCAACCGTTTCGATCAGCTCGGCACTACACCAGACACGGCAGGACCAATTGGTCGTGATAGCAGTCAGGTTTCGAATCCTTGCTTCGCTAACCTTGCTTGGATTACCGTGGCATGTTTTATGCTCTCTCCTGACTCAGAATGCTAGTTTGAGAGGCAAGCGAGAATCTTCAAAAGCAACGAAGTCTCTAGGTAGTTTCGACTCCGTAGCCATTGCACCACTTATGTCGTAGATCCTGGAGCCGGGGTCCAGTTCTAGACTCAAGTCAGGCAACTCAGGCAAGCCTCAATCCTCACCAAGCTGTAAGCGAAGCCACAAGCCTCGTCATATGCTACCCAATACACACCTGCGGCGCTTGTTCTAGCGGAGTTTACCTCAAAGTCACGCGGTTCTATATGCTCATTCAACGTTACACGCGAGCGAACCGAAGGGGGTCCTCAGTACCAAGCATAGACCGGCCAATCATTTGCTCAAGGATATCACTCATAATCAGGATCCAATCAGTATACATCTTTATGACTCTATTCAGAGACTGTTACTCCTTTGGAGTGCTATGTACACCGGACGCTTTCTATGCCAGTTTATCTATGTACCCGTTCCTCTCCAGTCACTCCATTTGTCTGCGAGAGCATTGTTCATTTCCCATTACCAAGAATTTCCTTGCACACCTCACAATGGCCATCATGCCCCCAACTCCACCAACAGACCCGTGCAGCATTATCTGCCGGGGTTAAAAGAAAGAAAAACAAAAAAGAAGTTATATAAATCAGCCTGTGGCTGATAGGCATGTGCCGAGAATATGAGGTACAAAGCCGTGTGACATCCTAGTCCACAAGGATGGTCTATTCAGTTACGCCAAACCCAACTCCGATCCGGTTCCTGAAGCACATTAAATGTGTCATGAAAGGGGATTCCAAACGCCGTATAAATCGATCCGAGCGCAAATGCTTATCGCAAGGCGACCTTGGCGTCGTGGACGCCATTGCGGATGACATCGTCAAGACCCCACCGGGGAGCCTTCATGGGGATGCCGTTGTCCTTACGCCACTGCTTCTCGTCCTGGGGAGAGATGCCTTCGGGTAGGGGCTCCTGTCCGCCAGCCACGCCAGTTGAGTACTTGATCTGCAGAATGTCACCAACCTCGTCGCAGGCAGCAAGAAGTCGGTCCAAGTCCTCCTTGTTGTGTGCCGACGAAACGCAGAACCGTGCGCGAGACTGGATAAGAGGGGTGGCGGGGTAGCCGACGACGACGACGGAGATCTTGCGCTTGAGCATTTCGTGGCTGAAAGCGGGGAGCTTGGCAGGGTGGTAAAGAGCGACAGGGATAATGGGTGAATCATCATGGCCAGAGACAATAAGGCCGAGACGCTTAAGTCCCAAGCGGAGATAGCGCGAGTTAAAGGCGATACGCTGAAGACGCTCCTCACCCTGGCCGGGGCAGAGCTCACCAGTGATGAGCTTGAGGGAAGCCAGAATCTGCATCAAGACAGAAGGGGTGGGTGACTCGCCGAAGTGGGTGCAAGCATTGGTGCTCTTGAGCTTGTCGATGATGTGCTTATCTGCAGCGATGTAGCCGCCGTTGGCGCCAAACGACTTAGTTAAGGTTCCCATGAGAATATCCACTTCTGAAGGATCGATGCCAAAGTAGTCACACACACCACGTCCGCGAGGTCCGAGAGCACCGACAGAGTGAGCCTCATCGATGAACAGGTAAAACTTGTACTTGTCCTTCAGAGCAAGAATTCCGGGAAGATCGCACATGGTACCCTCCATTGAGTAGAGACCTTCAACAACGACGAGGATCTTCTTCCAGGGGCGGTGGGTTCGGGGTTGGCCTTGAGAAATGGCCTCGCGGAGAACACGCTCAAGCTCAAACATGTCGTTGTGCTTGAAAGACTGGATAACAGCACCGGAGAGACGGGCACCAATACGGATCGAGGCGTGGTTGAGCTCATCGGAAATGATGAGGCAGCCCTTGCCCACAAGCGCGGGGAACGAACTAGCGTTGGTGACGTAGCCCATCGAGAAAACCATAGCGGCAGGCTTGCCAACAAACTCGGCAACCTCGCGCTCCACCTCCAAAGCCAGATCAGTGGTTCCAGCAGCACCTCGGGGGCTGGAGACGCTGACACCATACTGCTTGACGCACTCCTCGACGGCATCAGCACAGGGGCCGTCAGATTGGGCGAAACCAAGGTAGTTGTAAGAGCTCATGTTGAGGGTCTCGGTGTAGGTGCCGGTGTACTGGTAGGTGCGGTTGAAATCGTCAGACTTGCGGTCGATCAGAGTAATGTAGCGGCCAGGAACACCAGTGGTGGGGCGAGCGAAGCAGTCATCGAGTCTCATCTTGAGGCGACGGACGTAAAAGTTGTCAAAGTCATCGTTAAGAGCAGCATAGCCGTTGTTGGCCTTGAGAGCACGGTAGTGCTTAGGGTTACCAAATCGCTTTCCGAAAAAGTCGCGAATGTGGCCGAGAATAATCAGGATCAGGTAGCTGATGTAGGTCGTCAAGATGTAGTAGTAGGGGGGTTCGTCCTCGACAGGTGCCTCGAGGGGCTCGCCGTGCGACATGCTGGTGTATCGGTGGCTCGGGTGGTTCAGGGGGCCAAACTGGCTGTCAGCGCGCCTCTGTCGCTCAACCTCCTCAGGAGACTGAGGCTGGAAGAGGGTTGTGGTGGATGCATCGACGCTGCTCAGATCGCCGGGGCTAGCGGAAGAGAGGGAGATGGTGGGTAAGGAGGAGGGTGAGGGTGAGAGGCCGGTAGCGGCATTGGCCTGGTGTTGCTGCATGGCGAGGAGGGCCTGCTGAGTACCCGTCTCTTTCGACTTGGGGCTCACGGAGAAGAACTGGCTGAGGCGGTTGCCTTTGGATGTGGAAGGGCGTCTCTCGCCCGGTTTAACGGGCTGAGACATGGAGGAAGAGGTTGAGAATAGATTCGGCAGACGGGGCATGTCTCCTGAGGTCGCAGAGATATGAACAGTTGCGGTACGCGAAAGCGCGAACACGGATCAAATCGGCAATGGGGACGATGCTATCGATCCAAGATGAGATCTAGGAGTACCCGAAGAGAGTGAGGGTCAGCGCGGTGCACAGTTGCTAGTGGGCGAGTTGGCAAGCGTGTAGAGGGCGATGCATGATCCCCAGGGGGTGGTGCTGATGGAGGGGAGGGTAAGAAGAGGGAACGAGAAGAGAGCGACAGAGCAACGCGTGTCAAGGCTATGCAGTGTAGATCAATTCAACTCTAAAAAAGGCAGAAAGGATGAGGCAAATATTAGGAGCCGGAGCTGGAGATGGGAAGACGGATGACGAGTACTGAAAGGATGGAGCGGATGAAATTATCAAGGAGCAGAGTTTGGCTTGGTGCTCTAGGTTGCGAAAGCCCAGGAGGCGCAGGAGGTGGCGTACGTCCCGGGCAGCGCAGCGCTGGGCCTCCACAGCGACAGAGGGCCGGGAGTGGACGACAGGGGTGAAAATTGGGGACGGTGACGATCCGCCCGTTGCAAATTGGCAGTGGGAACCCTCTGGCTCCTTGTAAACCTTGCAAGCGGGCCGGATGGTAAAATGGTGGCCCCGAGATCACCCACACGCAGCGCGCCGTGGGAGCGCTCCTGTCACCTCGCCCGCGCGCGAGAGAAGAGGCCCTCACAGAGACGCCAGCGAGCGGGTGAACGTGCACCTCGCACGAACCCGGCCAATTGGGCCGGACGAATCAGGTAGATGACGGCGCGAAATGACGGGTGATGCGATAGAATGAAATAGGACGGCAATGAACTCGCTTACCAAGATGATGCCCAACGCTAGCGATTTCCAAGCACTCAATCGATTCCTTTACGCGTGTTTGTTGATGGTCGGTTTGCAAATTGCGATGGTGGCGCTCGAATTCCAGAGGTGCGAGACAGGGCTTTCGGGCTTATATCCACGCCAATCAGGCAGTGATGCAAGGAGGTGCTATGGGCGTATAGTCGACTCGCTGTCTGCCTCGATAGGGGGTCACAAGAGCGGCAACTGGCGGCTTGTTCGAGACCAACAAAGGCCTGAACGGTGGAAGGTCGCAATTGTGTCGTGTGGCACGACAGAGGTCTCGGCCGAACAATACCACAATACTAGGCAAAGCCCCTCCCCTCTCACAATTGCTAGGGCAGAGACTCTGGCGACAGTAATGAGACGGGACACGAGTGTTGTAAAAGAAGAAGAAAAAACAGAAAGAGAGAGACACCACGAGGCCGCCAGGGTGTGTGGAGAGGTGGGAGCAGGTTGGATTTAAAGCTTGCACGACCAAGAAACTACGAGAGCATACGGGGGACCAGGCCAAACCAGAATTTTCTCCTCGTCACCACCCAATCCCCAACACAGCAACGCACGCGCCCCTCCATCTTGTCAAGCGAGCTGCCATTGCATTGCTGCAACGAACCTGGAGTGGACGGGGTGGGCGGGAGTTGGCGGGGACGGCGGAGGCACGGAGATGGACGGAGGGCGAGCAGCTTCAGCCTCTCCCTCGCCGACAAGGAAGTACCAGCTTCAGCCCGATGCAGCACGATAAACACGATAAACACGCCTCGAGCTCGGCCTTGCGGTACATGTACATGTCAATTGGCCGGACTCCAGGTCGAGCAATCGCACAAGCTGCTGCTAGCTAGCCTTTTGGCACATCCACTTTCACGGGCCTGGCCGGGGCAAGGGACTTCAAGGGTTGCTCGCTTCGTTTCGTCTCGTCTCCTTCTCCGTGTCTCGTCATTGAGGGCCTCTTTGCTCCTCCTGACAGGGCACCTAGGCAAGCAAGTAACAAAGCGCGAGGCGATGCATGTTGAATGTCATCTCCAATCTCTTAACCGGTGCCATTATGACATGCGCCGAGCAGCCCCGTCTTGGGCACAAGAGTCAGTAACCCAGCAAGGCGTCCGTCCCAAGCCCAAGGAACCTAGGCGAGGGAGTGCCCAAGAAACAAGCAGGAGACAATGACCCAGGAGCCTTACAGCATCCGTGCAACCCATCATCATCCGCGCCCACGGGCCCAATCAAGTGCGCCGCCCTGGACTCCAAGGATAGACCAAACGCTCCGGCCATCATTTTTCGCACTCTTCTGGGGCCGCTAAGCCCACATGGGCCAGAATGCTACAGGTAAGCTGGCGGGCTGCCCCTTGCCTCCCGAGCTGTCCGGCCAAGGCGGTGAGGTCCGCGAATGGGATCCCACGGAGGGACGCACGACGATGTGGCAGCCACGCTCTTCCATGTGTTTTTCGCCAAACAACTTTTTCGCTCCTCGCACTAGGACACCTCGGGGCCGCTCACGCGGGTTTGTCGGATGCGAGTGACCACATACGATATTCTTCGCTCTCGGTTCCCCAGAGCATCCGCTGACGTAGCTGCTCACCCTCCATGATCGAAGGCCCTCGTCAGCTGCTGACTGGCGATGAAACCCAACAGATGATCATGGGCTGAAGTTTGACCGGGGGGCCACGAACGGCTTGCCAATGATCAAATCGGCGCTTGGCAATTGGGGCCTGTCCAGGTGCTGTGCCGGCTTTGATTAGCTCTAGTTTTACTTGTTCTGGTCTTATGTACGTTGTTCAACCTGTGCTACAACACAACAACTGCGACGACAACGACGACGGCTGTTATTGCGCTGACTTTCCTGGCTGCTTCCTTGCCATTGCACTTCCTCAAATCTCACATCATGTTGCTCGTCAACAACTTGCCCATCCTTCCCTCGAGTGTCCCTTGTTCCGATCCTCCACGCTCCCTTGTCCGCGGATGCGCAGGCTCGACCGCGGGCGCTTGTTTGCATTTGGCCACAGGCGTGACCCGTGCTGGCGCTGGGCCGTTGGTTGTGTACCTCTGGGACGGATGTACAGTGACAAACGAGCCGGGCATGGGCGGATCAATGGGCGGATCATTGGGATGACCCAAATCTAGATGCTTCCCGGCTGTAGGTGCCAATTGGGAGTGACAGCTAAAATGATGACTGAGTACCCCTCCCCTCCCCTCCCCGGCAAACCGCCAGATGCCTCTTTGTGGTTGGACAATGCCTTTCCCAACAAGCGGCAGATGGCCGCACAACGCCGCATACATAGCGCCGCATCTCCCGCTTTCACATCTCCAAACGCAAGACATGCATCTGTAGGGACCTCTACACCGCTGGATAATGATCAAAGTTTCTTCAAGCTTCGAGGGGCTAATGCAGGCGTCGGGTTGCGAGCACGCAAACCCTCCCCCCATCACCTTTCCCTTGCTGTGCCCCGGATTGAAACATTATCGTAGCCTTTTTCGCTCTCCTTCTATCTTGGCTTGGAAACACCAGCCTTGTAGAGTAAATCGCTCGGAATGATATGACCTCCGAAAGCAAAAGTGAAAAAAAAAATTTCCTTGAGACCCAAATCGTGCCACCCGGACCCGGACTCACATCGCGTCCGACCCCCGACCCCCGATCTCCTTGCCAACTAACCCTGGCGATCGACTCACCTTCACTTTGCCAGGCTCTCAGCTAGGCTTTCGGCTTTCACACAAGAGACGACACCTAAAAGAAAAAGAAACAAAAACCCCACTGACGTAGGCCCTCCCCTTCCATTTACTCGACCTCTCTCCCGTCTCAGAAACGTGCGGCGCAGTCGGCGCTCTCGGGAAGATCGAGCAACCCGGAGCGACGCCATGCGACAACCGGGTCTTCCCAATCTCGCGAAATTTGACCTTCTCATGGGGTGGAGGGGGAGGGATCCCCCTTCCTCACAGGGCCAAGGCCAAGGCCGAGGACCGATCAAATCTCCATCTGCAGCTGGCGCAATGTCCGGCAAAAACCCATAATTCTTTTCTTATTTGATGCTTGGTTCGCCACCCCTCGTGTTCTCTGGCCCTTCCAGTGGGCTGTCCGGCTGCTCTTGTTCATTTCCGGGAAATGGAGAGGATTCAATGCTCGTCCATTTTCGGGCAAGCCTGGGAGGAGCATCCAAACTGGGCTTAGCGACAGGGGGAGGCAAAAATGGACTTTTTTCTTGTGCCGCCACAGCTTCCCTCTGATTAGATGATCGCGTGTGGCTGGTGCGTGACACCTCGTGGTGGCTGACAACTGGCGGCTGTGGCTTATGCAAGTGCGGCAGCCACATGCCAATTCCAGCCACGAATGGCATCAGCCTCCCCCACCCATCCCGCACACCTTCCTCCCACCGGGGAGCCGCGGGGTCGCAGGTGGAGGGGGCGGTTTCCCACGGCAAGCGCCGCCGTGTGTCTGATTCCGCATCAAGACACAGCCGCGGCGGAATCGCAAACACAGGGGATTGGATTGGGCGCTGTAAGAATCGGATTAAACTAGACGTCTCCTTTTGCTAGCCTAGAAGTAGCGCCTCCTTCCTAATCATCTTGCTGTCTATCAAATCTGTCCTACTGCTTGCTCTCGCCCTCGTTTCTGTCTCTGCCGAACCGTCACTCCTTCGACGATTTGCCGCACCTCAACCTCGGTTTGATTCCGAGCCGCCGACGTTCCGATATCGTCGCTTTCTGGGTCCCCCAGCAACACTCCTCCTTGTCCAGACGTCGCGGCATTGTCTTTCTCCTCTGCGCCTCCGCTCCGTCGTGCTTCTCCTCCTTCGTATCATAAAAAATTCGCTGCTCAGGGCGCCCAGTTCACATCGTCCGTCAGCATGGCAGTCCCTTCAACTGAGAAAAAGTCCCCCGCGGACGTCCTCTGGAACCACCCAAACCCGACCTCGACGCCCATGTGGCGCTTCATCCAGCACGTCAATGAAAAGTATGGCCTCGAAATCGATGGGTACCCCGCTCTCTACAAATGGTCCATTGAGCAGGTTGCGCTCTTTTGGGAGGAAGTGTGGCACTTTGTAGGCATCACGTCCTCGAAGCCCTTTGACAAGGTACGGAAACTGTCTCGAACGAGGCTTGCAATTGCACTGCCTATGCCAGCTTCGCATTGTGGTGAAGCAGCATTGCGCATGTGAATGGCGTCAAGAGCGAGCTGCGCTGGGAACTGCCGAAGTTCCATGGCAGCATTCACCGCGCGAATGAGATGAGCCACTCCAGAAAAAGACTCGCGCCATAAGCTCACATCCCCAACAATAGGTTCTTCCCCCCAACGCGTCCATGTACCCCCGCCCGGATTTCTTTTCGTCTGCCCGCCTCAACTTTGCCGAAAACCTACTGTTCCCCGCCACCGCCCCGGCCCCGGACCCATCTGCGCCGGCCGTCATCACCCTGACCGAGCTCCCCGGGTCCACCGTCACCACCTCCTGGGCCGACCTCCGTGATGCCGTCCGCCGCTGCTCCAATGCCCTTCGCGCCTCCGGTGTCAAGAAAAACGACGTTGTTGCAGGTTACGTCTCTAACCATGTTGAGGCCCTCGTCGCCATGCTCGCGGCCGCTGCCATCGGCGCTGTTTGGACCGGCATCAGCCCCGACAATGGTGTGAGCGCCGTTCTGGATCGACTTAGTCAAATTGCGCCCAAAGTCCTCTTTGCGGACAACGGTACTGTATACAACGGCAAGGAGTGGTCAAGTGTGCCCAAGACGACTGAGATTGCTGCCGCCCTGAAAGACTCTGGCCTACAAACTGTCGTTGTCATTGACAACATTCGCACCGGTGGCCTTGGTCTCGATGAGCTCAAGGCCCAGGGCATCAATGCTGTTGAGTATGCTAGCCTCTTGGCCTCTGCTCCCGATGAGCCTCTCAAGTTTGAGCAGCTCCCACCTTCGCATCCCCTTTACGTTCTCTACTCCAGCGGCACCACTGGTCTGCCCAAAGCCATCGTCCACACAGCCATCGGCACCCTTATCCAGCACAAGAAGGAGCATCACCTGCACTGCTCCATGACGAGCTCTTCTCGAATGCTCTACTTTACCACCGTTTCGTGGATGATGTGGCACTGGAGCATCGGTGCCCTCGCTGTGGGAGCAACCATTCTCGTCTACTCTGGGTCGCCGTTCCGTCCCAATGGCTACCTCTCCCTGCCTCGTTTGCTGTCCGAGCACAAGGTCACTCATTTTGGTACTTCAGCCACATATCTCACTGCTCTTGAGGCGAACAATGTATATCCCGTTCGCGAGCCAGGTATTGATCTCTCGCACCTCGAGGCCATCTACTCCACAGCATCCCCGCTGCCTCCGTCAACCTTCAAATTCGTCTACGAGGCGTTCCCCCCTCAAATCAACCTTGCCTCCATCACTGGCGGCACCGACATCATCTCCCTATTCGGTTCGCCATGCCCCCTCTTGCCCGTTCGCGTGGGCGAGATTCAATGTGCGGGATTGGGAATGGCCATCAAGGCTGTCGACTCCGTTTCTGGAGAAATCATGCCCGCCGGTGAGCCAGGCGACCTTGTCTGCACAGCTCCTTTCCCCTGCCAGCCTCTGACCTTCTTCGGTAAGGGCGGCGAGGCCAAGTACAAGTCGGCCTACTTTGAGAGATTCGAGGACATCTGCGGCACCAAGGGAGCCGTTTGGCACCACGGTGACTTTGTCAAGATCCCAGACGCGGCCACTGGAGGCTTGGTCATGCTCGGTCGATCAGACGGCGTTCTGAAGCCCTCTGGTGTGCGATTCGGATCCGCAGAGATTTATAACGTGCTCACGCGCTTCTTTGCCTCTGAGGTCGAGGAAGCCGTGTGTATCGGACGACGACGCGTCGAAGACACAGACGAAACTGTGTGTCTTTTTGTCGTTCTAGCAGAGGGCAAGAGCTTTGACGATGACCTACGAGCCCGCATCAAGGCCAAGATCAAGGCCGAATTGAGTCCCCGCCATGTCCCCGGTGTTGTTGAGGAATGTGGTGGCGGTGTGCCCAAGACTGGCAACGGAAAGAAGTAAGTGTTTTGCCTGGGTTCCCCTTTCAGGAAATGCATTAACAGCGTATCTAGGATCGAAGTTGCTGTCAAGCAGATCCTCTCAGGTTTAGATGTCAAGACCAACGCCAGCGTGGCCAATCCCGAAGCATTGGACTGGTTTAGAGAGTGGGCCAAAACTCATTAGGCAGGTACAGATTACGACATGATTAAGATATAAAATAAATGAGATCTAAAGAGAGAAAAAATCAAAAGGAAAAACAAAAAGAAACCAAGCTAATAAATGAAAAAGGCAATGAGACGTATGGCAAGGTATAGGGTGGTGGTTTAGGATATGTATTCTGCAGTTATACGATTTATACTCGCATAGATCGATTTTACATTGTACACTGGCAATAATACATTTTTATCAACTCATCTCAGTAGAATATTCTTCCCCTATATCCATATTGTCAGCTTCTGTTGTTGTTTTGCACTCGTGCGACCAACCCCACAGCACGCTTGATGCAATTGGCGTATGAGAAAATGCAACGATATGCTTTGCACCATAGTGTCCCCGAATAATATATTTGCTATGGCAACGATTATTTTTTGCGCTGTCGGCTAAAATACAATCGCTCGATCATGATTGCATAAAGTTCTCGAGCTTTGTCATGTCTTGTTTCATTCATTCAATGCAACCCCCGATTTGGACACTGTGTGATGTTGTCAGACTTTTGTCTCCTCGCTCCAGAACCACTACCATCAGAACCATCGCGCATTATTTTGCTTGGCCATACCAACGTTCAAACTGTCTGTTGGTGGTGTTGGGGGCTTTGATATTCTTGGGGTACGATTGTGAGACCGAACCTCAGACCCGGGTGCGCCACAGAAAGATATGCTCGAGTGAGTCATTTAAAACGATGCACCAGCCTCGTCTTGGGGTATGTGGGAGGAGCTTTATCACCTTCTCGGTGACGAGGCAGTGAAGCCCACGTAGCAGGGTGTCATCTGTAGCCGGTTATCCGAGTCGGTGGGTGGTCCAGTCGGAGTATTATGCCCTGTAGGGTATCTGTCCCTGATGATTTGAAACATGTCGTTGACTCGAGTCAACCAAGACACACAGAAGACGCAAAAGAAACAATCCATCTAGAAACTCAATGGTGCTCGCTTGTGCGTTGGAGGCCTAAAACACGGAAGCCAACATCGCGGGTTGTCTATCTCCTAGGAGCAACGCGTCTCCCTGGTACTACCTTGCAACGGTAGAGAGCTGGTCGTATTCGGATGCTACACTGATCTACGTGGGGACGTGAATTTCCACAGCTGGCAACCAGCCTCCCGGCCAATGCTCAGTCCAGAAAGGCGGTATGAAGCAAGTCTTAGAAAAGAACAGCTATGCAGGGTTGCGACAAGCCTCAGAATGTGTTCATAATGTCACTGACCGCCTCAATGGCAATGACCGAGCTCAAAGCAAAAAGTGCTGGCCACTGGCCTGCCCATGAGAATTGGGTGAGCAAGCTACCCAAATAGTCTGTGTTGTTGGGCTTAGGGTGAATCGGGAACAGCCTGACTTTTGTCATGTCTGAGCGCGTCTCAAAAATAGCGTTGCGCTTGGAATATAGGGTAGTTCGTGATTCTGCTTGGGAAATCACCAAGTTAATCATGCTTACAATAAAAAGAATTTTTTAGCAAAAGGAACAAAAAAAAGAAAGGAGGAATTCATGCCGCTGATTGCGATAACGGATTTGGAAAGCAATATTCTTGTTTGGGCTAAAATCCAAGACATCGTGTCACCGCAACTCGCAAGTGCCAAAGCCTTGCTCTCCACAAGTGGCCTCAGAAAAGACAAAGAAAGGAAAAAGAACTTGGTCAACCCTAATGATGACGCGATGTGGCACAAGGAATTGGTAGACTAGATGCAAGCGCAGCCAACAATTACTAAGCCAGAGGCCCCATCCAGACAATGGTCTCAGAAGAAAAAGAAAACATGAAAAACGGGCTTGGACAACGGCAGATGGTACCGTTGTCGATTGGTGGAGGGTATATTTGCTTTGGCGGACCCAAAGGACCACAGCGACGATCTGCCCAAGTGAGAGAGCCAGGCAGCTGACGTGACGGGGCAGTGGTCACTGGAGCCGAGGCGCCACATTGCTTCTTGCAGCGGGATCCATGGTTGAAGGGTTGTCCTAGAAGGTTGCATTGGTAATTTGGAGGCAAGAGGAGCGGGATGACCCGGGGATTTGGATTCGAGATATGGTCTCACGATTCCTCGTATCACAACGAAGCAGAGACAGGAGAGCCGTCTGCCACCATACTGATTCTGATACTGACAGCCGCAAGCCTTGCTTGGCCAGCCTCGAGTCTATGTGATAGGTTGATGCGCGACAGGCCGGGGAGCGCCAAGCCCGCAAGCCCGTCTCTCAACAGACTCGGCTCACAGGCCGCCTGTCAGGTCCCCAGAGACCAGAGCGTCAGGAGAGTGTTAAACAACTGTGGCTACATTGGGACAGGTGTCGTGTTTGTGACAACGGTCGGAAACTACATGGAGCTCTATAGTAGCATGATTATTGGCATGCCGTCATCCAATATCGCCTCGAGGTTGCACCTTTTGCACAGATACTCAATCAAACCAACCGTGTCGAGGTCCCCGACAGGCAGCTCGAGGCAAATCAGACACGCTTGAGACTCCCTGACAGGGCTTTGAAGGCAAAGCCTAGTCAAGTACATATTAAGAGCCGCCTGCCTCGCAAATTGGGTTGCGACACCTCACATTTGAGCATCGAGAATATCGCGATCTACCTTGAAGTTACCGGACCACCAGCTCGGAAGAAAAGGGCCTCCAACATGAGGATATCCTAGTCACGCACGACCTCGCCGGTGAAGGAGACGCTGCAGGGGTATATTACATGGGCCACCGGGGCCCTGGTTGGAATTGGCACCACCGAGGCCGACTGGGGCCGTGCGGGTGGATGCCTGCGGGTCATTTGGAGGCATCGCAAATTGCGCTGGCCCTGGTGTTCTGGCTATCGTCTGCTTAGCTGCCAAGATGGGCGAATCGTCTAAAATCTTGCTTCCTAGGCCGTATCTTGATGGTGACCGAGGTCCGGCGCCGGCACTGCTGAGACGGCTTCACCAGGCTAATATTTGACGTCGAGTTGTGGCAGACAAATTTCGACTGTTGCGGCCGCGAGAGGCCGGCGGGCTGCAAGGTAGCCGCTGTGCCATTAAAGGTTCCAACTTAATTTGTCCAGGGTCGCAAAAAGAAGAGTGCTGGAAAATTGAACCGAGAACGCGAGCAACGGAGGAGCTGTCTGCGAGATGAAGTGCCAGGCCTGCGCCAGGGGAGGTTGCATCGTGCTGCAGGTACCGAGGAACCAGCGTCACACTCGTGGTTGCAAGCGGATGGGTGCTGAGACGATTACACCGCAACACCGGCTTGACGAGATAACATCAAGTGTGCGCGGCGTCTGCAGAATTCATCTCGAAATGCAGCCAACACACCATGGTCAACCTCAGAGACATGGCTGCTGGGCTGCGCGCTTCTTACCGCGCTCGGGAGGGGTTGTACGACGGATGAGAAGGCGGGAGGCGTGTGGGCGAATAATGTTAGTGCTGTGTGAGGATTTAGGCCTTGCGCTTGAACAGGTGTGGTGACTGGGCGTGTTTGGGGTGTCCAACGGCCGATGAAACCTGTGTAGACGCTTGACTCGTCGAGTGCGTGCCCTGGCCGTGTTGGAAGCAAAATCAACCGCGCATGATCGACAGCCGGGGCGAAGCACGACCGTTCCCGTCAGTGCTAACTTGATGAATGGGGGGAGGCTCTCGAGAGATTCAACAACACCCCAGACCGAGCACGGCTCCGTTTGGGAGCTTGGAAGGGCTCCACAGGATCCTCCACCCATTCCTTACCCCCCAGCACGACGCCCCATAGTGGTGCGGACATACATGCATGTACAGGAGGATAATGCTCGGGGTCATCCATGTACAGCCGCCGAGTTGTGCAGCCAGACGCCCGAGGGATGGACGTTGATTTCGCCGCCGCACTCTTTGCTGGCGGGATGGTGCCCTGCGCGGCTTCGAGTCAGGTAGAGGACGCCTTTGAGCGACCCCTTCAAGTGCAGTGGAGAGTATGCTTTCACCACGCGCGCCATGTAGGCCGCATACAGTGCGATTGCCCAGTCCAGATTTTGGAGTCTTGCCGCAATGTTTCACCTGCGTGCCAATGATCCTTGGCCATTGGATGCAGGGAAAATCGAGGTAGGAATCAATTGGAGTCGGCGATGGCACCTAGTGACGCTAGCATTTACGTAGGCTGTCTGTCGATGAACCAAGGATTTCGGGATGCAACGTTAAAGGAGGTCCTTATAGGGGCACAGACGATGTCATTCCAGCAGCTTGGAGACAAAAAACAAAAAACAAAACAAACAGATAGACAGGCAGGGTGAGGCGAGGCGCCATGGATTGTGGCATTTTTCGAGAGTCTCGCCAATTTGACATGTTGGCTTGTATTTCTTTTTCATTCTCATCCTCGTCAGATCTCGGTAGCTGATGTGCCGCGGATATGTCGCGCGAGGACGAGAAGCGAGCAAGGAGCAAGGGCCGTGCTTGTTGGCGCTTCGCTCACTACAGTACGAGCGGGATGCCGATTTGCATGCAGGAGGGAGGGTTTCCGATTCCCTACTGAATGGAGCCTAGCTCGGCCATCCAAGTGCAGCCCGGTCGGAAAATAAGGAAGCATAAGTGAGGATTCTCGCAACAGGGACATGGCACAGGTTAGATGAGCGACCGTGATGCAATCCAAGTCCCTCACCGGGGAGGATTCTGAGGACAACCTGAAAAATGCTCTGCAGAGGGCTGACAAGCGAGTGGAGGAGCTGAAGAGGCTCGAGTCTGGGCAAGCGGGCGAAGGGCCTGCTGGGCGATCACTTAGCTCGGGGACCAAGGGCAGCCCCAAGCTCCCAACTGGTAGTCAGCGCCAACGAACCGCGTAAGTGTGCATGTACCGGCGCCTGTGCAGAATCCGGAGTATCGACTGACTCAATTCTGGTGGCTGAATACCTCGAGGGCGGCGGAGGGGGCTGGGCTGGGGAGATGACCTCAGGACCTCTGCCTGTGTTTAGGCTGAGGCCGTCTTAGCTCTGAGGGTTAGCTCTGGAAGCATCCGCTCCACAGCAATCTGGCGCAACTCGGGGTGGGTTGAGGCGCCAAGGGGATGGCGTTGGCCGTCTCAGCAGAAGACTTGGAGGCTACCGGCTCTCTTTCTAGAGCGTCGAGGGAGGGTCGAGGAGTCGAGGAGAAGGGAAGAGAGGCACAGACAGAGTGCAGACCATGGCTATGGCGGGCGGTAAGCAAGACGCCGGCTCCCGAGAAAGTCTGCCACCTTTCGAGTGCGGACGTGCATCCGGCCGCCGTCCAAGGTCCAAGATCCATGGTCCATGGTCCATGGTTTCTTTTTCTGCTGACGAGGCGAGGACTGTAAGTCTGTCATCTGTCATGTCCCGTCGCTGATCCAGCGCTGTCTCTCTTTCGGCGAAGCTCTAGCCGTCCTGGGTGCGACTCATCCGCCGAGATTCCACTTCCAGCAGGTGAGGTGATGTAGCCAGCGCGCTGGGGAGGGACCTGAGAGACCTGAGGGCCTAAGGCAGGTGGGCGGCAGGTGGGCTGCAGCTGGGTGCTTGGTCGGTGGGGTCCGCTGCCGTCGCTATTTGGCCGCGTTCGACGAGGTACACGCGCGCGCTGCCATGTCGTGCTGACATGCCAGGTACCTTTTCCTGCCCGGCGCACGTCCCGCGCGGTGCACCCGCGGGGGGTTTTTGGTGATGAAGGCCGCTGGACGCACCCTGCCCCCCGTCCGTCCAGTCCCCGGCCGCGTCCCTTTTTTGTTTTTCCCACCTCAACTCTGGGCCATCCCATCCCATCTTTTGTGCACCATCGGCCCAATCCCTCGATGCTGGAGACCAGCTCATGCATCTCATCCCATGTCCCTCTTGTTGAACCCACCGTGTCCCTCCTCTTGGCCTGCCTGCCCGCCGTTTTTGCTTCTTATTTTCTTTTTCGAACGGCCAACGTTCTTGTTTGTATCATAGTTCCGGGCGACTGCACTTTTTACTTTGCCATGGGAAATAGCCGACGTTCATTTCCGGCCATCATTTCCTGGCGGCCATGTCTTGATTTCAAATCCAGTCCCGGCTTGGGGCCCGAGATGTGCATTTGTGCATGCTTCTGCCGGTATGATTAGCAATTTGTAGTGAATCCTCTTTAGCCCGCACGTACCGAGTAGTCGATTCGCAACTGCTCTGCTCTCGTCGTCGCATAGTACGGATAGTCTTGCAGCATCCCACTTCGCAAGGCTTCGCAAGGCAATTCCCGGCCCCCTGTCGGCCCCCCTTCCAACTGTCGCCCCCTGCCACCACCCCTGCCTCGCCCCAACCCAGCGAGCCCACTACTACCCGGGGCGGACTTGGTAGGGCCCTCGTTCACTGGCTCGCCCACTATTGCCAGTCTACCACCTACCGGTTGAGTATCCTAGTTACCCACATCCACTGAAAGACTCCCCCTAAAGGCCCTAACGACCATTGCCATTTCCTCTCCCCCCCGGCCGAAATTCGACAGCCCCCTCGCCCACTGCACTGCGACTGGTTAGTCCGCTTTCCACTCGCACACCCCCCTGGAGCTTGCATTCCCTTCCCCTAACCACCCTACCTAATCAACCTCTCGCTCTCACTTCAGCTTCTCCCTCTCCTCTCCACACCCACCTTTCGTCGTGTCGTCGGATTCCATTCCACCCAGCCATCCTAATCCATCCCCCATCCCATCCCTCTCGACGACCTCCGGCGGCCAATCCTCCATTCAACCATTGCCGTACGCATCGCCATCCTCGTCGCTCCTCTCCGCCCGCCCGACGACTTCTTTGGCTCTGTCCTGAGCCCGTCCCGAGTTGACTCGATCGTCTCTCGCCCTCGCCTCGACTCTGCACACCTCCTGAACCCTCGTCGTCGCTCCGACATCCCGTCACCATGAACTCACAAGGCGCCAGCGACGTGTCGCCCGAGGCCATGCAGTCGCGCATCCAGCAGGCCCGTCGCGAAGCCGAGACTCTCAAAGACCGCATCAAGAGGAAGAAGGATGACCTCGCCGACACCACCCGTATGTGACCTTCCCCTGGCTCTGGACGCGGCGAGTCGCAATGGCAACCACGGCGATGGCATCGTCAGCGTGTGCCATTGCCGTTATCGTTGCCGTTTGTGCGCCCTTTTCATTCAGACTGAACGCTGACCGTGTCTCCCACTCCAGTCCGCGCTGTCGCGCAACAGGCTCACGAGCCCATTCCTAAGAACCAGCTCATGAAGGCCAAGCGAACGCTTAAGGGTCACTTGGCCAAGATCTACGCCATGCACTGGTCTACTGACCGACGGCACCTCGTCTCCGCCTCGCAGGACGGCAAGCTCATCATCTGGGACGCATACACCACCAACAAGGTCCATGCCATTCCTCTCCGCTCCTCCTGGGTCATGACCTGCGCCTACGCCCCCAGCGGTAACTTTGTCGCCTGCGGTGGTCTCGACAATATCTGTTCCATCTACAACCTCAACCAGCAGCGCGATGGCCCCACCCGCGTGGCTCGCGAGCTCTCTGGACACGCCGGTTACTTGTCGTGCTGCCGTTTCATCAACGACCGCAGCATCCTGACCTCTTCCGGTGACATGACCTGCATGAAGTGGGATATCGAGACTGGCCAGAAGGTTACCGAGTTCGCCGACCACCTTGGAGATGTCATGAGCATCAGCTTGAACCCCACCAACCAGAACACCTTCATTTCCGGTGCCTGCGATGCTTTCGCCAAGCTTTGGGATATCCGAGCCGGCAAGGCTGTCCAGACGTTTGCTGGCCACGAGTCCGACATCAACGCCATCCAATTCTTCCCTGACGGCCACTCATTCGTCACCGGCTCTGACGATGCCACCTGCCGTCTGTTTGATATCCGTGCTGATCGCGAATTGAACCTTTACGGAGTAAGTGTGGATCCGGGAGATTGATTGATGTTCTTTCTGCTAACGTGGTTCATAGTCGGAATCCATCCTCTGCGGTATCACTTCCGTCGCTACTTCGGTATCTGGCCGACTTCTGTTTGCCGGTTACGACGACTTTGAGTGCAAGGTACGAGCTGTTTGGAACGCCATTGGTCAGCGCATGCTAACGCAGTAATAGGTCTGGGATATTACCCGCGGTGAGAAGGTTGGATCTCTCGTCGGTCACGAGAACCGTGTCAGCTGCTTGGGCGTGAGCAACGACGGCACCAGTCTCTGCACAGGCTCCTGGGACTCCCTGGTAAGTGTTCTCTGTGCTAACTCTCCCTTTGCATGTTTGGCGAGGGAAATTCTGATGGGGATTTTGCTGACAACGATTTAGCTCAAAATTTGGGCCTACTAAACGCGGTCTGCGGAAACAACATATTTTTTGCCTGGATATACGAACGACAGTACGCGCTGCGGCCTCTATTACATCTGCGTTCACACGATTATATTGCCCACCGATCTCGAAGACCAATCACGCCCATCATACTTGCGACTGTTGGCGTACGCAGGACGAAGTGACGAACCGTACCTTCTCACACACATACCCCTTACCGACGAAACTCTCCAGCCCGACGCGAAGACTTGAATGGGCTGTTTTCCGTAATGGCGCGGGGGGATCACTGGCTGATGCGATACCTTTTTATTTCCTTTTTTATTTTTCTTATCTTGTTCTCTGCCTCTCGATTGCAAAATTCTCTGCATTATAGTTTCCCCTTCCTGACACAACGTGGGTTGTTAGTAATGGGCGGTTGTATTACTGAATGGGATTTTCTTTGTCTTCAAAAGCCCTCTCTGTATGTCGGCTCCACGCAACAGCTTGGCTCAAACCTGGTTCCGATCAAGCAGATGAGTGGACTGGAAGGTGGAGCGATTCTACAGAAGGGTTCAAGGGAGTTGACGGTTATACCGAGCCAAAAAAAAATTCAGACCTCGAGATAATACACTACGATGATCCAAGAACCCAGGCGCACGCGCTCGCATTCTCGCTTGTACACTACCGCCTCGACCGCAATCAGTGTTGGGAAGGGAAGACCATGCCTGGGTGAATAATGCTGTTGAGGAGTTTTGGACATTTGGGGGTAGACGTTGGAGCGATGGGGCTTGAGTCTCGCGACGGGTCTGGAGAGTTGTTGTTCACAAGCGTTGCAACGGTCGTCTGGTTTACCGATTCCTTACTTGCGGATTCCCATGCTGCATCGTTTTGCCTCCACAAATGTACTTTTTTTGCTCTGTAATTTTCTTTTCTGTCGTTGGAGGTTATGAGGGATGGATGGATTGGTCTGAACGGGGTCGGCTTGGGGTAAAGTGTTGATAATAGCTACGAGCGAGGAAGATTCTGATTGATGAAGGAGGATGAACGGACGAAGGTGGAGGAGAGATAGAAAATCAAGCCCCCTTTTTCTCTTTTCAAAAATTCTTCCAAAGTGCGTGAGCCTGACTGCTGCTGACTATAATAGTTCTTGACTGTTTCAATATGGCAGGATTAGAAGTTGATACCGTATTGTTTTCTTTTATTCTAACCGAAATAGAGTGAATAAAAGAGAATTCTTGACATATATACGTGCAATGGTCAACCAGATTGATATTATCGTTGTGTGTAGTAAATCTTGTTATGCACACTATTGTTATTTATATTCAGTCCTTGGGAACGAATATGACGTAGATCCCTGGGGCTGATTTCAGATATATACCATGAGATGTTTGACGTTTGTAGCGTCTTGTGATTGCATTGTTTCTTGAACGTAGAGTTTCTTCACAGAAGAGGAAAGACCAAGGAAGATTCAAATGTCGATTTACTTCAAACCATGCGCATGGTGGCGCACATGGTGATGATGAACATGAAGCCGATATGAAGCTGGAGTATTGGCAATATTCCCATGCGGATTTACATCAGACCATGGACATGGCTGTAACTAAAATAAGCATGGGAAGAGGAAATATTGGCCAAAATTTCACTGTCGATTTACTTCAACCCATGCCCATGTTGATGTACAGGGCGATGCTCCGGATGACGATGATGGGAGAAGACAAAAGACAAAGATTTCACGTAATTGTTCTGACACAAAGGGACACGTTGACTGAACAGACGAAGTAATGAGGTGGTTTGGACTCGTTGCCTCACTGGAAGCATAGCCATCTTCGTTGGGGACTACCCAACATCGGATCTTCTGGATGTCTGTTTTGATGTTATTCAGATGTTCTGGCTAGATTTTCAGCGTCGGATGAAGGGATCCTGAGTTAAAGTAGTACTTCTCATCCGACGAGTTCGCTCGCATACGGCGGTAAATCGTAATGAATCCGAAACGGGCGCCACCAACACCATGGATACGACAAACCTGTTTGGCACCTTGGACGATTGTGTCAAAAGAAATGTGTCAGCACAGCCATTCTGGCACAAGTTTGAGCTAGAGTGTGCCAGGTGTGAGGTTCTCGAGTGGAATAGGATCCCGTGGTGATCATGATACTCATCACAAGCATCAAGCTTGACTTGGAGCTGTCAAGATCGTGGCAAGTGGCCATGACGCGGCAGCCGCGGAGGGCGGAGGAGGATTTGACATATTGCCTTGGCCAGAAAATAGAAACCATGTATCAGGCGCAGTTTTGGGATGAGAAGCAACCTGAGGCTGGGGGAGAGGATCTCTTGTGAGCCGCATGGTTTCAGAGAGTATGTTGAAAGACGGATGATGTTTCGTGTGAGCGAAGTGATGGCGTCAAGTACCTGTCAACTAAACTCCCGGTGTCGCCGGGACAATCTATCCATGGAAGCATGATGGAACCTGCCGCTAAAACATTGTTTCCAAATACTTGGTGAGCCAAATCTTCCAAGGATGGCCTTAATCAAATGTTGACAGGCCCGAGAGTCCGGGATAGGAGGGGCGTGTTCATGGGTGGGAGGGAGGGTCAAGGGGTGTTGGACGATCCCAATGCCCATGACGCGAGCACAAAGTTTTGGACCGGTAAACCCGATAAGTAGGTTAACGAGATGTGACAGAAAGTTTAATTGGGCTCGTGTCGGTGATTAATTGATAAGACTTTGTGTGCAAAAATAAACAAAATGTGAGGCGTCACAAAGATGAGGGCGCAACTTGGGATGATTGCGTAGATGGACCAACCTCGTCCGTGCCGGCACGGAGGGTCATCAGACGTGATAAATGCAATGCAATGTAATGTAATGTATGGAGTAATGTATGATAATGCGGTGAGATATATTGGTTTCATGAGTTGGCAGTGACGGCAGTGACGGCAGTGACGGCATTGACAGGCATCAAGCGCCGCGCTACAGCGGATGGTCGGACGAAGCTGCTCGGGCTGGGAGTAGGGATGGCGTCAAGAGGGCCACCAGGTTGGAAGGAAAAAAGAATCCACGGCATGACAGCTTGGCCCGTCAATTGAGTCATGGCATCGCCGGGAGGGCTGCCACGAGGCCCGAGAGACGCGAGCATGAACCCATGCCTTTCTGCCGCCAGTCGCATCTATTCTGAGACGACGTGTCAGGCTGACACTTGGTCGCAGAAAGACGAAGAGGGCAAATGCAATGCAGCACGGATCCAGTTCGATTCCGTGGTTGATTCTGATTCTGCCTTCATATTCCCAAGGATCATGCCTGGGTCGCAGGATTGTCTCGCTGGCAGCTTGGTGCCCTTGGCCGTTGCTGTTCCTTCCAATGTCGGGGGCATGACTGAACCTGGCTTAGCGCCAGGAATGCGGCGTCGCCGAACTTTTCTAGAACAATTTAGCTCCGATGCCTCAGCCTGCTCAGCTCGCAAGCGCCGCCAATGAGAGGCCAGCAAGGACCAACAGACTAACTCCCACAACAGACTCGCGATGATGAACTCCAGCTGCCCGGAGCGGCCTACAGAGTTGCTGCACAGGTTCTGGGCGTCACCGTGCTTTGATTACCGGAGGCGTCTCGCCACTCACTTTCCACAACGTGGTACTATTCATAGCGACTCTCTCTTTTTTTGTGCAACCCATCCAGATCCATCCCAGGGCTGGCTTAGCCCACGCCTAGCGCACGTCGGCTTTCTTTTTTTGGTCACTTGTCTGAATGTGCTCGATTATTTTGTTGCTTTTTGAATGAGGCCTACCTATGACGCAATCTGGGGAAAACAAGGGGCCCTGTTCTGGCGAGTAGGTGGCTTGAGATTGACGAGATTGAAAGGGACAACAAGGACGTTGTTCGAGGCCCGCTGAGGGGATCGCCGCAAAAGCCCACAGCATTGAGGGGACCAACAGTGATCATAGCCGCGTTTTGCTGCCATACGTGTCATGCCCTCAGGCAAGGAACAGCGTATGCACGGGTGGCTTGCGATCCGCGGATCTGAGACTTGATAGATGGTGCGGTGCCCTTGTAACAGACATTGGGTTGTTGTGGTGTTAGTCCGACGAATGAGGCGGCTCAGATTTTGCGATGATACAAATCGTCACTCAGCTGAGCTGCGTATATAGGCAAACACAAACAAATACGGTATCCTGCAGAATCTAGGCCTCGTTCCAAAAAGTTTATCCTCGACCCGTTGTGATGCATCATAATCCATAGGTTTCCACGTGGGCAGACAAAGAACGGCTAGACCAATAATACAGGACGGGTAACCCAATGGGATGTGACTCGGACGAAGTAAACAAACAAACAACAAAGCCCTCATGCCCGGTTACGTAGCTCCTAACCCACAAAGACTGCATGTGCCTCAGACACTGGAACCTGACAGACATGCATTCCCTTCCCTCTGCCGTGGAGAAGACGAGGTGTTCCCAGGTTCAGGTTTCCAAGCACTGTGGACGCACTGCGCCGAAAGTGGCAGTGCGGCCACGGTTCGCAGTCACAGCAAACGATGATGCATGGCCGGGCTCCAACGATGGACCCTGCAGCTCGTTCTGATTCCCAAACGACTTGGGTAAAGCCGCAAGTGGGCATCAAAGCGGGCGGAAGCTCACGATGCCGATCGAGACCAACGGCAAGCGACCGCTGCCAAGGTCCTTGTGATGTGATGTCTCTTTCCCCCTCAATTCTTGCCTGAACGGAGAATAGCTGCACGGAATAGAGCAGCCAACTGCCAACCGGGACAACTCTGACCTCGCCCCGATCACTCGGGTCCATCGGCCGCCGATCTATCGTGGTCGATAACCTGCCGCTCTGCAGGTGAGGCTGCCGCTAAAGCGAACCGGACATAGGAAACAGCGGGGGAAAGACGGCATCACGAGGCACAGGATTGGGCAAGCGAGCGGCCGCTCCTCTGTTTCCCGTTTGCCCAACCTCACCGTCTGTCACCGCCGGCGGCAATCGAGAGACGGCTGCTTGGAATTGATTGACGCCATGAGCAGCATGAAACCGACGGGCTCGCGCGGGCCACGGAGCGGGCTGGGCAAGGCACGGGCAGGCTAAGACCCAACTGGGCGAAAGGGCCAAGGTGCTAATGCGAGGGCGCTGGCGTGCAAAAAGTGAAACGGTCATTATCACGTAGTCACAAGAGATGGTCGATGCCCAGGGCTGAAGTCGGCGGTGGGCCCTTTTTTTGCAGCAGGGCAAGACAAGCTTGATGGCTGAGGACGTTTTTTCAGCCATCGACGAAGCCTTGACCAGGTGGTGACAAGAGAAATGCAAGGCGGTGTCGTCAGTCAATGGTGCATGTGACTCCGTTTAATTGCATGCTATGCTATCTATAGTTGCAAACTGGTAGTCATAGCATTGCCGTGATGAAGCTTGCAAAGGGTCAAAAGGAAGTTAAGTTAGCATTACGATTGCGCGCCAGGCCTTGTTGTCACACACACAGACTTGGAATGTGTCGAGCAAAATTTCCCGAATTCTGGGGGACCTGGACCATGAGCATGGTAGCATTGCATGTGTTGATACCACCCAGACTGAGGCCAGCGTAAATCGACGTCGGGACAGGGACCTGGGCTCGAGATAGTCTACTTGAGGCACGTCGTCGTTCAAGCCCGGCAGCCGCAGTGGCTTGCGCGGTTGCGATTGGTGACGGGGTCCGGCTGTGGGCTGGTGCGATTCCCGGGTCTCCTCCGTGCTGTGCTGTGCGGTGCAGAGCACGCAGCGGCGGCCTAACAAGGCCTTTGGAGATGTTTTGCGCCGGGGATGCGACCGGGGCTAAGGTTGCTGCTGCCGGGGGACTCTGGAGGAGGAGACCTGATAGGCGACGCTTGACGCAGGGGGCTGGCAATCTTGATGGGTTCGGTTTGCTCCGTCGTGTCACGGCGAGCGGGTGGTGTTAGCGGGCGTGGCTGCTTCGTGGTTGTAGTCGTCGGCGCCTACGCATTCGCAAATGCTAACTTTTGGTGCCGCGTGCGCAAGGCCCGGTGGCCGTGGAGGTAAGGCGACGGGGGGCCTGAATTGTGCATTTGGAGGCGTTCCCCGATCGGTTTCACTCAGATGGGCGGCGTCAAGCTTTTCCCTATTGCCGGCAGCCACCGATTTCTGGCATTTCGCATCTGGGAGCATTGGGGCGCCGGGTCCTTGTAACAGCATCGACCTCAGTCAGCAGCCCGCGCATGCTCCATGCTTGAAACATTCGAACATCTGCTGTGAATCGGCAGATGCAATCGTGTCGTCGGCATTACCGTCCTCCTCTCCCTGCCCGGCCGGGGGCTCCCCCATAGCCGTTGCAACCTTCGTACGTACTTGCAACCACTTTCATTTCAACGGGCCGGGGATAGGACCCTTGCCGACTCTGCCTTGCCGTACAATCCAACTCAATTGTTCCCATCCTGGGATTAGCATAGCTTCGTATATCCTTGGGTAATTGATTGCAAGTCGATTTACGGAGTAGTGAGCTGCTAAGCCCGACTGGAAAGGCACCCATTCCCGATACGGCCGTCAACGATTTGGTTGGGAAAGCCCCCGCGCCGACTAGCCACGACGCTCTCTCCCCCCCTCCCTTCATACACCACCGCTGCCACTACCACTACCACTACCACTACCACAACCAACATACCGCACCACACCACACCACACACACGCACACATTCGCTGTGTACACGCACACAAAACGCGAGAGAAAAAATTAAACCGTTTTGCCCTTGCCTCTGCCGCGCCTCGTCACACCCCTAGAACCTGGTTGATTCTGTTGCGTGGCTTGTTCTTCTCCACCCGACGTTCCTCTTGGGACACATACGACACGGCCACGCATTAACCACGCAGGCCTCATCCTCGACTCCCTTCACTGCCTCTGCGCGCGTGCTGCATCCCTGCTCCTCGCCCGACTCTTGCGCCCTCGCCTTCCCTCGTGTCCGGCATCAAGCTCCCAGCATATCCCCGACTCTCCCTCGGTTCACCAGGTGGCCCCCCCTCCGATTCTGTGCCCCCCAAAACCCGCCTCAACTTGCATCGTCAGTAGCGCCTGGCCTGAAACAGCCCAGTGCTCCGCAACGGCTACCCCTAGTCGCAACGACAATTCTCACTCCTCCAAGCGCTCGATCTCACCGCCCTCCCCGGCTCTGCCCTGTGCCTTGTCCTCACCCTTACCCTTCCTAGCTCCACAACTTCCAGAAGAATACCCGTCACCAAAGCTCAGACACAATTCTCCTGTTCTTGCTCTCACACGGACGCACACCACTCAAACAAACCCCCTTCCTTCCCTTTGCCACCCCATCCCCATTTACATATTAAAGAGCCTTCCCCATCCCCCCAGCTGCCATCATGTCAACTCCAGCCCAAGACGAATTTAACGACCTTGTCGCAAAGAACACCCACCGCGAGACCCTTCATCCTGAGGATCGTGACGACGCCTTGTTCAAAGAACTTGAAGAACTCTGTGAAGAAGACACCTTTCGGAACAACCAAATAGACTCAGCCATGCGTATGCCTACCATGGACCGACTTGCCGGCGCTGGCGCCTCCGACATCAAGCTCCCCCCCTCCTCCTTCGACAGCGGCCGCGCCACTGGCGTCAAGGGTGTCATTGCCGATGCTCGCAACTACGAGGCTGCCCGCAAGAGCAAGTGGCGCACTCGTGTGCGCACCGCCCGCGCCAGCATCTTCGGCCTCGACGGCCACATCAACAAGGGTAGCAAGAGCAGCGACAGCGAGTCCGAAGAGGACGCCAAGAGCACCGCCAGCGATGGTGATGAGGAGGCCTTCCTCCAGGAGTGGCGCGAGACCCGAAGACGCCAGCTCGAGAACGACGCCAACCGATCTGTGAGGAACCGAAGAACCAGCCCCAGCGTCCGCGTCTATGGACGCATGGACGAGGTGGATGCCCTGGGATATCTCGATGCCATCGAAAAAGTTGGCCGAGAAACTGTTGTCGTCGTCTTTGTCTACGACCACGAGGTATGTGAACGATATCCCATCCGATGAAACAAATTTGTTTACTAACGGCAATTCCTTAGTGCGAAGTCTCTTCCACCATCGAGTCGGCAATGATCCCCCTTGTCAAGAACTTTAATCACATCCATTTTGTCAAGGTCCACTACGAGGAGATTGAGTTTGACAACGCCGCTGTGCCGTCCATTCTGGCCTACCGCAACCAGGGCGACCTGTTTGCCAACCTCACTGGCATGATCGAGATGATTCCCGATGACGAGGCCTTTGGTACCGAGTCATTGACCAAGCTTTTCAACAAGCACGACATTCTATGAACTGTCACTTAATCATCCACCTGGACCATTCGGTCCATCTCGCAGTAATGCTGTCACGTCAAACTTCTCTTCTCATTCGCGCCGGTCATTCTATAGACCTAGACACCGGCGCTGTTATACGATACCCCCTATGGATGCGGCGAGCTCCCAAGCGGAGCCCACTCCACACTACTCGTTATTTACATTACTATTTTTCCTTTTTTTATTACATCGATACGGTGGAGTTATTTTGAGTTTTGAGTTTTGCTCTCGCGAGATGAGCAAGGTCTCACTACCAGGTTGGGAGTCACGATTACTGGGATGAACCGGCGAGACCGATAGAAAAATGGGTTTGGTACATTTGCTTTGTTTTGATGAGGGCCTAGCAATTCGCTAGCCTACATGATTGGGCCTCTTTGACCAGAGGGAAACGGAGGAGGCTTTTTGCTTTTTTATAGAAAGGGTTGTTTCACCCGCCTGTATGACTAGTTATGACTTGGTGATGCAATAATTTATCTCTTGATCTGATCAAACAACAATGTTTTACTCCGCCGCACATGTGACGTCAAAATTATTCGACTGTTTCTTGAATATATTGATGAGGCCCTGTGGCACCAGTCGACATACGATCTGGTGTGGATCTAACCGCGTTGGGAATATTCTGTCCAACAACACATGCGATCACCAGACTAAGGTTCAACAACACATCACAGTATGCGTAATGTTGGTCCAGAGATTTTGTACTATTTTTACTTTGTATATATTATTTAGAAATCAAGATAATTTCATGAGCATTGTTTTCTTTTGCGTATTATTTGGTTATCGTAACATGAATCTGCAAGAATCCATGATTTTACTTCTTATTTCATATTTTACGTTCTATTTTATTTCACCTTTAGTTTTACACCTGCATACACAGTATCCAATAACGTAGGTGACTCATATGGAAATGCCGTGCGGTGTTGTCACTTTGTCCTGTCACTTTAGCCTCGCCCGCGCGAGTGAAGTGGCCATGCGTGGTGTTAGCTGTTAGCTTGGATGCAAGCTAGCACGAGGGTGAATCTGGCCACTATGACTCGCTCGCAGAATTGCTTCCAAAGAAGTGCCCTATAGCCTCACGCACCAATTGTAAAATGATAAGCAAAACAAAACGTGAAAAGATAATATTGAGATGGACGGTTTGAGTTTTTGTATAGACTCTTGGTTATTTTATGTTGATGCTGGTCATCTCCCAGAAATTATATATGCTTCACAATCCACAACAGTGATATTGGACAGAAGGGGAATTATCCTCCTCACTCTGCTCAGCTCCCACATTTTTGGCCAACGCAACTATTGCTCGTTCTCGTCCTTCGGGCTGGACTTGGTATCAGATTGGCGTCTACTCGGCAAATAAAAGAACACATCAATATTCGCCTAAATGGCGACAGGGCTATCTAATTTAGCAAGGTTGCTAATTAAAACCGGAGAAGGGTCTCTCGCAAGTTGGAGGGGAAGCTACTCGATTAGGTAGGTCGGGCATGTCAGGTCGATAAGACATGCATAAAAAGCGTGTGTGCCACGACGCGGATGGCGCGAGATGGAGGGAGGCCCGGAATCGGGCCCGTGAGTCAGACAATTCAAGATGGATAGAAAGACCTTTGTAGTTTTGAATTTCATGTGGAATGAGAAGGTTTAAAAGGCGCCGTGGTCGTGGCTCTGTCTTTGTCTTACGTCATACGGACATTGAAGGGTGCTGTGAAAAGGCATTCGAGTGATGGGATATTTAAGACAGCGACCTCCCTGACATCCCTGACATCTCGTCAGAAATGGAGGCTACGTCCGTATATGCGGGATAATGAAAGCATGGCCCTGGGCGAGATGCAAAGAAAAGGCCCAATTTGGATGGATGGTGGGCAGGCATGAAGTGCCCAACGACGACGGGAGTCGCCAAAGGGCAAAATGCAAAAGGCAAAGAGGGATTAAAGCGCCGACTGCGCCGGAGACTATAGACCGAAACTGGGCTGATGTGTCTCATGGCTCCTCATGGCTGACTCTCGAGATGGGGAGACAACGCTCGACAGGCGAAATGGTTCGTCGTCGAGATGCTCACGCGGTCGCCCAAGGTGTAAGTACCCCGCAGTTGCGACTGCGCTAGGGGACAGTCACGACGTCCAAATGGTGGGGCACGATAACGAAAACGATAAGAAATGAGCAAGGGTATGAGCACGATGATGTATGCAGCGATGGGGTGAGCATTGTGCGCTTTTGCTGACAGCCACGAAGTGTAGCAGAGCAAATGCGCCCGGAATCCCGCACGGGGGAGAACAATTCAAGGCGCCCGTCCAAAGTGCAAATAAAGTGCCTGCGCTGTACGCCTTTGCGCTGTACAACGTAGCTCTGTTGGTACCTGATCTGACGTGTATCCGTCAGTGTCAGAGGGTGCGGGAGTGAGTGCATGAGAGCGATGGGGATTGCCCCTCCTGGCGTAGTGGATCCTGGTCGATTGGGCCAGCATCGGAGACGGCAAATGCATTGACGGGATGGGCGCTGGCATTGAGTCGGCTGCGGAGGGAAGAGCAGGAGACGGGGAGCAGACGAACTGGTCGGGAGCAGAGGCATAAACGGCATGTCGACGACGAGGTTGAACATTGGGCGGTTGCGTCGCCATGAGTCTTTTATTACGTACGATGCGCCGTTGCGCCGTGTAAGAGAGCCATGCTTCAATTCACTTTTACGGAGACTACTGCGCCAGCCCTGCACATCTCCCCCCTCCAACAGCTGCCGCGACCCTTGCTGCGGGCGGGCTGATGGCTGATACAGCCTGTAGCCTGCTTGGGGGCGCCAACGTGAATGAGCTGCTGCGCTGCGCTTCGCATCCCCATCTCCATCTGCGTCTGCGTCCGCGTCCGTATCCGCATCCCCCCCCATCCACTCATCCCACCTTTTCGGTTCACGCTTGTTCTGGTTCAGCCCTCTATCAAGGTCATTTTCCTCTTTCCATCCCATCGCGGCCACAACGGTTCCTTTTTCCTTTTCCTCTTCCATCCTCGCCCTTCTCCCACCGCCTCTGCTGCCCGCCGTAGACCCCTCCGCTCGTCAAACCGACGTCACCGATAGCGCGCCGATAGAGCTCCACTTGTGCTAGCATCTTATCAAGGCTTACCCAGGTTCATTGCGCCGGTCCCCATCCGCCAGGTCACTCGGGACAAGAGTTGTCGACCTCTAACCACCAGCGAACCGCCGCGCCCGGCCTCTGCAACGTCATCGCGGGGACCTCACCGAAACAAGCTGCTGTTGATTGCCCGTTGCGCTTTTCCCCCCACTTCTCATTTCCTCTGCTTGACCTTGCTGTCCGCTCCCCGCGTGCGGCGCCTTTTGTACCAGCTACCTGCTCTTAGGCAGCCTCAGCCCAGCAGGCAGGCAAGCCAGGAAAACAGGCTGCGGCCAGCCGCAGGACAGGCACCACGGCACAAGACAAACCACGTTGGGGATTTCCCACTGTGCATGTCTAGCGAACCATAGGGCAGAAAGTGTGTCTCGCGCTTGCTTCGCACTGGACTGGACTGGGGGGGTATTATTAGCTCACGCCTCCATCGGTCCCGGTCCGTTCACAGAGGTTCACGTTCACCTTGACCTTGCAAACCAAAACCGACGGGAACCTCAACGGGTTGCATCAGCGCCGAAGCGTTTCTCCGCTTCCCTCGTCTCCTTCTCCTTCTTTACTTTACGCATGCTGGTAAGTGCTTCTCTTCTTCCTCTCATCTCCCTCTCCATCTCTTCCTCCTGCTTCCACTCTTCCAGTTGTCGCAGAACGGTCCCTGCTTCTGCTCCTCACCCCGCCGCCACCATTCGCCCATTTGATCCATCCTCGCATTTGCCTCCCCTCCGCCTTGACCTGCTCACCCCTCCATCTCCCGGCGACCCGTTGGACCCTCGGTCCGCCTAAATCCTGCCCCTCACGTATAAGCTTCGCCCTGGGGCTCACGGCTTCTCATCCTGATGCGTCGCTGCAGCCTATAATGTCATAGGACGTCGCTGATTTAGCTTCCTTCTCGTTATGGAACAGCAGGGTTCGCCACCTTGCACACCAACTGTCACCCGTCGTGATACCTCGCCCGAGCTGCCTGTCACCCCTCCGCGCAGCAGCATCACAGCCGAATCCACCACTTCGACTCTGAACCTCTCGCCCACGACCCCAACGCCCGCCTCAGCAGCATCTCGCAACCCCCTCTCTGTTTCCGAACCTACTCTCCGCTTCCCCCGCCCTCTCGGCAGCCGCCACCTAGCAAACTGGATATCCTCCAGTAATCCCGACATCATGCGTGTTACACCCACCGAGGATACCGGACTGTCCGAGTCCACCTACGAGCTCATCTCGGGCACCGACACCGAGTCCCAAGATGACAACTACAACGAGTCTATGAGCGAGTCGGTTGGCTCCCTCGACTTCCACCGACCCGACGACGTCCACAGCATTGCCGATACCGAGCGGACCTTTGACGATGAATCCGTTGCTGACGGGCTTGAGCCTCAAGCTCAGCTCGCCCCCGAAAACGAAGATGGCGAGCGCCATGAAGATCTTCTCGAGCAGTCGGGGATGCACACAGAGACATCCCCTAACCATGATGACGCCGAGCCTGAGTCTGAAGATGACGCACGCTCCAGATCATCTCTTGAGTACACACAGCAGAGCCTCAAGACTCCTTCCATTCCTACACCAGAAGCTAGCAAGATTGTTGACCGATCCACTGAGGCAGTTGAGAACTGGCTGGACGCTGCTGCCGAATCGGACAGCGACTCGGACGAAGACGCAGAAGAGGTCTCGCTCAAGTCAACACTCACGCAGTGGCACAAGTACATCTGGGGCAGCCGTGCCTATGGCTGGGGCTTTTTGAGGCCGACAGTTTTTGGTTTTGATATCATCCCCCCTGGTATCATCATTCTTATTGCCCTGTTGATCCCCGCCCTCCTCTCAGCATCCCCACCATCGGACCCCCACAATCCCGCAGCCACTTCCGCCCTAGTTATCCACTCTACTACCCCAACCCTCTCTACTAGCCAAGCCTCGTCTGCATCGTGGGCCTTGTCCACGGCAACCGGGAGTGCTGACCTTGTTCCACTCGAAGATATCAAACCTGACGAGTGGCTCTTTGGAGGAAAGAAGCCCGAACTTGCTGTTTTTAAGCAGCAAAACGCGAATTACCTTGTTCGCATTCCAAGCGATGTGAAGCAAACATGGCTTTCAAAGAAATGCCTTATGCTTTCAGCCACCCGGGGAGTTGACACTGTTGCCATTGACGTCTCCTCTGTCGATGACGGTGTGGTCATCAAGTTTCCCCAGCAAGAAACTCACGGAACTGCACAGGTTGAAATTACTGCTCTCTGCAGACCCAAAGTTCGCCAGGTATTCCGCATTACTTTTGAGAAGAGCATCGTGGGAGGTGCCCTGGAGAGGACAAAGAACCTCGCCCAGGATCTGACCGACCTGGTGCCTGCTGCTGCCCAAGAAGCAGAGCGGTGCCTTGGAGAGGCCAGACGCTCCCTGGAGTCGGCCTCTGACAACGTCTTGACGGTTTCTGACAGCTTGTTTAAGGACCTGAGCGCTCGATTCCACAAGGCTCACAGGTCTCTGGGCTACATCAAGGTTGGTGCTCGTGACCGCATTCATAGCACTTCCGAAAAGATTTCGGACAAGGTGGAGAGCATCACGGACAAGGTCTCCCAGCGACTGCTCACTGCGCAAGACGTTCAGGAACGGGCCCAGCTCAACCTGCTTGATGCCCAGATCGCAGCCAAGCTGTGGTGGCTCAAGGTTACCGGAAACAAAGACGAACACGATCGATACGAAGACAAGGCTAGAGATTTCATGGCCGAAAAGAAGGCAAACGCAATTGCAGCCTTCAAGACACGACACTCCGACCTCAAGGGTGCAATCAAGGGAAGAGCTCAATTACTGAGCAACATTTTCCGCGTGCCTCGATGCGGCACCAAAGCCGGTCGAGGTAAGCGAGCGACGCAGCAATGCAACCATGTGGCGTAAGGGGGAAACAAGCATTTTTTGATTCCGTCTTATTTCATTGGTTGGAAGGTAAATGGTATTGGTTTGGAGGGAACTGGGCCGGCAATTGTGAAGTATAGGATTCATGGACAGGACTGGAGTTTATGGGTTCGCACAAATCATGTAGACACGGTCTCACTTTGTTTTTTTTGTTCTTTTCTTCTCTTTACACTTGATTTTCTGTTGTTTTAGGAATACTCAATCCCCCTTCACGATTCCTCTGACCGTCCAGCAGTTCCTTTTGACTTTGATGTGCCCCAGATATTCATGTACACGATACGACGGTTGGGAATTAGGTGATGGGCTCGGAGGACAAAAAGCAAGGGCAAGAGACGACGGAACAGGCAACCGCCATCTGCCGTAATGATTATGTCTGTAATATATTACCAATACAAAAAAGTTGAATCAAATAGTCTCGCTGTCTTGTGATGTGTGTGCGTGAATAGGGCCACGGAGGGCCGTGGTTTGATGTAGAATGGATTTGGCCACAGTTGTACGTTGTAGCTTGAGCTAAGAGCTTGTAATTAGCTACTGATCCATGCTGCCCAGCAACGAAGCTGGTTAGCTCAAGCATGTGGGGGCTTGATGCAAATGATGATCAAGAAGCGCCGGGAGATGAGCGAGTCTAGATGCAACCATGGTTGAAATCACATTAGCATTCCAAAGCTCAAGGAAGCGATGCTGTCTTGTGCTGAGAACACGGCCTGTAGAAACAGAACAATCTCTGCAGCATGGCATCCAAGATCCAACCATTTCCTCCAGACGACAGCCTTGTGGGCGTAGCTGTTTCAACAGCAACCCTACGACGCAAGTCAGGAAACATGTCGAATCACTCACGTGGCTCCACCGATCTAAACCAAAGCTGCAATGACACCCCACAGGTAATTTTGCACCGGGTCCCCTGCACCCAAGTACCTCGCGCCTTGCCCAAGTGAACAGCTGGACGGAGTACCTCGTGCGCAAAATACCGCGGGGCAGTGACTCGCAGTGGTGCCTGAGAGCTGGTGGGGGAGATTCCGGCAGAGGCCAATCACGACCGCGCTGGATTTGGGTTCACATTTTTTTCTCTTTCTGCCCGTCTGCTTTGGGCAAAGACGCCCTGGAGCAGGCAGCGCTAGGTACCGGTTTTGCAGTGGGCAAGCTAACCTAAGCAGCAGGCCTGTCCAGGTGAGGCCAGCCCAAAGGAGGGGGGGGAAGGGAAAAAAAAGGAGGGGCAAGTATTTCTCTTCAGGCGGCGAACAATCATCAGACAAAACCTCATCTTGCACTCGCACCCGTCCTTGCAGTTCTGTCAACCCCAGCGGTACAGCACTTGATCCAAGCATTCCTTTTTTTCGCTAGTGAGTTCTCACCTCCCGCTCTCTGTTTCTTGTTTGTTTTTGTCGCCCGCCGTCCCTCGCGTCGCTGTGTCTCTGCCACCCCGCCTTTGTTTTGCGGCCCCTGCCCTTGGTTTTTGTGGCCCAGGAGCGAGGAGGGGAAGAGGGGTCGAAAAATGGACGATATCATGAAAACTCGATGCTAACAAGAACTTCTCCCACACATCAGATTACGACTCGATACCCCTATAAAATCAGCCAAGATGTCTGCCGAGCAGCCCACTGAGCCCAAGGTCGAGGAGACCAAGCCCGAGACCACCGAGGTACGTGGATAGGCCCTCACCCCGCGATTTGACGACATGGCATCGGGTAGGAGACCGAGCAGGACACGGGGCTGTTGCCACCGCTGGATTCTGGGCGGCGCAATATGGGCTATGACGGCGATATGCGCACTGGCGATGCCGGTTCAACTTGACCGCCGTCGTGACCATATGATGGTCTGCCCAAGATGGGGTATTTTGCCACTGTCGTTGCGCAAGCTTCAGTCTCTTGTCTCCGAACCGTGTCCTATCTCGTTTTGACGCAGTTGCCGTTTCATCTTTTTGCCACAGCCATAAAAAAAATCATAAGCTAATGTAGATCGGTATAGGAGAAGCCCGTGACCTCCTCATCCGTCTTCTCCATGTTCGGTGGCGGTGAGAAGAAGGAGAAGAAGGAGGAAGAGGAGCGCGGTGATGTCTCTGGCAGCGCCAAGGCTCAGCGTGAAGCTGCCGCCGCCGCTAAGGGCGAGGATGTATGTATCTTGCTTGGCAAACCGCGAGGTTAGAACATGGCTGACATTTCCCAAGGACGAAGCTCCTGAGTCTGAGGACGTTCACTTCGAGCCCGTCGTCAAGCTGACCGAGAAGGTCGAGACCAAGACCAACGAGGAGTCTGAGGAGCAGGCCTTCAAGATGCGCGCTAAGCTCTTCAAGTTCGTCAAGGAGTCGAGCGAGTGGAAGGAGCGTGGCACTGGTGATGTCCGTCTGCTCAAGCACAAGGAGAACGGCAAGACCCGCCTGGTCATGCGCCGTGACAAGACCCTCAAGGTCTGCGCCAACCACTACAGTAGGTTTAAATGATCCACGCAGCTCTGGAGCCGGGCGCTGACCTTTATATAGTCGTCCCCGAGATGAAGCTCTCCCCCAACGTTGGCTCTGACCGCAGCTGGGTGTGGAACGCTGCTGCCGATGTCAGCGAGGGTGAGCCTGAGGCTGTCACCCTGGCTATCCGATTTGCCAACTCTGAGAGTACGTACTGCCGCTGATACTACCGCCATGATAATTGTTCGGGTGCTAACTGAAGCAACAGACGCCAACGCTTTCAAGGACGCCTTCATCAAGGCCCAGAAGGAGAACGAGGAGATCTTCACCAAGAGCCAGGAGGACGACGACGCCGAGGAGGAGGCCAAGGAGGAGGCCAAGGAGGAGGCTGCTTAAGCAGATTCGATTGCTACACCCCCTTGCGGGATTGGCCCAGATGGGCTGGGACACCCTGACATGCATATTCTGTGGTCGGCTCCCTCTGCATCTCGGCCAGTCTGATTTCCCCCCAAACACGTCACAACAGTACGCCTTGGGAATCGTTCGCTGAAACGGCGACATCCCCATCTACCTTGAATCCCCCAACCCCAAACCCCTATACAGACACATTCACACATTTTGACACACACCACACGCATACATGGCACGGTTGCTTGAAGCAGTCCCGGACGCGGAATGGAGAAGGATGAAGAAGAGTGGAATGGAAGGGGAGTACCCGATGCTAGAGCTCGCCTCGAGGCGGTTTGGCGGATGGATGGATAGCATCAAGAGTATCACACTACACAGCACTTTGAAATGAAAAAAATTAGATAGACACGAGCCTCCCGTTCGAGTGACTTGCTTCTAGAATGCGTGTACGGCTGGGACGGACCGCCTTAACGCGAACCTCGGTGACGGATTGGCGTATTGCATGCATGGGTCACCTGGGAGCGCGGATGGCAGTGGGCGAGTGGTGGGGATAGGGTGTGGCTAGACATGAAAATCGGAGCATTTCGTGGGATGTGGCGGTGGGCGTGCCACAATCGCCGATTGCTGGTTATCCTTGCCGTGTCTCTTCCCCGGACAGGCGGCCAAGGGGACGTGTTGCCCACGGCATCCCCCCTTGTAATTGCTGGCAAAGTAGGCACCTATTCAGAGCCTAGCCCTCTGTGGCCGGGGAGATATCTTGTATGATTCATGATTCATTGATGGCGGCGAGCAGGCCCGTGACAAGGACGGGGGGGTGGTGGTGGTGGTGGTCAAGGGTGGCGCCGCGAGACCTGGCTGACTTGGACGGGTGCGAAGCAAATGGAAGGAGCGGAGAGAGTGGGAGGGTGAGGAAGGCCTTGGTGGGTGGGACAAGTCGGTACTTAGAATGCAAAAGCCGTGATAAAAGGCCGGAGACGGAGACGGAGGCGGGCACACTCTTTTCTTTTTTGTCTTGCTGTTTTTGGGGAAGCAAGGGTGCTGCAGGTACAGACGTGCATGGCACGTAGAAGCTGGGGGAAAGGGAGCGGGAGGCAAGGCAGCCAGTCTGCCCACGTCCTTTTTTTTTTCCTTGACCAGACAGAGAGAGACAATGCCAGCGACGGACTGATCTAGGAACCCGCTTCGGGGGGGAGGCCAGCTCCAGCTCCAGGTTGAGCCCTCTTTTCCCCCATTCAGAGGCAGCTCGGCTGGTCCCCTCCCCCAGTAGAGCTCGGTAGGTGTAGCACCGGCGGCGGTAGCAACAGCAGCAATTAGCATTAACCGAGAGTGATGCCCTGCATCCAAAGATGCAAAAGCCTTACGTGCGTGTGCACACGCGTGTGTGTGGTCCAGGACGGGCGAAGACAAAATAAAAGTCCCGAGTAACAAGACGCAGCCCTGCAGATGGCTGGCCGGGTCAAGGTACCCAAGCGGTTCCCAGCAGGTTTTCCCTAGCCCATTGTTCGGTTCGGTGCAGACAGGAGGCGCCCCCATTTTGCCAATTGTGCCCATTCTCTCTCGCCTTGGGCCAAGGTGTCCACTGGTGGAGTTGCCTTTGGGCCATTGCTGCTGCTGCTATTTTTCTGCTGCCCCCTCGCTGGCTCGTACGTACCCTGGGTGCTCTCAGCCTCCTCCTCGTTCGCGGGTACCCTCTTCAGCCTCTTTCCACCCGCTCCCGCGCTTCCCACACACTGCTGGCCCTTGCTTGTGCTGCTCTCTGACTGGGCCTCTTCTCTCTCGCTCGCTTTTCTTGTCGCGACTGGACTTGTTGGACTGCCGACCGCGCAGCCCACCTTACCTGACCTTGCCTTACCTTACCTTACCTTACCTTGGCTCTCTTTCTCTCGCTCTTCCCCCCCTAGCCTCTTTTATTTCCCCTTGGGTTTTCCCCCATCGACTCTCCTCTTGCCGCCTGAAAATCCTCGTTCGTCCCATTGCCTCCCCCCCTCTCCAGCCAGCCTACACACACCCACACACACACACACACTCATACCCACGCCCCCCATCTAAGCCTGCTGCCTCTCTCTGCTCGACGACTCTGCCGTGTGCTACTTTTTTGGTTTTTGTGCTTGTTGGGTTTCCGCGCGTGTGAGTAAGTGTGTGCGTCCTTCTGTCTGGCGCTGTCTGCGTGTGTGTGAGTGGAAAACCTGGTCGACGCCGCCGCGCCCACCTTTTACTTCCTTTTCCACACGCTGCTCTTTCACACCAAGCACGGTTCCTCTCCCTTTCACGCGTTTGCCCGGTTTCCCCCAATTCTTTCTCTTGGACCTCTCCCACCTCCTACTCCTCCCTCCGAGCAACCACCCCGTCCGTCAAATCGCTGCCACCACCAAACCCCGTTTTGCTGTTGTTTGCTCTGAGGGCCCCCATCTCTCCGCTGCCGCCGCCGCCGTACTCCGCCGACGCCTTCCGACCGACCTTTTCCGCCGTCGCTGTAGGAATTTGTTCCCGTCTTGTAACCTACCCACTTCCCTTCCTCCCCCCCAAATCATCCTGCCTTGTGTGAGTTGTGTGAGAAGGGGAATTCCGGCCTACGTCCTTGTGTCCGAGTCTCTTGTTTTTCTTGTTTCTTCCTTCGCGTCACTGGCTTCAAGGAAAAAGACAAAATGTTGGTCGAGGTAAGTGACGTCTTTGAATTTTCCTTCTACCTGTCCCCCGTCCAAGTCGTTTGTCATTCTCTTGCTCTTATTCCACCCTCTGTCCCCCCCGGGCCAGCTCATCAGCTTGCTTGATTGGGTCGGTCTTCTGTTCCGGTGGCTTTCCTCGCTGTTGCCGGCTGGCCGTGTCTTCGGGTCACCGTCTTGGCCCGTTGATGATTCGCGCTTGATGGTGGCCTCGAGGTCGTGACTTGCGCCGGAGATGTTTGCGACGCGATGCGATGTGAGGGCGACAATGGATAGCCAGTCGGCGCTGGGGCTTTTGTCAGTCGGTCCAGCATCCCGACAGCTGCCAGCAGTCGGCCTCGGATCTTGTCGTCAGGTGTTGAACAGCTTGGTGGCACAAGCACGACGTCCTGCACGCGTTTGTTTGTCGCGCCGTCTGCTTGCTGCTTTCTGCCTGTTTGCTGCCAGCTTCCCGGCCTGTTCATTACAATTGCCATCATCATCGCCACCGCTGTCAAGAGTAGTCGCAAACATCTGCCCTCTTCCTACCCCCCTCTACCTCGCCTTGGCCGAAGCCATTGCTATCACAACCGCCGTCCCTTGTACATCACCATACACGCCGCACCGTCACACAGCAAACCTCCCACAGAGCCTGCCCATCTACACGCACGCCACCCAGCTATGCCCAGGCCACGAACTCGACGTGCCGCCACTCCTCGCAAGCGCAGGCAGACCAGCCTCGCTGCTGATGGACCCGGTGCTAACGATTTCCAGCGTAAAGTCAAGGTTGTCACTGAACAACACGTCGTGTGAGTGCTACTGCTGGCCTCCCGCCGTCCCGAAGGCGGTTGGCTTATTCCCGATGTTCGCCCACGTGGCGCACATCCATCTCAGCCAAAGAAAGAGTGCTAACACAAGTGTCAGCACCGACAAGCCTGCTGTGGAAGGCTTCCCCATGCGAGAATGGAGCCTGAAGATATTCATGCTTGACGAGGAGGGCAACGAGCGCCCTGCCGACGTCTTCACCAAGGTTGTCTACAACCTGCACCCAACATTCGAGAACCCCGTTCAGAGTATGCCAGCCCCTGCATTTTGAAATCACCTTGTTTCACTTTGCAACACCAGCCATGTGCAGCTGCTAATTACACCTGCCAGCCTTCACCAAGCCGCCCTTTACCTGCACCAATGAGGGTTGGGGTGAGTTCGATTTCAGCATCGACTGCTACACCACCGAGAAGACCAAGCTCGCCCCCATCATCCAGGACCTCAACTTCGGGAAGAACAAGTACGACTCTACCCACACCGTCACCTTCAAGAACCCCTCCCAAGCCCTGCAGGAGCGTCTGCGCGAGACTGGCCCTCTCCCCAGCGACGAGGACCACCGCGCCAAGAAGAAGGGCGTTGCTACCAAGAAGAGCTCCCAGAAGTTTGACTACGAGAAGATTGCCGAGGCTCTCGAGAAGCTCGAGGAGGAGGACCTTTTGCGCGTCATCCAGCTCATCAACGAGAACAAAGGACCAGACACGTACATAAGAAGCGATGTCGAGGGTAAGCTCATTTCATATCGGGATTACGGATGGAGACGGCCTGCCTGGCGCTCTGCTACTCCCTCCCCCTCCCCTCCCCATCTATCTCTTTTCCTCGGTTGATTTATGTGTGGTGAGCTAATAGTGGATGACTTGCTTCAAGCGGGAGAGTTCTCAATTGATCTCTACACCATGCCAGAAACCCTCTCTACTAAACTCTGGGATCACTTGGTAAGTCGGCCGCTCGGCCCACCCACACGACGCCTGCTAACGGTGCAAAAGTCCAAGAAGGGTCTTGTTGGCTGAGCCAATTCACCCCCCACAACTAATGTAAACCCCATTGTTTCTTTTTCCGACAGGAGTTCAGCGATTGATTTCCGAATGGACGCGGGAACAAGACGGTATACGACATGATTTGGTAATGACGGGTGGGATTTCAGCGACAAATACGATAAAAAGGAAGAAAAGAGAAGAGAAAAAAAAAAATCCAAAATTGGGAGCTGCAAAGGGTTGATTGACGGAAAGATTTACAATGGGCAACAAATGTGAGGGATCAGGATAGCGAGCATTGGTATCTCGAGGTGCTCCTCTCCCCCACACAGCCGCATGCATGTCTTTTCACTCACGGGAGAAGCATGATGCACGGACTACCTGCAGGACGGGATGGACGGTGGAGACTGGCTGGGCTAATGGCCGACAGCCTGGTCTGCCTTGTTCGCCTTTCCCGAGAGGCCACATCGTTTTTTGTTCTTCTTTCACTCGGCGGGATGTAGGATCCTGCGCTTCAAAAGAAGGGGCTTGAAAAATCAGGAGACCGCTGAAACGGCGTTGGGTGGCATTGACATCAGTGCCCGAGGGAATGTCGCCTTGAGCGGGCGCAGGAACGGCGCACCGCGCGTCTTGGGAGGCAGGTGTCATTGGACGATACCCTCTCATTCCCGGCTTTGCAAGGGCGAAATGAAAGACAACCGACGATGCTGATGGGAGTTTGTTTTGTGGTTTCTGTGGGTTTGTTCCATGATATTTTTTTGTCATTGGTGGATGTGGATGTGGATGGAGATGGTCATGCACACGCGCACATTGGACGCATTGAAGACAGGCCAATCGAATCGAAATGGGCACCCTAACTATTGACATCGATGCAGTAGCCTATGTACTATGTGATAATTACTTTGGCATTCCGAGTTTTTTCTAATCTGGGTTGTTTGTGTATATTGTGCTCGTGTTTGATTGCTGTCTCTGTGACAAATGCTTGGCATGCAACGTAGATTTTGTCATGGCCCTGCAATAGAACCGCCAAGATTTACCAGCAAATGAAACTTGCATCGGATGGCCATGTACTGGGCCGGATTTGTTCTAGGGCTCGTGTCAGATCCCTCTGTCGTGCGATGTTGCGTTGTTGATTAACTGTTTGGGGGGGCATCTCACCAATGGCCTTGTCAACGGATTCAATGCCACCAAGATGAGACATTACATTGAATTGGCGAGTTCCTAGACTCATGGTTTCTATTTAACAGGATGGACACTCTGAATGCAATGGCATCGACCTCCTCCTTCGTAACTTTCTTTTTCTTTCGAGAGCCACCTTTGATATTCACTACCTGGTCAGTTCTGGCTTCCCACTCACTTACACGGAAACACCCCTCTCACCATATTCGCGCCCATAGCTCAAAAGAAGAACGGCGATGGAGGCGACTCTCTTCTTGCAGCTTCCGGTTGATATTCATCTGCTCATCCTGGATGATTTGGAATTGCATGACATATACTGCCTCGCCCGAACCTGTCGGAGCATGTGGTTTGGGGTTGCGCATCGCCCCTGGAAGCAAGAGCTGGCGGACCCTGCTGTAGCAAAAAGGTTCTGGCAAAGAGTAGGCTTGACAATGATGCGAGAACAGTGGGTGTGTGCATCCTGCTGCCGGTTGCACCCCGTGCAAAAGTGGTTCGCAAAGCCAGGCATCGGCTCCAAGCCCACCACGAGCTGGGACACGTTCAGAGAGCTCGCCTGCAGCTTCGTGGGGAGCGACAAGTGCCACGGGGAGGCCAGCCTCCAGCTCGCGCTCGAGTACAGCCTCGGGGGAAACACCAGCGTCATCGACCTGGAGCCGCAGGTCAAGAACCGCTGGACCATCATGTCGAACTGGACATGGATGCTGGATGCGGTCAGCTCGTCGCCCAGAGTCGTCAGCGGCAGGTTTGTGGTTCGCAGCAGCTGGGACTGCGAGATTCGCAACATCAAAGGATCTGCGCCCATGGATATAACGATATGCCCCCACGCCGACCACAAGTGGCTGGACAGCCAGGCTTGGGCGGACGAGCTGAGCCAAGAGACGACGGATTTCGAGGTTCTCGCTGTGCGGGCGCTGAAGGCACCGGGGACGGAGCTCATGATCCACTGCGGCCAGTGCTTGACCGATTACATGGTCGTTTACGAGCCGGATACGTCAAAGTCGAGGCTTAGGGTTTGTACGTGGGCGGACCTGACGGATAGGTGCACGGCATCCTCGTCGCGAACACGGCGAAGGGCGGCTTTGAAGGTGGGGGACGTGAGAAGGATGTATGACGGGGCGTGAATAAGGTGACTATCCATAATGTCTTGGAGTTGAGGTTCCTCTTGGCCAGTTCCAGAGCTGGGGGTTGGGTAGTGATGAATAGAGCGTCTCATCATATTTCTCTCTAAAGGCAAAAGGATGGGACAATGGCTGCGTTCAGTCTAGAATCATGATACGAAGCCATCGTCTAATCATATAAGAACTCTTGTATAATTAGAAAATAAAACCAGGGCAAGCAAAACATATCAGGTTTAATCAATACATAATTGTAATGGCATGTTCGGATTTTCTGACCAAACTGATGCGATAGTACAATGTAACTATGCCACCTTGCAGTTTGATGTTGATATTGACTGCTAAAACCCTCCGTTAGCTTTATATAGGCATGGTGAACAGTAAGAATAAGATGATTGACGACTCCGCCAAAATTCAGTTTACGATTTGATGATTGTGTATGCTTGGGTTAATGTACATGAATGCTGAACGCGGCACGCCCATTTCACCGTCAAACAGTACCGCCTTAACCGAAACTTGACACATAAAGATGTGCCAAATTACCAGCTCTGCAGTGTTTTGATCTGGGAGGCGAAGATGGCTTTCTCAAAGCAACCCTCCGCAGGGTCGCTGGAGACAGAATAGCAATGAGGATGATGATAATGCTGCTCGTCCCAGGAGGCCTGTGCTTTGAAGGCGGGAGCTATGGCATTTCGAAGCTCGCCTATCAGAGCTTGGCTAGTGTATCATGGCAACCGCGGGCATCGTGGGCAGAAGCTGCCTCTATACCCAGGCGTGTGCTTGCAAGTGTGAATCAAAATGGAGGACATGGACACTAGGTGCAACTGTTAACCCGTGTCTAACTCATGATAACGCAACTCATATGAATCTACATTGGTCATTCCTCCTATCAAGGGCACGCTTCGGCGTGCGCCCCACGACTGAGAAAGCGAGTTGAGAAATGAAAAAGGCAGTGCGCGAATTCTGGCCAGCGATTCCAGCCACGTGGACACATCTTTGGGCGTACGCCGAGTATTTCCGACTCCGTTGTGTCTCACCATGCGTCTGGCCTCTGGTGACTATTTCACATGCCCTTACTGGAGCCCAATGAGCACATAGACGGCAAAATTGATGCACCAGGAACAAACCAATGCACGATTGGGCCCTCAATCACATCCCTCTCGGTGATATCGGTTCTAGGATCCGAAAGGCGCTAAGGAGCTACTCAAGCCTATATTCCAAGTCAAACCAAATCAAAAAAATTGACCTCACATCTGTGCCCGGGACTGCCAGGGACAAGTTCTAGTACGCAGTCACTAGACATGCGGCTTAGGCACACTCAATTGCTCCTCCATGGAGTTCTAGCCATTGTACACGTGTTGCCATCTCTGATTTTGAAAGGATAAGGGACCAAAATGCGGCAGGGGGCTTCCGCTACATGATATGTCGAGCGGGTTATGCGGTGACATTTCTAGTCGATGACACCTGTGCGATTGAGAACTGGCACTTGGAGCTACAGCAATCCAGGTGATAGATCGCGAGAATGTCGCAACAAGGTCTCCCAGAAACACATAGTTATATTGGATTATGAGAATTGCCAGATGAAACAACGGAGATACGGGGATGTATGAAAGGGCGGATTCAGACTAGGTAAGTTAGAGAGCCAAGGAAATCAAGGGCTGAAAGGGGTTGGATGCTCTTGATGTCTAATAGACTAAAAAGAAAGTGTTGAGGGGTCAGCAATTTCTAACCCCTTCTTTCAAAGAAAGAGAGATAAAAAAAAAAGTTCTCAACGCCATACCGCATTCGTAGTTCGCAGGCAGCTCGCAGCGATACTCCATTTCGCAGATCACCGCGTTGCAACCGAGAAACAGAGATCTGCTATATCCCAAATGCAAGCCCGCAACTAAGCACCATCGGCAGGGCCGCTAGAGCGGAAATAGTCGCTTGCGTAGTGTGCACTTCCAGGTCTCACGGCTTTACATATGCCGCTCGACGCTAGAGGCGCCGGCTCGGTGATATGCCAGAAAGAATTAAGCATTGGGACTAGATATCAACGTTTCAGATAACAGGTGCCCCCAAAGCTTTGTCTCAGACGGAATAAACGAGGGGCACATTGATGCAGCTTGATGTCAGTTGCTTCATCCTTAATCCGCGGAGCCTCCGCAATTGACTCGGGCCGACCCTCTCTGAGCAAGCGGCACGGCGACGGGGACTCGGAGTAAAACCACGGGCGGGGCTCAAGGGGATGACGGGTAAGGCCAGCGGACAGCGTCCGGACTTACACATACATGCGTTTCCCGAGTTTCACATTTTGCACCAAGCAAGGGCCATATCAGCACGGCAGCGCAACGGTGGCATCTGCCCCCAGCTGGATGACAAAACCCGGGGGGTTCGGACGGAACGGGTTCGCGGACATGTCGGCAATGCAGAGTTTGAAATCCATCTTGAAGGAGAATTCGATGCGGGGTGGTAATGCAGGAGGAGCAAGACACCACATCGCTAGCTCAGGTTTGGGACCCGACTATTACTTGATTCACCAGGTTTCTGGACTTTTGCGGCCGCATGTATGGTCGGCTGTTACGTACGAGGAGGAGCACGCAACAAACCTACTGGGGCTGAGGGGCTCTATTAATGGGGATGGAGGTGTCGATTCGCCAATGGGTGGGCCTGGACAGCTTGGCGATGGAGCTTTGGGATGCATTGTGTGCAGTGGCTTAGTGGTAAATAGCATAGCACAGTGCCGCCATGCACGCGTATCTGGTTTTGTAGCCCAGCCCAACCAATCCGTATCGTGACATTGTTATCTCCGGGTCCGGACCGGGACCGGGAGGAAGGGGAAGAAGTTGAAGCCGTGTGGTGCGTGAGACGAGACTGATGGTGCGTGATTGTCTGCCGAATCCTTTATTCACTTACACGCGAGGATTGGTGTGATAGCAAATGCAAGCAAGCCACAACTTGTGCCGCCAAGCCAAGAAAAGCCCCCGTATTTTCCCCAGACTCGGAAATGAAAAGGCGGGAATTGCATTGGGGCGGGGGAAACGAGTGCGACGCTTTGGTTAGGGCTCCGGCGATTTTTGGCGATCTGTCTGGTGTGGATGCACAGACGACATGTTCTTCAGAGGCTGGGGTTCAACGGATGGTAACAATGCTGTACGTAATTTTATAAGAGAAGCGAGGCGCTGGTAACGTGATGGGGAATTCGGAGGGCGCGATTGGCCATGGAAGGTTCTAAGGGCATCACCAGCGCAGCAAGCGATGCGGGAGAGGCATGGGCCATCTGGGGAAGACGCCATGGTATCGTGGCCATGGCGGGGTTGGACAGCGGCGGAGTTTCAGTTGGCGTTGCTATTGGATGGCGGTGGCGGTGGAGAAGACGGCACGATGAAGCACAAAGTTCATCAGCAGTGGCAGAGCTGGGAGAGTGACTAGCGTCAAGTGACCTCTGCTGTCATTGAATTGGCGGCGAAAAGGGGTCCGAGGCACGGAGACCATCACCGCCCTTGTCAGGCGACTTGCTGAAGCTTGGCCACAGCCTTGACTGTGGCAACAGAGGCATCTTGTGATCTTAGATTGCCGGCGTCTCAGGGAGGGCCCATCGTAATCCTGGGCAAGCTGAGGGCTGCCATGTGTGCAGCAGATTGCGAGCGAGATGCGGATGCATACGCACAATCATTATTCAATCCACAGCGTAGTAATCCGTGGGTTCCATCGTCCTCTGCTTGGCTTGCGTGAGCCGACAGGCTTTACCCCAGCAATGTCAGGCCTATCCATGTTGCAGACTCTCCCCCTTGCCTTGGGCTTTGAGGCGGACTCGGGACGACCCAGATTGAATTCCGCCAATTTGATCGTGTAAGTGCACCGTGGTGGACAGGAAGCATCCCGTGGCATCCGGGCTGTCTCGCATTGAAAAGCTACCATGGTTTTGCCAGTACCCATGGGAAGTCCCAGGATCCTGGTGGCTGCCACCCCTCGCGTCTGATGGATGGCTTCGATCGTATGCAGTGTTTCATCCAGGCTGGCCAACAAGGGAGCAGCCCGCCCATCCTTATTGTCGCTTTTGTAATCCAACCATGGTACAAAAGGGTCGCGACGATTTTTTGCTCGGCTCGTATTGGGCAGGGCGCCAACAAGGCGTTCCATTGCACACATTTCGCGTCCAAAGGGAGCACTGGTGTTATTTTCGGTGACCAATCTATTGATTGACGTGCGCCTCACATTCTGCCTAAACCAACGGCCATGGAATGTAAACTTGGCGACGTTTTGCATGTTCGCGCACCACTTTAGCCGTAGCAGGTTGGTCGGTGCCACTGATATGGCGAGGCGGGGCAAATCTGATTGTTTCCTACCACATGGACTAAACGCATCGACTTTGTTTCCGTGCGCTTTGTCCATCTAAGTAAGCTCCCAGGCCGTCAGCATGTAAGGGGGAGCGGGCGTCAGCGCTGGTGCTAGCTCAGGTCTGAGTTGGGACGTCATATTCCGCACTGGACATGTTGGGGAAGCATGCGCAATGTCTCAGGCATCACGATCGTGATAAGCACAGCAATGGTTGCTGCTGTCAGGTTGAAAGAAAATGCGGCGAGAATGAGATTCGTCTGATGCAAGCTGCAGGTGGAGTGCGTGTAGTGCCTGAGGTCAAAGTTAGCTGCATCCCACTAGACCTCACAGGCAGGTCGGATGGTTGTCAGGCACCCCCTACTTCCTCTTTCCTTGCTAGACTGGAATAGATATTCCGCCTCGCCCTCCATCGGCCACCACCACTGCCATTTTGTCATTTCTGGCCTACACCGCGTGTCTACCGAGACAAGTATCCCGGCTACTGCAGTGTATTTGTCCCCTTTCATTTTATTTTCTCTTTTTCTTGTTTCCGTAGCTGTCGCCCATAGCAATTGATAATCCAGGCTTACTACCAATATTTGTTAGTTTTTTTTTTCTCTCTTCGCTATCGTTTTTCTTATCTTCTCTACTCCACCCTCTTACGCCCACCCCATCACCCCAATCCTCATCCGAGCCTCGACCTGTCTAGCTACCTCTGGTGTCCTCAATTATACCATTGGATTGCTCCAGCTAGATTCAACTTCTCAATCAGACTAATATCTAATACATCCAGGGCTGCATCCTCCCATTGCGTTATTCCTATTCCAATTGCCCAAATTGCCGTTATCGCCGTCACCAACGGTTGACCCATCTGGGGAAGAAAAAAAAAAAGCCGTTACGACCCGCCCATCGACTACCCCAAAAGAAACCTAAGAGCGCAGCCTCCACCCCATCCACAGCGTCTCCAGCATCGCGGAAAGAAAAGCGGCGGCGTGAGGACAACGGTACTCGAACAATCCACACAACTCGGTGCGCGGCGCCTCGTCCTCATTTCTCTGACAAACACGCCCTGGCGCCGCCTAGCCTCACCCCGCACTGGCACATGCGACCTTTCCGTGTGCTTGGCTCCAGATACGCTCCGCCAGCGAACTGGGTCACTTATCTCACGCCCATGCCTAGGCCCACCACGCTTGCCTAGCTTCCACGCCTCCCCGGCCACCACCCTGTATACCTCCCCTTGCCCAGCGAGACCAAAAGGTCGTCAATCCCCCCGTTCCGCTTCCCTTCGGCCCACGCGCAACACCTCCTTCAACCTCGCCCAACCGCCGCAAACCGAGTTCGACATCATCACCACCGGCTTCAACCACCTCGTTCACCACTTCTCCCCTGCGCAGCGCCTGTCGCCAACTCGGCCTCTGCGTTCCTGCACGCCAACGGCCTTGCCTTGGCTCGGCTCTGCTTTGCCCCGACCGACGCATCCGCCCCCGTCAGCTACCCCGCTGGTCGCGACCGACCCAAGCTTGACTTGGTACCGATTTCTTTTTCTAGGGAGGAGACACCATAAGAATGGCCCCATATGGGTCCGCCCAGGCGCCATCTGTAGGCGCAGAGTCGAGCCCTACAGGTTCCTCTACGACTCCAAACCCGCAAAACCAATCCCAAACTCCAAACCAGATCCAGACCCCGAATCAGGCAGCGCAAAACCAAGCCCAGCACAAGCGCGTCTACCAAGCATGCATTCCGTGTCGCCGACGCAAAGTCCGATGCGATTTGGGAAGTGTTGACAACCCACACGACCCTCCCTGCGTTCGCTGCCGCCGAGAAAGTAAGGAGTGCTTCTTCAGTGCAACTCGCCGAAAGCGCAAGAATGAAGACGGCGAGGGCAGTGATGCCGATGAGTACATAGTTCGCAATGGTCGAAAGCGTGTGAATACAAATGGAAGTCCTCCGCCATTTGTGGATCGCCGAGCATATACCAATATGCCATTGACCCCCGGTGGTTCTCACGGTCGCGCTCAGCCGCTGCGTCGACCCGATGGCCATGAAGACGGCAGGGGTAGCGATTTTGGGGCCGAGGGGGATGGAAATCAAACTCTTGAGAATCTTGAGGCGCAAACAGTGATGCGCCGCAGTGTGTTTGGGCCCCATGATGCTCTGGACCTGCTCTACAAGGCGGCCACAGACAGGTACGTCTTTTGCATTTCGCCACCCGGTTTGGCTTTGCAGCGCCATGTTTGTATTCTGATATACCGAGTGCCGTAAACTAACATGAACAGCCCGGCTCCGAACCATGAGCGCAAGAGCAGTATGTCTGTGCCCCAGTCCGCTCCTCGACCAACATTTGCGCACGACGGTGTTCCCAGGTATATGTCCCAAAGAGCCAAGCCTGCCAGGATGGAACAACCTATCGATCCCGAGTTGTCACAACCAGAGCTGAGTAGCCAACCTGGATATGCGGATGCGATTGCGGCTTGGCAAAGATTTCGCTTTGTTCGAGCTGGCTGGTTTACCGCTGCTGAGGCGATTGAATATATCGACTAGTACGTTTGGCGCATCTGGAAACATGTCCTACCTGGGAACTCATAAACTAATTCATGATAGTTACTACAAATATCTCTCGCCCCTGACGCCCATTTCGCCGCCGACTTTCAGCAACCCAGCCTCGCACGCCACTCTGCTATATGAAGAGCCAATTCTGACCATCACCCTGTTGACAATCGCGTCGCGATATCGACAAATGCCTGGAACGGGCGGTCACTGCCGTTCGCATGCTATTCATGAGCAACTGTGGACTTACTTGCGAGGCATGATTGAGCGCTGTTTGTGGGGACAGGAGGCCTTTGGAGGCGGTTTCTGTATGCCTCCTTCGGCTTCGGTGTTTGACGAGTCGCAAACCAGCAGCACAGCTCCATGGCGTGGGCTTCGAAAGGGAAGTCTGCGCACACTCGGAACCATCGAGTCGCTGATGATCTTAACCGAGTGGCACCCAAGAGCCCTGCACTTCCCTCCAACTGAGGCAACAGATGAATTGGTGCTTCCTATGAATGATAATATGGTACCTGTAACGGCTGCCGAGGAGGACCCATCTAACACGCTTGGGCAAAGCTTTGGCGGCAAGAGAATTGAGAGTTGGCTGGAGCCGGCATGGAGAAGTGACCGAATGTGTTGGATGCTTCTGAGCACTGCCAACGGCTTGGCGTATGAACTTGGGGTTTTCGACGACATTGAAGAAATGCTAAAGGACGACGCCATCATGCGGCTTGAATACAAGGAGGAGGCCTACCGACAACGAGCTTATCGCATCAAGCGCCTTCTCCTCATCTACGCTACTCAGCTCGCAGGCCGACTGGGCTGGACAAACATGGCTCCTGACCACCTCCGGAAAAGCGACCCGGCCATCTCCCGAAAACGGCCCGTGTCCCACGAAGGAACCACACCGGGCACGAATCCTTCATCTTGTTCCAATGCCTTCAACTATGTGCCCGACTTGGAGCTCGACGATCAAATAATTCACTGCTGGGCTGGTATCAGCAACGCCATGCACATGGGCAACCAGAAACTATTCCGCTCCCGGAAGCACACGACCCAAATTATCCAGAGCGGCAAATACGTTAATTTGCTAAGTGACTTTGTGCCTTTGCTTCGAGATTGGTGGAGAGAATTTGAGCTATTTCGGTTGCCCCCGTTTATACGTCATATTCTGACCATCGAATACGAGTATGTCCGCATCTACATCAACTCACTTTCACTACAGGCCGTTGTTGAGCGCTGTACGAACAACGCAGGCAATGCTGGGAATGTGGCTGGGTTAAGCCATCATGTGATCCAAACGGCAAACGGCCAACAACAGCTTTCTCCACAAACCATGATCAACTTTGGCAAGCTTCCACTTGGCCGGTTAGGTGGCTTCACTGCGCACGACCAGGAATACATCCGTGAAGTTGTTGAGGGAAGCCGAAATCTTCTAAGGACTGTTGTCGAGGGCTTGCTCCCTGGAGACTATCTCAAACATGCACCAGTCAGAACCTATTTCCGGATCATCAGTGGTGCCATGTTTTTACTCAAAACATTTGCGCTTGGTGCTCCGCGGTCGGATGTGAGAAAAAGCATTGAACTCATGGATTCGACCGTCGAAGCGCTTAGAAACTGCGTCGTCGACGATGTTCACTTGGGAATCCGGTTTGCCGACCTTCTCGAGTCTCTGACAAGCCGACTACGAAATCGCTTTATCCAGGCCCCGACCATGCAGCAAGCTTCAGGTAGGGCGGAAAGTCCCGTGGCAGAAGCTGCAAATGGAACCAACGGACATGGGCCGAATGGCGAGAATAACGCAAACTGGGTGGGAGGTCATGCTCAGAAGCTTCGAGATGGGCTCAATGGAAACTGTAAGTCGGATCCTAACCATTTCACAACGTCTCCTCACATGTATCATTTAGATCGGTCCACCTCTCCCACTCATGAAGCAAACAACATTTCGGCCACGCCATTCGATTTGTCGGCGGGCAACTTTCCTTATCCAGGCAACGCCTCCCTTGGTCCATCTACGCCAACTGCGGCCGACAACAATGTCTCCAACATTGACATCGGCCTCTTGGATGATTGGAACAACCCAGGCAACGAGATGTGGTATTTGCCACCAGGTCCAGCCTTTTTCCAGAATATGGAGAACTCGTCTGTCGCCATGACAGCCGAAGGCGTTAATGTCGGAGGTCTCGATCTGCTCGAATACATGGCCATGGATCCCTCGCAATTTCCAGGGCTAGATCCCTCAGCGCCTTCATCCAATGTCTGATTGTATATGTGTTCAGAAAAGCTTCTTTTATTTCTCCTTTTTTTAACCCTTCTATGCTGCTCAGTGCGGTCTCGGTTTTTTTTTCGCATGATTAACTCTTGATCAATGGTAGCGTTTCACGACTTTTCCCATTATATTTTATGAAGGATCGAGCTGTTCGATTGGGTGTCTTCAGTGATGGGGTTTTGAAAAAGAATTCTGATATTTCTTGTTTTCTTTGGGATTCGCAGCATGGCTCACAAAATCAATTCGGTTGAGTTGTAGCGAGATGGCGGGCGAGGACAAAATATGCTGTACGAGGGCTCTTAAAATCCAGCACTCTATACGAGTAGAATTGGCACTGGAGTAGACAAAAAAGAAGAATGAAAAACTTCACAGTTGAATATCAAATCCCATGCCTTTGCTGCCCGCCGTGAAAGATTATAAAGCAGACGAAGATTGAAACAGAGTGGTCTAATATCTATTCCTCCAAGTATTAAAGATTCCCTCACTACACGCTCTGCCAAGAACTAGTCAGATCCACATGATTCTCGCAAGAAACGGCAACCAATCTTGTGCTGCGCCAAAAAATGGAAAACCGTCAAACAGCAGGCTTCAGTCAACCTTGGTACCTTGGGTCCATCCACGTGCTCTCCACGACTTGCCACCAAGAGCCATAAGCCAAAAGCCACCCCAAGTCCATCAGTGAAGTAGCTCAACAGCTAATATCTAAAACATAATTCCGTCCCAAAGTTTAAAGGGACCTTCGCTGTGGAAGGGGTCCGGGTCGAATACCGGGCTTGTTTGTTCTCTCTTTTTTTCTTTCTTTCTGTTCTGTTTCTTCCTATTTTCCCTCCCTACTTCTCCATTCATTCCTTTTATTTATTTTCTGCTTGACATGTGCTCTACATAGTCTTGTTGTAAACTATTTTCAGTGTTTCGTTTTACTTTCTTTCTTTCTTTCTTTTTTCCTAATACCCATTATGTTGTTGGGACTAAAGAGGCTAGGAAGTAGAATGGTATCTTGTACGATGAAGCGCTCCTCGTGTGCTACCACCATTATTTCCATGTCCAGTATTTGCCCCACGATACATCATCCCACATGCTATGATACGCATGGCACAAGGCCGGTTTACTTCACCTTCTCTTTGGTGTCATCCTGTCACAGAGGGATAGTTACTTGCTTGCCATTTCACAGCGAGCAGCCAGTGATCGTGATGCTCCCGTCTGCATGCAAAACTCCAAACGTACCTGCACCCAGGGCGGGTGAAATCCCCATGCAACTGGTCGAAAGAGGAATAGGGGAGTAAAATATATAGATAGAAAGAGTATACTAGTCAAAGTTGCGTGCTAACTATTGCTTCCAGTGTAACATGACATTCACACTCGCGTTCACAGGACCAGACTTGCATAAAAAAAGACAAAAAGTGAGAACTGAAGTCTCAAAACAGAAAGCTCCTCAACGTCACGACAAAACATAGGCAAATTTCATCTTGAGCAAATCCTCTTTTTTTACCGTCTCCTGACTTTTTACTACTCTCCTCGCTGCTCCTCCCCTTTCCCCTGCATTCTTGGTATACAGTCCTTCAAACGCGCAACTGCAAAAGAAACAGAAATTTCCAGCGCAATCATATCCAACATTCCCTCCCTGCCAATAAGCCCAATGCCATACCACGCTAACCCGCTCCTCTCCCATCATGCTTTAGAGATGAGAGTGAAGTAAAAAGGAAAGCAAATAAGAATTATAATATCAGAAGTCAAGATGATACGGGACAGAAAGAAAGAGAAAAAAAGAAAAAAGAAAAATCGTTTATCAACGAATGTGCCAAGACGGCAGAGTAGTATGAAGGGTGTGGTATCATCAGTGTAAGAGTCAAGGGAAATAACATGCGGTGTGGTTGTGTGTAATATCAGTGATGAGAATGAATAGATGATTAGAAGAGTCTCGTCGAGTATTTGGTTGGTTTCAGATAGAAGTGGGCAAGTCGAAAATCCCAATGGCAGGCCAGGATTTCTCAACGAGTCCCTGTACAGGTCGCGAGAAGGTGCTAATACACTGTCCCAGACATCCAGCAAGGCAGGCGTAGAAATAAGGTAAGGAGGGAATGTCGTAACGCCTTCAAGTCGAGGATGTAGACATAAGTCGATGGATATCGGTATATAGGTGAAATAGATGACCTCTGCCAAGTCGAAAGTGGCACAACGCTCTAAATGGCGTCGATACAGTCGCTGAGTATGCCGTTGCTCCAGAACAAGGCTACACAAATGCCACCCAAGTCTTGCTAATGGTGACATGATTTCAACAGTTAGGAAAAAGTGAGGACAGCTCAGTGCCCGAGACGGGCGGCGTTCTTGCGGTGGGCCTCTTGCAGGGCTGAGCATAGCACGTTAGTTACTGGTCAAATCAGGATCAAGGAATGTTACTTACTCTGCAAAACCTTGGTCTGGCCAGCCCGGTCTTCGCAAGCAACCTGAATACCGCTGCCCTCCATAAAGTCGAGGACAACGCTGTGGGGGAGCTCCTGGACGTCGACATCCGGCTGATAGGGCTGTCGGAACTCGCTCATGTGGTAGCGCTTAGAGCCTTGGGCGGCGCGACCACTCTGTCCGGGGATGGCGCTCAGGATGAGGAAGCCCTGGGCATCAAGGCACATATTGCGACGCTTCCAGAGAAGGTTGTCGGGGAATTGCACGTTGACGTCACCCAGGAGGGCGACGATAGAAGCAGTACCAGCAGTGGTAGCCGGTCGAATGGGTTCAGTATCCTCCTCGGCGACCGTGGGGGAGACGCCAGGGGGCACGGCAATCTTTCCTCGGGATCCACTGGAGAGGGAGGAAAGGCGGCGCATGAAGCGGCCAGCACGCGACTTGTTCTTCTTGTCGCTAGTGGACTTGGAGTCGTCGCTTGAGACGGAGCCCTCGGTGAGTGTGGGGGAAAGAACGGTATCGCGATCCTTGCTAACGGAAGATCGGCGGCTGCTGATGGACATGAGCTTGTCAAAAGCGGTGCCCTGGTGGGTGGATGATGGAGGTCGGGTGGGTGACCGAGAAGGTTGTCTGTGGGAGCCAGGGGACAGGACATCGGATGAGTTAGATGTAACCGACTTGCGACGCTCCTTGATGAAGTCCTTAACAACACTGAGTGATGATCGTCGGGACTTGGGCTCCGGGTTGTTGGATTCCTTGGAGGTTCGTCGCTCGTGAAGAGACTCCTTCTCTTTCTCCTTGCTGTGCTCCAAAGCAACCGGCGTCCAAACCGGCTTCTGATGGTCGACCAGAAGAGGCGACTCCTTCAACTCGAGGTGACTATACTCGGAGTGGTCTTTGGGTGGCTCAAAGGGCTTAGACGTTAGTTGTGGCGAGTCGCGGATAATCTTCGCAGTGACAGAAATAGTCTCGGGGCGTCCTCGAGCAGTGCCTGTACTGCTTGGCGAATATCCTTCACTGGACACCGGTTCAAACATGGACAATCTACTTGCTACAGAGGTAGACCGGTCACGTCGTGGTCGGCGGGTTGCCGCATCAGAGGGGTCATCTTGAGAACCAGCTGTCGAGGGAGGAGTCTGGGTACTCGTTCGAGTAAACGAGTTGGTTCGATCGACAACAGTGCCCGCTCTTGTTGGCTCTCTACCCTTTCTCACAGAAAAGAATGCTGAAGACGGCCGTTCCCTGCTAGCAGGCCGGCTACCAGCTTCGCTTGACGAGGCAGACAGCTTCTCCAAAGCTTTGATGCGCTGTGAGATGCTAGACCCCATGTTGGATTTTTTGGCCATGTTAGGCCCAACAGGCTGCTGAGCCACCTGATGAAGGAAAGCAGCACCTGTGCTAACAGATCGAGCAGAACTTTGGTTAACGTCTCCAGGTACGAGCAAAGTGCCGCGAACGGGGTTCGAGACTGTTCGGACGGTGTGCGCCGAACGATCGCTCTTAGTAGGGCTGGGAAATACAGGAGTCACAGGGCTCTTCGACACAAGCATTGGCTTCGCTTCCTGAAGGGTTGCGCTCTGCAACTCGTCCATCAAGTCGTCGTCATCGGAAAAGCTCGTCACTCGAGAGTCGTTGCGGGTGTGATGAAAGTCCGTTCGGATTGGGTCGACTAGAGTTTTCCGCTTTGGTTTGGCGTCGGAAGATTCAGCCTCAGCTTCAGGATTCTCCTCCTTCTCTGCAGGCTTGTCGTCAGATTTCTCATCAACCTTCTCGGCAGCATTGTCAGGTTCGATTGGAGCCCCAAAGCGATCGTGGCCAGGCAGCGTGGCCGTAGAGATCCTCAGTGTGGGGGTTGAATTGTCATCATCATTCTTGACCGTTTCATTTTCCGTTGTTCCCACCTCGTCTGGAATCTTGTCTGTCTTGGCTCCACTGTCGTTTGAAGATTCCTCCAAAGCAGATGTTTGCGTCGCTGGAATGTTATCTGGCTCGGCGATTGGCGCAGCAACCGATTCCGATTTAGGCTGGGAGTCTGTCTGAGGCGCTTCCTCGTCGTTTGTGGTGGCAGGAGTCTCTGCAGTCTTTAGAGAAACAGAGTCATCCAAAGCAGCTATTGAGGCGGCGGGTGTCTCGGGATTACTCTCAGTGGCGTCAGATAGCTCCTTCTCCTTTTCCTTTTCAGGTGTCGCAACAGCAAACACATCATCGGGGTGCTTAGAATTGTCTGCATTGTCGGCCTTGGCCTCCACGGTTTCATCCGTAGACTCTGATACAGAGGATGCCTTTGTGGACCGGTCCGCCTCGGAGGATGCAATGACAGGACTGGTAGGATGGGAATCTGTTTGGGTCATCTCAGAAGCCTGATCTGTTGTAGGCGAAGAGGAACCTTCGAGGCCAATGGCAGAATCTGCGTTGGAAATCGATGGTGGCGCGTCGAGATCATCATCCACCGTCTCATCAGTGCCAGCAAATTCACTAGACGAAGGGGAGAGCACTTCTGGTGATAGTGGGCCGCTGGGGTCGACGGTCAAGTTCTTCTTCTTCTTCTTCTTTTCTCGGAGCTTCATGGCCTTCATCAGCCTGGCCTTTTCGGGAGACATGACGTTCTTTGAGGGCGATGGTGTCGGGACAATTGTTGCGGCAATGGAGACCCCTGAGCTCGTGGCAGGTCGAACCACTTCAATTGGCGCAATGAAGTCTTCTTCGGTAATGGACATTGTGCTAGATGCAAGGGTCTCAACGATGTCGTCTTCAGTCTGGCTGTCGTCTTCCTTCTTTCCTTTCTTAGTGCCCTTGCCAAACATCTTAATTCCAGCAGGCATCTGAGAAACAGGTCGGAAGCTACCTGCTGTGCGAGGTCGACCGTTGGAGTCGACAGATGGGCGAGGCCCTAACTTCACCTTTGGTTTGCCGTAGACGTAAGGATAGCTCATATAATCCTGCCGAGAGGACTGCGAAGACAGGCGGGGAGCGGACTCGCCTGAATTGTCGGGCGAACCGGAAAGCTCGTCGACTCCGACAAAGTTGGGCACCTCAGAGGTGGAAGATGCCGAAAACTTGGCCTCCTCGGGGGACGAGGCCAGTTCAGAGTTGAGCGTCACCGGGGCGATATCCGATGACGCCTCGTTGTCTGATTTGGGTGTGCGAGGACGATCGTCCTCATTGCCTTCCTGGCTGCGGGATTGGCGTTTGGTTGCGCGCTGCTGCTGCTCCTCCTCTTCCTCCTCGGCGATTTCAACCAGGCGCCTCCTGCGTATTGAGCTGCTAGCCGACGAGTTGGACCCCGAGGCAGCATGCAGTGAGCATGCCGCCGAAAGCTTCGTGTCCTTAAGCTCCTTTGCTGTGGTAATCTCGAACGTGGTGTCGTAGGGAGAGAAGCGCTCGCAAACGGCGTTGAAGTGGACGGCCACACGAGCTAACAAGACCGATGGTGGTTAGTTTCCAATCAGGGGCGGAAGCATGATTTGGGGCATGGCGAACCTTGAATTAGGCGAGAGCAATCCTCAGGCAAGTACTTGATCAACACGTTTCTCCTTCGATACCTTAGGAAGCCGTAGAGGGGGCTGGTCTCCTCGTACTCGGCTATTTTCGTGCGGATTTCGACGATGCCACCGGAACCGCGGCCCAGGAGGTCGATCTCATCGCGACTCGCGTACTTGAGCAGAAACCTGTACGCAGAAAGGCGCAGAGTTTAGCAGAGGAAAAAAGAGGGAGATGGAAACCGGGCGCTTCGGGTCGGGGGGGAGAGGAAGGGGATTCGTACCATCCGCCTGGTTCTGCGACTGAGGCCTGGTACGCTTCCAGGACCTTGGGATCTTCCAAGCCATTCAACGACATGACGCCTCGCCGACAGCCAGAATCAAAGGGGGGGAGAAAAGAAACGAAAAATGCCGTACGAGGCTGGGACGACGCACGACAGATGCCCGACGACGCTGTTTAAAGGAGTGACAAGTCGAAGTCGAAGGACGAAATCGACGCAAGCTGGCTGCCAACGAGGGGAGGGGGGGGACAAGTCGGGACGGGCAGCAGCAGCAAGCAGGGAGATGTTTAATTCGGGGGTTCAATTCGAGGATTGGGGATGGGGTGGGTTTGGGCGCGGGTGCGGGTGGGTGGGTGCGGGTCAGTGGTCCGGTAGCACAGATTTCAGGGGCAGGCTGCGCTGCAGGCGGGCATGGATAGCGACGACGGCAGCGGACATGGGGGATGCGATGGGGCGAGGGCGGACGGGAAGCGCGAGAGGTCGTTTGTGCCTGTCACTATTTTTGGTTGAAACGGACATGTCAACGGGGATGTTTCCCTGTCTCCCTTTGGCTCGATGATCTTGTTATTTCGTACCTCCTTTAAAGATTAAAGCATTCCATGGGCCCCAAAGCCGCACGCATGAGGACGCTGGTCGGCAGAGGGCACCCAGGCTCAGAACACAGGGGACAGAGCCAGACGGCTGGTTTCCTCTAACAAGTTAGTTTGGTCGTTCGTGTCGGAACATTGTCTTGGAACCGAGACATTATCCAGCACACAGACAGACACGGGACCATACGTTGGAGCGGAAGAGAGACACCACACGAACCAGATGCAACAAAGGGGAGCGATATTTAGAAAAAGAGGGCGCCGTTGGTCTCACTCCTGCCGGTCAAGCTTTCCTGCGAGGGGAGGGTTGCAGCGTGAGAGATACACGTGTGAGCTGATCAGTGCATGTTGAAAGCATGTGTGTGTGGAATCCAGAAGGGAAAAAGAAACGGGAAAAAGAAACAAGGGATGAAGAATGAGACTATTGCTGCCCAGGTTTTCTACAAGCTGAGGGGAGAAACGAGTCCATCATGACTACTCTTGCTCTAGATCTATTGCACTTCCACACCGGTTTTACACCCCGGCCTGTCTTCCATCCTGTTACATATACATCGTATCTCCTCCCTGTGAGACCCGGCGATATAGAAATATCGTCGAGAGTTTAAGGCAACAGCTGACTCTGCATTGTAATGTTGCATCCCGGCTGTGGCTAACAAAGGTTAAAAAAGAAAAGGGAAGGAAAAAAAGGGTGGTGGCGGCGTCTTGTTTTTTTCCACTGACGTATCCAAAGGGCTACGCCAGGGATAAGTCATTGACATCGAAACAGCCCAAAATCACAAGGGCGCGCAAGCTGACATAGGGAGGCAAAAACGAGAGCACACGAGTGGAGTTGGAATGGGATGAGAAACTCGCTCGATGGTCCAACGGTAGGAAAAGCAAGCATGAACAGGGCTGGTTGGCGATGGCAAGGCAAGCCATGGGGACGAACATCGACACCAATGCACGCATCAGCAGGTTCGCGCGCTGGAGCTAGTTCCGGGCCTCCATGGGGCTGGAACCTCTTTTGATGATGCCGCGTTTCCATATCTCGCCTCCCACTGGCGAGCGAGCATCACCATCCAACAGCGAGGATGACAGCGACAACGACGCCCTCACGCGAGCAGTGCAATTCCCCCCCGACTGTGCCGTGGTGCAACTTTCCGTCCTATCATCAAATCACACAAACCCCATCTCGGTCCCTGCTCAAAAGACCCCTGCCCATCGCGTCGTCCCTTTCCCGTCCGGGCTGGCTGGCTCGACAGGAAGCCAGGGTCGACTTGTAATAAACTCGCAGCACCAACCAGAAGGGCTGCAGGCGGCAGGGGCTGGGGTTGATTGAAGACCTCCACTCTGCTCTTGGCCGCTCCTCTTTCACACTTAATATTATGATTATCCAAGCCCGAAACGTCTTTCGCTCATGAACGCATCCAGCCTGCATGTGTCGCTATCCCGACTGCCCATCCGATCGGCTCCCCTCTCTCTCTCCACTGTAGGACGTCTGCACACTGCTGCTGCACACTGCTGCTGCTGCTGCTTCTTCCGTTACGTCTTTGGCTGCTTCTCCTTCTCCTCCAAGATGCCAGATGCCACAGCCCTTGCTAGCATAATCAACGCTGACGCCATGGACGACACAGCAAGACGGACATTGCCTACTGCAGGCTCTTGACTACTTGCCCATCAAAATGCCCAACATAGGGGGGGCGGCGGGGAAAAAAGGGTGAGCCGAACCCGAACCTGGCCCATGCGCTCTCTAGCAGGTGTCCCAAGCTCCACTGGGGGACGTATGGCGCCGGCGCTAGAAACGCCCCGGGCACTCGCTCCAGTGGCTCTTTTAATTCTGTTGTTTGAAGTGGCTTGCTGGGCACAGGACGGCCCTTGGCCTTGGCAGTCCCCCGTCGTTGATCGCTTCGTCCCATGCACGCGCTCTGCGCTTCATCTGGCTGCTGCGCGGCGGGAAGGGAGCCCATCTCGTTTTGTTTTGATTCCTTCCTGCACGCCTAAATCGGTGCGGGCGAAATGGGCTCAATTAAAGCCCCGTGCCATTCGTTTATTTTTCGACGCCAGTCCGCCCCCCCAGTCCCGCCAGACATGGACCCCTTCCAGTTCCAGCCAACCTCAACACGACCTAATCAAGCCAGCCCGTGGGACATCATTCGGTTTTCATAAACCGGCCTAACAACCACCGAGCCTCTCGCCCCCTGAGATGTGCAGAGTGCCTCTCGTAGCGTCAAACGCCTCCCCCAAATGTCCAATTCGTTGCATCGATGCCTATTCCAAATCACCAATTGTAGCCAGTCGCTTCGCTCGGCACCTCCCGCGTCTCCTCTGCGTTTCGGTCTGGACTATCTGTCACCCCCTGCGTCAGATCTTGGGCGAGAGATCTGACAGCCACTGGCGTTCGTCTCAGATTGATACAGTTTCTAAACCTCAGCAGCATCACCGCATCAATTTTTTGACACCAGTGGCCCCCAAGGAAATGACCGTCGTCACTGCGCGCGCTCCATCGCTCGCACAAAATGAGCGGGCATACGTATACTATGTACATAAATCTTCAACACCTACCCAATCGGGCAAGGCCGAAAAGTCTCCATCTTGAAGTTTACCTGCTCCTTCAATATCAACTTCTCGTGTAGCTGAGCTAGGAAATAGACTCGCCCAATCAATCACAATCATATACACGTCCCAGGTTAACCCAGCGGCGGCCGAAATGATTGGAGGGGAAAACAATGATATTCCGTCAACTGCAAATCACCCTCGCCCTTTATGTTTGGCAAGAACACCAATGAATGCAATGTATCAGATGCAGAAAAGCATAACCTGAGAGTCGCCAATACCAACCACCACCAGCGTCACCCTTGTCAACATCAACAGACTGTGTCGTACATGTACATATAAAGCTAACCTACAGGAACCTAGAGCATCATTACTGTCGCTCTTCGAGGCTCTGATCCACTGCCCAGTCTCCATCCGTGTCTGATCCCGTACCCCGCAACCGTGCACACTTCCCAACGCCGCGAAAGCGCATACTCCATGTACTTGTAGAACTAATCATGTCTTGTTTCCCTTTGCCTGCGATCCGGTCCGGCCAGGATAACCCGTCTGTTGTCACCGTCTCTTTGGTGACCCAGCGCATCGCCGTATTCCCACATGTCTAAAACAAAAAGTCCAACAGAGGCCGACACAACGGATAATCCTCAGCCTCTCAGCCCCTCCCCCTCTACCTCTCCCGCAGGGTTTGAATTGGTTGGGCATGCGCTCCTATTAAACCTTCTCAGGTGCCTTATTCTTGTCTGCCTCAGCAACCGGCTTGTCAGCTGAGGGCCCGTCCGGTTTGGGTTTCTCTTCAATGGGATCCGGCTCCTCTTCCACCACCACTTCATCCAAAGACGTGGGCACGAATTCTCCATCCGAGGGACTGCTGTTGGTAGCCGATACTCCCACGGCGGGAACGGTACCTTCGGCGATTTTCTGCTTGGTGTCGTTGACAATCTTGTCTGCCTCGCTGGCACCCTCCCCCTCAGCCACCACATCCTTGCTCTGACTTGAGTCGAGTCGAACAATCATACACGACAAGTTATCGGTGCTGAATCGGTTAAGGGCATGGTCGACAAGAAGCTTCGAGGCCACAATAGGATCCTCTATATTTCTGACCAAATCCACTGCTTCCTGATCGGTACACACATCCCAAAGCTGTCACCAGTTAGCGTTATGCATTGTAGTTGATGTGTCAAACTTACTCCGTCACAGGCAATAATAATGAATTCGTCACTATCAGGCTGGATAACAGTCTCGGTCGTGTAAGGATGGCCTGTGACGAGTTTCTTCATATAAGCATCGCCCAGAGCTCTCGTGACAGCTAAGACACCATTGACACGGTTGTTCAGGATCAAACCACCAGCGTTGGCAATTCGTTTACCCTCAACCTCATCGCTTCCTTTGTGGTCATACGACAGGCGCAAGGCTTTGCCGGCACGACACAGGATGATGCGAGCATCACCCACATTTGCCGTATACAAAACACGCTGGCGAGCAGTAGCCCTGGGCTTTGCATTGACGCTTTCGGTAGATGCGGCGGGTGTGTCGTTGTTGGAATTCGTCTCTTCAGGCTTTTCCTTTTCTGATTGCGAAGATTCGTCAGGCTTAGCGGGTTTGAGGGAGGCCGAGTCGGCAGCCGCGCGGTTGCTGATAGGTCGGTCTTCCCAGCGCAAGACAGCAACAGCAGCTGTGCAGCCGCTGTTCTTAAGCGGAAGCTTCTCCAGCTGCGCGTCGGCGGTTGTAAAGGCAAGGTCGAGCACTTCGGGTATCTGGGCACCGGGGTTCTTGCGTACAAGCTCCTCGAGAATAATATGCAGCTTCTTTCCGCACCAATCCGCGGCAAAAGTGCCTGCGTGTCCATCAAAGATGGCAAAGTAACCGTTGTCCGTTTCGACCATCTCCTGAACGGCCGAGTCGGGCTCGTCTCCCTCAGTCGCATCCTTGCCAGAAGAATCAGTCAGGGGAGGTGTCTGAACAAAGTTGTATAAAAAGGCATGTGTATCCTCCATAGTCCGGCGGCATTTCTTGTTCCTATCTTCCCAAACACCAACACGGAATGTGGACTTGGGGCCGGGCACAGATTCTCCGGCCGAGTTGTTGTGCTGACCTTGAGGCACCGCGAGAGCGGGGTCCTGCTTGCCCAGCTTCTGGAGGGGCGATTGTGAAGTCATCTCGGCAGCAACCATGCCTCGACCACCCTGGGAGAAGCTCAAGGAATTCTTGGCAGAGGCGAGCAAGCTGCTGGCCTTACTGCTGACGCTGCTACTTCTGCGCTTCTTGTCTGTTGATCCGCCTGTGTCCTGTCGGGTAGGGGGACTACCATTGCCGCTGCGCTTCTCACCACTAGCCGCCTGGTCAGTTGTCTTAATGGGAGTGGGAGCGCTAGGGCTGGTCTCTGGAGAGGGGGGCTTGTCGGACTTGGTCTCGGTCTCAGTCTTGTTGCCTGCAGAGTTTGAGCTGCCGCCAAACATTCTATTCAGCAGACTTCCCCCGGTCGAGGAGAGGCTGCGGCGCTTGTTGGTCGCCAGCTTGTGGGGAGGGAGGAGGCGACTGAAAAGGCGACGGTGTATTGATGAGGGGGGTTGAGAAGCAGGGATGCTAGGGTGTGCAGCTCTCGTCGTTGTGAGGGTCGGCGATGTCGTAATCGTTATTGAACGAAATGTGAGGCCAGCAACAGGCGACTGTTGCGGAGGCAGGAAGTGGTTCTGCTAGCTATGTCGTCGCGAGGGGCTAATCGGCGGGGTGATGATGGAATCAGGCCAACGCGAGAGTGGGCATATGGGGTGGCGCCGTTTCGTCGTCGGGGTGAACCTAGGTTGGCCTGCACAGGTCAGAATTTGCGTCTCGGACAGCGGGCCAAAGGGGTCGTGACAAAAGCAAGTGCATGGGCAAAGGAGGCTGATTGTCTGCGAGGAAGAAAGGCTGGGAGGGGCAAGCCAGATGTCGCAGCCAAGCGCGCAGCAGCCGCCGCCAACGGTCAGCACGCCCAGTGGTCAGTCGATTGCCAGGCGTGCAGCGCCGCGTCTAGCCTGCAACGATGCAGCAGCAGGTACAGGTGTCAAGGATTAAATGATTCCAGCACGAGCAACGTGGAACGGTATTGCAGAGCAGCGCAGCGGAAAGCGATGCAGGGCAAGGTAGCGTGACGTAGATGGGCGCTGGCGGGGAGGGGACAGGGCCCAGCCAAGAGGACGGACAACCAAGCTTGGGACACCACGATACACAGAGAAGCCGCGCGAGTAGAAGTGCACGGCTCGATAGAGAAGGAGGGGCATGAGGGGAGAGCTGGTGACGGCCTGCAATGGAGCATAGCATCGCATCGCATCAATGCAGCCAGGGGGGTGATCACCATTATCATCATACATACCGGGAGCCAGAAGTTGGTCAAGTTTGGCGGATGGTGGATTGGTTTGCTGCGTGGGAGCAAGCACGACAAGAGACTTGGTGGAAACAGAGCCAGGAGCTATGCCACCAGTCTGGGCGAGGGGAAGGGAGGGCAGCTAAGACACGGGAGGGCCGGAGGATGTTGTAAGTCAGAAGCGTCCAAGGTCGGGCGTCGGAGCGTAGTAGGGCGGTGGATGGACAAGTCAAGTGAGTGAAAGTGGGCTCGTGTGGAGGAACATCAGTGCCGAGTGAGCTGCGAGGGCGGCGGGACAGGCTTGCGGCTGGGGGTTTTGGGGGCTAGGCAGCTCGACTAGGCTGTGTTCGGTTTTAGGTTGGGCTGTTCATTGTCAATGAAGCTGCATGGCTGCCACACGCCCGCTGGCCTCAAGGTTATCCGTGGTTGAGGGTTGGGCAATGCTGCTTCTTCACTGGGTGCCGCAATGGTGGCCACTGGGCGTCATTGATGGCCCGGCTGGGTTCAGTGGTCAAGCGCCAGTGGAGTCGCCATCGGGATGCTGCTGTTTAGCGTCCTTCTTCAGGGCCTTGGGGCTCCGACGTCAGTGGTCAGCCAGCTCGCTGCGAGGACCTGTTCCAGAGCCAGCATGCAGCTGGCGGGCGCCTAAAGCGGGGATCTCCCTCAACAATGAAACAGAGCTGCGCCATATCCACTGGCAGCTCGAGTCGTCCAAGACCCTGACTGACGCTTCCGTCTCGTCTCATCTCATCTTCTACACGAGTTCCAGAAATAAACGTCCAGATCACAACACCTTGGATCAAATGGCCACCATCACCAATCGCTATTACCCGGTGCTTCCGGGCTGAAAGAGCAATCTGACCCCAGGCAGACACAATCATGAGGAAAAGGCTGTGTTCACTGTTCACGAAACCAGCCCAAAGTGGAAATCATGCGCATGCGTCACAACGGTCGTTTTCCGGCGTCGCATAACGCAAGCCAATCACACTTTTGCCTGCTAACGAGACCACCCCTTTGCAGAATGTATTCAATGCCATTTTTTTTTATCCTAGCATCCGAACGGGATGCTTTGCATCGAGACAGCCGCAGTAAGAGACTATTCGTGAATACTTGCCAACGCAACGAGCTGTCCCACTGAGAGCATACAGCCCATTTCTTCCCGCTTCACCTTCACACCCAATCATTGTATACCATTACTTAATAAACGTTTGTGATACCACATATACGATCCTATACGAACCCATACGACCCGTCGTCGTCATCCCGCAGCTGTATTCATCCTTTCAAGGCGGGATCGTGAGGGTCATCCGTGCCCTCTGCTTGCTATAAGCACGGGTAAGATTGGGGCACATGTCAAACATAGATTGGAGTGACATCCTCGTTGAGTCCAATTTGTCTGCTTATATGTTCCGCTTACCTTTTTGCCTCATTGGACAAATACGGGAATTTACACGATGTGTCAGCGGAAACCAGATACCTCCAAGTTGTATCCTCCAACCCTGGAATGGAAGTACTTCCCACTACACCCTATACAAGTAGTTGGCGCAGTCAAAACAAGCGCAATTTCTAAACCAAAAATAATTCTTAGATTGAAATAAAAAAGCCTGAGAGATTAACTTTAGGGCAACATACTTGTTGAGAAATTATTTTTATTTATTTTAGCAAGAAATGCAAAGATGTATGGTCTTTTTGCAGGGGTCTCATGCTGCAAAGTGTCGAGCTGACAATCATTCAAGGGTTGTATTGATAAGGACCCAAGAACGAAGAGACTCTCACATTTTCGCCCTCTATCAGAAAAACCATTCCCGCCCAGATTGAAATATTGAAACTGTGCTAATAAACAAATGTGCTCAGGACACCTCAGCGCCCATGCAAGGAATGCCAACACCCAGATATCCCATCTTAATATCGCACACAAACTCTTCTTGACTTCGCACCATTGGTCACGGTTGCGTCCATTACCCAACCTCGCCATTTATGCCTCGCGGCAGACACCCTGTCAAGATGACTTGGCACATCAATGCTTTGACCGGCCCAGCGCTCGGTTATTTCCTCAAGCTATCCAGCCTTGCTTGAAGGTCGTCATCGAGCGGGTCGCCACCTCCAACTGCCTGCGCAATCCTTCCCTCGGGCACGGTTGGGTTTCCTATTGTTGTGGGAGTTTCGCCAAGCTGGGTCTCGTCAGTCTCAATCAGCCGGCCAGGAAGATTCCGAGCAATACGCACCTGTTGGTTGAAGTCGATGCCAATCTCCTCGAGGACCTGCTCTACCACCTCATCGCCTTCTTCCTCGACACCTACGTCCATAGCATCATCCATTGCATCGTCCATTATCTCTTGTCGCTGTTCCATAATATCATTCTCCCGCTCGAATTCCATGGCAATCTTTTGGAGGGCTGGAAGGTTCATCGACTTGTTCATGCTCCCCAGCGCCATTGTCGCACCCTTCATTGCTTGCATCATTTGTTCGTTGGTCCGGTGTGTCTGTGAAACGCGATATAGTCAGTATTATTGCCTAGCAACATTTATGCGGTCCGTCTGTGCCATACCTGGAGTCGTAGGGAAATCTGCTGGAGCTGGCTGCGCATGGCGTAAAACTTCTCAACATATCGTCGAGTTCTGACCAAATCCTTCGCCTGGATCTTGCAGGCGCCCATCTGGCCATTCTTGGCGCTCGTCTTGATCTGCTGGATGAGCGTCTTCTCCTGCTTCTCCAGCTTAACGCGGGTCTGGTCGAGCTCGCGGATGGCCTTGTCAAGCATGCGCTGGTTCTTGCGCAGACGCTCCGCAGGCGTCATGCGCTTTCCGAATGCCCATTCTAGGATCTAGGCAGTTGCGAGATGGATTAGCACTCGGTGTCTCGGAGGTCAAAGCGACGTCATCGTCCTCACATTCATGGTCTGCGGGGGTGGAGGTGTCGAGAGGGGATTCGGGTGGTGAAGGGGACGGCGTTGGTTCTTGCTGCAAGTGGAGGATGCTGCTCGACGGCGGGAGACGAGAGCGTCGTGGACGGATTATGATGAGATGCGGGACCAAGGCAGCAAGAAAGCGCTGCGTTACCTTGGGATGGTGGTGAGAGAAAGCGAAGCCTGGGCCACTCAGCCGTGCCACATGCTGGCACTACGTAACCACAGCGCAGGATGTGTACTGAAAACACGCTGCACTGTACTGAGTTTAGCACTGTCCTCACTAGCCTTAGCGCCGAGGCGGCTGTCACTCGAAAACGGCTCGACCGCCATGGCATTCCTTGCCATGGTTCTTGACATGGCCGCCCGATAAGATAAAGCGAGCCCATCCGATGCTCAACCGAGCGCCCCCGCCAATCAGCACTGCGCCGCTCGATCCCGGGCCCGGCAATTTGCCGCCACTCGCCAAAAATCATGCAACCCAGATCATCATTCAAGTTTCTGGTCCCACGCTGCCCTAGCAGCTTTACCTCTATTTCTACGACATCACCGTCGCCACCCTCACCGAACGACCAAAACATGAGGTTCAACTCTTGACAAACACCATGAGCCAAGACTACTTTAACGGCAAGGGAAAGGCCCCTCTGCGCCAGGAGGCCGATTCCGATCTCGACCAAGCCAACCCGACTTCTCCGCCACCGCCCTCTGGCCGCCCAACCTACATGATTGTGGGCAACGGTTCTACCTCCGACCATGCCGCACGTCTTCAGAGCATGATCGATTCTGACTCTGGATACGGCGGAAGCATTATTTCAAATGAGGACCAACGCAACATCGCCGCCGCGAGGGCTCATGCCGTCGACATGCACCACGATCGACCCCAGTCGGGCGCCATCCACCAAATTTGGTACAATGCCCAGCGCTCTGTCCTCGGACGAGCCATCAGCAGTACCGTAGAGCTTCTGCGCGAGCTACAGGAAGTCAACATCTCGTGGCCTGCACATTATCCCTCTGTCCAGCGAGCTCGGAGGGCTTCCGACGAATCTGCTTCGTCGCGGCCCAACTTGCCCAAAACGCAGTCCTCGGCCAGTATTTCATCGTCTTCCGGCTCTCGCAACCCTATGCTCCGCCGGGCAATGACTTCTCTTGAAAGTTCTGCCGAATCAAGCCGATCTGGCGAAACCCGATCGACGCCCGAACCCCGCCTCGTTTCTCCGCAGATTTCACAGGAATTCTCCATTCTCAAATTGGACCTAAAGCTGGGAGCCTTGCATCAAGCCGAGCTCGTTCACTCACTCGAGAAAAGCTCCATTGCAGCCCTCCTTGACGGCAAAATCAACACAAGCATCAAACATCTATTTTCTCTCCGAGAGCGTATCGAAGACACCGCAAGCAAGGTCCTCATCACCGGAGATCTCAATGCCGGAAAGTCCACCTTCTGCAATGCCCTTCTGCGAAGAAAAGTTCTTCCAGAGGATCAGCAGCCGTGCACAGCCATATTTTGCGAAGTTCTCGATGCAAGGGAAAATTCTGGCATTGAGGAAGTGCACGCCGTCCACAAGGATGCCGTCTACAACAAGAACGATGAAACAACCTATGACGTATTCGGCTTGAACGAGTTGGAAGATATTGTAATTGATAGCGATTCTTACACTCAGTGCAAGATTTATGTCAAGGATCAGAGGTCCATCGATGAGTCCCTGCTCAACAACGGAGTTGTGGACATTGCTCTCATTGATGCCCCTGGTCTCAACTCGGATACTACCCAAACGACGGCCATCTTTGCCCGACAAGAGGAAATCGACGTCGTGGTATTTGTTGTCTCGGCTGCTAACCATTTCACGCAATCGGCCAAGGAGTTCATCAGGGCGGCTGCTGCCGAAAAGGCCTACATCTTTGTTGTCGTCAATGGTTTCGACAACATCAGAGACAAGAATCGGTGCAAGAAGATGATCATGGATCAGGTCGGTGCGCTGAGCCCTCGGACCGCCAAAGAATCTTCAGAACTGGTTCATTTCGTCTCCAGCAATGCTATCCCTGTTGGCCCGTCCCCTCCTGGCGGGCCCGGCGGAGGCGGCAGCGGAAGCTCCACTGGAGGAGGCGGTGGTGACCCTGGCGATGGCGACGGCAAGGGCAAAGGCAAAGATCTCGACAAGATCCGTGATTTCGGAGCCCTTGAGCAGTCGCTCAGAAGATTCGTCCTGGAAAAGCGTGCACGATCAAAGCTTGCCCCTGCCCGTACCTACCTGCTCAACATTCTCAACGATCTCCACAGCCTAGCAACAGTCAACCATGAAGTGGCCCAGTCTGAATTTGATCGAGTCACAAAGGAGCTTAGGGAGCTCGAACCTCAGTTGGAAACCAGCAGAAAGGCCCGTTCCGAGGTTAGCGAGAATGTCGACGGCAACATTGAGGAAAGCTGCCAGGATGTGTACGATCGTACTCGCACCAAGCTCAACTCGGCCATTCTCCACGCTGGTGACAACGATTACGAGATCCCATACCCCGGCTTATTCGGTGCTTTCCAGTACGCCGAAGATCTCAAGGAGGCCATGCTCTCTGACATTGCCCACTCGGTTAATGAATGCGAAGACTATGCCCGCGGCCGAACCGTCAAGGGTGTCAACACCATTAAGCAGCTCGGTATCCTGCATGTTGGTGACGAATTCCAAAACCTCCAGTTCCAACCCAACATCATGTTCCGACACAAACGAGACGCCCTTGCCCGAACCGTCGATATTCCCACGGAGCTTGTGGACTTTGTTGATTTGACTACACTGCTGCAGCACCAAGAAAAGTATGCGGGCACCGGCATGGCTCTAACCATCGCCGGCGCGGTTATTCCCAGGATGATGGGCATGACGTCTTGGGTCGACCACGCCCTTATGGCCACGCGCATTATTGGCAACGAAAACCTTCGCAAGCTGATCCTCCCCGGTATCGTCTTGGCTGGTAAGTTAATCCCGTTTGTGACTAAAATCACCCCTCGCTAACACGAACTCTAGCTGTTGCTGCATCCGCATATGTGCTCCAACAAATTCCTCACTCGCTTCCCCCACGCCTTGCCAGCAAGGTATCCGCTAAACTTGCCGAGGTGGATTACGTCCACAGCAATGCATCTCGTATCTCAAACTCGGTCCGCCGGGTTCTCCGCATTCCTGCCGATAACCTGCGTGTCGGCCTAGACAAGAGCATCAAGGACCTCAACGCCAAGCGAGACGAGACGATCAAGACCAAGGGCGAAAGTGATCGTGCCAACAAGTACTTTGCCAGTCTGATGCGCAACAGCCAGACCCAGCGCAACAACGTGGAGGCCATCGACCTGGACTCCCCGCCGCAGGGCACGCACTGAACGATGTAACGGGCACGAAGAAATGGTGACGAAGCAGCATTATTCCAGTTGACGAAAAGAGGAGGCAAAACTAGGCGTTCTGGGGCACGGTGGGCAGAGCTTGCAAAGTCGTCCATCTTCTTTTTCTTTTTTTGCGACTCAAATTCTACATAATGGGACGAACGATTTGATGTTCTCTTTCTCCATCTGGCATTGCCGGGTGCTCCCTCTCTCCCCACAATTGCAGATGCATCGCTCCAGCGACGTCTTTCTACATTGATGTTCACAGGCTTAACTTTGTAGTTTAGATAAAAGAATAAATACCACATGTTTACTTTGTACAAGGCACGGGCAACTCTCTCAAGGCATTAGTGTGATGGCATACTACGTGTATATATATACTGTTTTCCTGGCGTCACGGAGGTTTGGCATGAGCCTAGGTCTATCATGGCTCTGCGCGATTGTCTCTAGCAAAAAAAGTATCTAGTCTTGCGAAATGACCTTATACCCACATAATGTGCCGTAATCGCTCCTTTTCCTCTTCGCCTCCGAAAATAGTATCAATTCCCTCGCGAGCAAGAGCGCAGATGGCGGCGCGATCAAGGCCAAAGTACTTGGCGACAAGACGATACTCGTTGGAGAGGGGACTTCCAAAGATGCCCACGTCGTCGGTCTAACGTTTGATTCCAAATGTCAGCACACGTTTCTCCCTCGTTACTTCTTCTTACTGCTGTTTCCAAGTCGAGTAGTCATTGAGGAGGAGGGCACACTTACACCCAGCGAGATCTTGGGCCCCTTGATGTCCTTCCACTCCTTAAAGTGGTGGTCCTCGAAGCCGCCCTTGATCAGCTCGCCAATCACGTTGCAGCTCAGGCACAGCTCCAGGCCGAGCCCTCGCCTGATAATCTCCTGCTTGGCCTCGTCGTCCTCCCAGATGACGTGCCCGAGGCGGTCGGGCTGCCAGCCCAGCAAGACGTCCACCTCTTCCTTGCAGCCGTTGCCGGGCGCCTCGGCAAAGTGCACCGTGACGCGAAGGCCCTGCTTCTTGGCCTCGGTGAAGACACCCGTGAACACGGCCACCTCGCCGCCGGGTCTCGCTTTTGGGTCGCCGCACAGGTCCAGCCCGACGACGCCCCGGCTGCGGTTTGCCAGGGCCAGCTCGAGGACCGAGGCGGCCATCTCGGGCGTGTGGCGCCGGTCGACGGACAGGATGAGCCGGGCGCGGAGCTGCGGGTGCCGGGCCTCGAAGTCGGATATGGTGGAGAGGAGAGCGGCGACGTAGGCCTCGGGCGTGAGGTGCGGCGTGGCGCGCGGCGTGGTGCGCAGCTCGAGGTAGCAGACGCCGTCGTTGAGGAAGTCGGTCAAGACAGCATTTGTCGAGTACCGGACCGACTCCTCGTCGGTGAGGAGGTTGTAGATGTATTTGGTGAAGAGGGGGAAGAAGCTGTGACAAGTCAGGATATATGCAGAGAGACATACGAGAGTGGTTCGAATTGGGATAGGGAACTAGACGCCCTAGATGCCCCAACTTGCTGTCGACGTAATATAATCATCGTATCCAGCAGACTCTGCCTTTCATTCGAAAAGCAACAGGATATCATTTCAAGCACAAAACTGATGACTCACGTGTTGAGATTGTAGTCATGCTTGTCCTCTGGCATGACGACCAAGGGATCTTCGAGATCTGTTTCGCCGCTCTGCTTCTTGCGAAGCCATACTTCATGAAGCGTCCGGCGAGAGATGCTTCCTGTGAGGTGAGCATGAAGCTATGTCCTTTGTCAGTACCTACTGGTTTGTATTCCCTTCCAGCTTTGCTGTGACAACATGGTGCGGAGTGATGATAGAGAAGCGGGGTTCATGATAGGTCATCTCGAAAACATACCTCGATCTTGGGCAAAGCTACGTAGTCCATATTTGCCTCGGTCATAACCACAGAATTCTCACGCAATGGTTTATTCAAAATGAGGTTGACTGACTCAAGCTTGTCTCGGTCAAGACATTATTCAACCTAGTAGAGTACATAGTTATGCTGGCTACCCTACACTGCATTAGTATTGTGGAACCCGACAGTCCTCCGATACCCGACATTCAAACCAGCATGATAAGCTAAATACTATTCAATTATTGGATTGTATCTTTCAACTGGACTTATTCACATGGAAGTTGGGTGCTTTTCGAGCAGTGGGATTCACCTAGGGCTCCTGCATCTCAGCATTGCTAACCATGATATTATTGCCGTCGATAATTAGAAGTCCCATCAACAAACAATTAATTGTCCCAAAGTCCAATCATGTTTACATACATCAGTATACGCATAGGCTTGGCCTGAAGATATTCACAATCACCGACATAACTGAGAACACTCGCTTATGAAGAGACTTGGAGAATACAACCATACAAGGCGTAAAATTTCACATTCTATGTCATCAAAGAATCAGCGTCTAGTATGACAATATACATGTGAAGCCTCCTTTCATGGAGATGAGATCGCAGCCATTACTTGTTCCCCCTTCCCTAATACTTTACATCATAGGTACGCATGCATCCCCATTTTTGCTCCTCCCCAGTCCAACCCGTTGCATTTCATCAAAGGGGTTCATTGGCTATATGCGCCATTTCCGATTACTGTACAAGAAAGGGCTCACTGTTGGCCCATCATTACCACGCGCCATTGCAGCGCGGTGTCATGGCGTAGGCCTCTTTCGTCGAGAGGCATCTTTTCGTATATATCGATCCAGCCCTTTAGAGAGCGGGCTTGGCTTGGGTGTCGCCGATAGCGGCACCGACCATGTCGGCGGTGCTCTGCTCAGTGCCAGCTGTCAGGAGCTCACCACCAGTCTGTCGCATGTTGTACTCCTGCTCCATGGCTGTGAGCTGCTGGTCCTCGGCGAAGGACAGGGCAAAGGGAACGCCGAAGAACAGGGCGGATGTGGTGATGACCCAGGCGCCCTTGCCGCTGAAGGTAACAATGCTCCAGGCGGTGCTGGTCACGGCGTTGACACGGCTAGAGATCCAAGAGCGGGTGGTGGGGGGGACGATGTCACGGAGAGCGTATAATCGCTCCGCTAGGCTCTCGTCGGCAGGGTCGTAGTCGGACTCGTTGGAAATCTCAGACTCTGGCGGCTGAGTTAGTCCAGGCTGCAGAATGCGGCATTGGAAGCGGGGTATACGAACCAGTATCAGTGTAGTCCTCGTCATCGACATCAGGGCCGAGCTGGCTACCCTGGAAGTGCTCGTCCTCGACCTCGGTGAGAATAACCATATTGGCGGATTAAAGTTGTGCGGGGGAAAGAGAAGTTGGATGGATTGGCGTCGAAAAAAAACAATTATCTCAGTATATAGAACGAGACAAAAGAAATCGAGGGAAATTTTGACCAAGAGGGGTATCTGTGGTCAAAATCGGAGAATGGAGCTCGACTTGGTGACTTGTCGTCTTGTGAGCTTGCAAGAGGGAGCTCGAGTGCTTTAGACCGAGGTGGCCAGGCAATCGCAGCTATAGATTCGGCGAGGAGGGTGCGCAGACCAAAGAGGACCGGGGGTGGGTGAAGATTGCCGATGGAAGGGGCAATTCTCCAGATATGTCAGTGGTGGTGTTAAACTGGTGTTGGCTTTACGATGCCATCGAGTCAAATTTTTTGGCGCCCGAGGGTAGCTGCGGGAGCGCGGGAGCCTTTGGGGTTTAGCCGAAGAACTCGCTATCATCACGTGCCTGCTATTGAGCGATTGTCCAACGTCATCAGCATAAGCCCCGCTATGCGTCTCTCTGGGATGTTGTTGCATCGCTCTGATTGGAGCAGGCCCTCACTTTATTGTTGCCATTCAGATAATTATTCAGATAATATTAACTGGCTCATTTACTCAATTTAAATAAACGAAACATAATCCTATTGCGCCATGAATTACTTGGCACCGGTGGAAAGATTCTTCCCCTGATCCGTCTCGCGTTCGAAACGTAGCGCCCTAGGCTGTCAGAAGAAACTTGGTGGTACTGATTGCAGATTCCATAACTTTTTTCTCTCTCGATCAATGATATCGGGAATTTTGCCAACGGACGTTACCTCTAGGCTGGAAATATTACTGTCTGCCAGCCGGACGTAGGTACCCCCAGCTGAATCCTTTGCACTTGGTGTGGGGGAATACTGCCACCTCTCTTCGGAAGGCATTGCGAGAGCAAAGTCGAATTGGAGCGACTCCCGCCCAAGATCAAGACCAAACGCCTGCAAGATATTCTGCTCGCTAATTGGTGCGGTTAAAGCCACTAAGAACGAATCGGGATCACCTCGGCATCTTTGCCGATTAGGCAAACATCGCCACAGCCTCGATCAGCCGCACTTTTGCTTGATTTACATCATTTGACTCGCTCATACCAACAAGATTGAAACTGATCATAACACGTATTTTTTATGGTCCCCTGAACGCTCCCAAAATTTTCGTTCTCAAGGTATATCAGAGCAATCAGCTAGGCCAATGATAAGCGAAGGTCGCCTTGACGACATGGAGGAGCAGAACCGCCACCATGCTGATACAAGTTCATCACTACCTCAAAAACGGCAGAAGACGTCCCATGCTTACAGTGAAAATGGCTTGTCGTATAGTGACTACACCGTCGCTTGGATCTGCGCCTTGTACATAGAGATGGCAGCAGCTATCGCCATGCTAGATGAGCGCCATACAGGGCTACCGAGTGTTGACAATGACAACAACTCGTATCAGTTGGGACGCATCCATAAACACAATGTCGTCATCACATGCTCACCATCATATGGAACTTCTAATGCAGCAACGGTATTAGCTGATCTAAGACGGACTTTCAAGTCAATTAAAACCGGTTTGATGGTAGGAATTGGCGGTGGAGTACCGAGCAAGAACGATTTGCGCCTCGGCGATGTTGTCGTGGGAATTCGATTGATGCCATATGACCTTGGAAAAGTAATTGGTGATGGGAAAATCGAGCGAACAATCGTTCCTAGAATGCCTGCAAATGCACTCATCTCGGCAGTATCCAACTTGCGTGCAAAGCACGAACTAAAGCCAAGTCAGATACCGGATATCTTACGAGACAAAATGGAAGGACTCACCGAATATTCTCGTCCGGATACTCCAGATCGTCTCTTTGAAGCAACATGGGACCATCATGTCGAGATATCTGGATGCGATTCATGTGACCAGTCAAAGCTTGTGCCAAGGAGTATTAGACAAACAAACGACCCAAAAATACATTATGGAGCAATTGCTTCCGGAAACAAGGTTATGAAACATGGTCTCACTCGAGATAAAGTTGCCAAAGAATTGGATGTACTTTGTTTTGAAATGGAGGCTGCTGGGTTGATGGATATCCTTAGTTGTCTCCCAATTCGAGGCATTTGTGACTATGCGGACTCTCACAAATCCAAGGAATGGCAGAAATATGCTGCTGCAACGGCGGCTGCATATGCAAGTGAGCTGCTGGAGGTATTATCTGTTGGAGGAGGAGTGCCAAGACCGAAGCATTCACAAGATGCCACCAGTAAGTCAAATCAATAATCATTAAATTTTGCATTGAATACCTCACTAATGTCAATATATTAGGCCAAAGTGCATTTATGTCACAAGCTCGCCTACAAAATTTGCTAGAATCTCTGAGATTTCAGCATATCGACTCTCGCAGAAATAATATCAAGTCTGCACATACTAAAACATGCCATTGGTTTCTTGAGCTTCCCGAATACCGCGCATGGCTTGATCTCCAAAGACTAGAAGAACACAATGGTCTTTTATGGATTCGAGGAAAACCAGGCGTTGGAAAATCAACAATTATGAAGTTCATTTACTCAAAAATGAAGAAAAAGGCCCTCTTTGGTGCCATTATTGCCTCTTTCTTCTTTAATGCACGGGGCGACTATCTTGAAAAGTCAATTTCTGGCATGTACCGATCTTTATTGTTACAACTTCTTGAAGGATTTCCAGACATACAAAAGGTTTTAGATAACCCTGATCTTATTTCTCATAACCAAAATGAGTGCCCATCTCTTAATGTCTTAAAGGAATTGTTTCGAGATGCGATTTCTGCTCTTGGCAAAAAGCGCTCATTTACTTGCTTTGTTGATGCTCTTGATGAGTGCGATGAGCAGCAAGTAATGGAAATGGTCCAATACTTTGAAGAACTCACAGAACAATGCAAGATGGAGGGCATAAATGTCCGAATATGCTTCTCTAGTCGACATTACCCTTATATTGATATTCGCTTAGGACTTCGTCTTACACTAGAAGACCAGCAGGGCCACCTTAACGACTTAGATACCTATATTACAAGCCATCTTCGAATTCGAAATCGTTCTCTCACCGAAGACTTACGGCCACAAATTCTTGAGAAATCTGCAGGAGTCTTTTTATGGGTTGTCCTAGTAATTGAAATTCTCAACGAGGAGAACCGTCGTGGTCGCTTTTCTCTTCGACAGAAGCTTAAAGAAGTCCCAGCTGGCCTAAGCGAACTTTTCAAAGATATATTGATGCGCGACAATAAGAATATGGATGATCTACTTCTCTGTGTTCTTTGGATACTCTGTGCAAAACGGCCATTGAAACCAGAGGAGTTCTACCATGCCTTCTGGGCTGGCTTATGCCTAAAAAATGAGGCTGATTTTGAAATACCAGCTGTCTCGAGTTCTGATGCTGAACACTGTTTGAACAGTTGTGTTATCACGAACTCAAAAGGGCTTGCTGAAATCACAACTACGAAGCATCCAACCGTGCAATTTATCCATGAATCAGTTCGCGATTTCCTTACTAAAGACGGTGGTCTGCAAGAGCTGTGGCCAGATTTAGGATTTAATTGGGAGAGCCCGAGCCATGATAGACTCAAAGGATGCTGCAGCTTATATCTCGACCATCCATCGGTCTGTGAATCTATTAACAGTATCGAGCCGGGGAATCAGTCACGACCTGCTAGTGCAATCTTAAGGTCCTATCCATTCCTAGAATACGCCAGTCAACAAGTCTTTTACCATTCAAATCTCGCGGCAGCCACGATCCCCCAGGACGGATTTTTATCACAGTTCACCACTCGATATTGGATCAACACCAACAACCTATTTGAGAAGTTCTCTATTCGAGAATATTGCTTAAATACAAATATTCTCTACATCCTCTCAGATCTGGGATTTGCTGCACTCATACGGACCAGGCTCAAAGATGATCCATGCATCGATATACTGGGAGATAGATATAGATATCCCATCTTTGCTGCCCTGGCTAATGGGAATAAAGACGCTATTGCCGCTTTATTAGACATTCCGACAACTACTTGGAATGGAATTGACATTGCAGAGGGTTTTGAATCCAAAAAAGACTTCAAAAGCTACAAGAGCAGGACTCCTCTGTCTTGGGCGGTCCAGGGTGACCGAAAAGAATTTGCAAGGTTGCTTATTCTAAGAGGCGCAAGTCTAGACGAGGTAGATGGATATGGCCAGACACCTCTCACATCAGCCATAGTGAATGGTCGTGAGGCGATGGCTACACTCCTCATCCAACATGGAGCGGACGTTAGCATCTGCACTAGGAGCAGAGAAACACCACTCATGCTAGCCTCGCAATATGGTTACTTGGCTGTGGCTAAACTCCTTATTGAGAGAAAGGCAGACATCAACATTTGCGGGAAAGGTGATAAAATGGCCCTACATCTAGCTTTGGAGGAAAACCATGAAGCAGTGGCCAATCTCCTTATTGAAAGTGGCGCAGAAATCGACGCCATAAGCAACGCTCCTCAAATAATACCCCTACTCTACTCTCTTGAAAAAGGGTTTGAGTCGACGGCAAGACTACTTATTGAGAAAGGGGCCAGCGCCAAAGTTTCGGTTTTGACAGCTTTGTTGAAGGGCTACGAGACAGTCGCCAATGTCCTGATCGAAAGGGGAGTAGATGCCGATATCCTTGGGATGTACGACTCAAAGCACCTCTTCCAAGCTCTCCGGTGCCGTTTTGATTCAACTGCAAAACTATTGATCGACAGAGGAGCGGACATTAACGCTGTCGAAATAGACAAAACTCCTCTCGTGGTAGCGCTGGAAAGTGGCTGCGAGAGGACAGCAAAGCTACTCATTGAGAATGGAGCCAATGTCAAGGCCGGTGGGAAGAACGGGTTCACGGCCCTCCATCTAGCCTCAGCAAAGGATTTCCAGGCGGTAGTAAGGCTGCTAATTGAAAAGGGAGTGGATATAAATGCTCGTAATGGGGACGGCTCAACACCGCTTCATCTAGCATTACGAGAGAATCGCGTAGAAATGGCGCATTTTCTTGTCAACAAAGGATCAGACGTCAATGCTGAGGATACGGAGAGCGTAACGCCCCTCCATCTAGCCTTATCCGAGTCAGTGGCAAGTCTTCTAATTGATAGGGGGGCACGTATCAATACCCGTGATGCAAACGGTTTGACCCCTCTATATCTGGCCCTCGAAGCATCTTGCGAGCCGGTGGCAAAGCTCCTGATAGCCAAGGGTGCAGATATCAATCATGATGATGTAACTGAGTCAACACCGCTCCATCTAGCTTTGAGGGAATCTTGCAAGGAGGTGGCAAACCTCTTGATCGCTAAGGGGGCAGACATTCATCGCCTGGATAAATACTTGTCAACGCCTCTTCATATAGCTTTGGATAAAAAGGAGGAATTGATCGCAAGGCTTTTGATCGACAATGGAGCATGCGTCAATGGCTATGATGGAAAGGGTGCAACACCACTTTATATTGCCCTAAGAAATGGCTGTGAGGCATTATCAAGGCGCTTGATTAACGAAGGAGCAGAAGTTAATGCTCCTGATAAAATGAACCGGTACCATGCTGAACAAAGGGGTTGGACGCCACTGCATCTGGCTTTGCTCAACGGCTGGCAGGGTTTGGCTGAGCTTGCAATTGATAAGGGGGCAAACGTTGACGCACGAACTAGAACAGGACTAACACCTCTTCACCTGGCCTCAAATTGCGAGGCGATTGCAGAGGTTTTGATCCATAAGGGAGCAGATGTTAATGCCCGTGACATCAAAGACCGGACGCCCCTCTCCTTGACCTTGGATTGCGATGCACTGGCAAAGGTTCTACTCACTGAGGGAGAAGGTATTCAAAATATTGGTGTACGTGATAAAACGCGTCTCTGCACAGCGTTACAACAACGGCGCGATGCGGTAGCACGTGTTCTTATCAATAACGGCGCTGTGTATTAAAGTAGAATAGCTAAGTGGCTTAAAAGGAGGAAGAATAATACTTGAATGCTATAAGTATTAACTATTTGTGATTAGCCGAGTGTTTTTTGGACTCTGCGCAAGATACCAATGGACGTTTGGTGTATAAACAAGAATTCTCCTTTCAACTACAGCACAGGCATAGATGATCAGGTATTCCCTTCGAGGCCCTAGGGGAAATAGCTGAAAAGCCCCTTCACACTACCTTTTCTCCCATGAATTGGTGGCCGTGCAATATTAAGTTGATAGCGGCGAAACTACACGACGCATCACACCACCGACAAAAGCCTTCAAAGCTGAATTTATATTAGACTAATATAAAAAGATAAAATCTTTTTTAAAACGTAAATTATTATACAAATCAATTAGTAATTTAGTTAAAGTAGTGAATACAGCATGCGGATGTTTTAATATTGGCGAAAACATTCTATCGCCCTAGGATAGAGTGCGATTTTAACATGCACGTGATGGGGCCAAGAACTCGAGGCATGGTGTTGGTCAGGTAAAAAGACGGTCTGGTCCAGAGGGCCGAATACCCGCATTACGGCTGAATCTTGACGTTGTTGCTTTAACTCAGATAGGTATTCAGAGACAGCCAAGAACGTGGTTTTGTCCCATTGACAAGTAAACGCTGAATCTAGGGACCCGTTGCAAGTTGACTTGCATCGTAGACCCAGTCATGATTTCAATCATTCCGTTTACCGCACCCCGATATAAGCTTGTTCCGACGCTCAACCAAGCACATACGACCATAGCTCTCAGAAAATACGGGATCCCGTCCGCTCTCCCATAGTCAAGCTGAGAAGCGGTGAATTAGTACTCGGGTCGGTGACGACCGGGGAATCCTCGCTGTTGTATGTTTTTTGCTCCGCTCCGCTTTATTTTTGTCCGACTCCGCACAGGATACTCATGGATGTGTGTGTAAACAAAAATTCTTCAACATAGACGTAGATGATCAGATATTTCCTTCGAGGTCTTAGAGGAAATAGCTGAAAACCCCCTTCAAACCACTTTTTCCACATGAATTGGTGGCCGAGATTATCGTGCAGTATTAGGTTGATAGCGTCGAAACTACACGGCGCATCACACCACCGACAAAGTCTTGGAGAATTCTGCCCGTGTTTCATGCCAATCGCATTATACTCTCTTCGCTGATCAGGGTGTTCAAAATCTTCTTCTCAAAACTCTAAGGTTGAAGAAAGGCCAAAGTGGTTGCATACGCTTTCCAGACACCCCAGGGGGGTTCATGTGCATTACAACAACAATTGGATTGGATCTTTGCCAATTAGACTTACCAAGGTCCATGAAAGCTAATATAACAATCATCCCAGCTTAAAAACGCTGCCGATATTCTCACAAACCCAATTTTTCATCAGGCAAGTACAGAACCGAATTTGACTCTTTTTTTTTTGACAAGGTTCCCACTTGCGCCACGAGAAGAAAATGTCTGGTAATGGTTTCTACCTGGCTGGCTGGCCCGGTAGAAATATTCAGCGAGCACCTCGATGGCATCTGGGCCATGGTTTAAATAAAATACGAAGTAGCCCACAAACAGGTTTCTCCGTTACCAACTCATCAACCTCGTCGCCTACCCCAATTATCAACTGTTGTGTACAGGCCAGCAACCATGGGACCCTGGCCTTCCAGACCTATGAGCAGGCTCAAGCCTGGGTGCTGGACTCGCCAGGCCTTTGACCTCAACAGGCACCTGGGACAGACTGACAATACCCCTCAGCTGGTCACCGCCTTCTTCCATGGCGAGGCCGTGGACTGCGATTGCGCCACCATGGGCTTGTGCATGCCGGGCGAGCCCCCCGTGCCGCCCTTGCAAGAATTCGCGGCGGACCAGAGAATCTATCCAAGCATGGGAGACAAGCCGCCGCCGGAACCGCTTCCGTATCCCGTGATAGCGGGAAGCCATACCTTCCGGCCGGCCGGCGCGCACAGCCAGCCCTTTGGCGTTCCATCCGGGTCCCCTCACGACATGAACAGCCCGTGGGGGTATGGCAAGAAGCTCAAGAGAGGCCTCGAGTCCCTGAACGGCACCGGCGACAACAACGCCGAGTGGGATTCCGGACCCGCCAAGTTCGTCCCGCCGGAGTGGGCGTTTCCCCAGGCCGTCGTCCGAGCATTCAACGCTCTGGAACCCAGCCAGCAGGAAGCCATCGTGCGCAAGTGGCCAGCGTTCGAGCCGGTCGTGAAGAATCTCCGGAAGAACTTCGACGTTCGCACGCAGGAGCTGGACCCGCGTCCCGTCATGGCAGTCCTCCTTGCCGATCCCCAAGGGCCCGGCGGCGACGTTGTCCGGCTCATGGACAGGAAGTGGGCCAACTTTGTCGTGCAGTGCGCGTGGCAGTCGTTCACCAAGTACGCGCCTGCCATCCGGCTGGAGCTCAAGAAGCTCGCGCAGCTCAACCGCGAGGCGGACCAGATGAGGGAGCAGGAAAAGCAGACGCTGGTGGATGCGAGGATTCAGCTGAGAGAAGACCTTAAAAATCAGGAGGCGGATTTCATGAAGAGGCGGACGGGCGTGATACAAGACCTCGACAAGGTACTTGATGAGAAGTTCCCAGACGTGGTCATCCATGAAGCTCCGAAAGATGAACCAGAAGCGAGGCCGCAGAAGACACCCGACGAGCTGGCACAGCAGTACCTCGATCTCTTTGTGCACTTTCAGGATGCTTGGAAGGCCCACCTCCCTTCGAACCTCTCTCTGTGGCCTCGGGAGAACCACAAGTTCATGATTCCCCAAGACGACGACCGGGGCGTCTCCAAGCAGACCAAGGCCAAGTTCCTGGTTCCCCGGTTCATCGAGGTAGCCATGAGCAATGTGCAGCACGAAAATGCCAGCTTCGTCGCCGACATCGACGACAGCGTCGCCTCAGTCTATCAGCAGCTCGACATGTTTGCCAACACCAACCCGTACCTCAAGTCGCTCGAGATCCGCAGGACGCTGGCTGATCAAGAATACCAGCTCGACTGGAGCAAGCAGGCGCTGATGACCGTGCTTAACGAGACAATGCCGCAGCTGCAACTTACAATGAGTTTCTTTGCACTCACTATGTGGACTGGCTTGGGTAGTTATTGATGAATCATGATGGGGTTTCTTTCCATGTTTTTTTTTCTGCGTTTGACAATCCAATTGCTTTCATATTGATCAATTTACCTGTTTTCAATCATTTACTCATCCTTGTGATAATGAGTGAAAAAAAAAATTTACATTCGCCTGTCGTGTAAGACGGATGTGTGCGTGCATGTCTTTGCCTGGCTACCAGAGGCGGCGCTAGCGTGGATGGCGTTGACAAACAGATATCAGAACACATAGTCGCCAACGCAGAGCCCCTCCCCAACTACAACGTGGATCCAGGTACAATAGAGGCCGGTTGTAAATAAACAAAGCTACACTTTGCCGCATTCACCATTGAGGTTTTGTTCCCCAAACCCAATCACCAATGCATGGAGGAGAACATGAACATGTAAGAGGCTGGCTGGTCAACGTGGTGCCTCGAGCAATCTCCAAGCCGTGCTCGAGTTAATTCCACTCGCAGACGATTCATCTTGTTCCCTTTTCACCTTGAGAATTCCTAGTTGCTCACATGACGCATACCCTGGCCGTTAGGGGTCCAGGTCCCCCGCAACGGCCTGTCGCTGCAATCCAAAAATGGAATAGGCATTGGAGCGCGACGACGGCACTGGCGAAATTAGAAAGGGGCGTGTTCAAATGTTGAGACACAAAAATGGGAGCATGAGGGGGGAGTGTTGTTGAGCTTTCGTCTTTTTGCAAAGCGCTGATGTGTTGCTGTCGACTCGCCGTTGCTTTTCCTGTCGCAGCATGTAAGACAACGGCGCTAATACGTAATAGCCAGGGCACGTCTGCGCAACCACCTGACCCACGATGGATCCCCCAATGTCGCCTCCGCATCCAAAGGTAATTAGACATTGGACATCGTGACCGCTTCAGCCATATTGCATCCTGGCTCTCTGAAGCAAAAATACGGGCGGTGGAGGCCAAGCTCCGGAAGGGATGGTTACGCATCGTGGCCATTTGCGAGCACCAACCCCATGATCACCCAGGGAAAGCTCATGAAGACTCATCTGCCGAATCTGTGTCCCCACCGGGGGGAATATGGAAAGGGGGCCCGTGGAAAGGGCTGGAGACGACCCGTGGGAAAACCGCCGATTGGGCGATCCTCGCTTCCGCAGTGCGAGGCCCAGCCGCCAAGCTGGCTCCAGAACATTCAAGGAATGTCGTCTGAACTCTGGCAGCTTGTGGGTAGCAATGATGCCACGAGTTGCCTCCCGCTGTGTAATACGAATAGTCTCGACTCGGTTATCCGGACGAAAAAAAGAAGTCATTCATTGCGTCACCTCACACATTTCGTCATGGGATTATCATGTGCAGGGAGATAATGCACATTGACTGAATTGGTCTTATTCGCAACTTTGTATTGGTACGAGTGCGTTTGTGGTGTGGACGAGGCCATCCGCACGTCAAGTCTTGAAGCCACCCTAGAGCCTCTGGTGTCATAGAGCAGCAGCACAAGACGTGCGGGCCAGCGGAGGGAGGGTTGCATCTGCCTGGTGCCCGTGACGATCAGGCTTAGGCTCATAGTACATACACCCACCAAGCAAATGCTGTGTGGGCTGCGCATTGTGCCCCTGATTGACACTCGAGGTTAATTATTTCTCGTCAGGAACAGTTGTTGTCAATTCTCAATTTGACCAGTCTTCCCGAGTCCCCGCCCGCCAACACTAAGCAAAACGCACCGAGTCACATTCTCAAAAGTGCTTGGCTAGCACGTGTACATGTCGTTGGTTTGCGTGCAGACGGACCGGCAGGGGGCCCGTCGATGTTGACAGGTCTGAATGGGATGGCGAAGGTGTGCGCTGCAGCCAGCCAGCGTCTGTTGCGCCTCCGGGTGGCCGCCCCGGTGGCCTCAATCAACTTGCGCTGTCCACCGTCCCTCACCGCAACAAACGCCCCGGCCAAGAGGGCCAAAACGGCGGGGTCGGTAGGGTGAGTAAAGGGGGAAAGGTGCAACCCCATCTCAATCGAGGTGCCCTTTCGGGAGCCATTGAGGATCCTCGCGAGGGCATCGTGATCATGCACGCCTACGACCTGACGCCCGGATGTGGTTGGGATTGGGGATTAGGGAATTAGGAAAGCGGCATGGCTTGCCTCATCGTTACATTGGGTCGATGTACTTGAAAAACTAGATGGCGTCGTCGTCTTGTTTTGGCATCAAGTCGCGGAGCCAGCCCCGGAGGCCGGCAGCACAGTTTGGCCGGCAGTGGGCCGCCGACTCCACCCTGGGGCGTTCGAGCGGGCGCTCGATGCCTCCCGGTCGTGTTTGTGCTTGGCCGTACTGGACCTCCTACCTGGGCCTGCTTCAGTGGTGTTTGTAGTAGACAGTAGTGTCCTGAGCGAGTCTGGCTTGGTCTTGTGCGGCGCCCTGAGGGGCCCCTCGCCGGGCCACTTGGGAGAGTCGCCTGGGAAAACTCTTCCCCCAGCATTCCACTTCGGGGCAACTCAAAGGGTGCGCCGGTTGGACGCCAGCAAGGTGTCGTTATCTATACATCGAGTACGTACCTGTGGTGGACATCCAAACTTCCTCTATGCATCCGTCTGCTATACTACATCAAGACAGTTTTTATCACGCCTTGTTTCCAATTGAAGCATCTTTCCGTCACAAGCCGGCTGGTACGTACCTGCGATGACAAGGAAAATCCGAAATAGCAAAGGAAAAAAAAGAGGACCTGCAGCAGACGGCCCTGGGTACCTGTTGCACCGCCCACCGCCTATGCCGAGAATTGCCTGCGTTTGCTTGGAGCATGCGTGGTATTGGTTGCGCGGCTGAACTGATCCTTGCCCACGTCAAAAGGTACCAGCCAGGCCAGGTACACCGCACCGTATGTACACTAGGTACATCATGTTCCGCGCGCCGAAACAAGATCGGGACCGGGGCGCGGGTGCGGATGTGTTCAGCACATCGTGTGGCGGTGCGTATTTGAAGTCATGATCGTGGAAATTGTGTGTCTGGTGGGTATCACAGGACGCGCTGCTCGGCTTAAGGGGACGAATCCTGCATGCGCCTGGGTTGCCGAGCGGCCGCCAGACGAATTGGTTCGAGTTGGGCGCAGGAGCAGCTCTACGGCGTTGTTGAGCTGTGATGGCATCATGGAAGCACGAGGATCACGATGCTGGAACCCCGGATTTCGGGCCTCACATTACATAAGGCCTAAGGCTTGGGAGGGAATGGAGGGTGGCAGTGGTATTTTGGTGGTGGCAGGTGGCAGGTGAGGTGCCCTGTCCAGTGGCAAAGGCAGAGCCAGCGCCAGCGCCAAAGCCAGAGGCGAACACAAGGGCAGGCCCAGTTACCAAGGCAGGTGGACAAGTGCTGTGGCACCTCCCGCCTTTGCCTGTCCTGTGCGCCTGTCGTGCTCCATTTGGTGTGCAAATCCGCAAAGGGGGTTCAAAAATAGAAGTTTGGACGGGAAGCGAGCCGACTCTCTTCAGATGGAGGGGGGAAACACGATGGCGGGGTAGCGCAGGCAGGTCTGCCCTGCCGAACCGATACGGAAGGCGCGTGGAGACTGGCGACCAGGTACGAGTTGGGTTGTGGCCAAGTTTCTCACGACTGCTGATGCGCATGCATTCACGGCTCCTCGGCGTGTCTGGCGCGCCGGCATACGGATAGGGAGCACGGAGAATGCAGTCCATGGTCTGGGTTCACCAAGTCTGCCCTGGTGAGACTGGCAGTGCCTCGGCAGCACGCCCATTCCAGCCTTCTGGCTAAGGACCGGCCGAGATGTCACCATCTGACTGTGCTCTGTGCCACGGCCAAACAGTGGGCACGGGTGAGACCGTCTGTGCCTGCGACTGGCGCTGCGAAGAGTCGCTGCCAGATCCCACACTGCTGGGTCAGATCGATTGTCGATTGTGCATTCCCCAGTTCAGCCCCTCCTCCTCCCTCCTGTGGCAGCCCAGCTCTGTGTCTGCGTGGCTGGAGCGCCGTGCTTGCTTCTGTGCGCCGCCTGCCACGAGGGAACAAGTGAAAAAGGGGGGCCAATCGGTTCAACTGGCACTGCATTACCACGACCAATCCCTGAGATGCATTCTTATCATTGTTACCGCCTTGTCTGGCAATGACGGCCGTCGTCGACTTGCAGATGCAAAAAAAACCTGATCGTAGATTTTTTTCCCTTTCTCACCCCTGCTCCTGATCCGCTCCCTTACGTTTCTATTCCTCCCTATGCTATGTTGCTTGCTGGCTTGGGCGTTATTTTGACCCCAAGGGGAAAACGACAGCTCAACTGACCGACCCTGCTACGCACACACCACCTGGCTGTCCCGCTCTGGGTTATTTTTTTTTTCTGTCGCCCTCGTGACGCCTTAACGGCGCCCGCCTCCCAGCACCGGATGCGGGGTGCAGGGAAGATTTGGTAATGGAGCGAGGCCCATGACAAACCAGAGGGGCCACGAGACTGAAGGGGGCATCAACAAGGCAAGTCCGGGGGGCGTGAAATGCCCTGGTCTGGGGGCGTGTTGAAGCATGCATGTATAGGATTGCGTTGTCCTGTAGAATGGGGCAGCTCGCGATGGAATCTCATGGGGAAAGGCAAGGAAGAATTAAGAAAAAAAGGGGTGGGATGGCATCAGCACAGTACAAACCCGGGGATTACGGGGACCTGGACGAGTCGGGAGGTCCCGTGGCTGTCACGAATGCTGCACGATCAAGTAAACTGGGGGTAATGAAAACATGGGGAACGATTCAACGGAGCCCGTGGCCTACGGCCGAGCGGGTCTGCTTGGTCTGCTGGATGGCATTGTCTCGCTCACGGTTACACGTCCCCCCCAACAGAGCGGGACAGAGTTTTGCTTCTGGACAATCGAAGGAAACCTGGGGGTAATGGAAATATCATCATCATGGATCTTTGGGGCTGGGGAAACCTTTTTCGGGGGCACCGGGCCCTCCGCTGAGTGGGTCGCCGGGGCAGCCCCGGGGGTCCTGGTGAGCGAGGACGCCGGAGGCGGGTGCCGGGCCCCGTGGCAGTGGCCCAGAGATGCGCACGCCTGGGGATGAGGGGACTTGGCGTATGGGGAAGTATGGGTGTGGGTGAGTGAGATGGCATGTTTCTGCTATTGTTTGAGAAGATCGCAGCCCAATCAATGTGCAAAATTTTCGCAACCGAGTGGCCCCCGCCTGAGCTCGTGCAACCCCCCCCTCCGCAACCTAGTTCCTAAAATTCTTCACCTACGTCGACCGTGCCTTACCGAACAGACTTGGGCCATGCACTAATGAGACCTGGACATTGTGTCATCCATCGGTGGCATTATACTGTGCTGGAGTTCCATATTTGCGCAACTAATAAACATGCACTTTCTGCTTTTTCCAAGTTACAAATACGTAAGTACACGTTTCAATGGGGCTCCAGTTTGGGCAACTTACGCAACTAGTTGGTTACACCATTGTGCTGTAGGATAGGGTAGGTTGGCACTGTGATCCATGCGGCCCCGCGTTCGTGTTGGGGATGGGCCCGTAGCTCCCAGCAAAAGTTGGGGTGTAGGTAGCTGCGAGCAATGGCAAGCAATAGCAGCTCCTGGGGGGGCAATTGGCCCTAGCGAATTGCTTTGCTTTCGCCTTGGTTCCCGCTTCCAGCTGGTCCGTCCGGTCGCGGTGAGGCGAGGCGAGACGAATCGCAATCTGCACTTGGGGTGCTCGTGATCCAAGGTCAGGCTGGTCGGAACTCTCGGTGAGGGTCCCAATTCCATCCAGTCTCGGTCAGGTGAGCAGTCTGCTGGGCCTCGCAGACACCGTCTCTAGTTCTCAGCCACTAACACCTCTCAAGCGCTTCCCCGGGCGTTTGATTAGCGCCCGGCGGGAACGTGTCCGGCCACAGGACAGTGTATTCGTCGCGGGACATGCACCCCCCAGGATTTGCCAGCCGTCCCGTAGGCGTTGGCGCCTTCTTCACGGGCGGATGCGTGATTGTGCATGCTGGTCGCAGAAATTGTCTTACACACAGAACTGCTGCTGACACACAATTATGCCTGCTTTTGACAGGAGAGGTACTTGGCACCGGTCTCTCTGTTTGGGTTGGCGGGGCACAATTTCATGACGTTTTGTCTGGAAGTGCGCCAGCAGCGGCCTTGGCAATGCAGCACACAAGCGTGGACGAATCATCAATTCCCTCTGGCCTTTCTTGGCGTGCGAGACCATTCGAGTTGGGATGAATCGCCATAAGCTGGTCAGCGGAAAGGATTCCACATGATGGCACCGTAATCTTCTGTGTGTACGGTGAAGGCACATACGGGTGGGCCTCCGTGCAGGCTTTGCGTAAGTTGCGAGAAAAAACTTGAAACGGTAGGATCTGCATGTCAAGAAGACTTTTTGGCGATGACTCGCAGCCAGCGAGGTGAGGTTGACCAGCACAATTGCACCATTTTCCATCCAGACCGTTGAGTGACCGATTGGGTTAGCGGTGGAGCTGGGTTGGACGCCGTGCATATGCTCCGTCCAACTCGCAGCAAACGGAGGCTCAAGAGTAAATAGAGACCTGTGCCGACCTGGGGATTGTGACCTGCCCTGTGCCAACCAGGAAAACCCGGGGTTCCGCACAGGGCACACATGACTGCAGTTGCCGGCACCGTAATTCCTGCACTGTGGTGCACGGTAGAGTTGTGAAATGCACAGACGGCATCAGATACGATTCCTCCACAATTGCGAATAGAATTCCACAGTGGAGAGCGAGTGGGGACTGATTGCGAAATAGACAGCAGGCATGAGAAACCAGTGCAACAGAAAAAAAAATAGAGTCAGAAACTAAGCCGCCAGTTGCCCAGCACCTGACAGGAAAAAAAAAGGAGTCCAAAAAAAAAAAAAAAAAAAAAAAAAGAGGATCAAGCAGAGCCTCGAATAACCGGACCCCGGCAGGGCATCCTGCTCCACTCAACTGGGGACACTGGAGAGGGAAAATGGAGAGCAACACTCTTTGCAACAGCTTGTTCCTGGCAGGAACCGGGCGCTCGGGCCACGTAGCCTTCCCCTTGAGGCTTAGGACGGGGGCGCTATTGGGTAATCAATTGGACATTTTCCTGCGCTGACTGAGGTCATGATCACCAAGTTTCCCCGCTGGGCCCTGCTTCTCGACTCTTCTGACTGGGGCAAGTGCCGGGGCGCGCGCCAGGGATGGACGGTGATGGACCGACCGGGCCGGTGATCACGACGGTACTCAAGGTACTCTGTACAGTTGTGAGCGTCGTGTTGCTTTTCTGGCCTTTTTATGCACCTGTTTCTTTGTGCGTATTGTGTTGCTAGTGATTAACCCGTCAGCTAGCCAGGAGGCCACTCTCTAATCAGATCGAGACGCGGTTGGTTTGGAGGCGGCAAGTTGAAGCAATTGTTTGCACCGTCCTGTCTGTGTGCTTGTTTGTCTTTTGCAATTTGCACACAGCGCACTCGCACGGCAGAGGCCTCGATTTGCCATTGAGCACGAGCCAGGAAAAAAAGTCCACGGTACCGACCACAGGCGCCCTGCCAGTTGCGCGGTCACTGTAGACGGTACGGGGTACCGCTCCCACAGTACCTTCGTGGGCCCCGTCAAGCATCCAGCCTCCAGCACCGCAGGGGAGCCCCACTGGGACGGGGGTGTGAAGGTGTAGGAGGGTGTAGGAGGGTGTAGGGTGTAGGTTGTAGGTGAGCGGCAAGGAGAGTGGCCAACGTGACGAGCGTCTGAAAGTGAATGAAGTCGACCACGAGCGACATTGGATTGGAACTTGAGAGGTACTGCACACAGTACGTACCTGGGGCCTGGTTTTTTCGCCATTGTCGCGGCAGGTAGGTACGTACTTTGACCTCCTGTCACATGTACCGCCCCATGTAGCTCCGTACCCTTTTCTTTTCTCCCAGCAAAAGCAGACACGCAGTCACACTCAAGGCCCAGGAGTATTTAAAGCTTCCATCGCCAGGTCCTCAAAGCGATTGCCTTGATAGTATGGCTCGTTAAAGCTTCCGACTCACCTTTTGTCTCGTCTTTACAAAAGACCTCTCCCCTCCCCTCTTCTCTCCTCCTCCACTGCTTGCGTCTAAGCGGCATCTCATCTCACATCTCACCTCCTTTCCCGTCTCACCCTCCAACAAAAACAAGTTCTGCCGTATCAAGAGAGTTTTCCTTATCTCTCTCTTGAACCCGGGTTCTCCGCCAGTTTCTATTTACGACAGGGCTGACTTGCATGGCTGTGCTGAGTTCGCACCACGGAACCAACGCCAGCTAAGCTGTGCTAATCAAGAATAAAAGTTTGGACATTCTGGAACGCTTGCTAGCTTCCCGCACTGAATCACGTCTCGAACCTCAGAAAACCACAGAAGACATCTCTGTTGCAGTTTTCGCTCTTCTACCTATTTAAACTCTTGCACAATTCATCACATCTTTTTTTGTGCCCCGCCAATCGTCTTCATACGAGGCCTCGGCGTCACCGACTTACACACACCATAGCATCATCGCTGCGGTTGCATCACAGCACAAAATTACCCCTGCTCGTACACGAGTGCCACTGCAGGTTTTATCCCAAGACAATTCTCCCCTGAATTGATCGACTGCGGCTAGTTTCGCATCGCATAAACGCACACCGGTAAGTCGCGGATACCTACCTTCTGTTATCGCTCCCTCAGCCCGCCCCTCTATTTGCCTTATCGCAACTTGGACCCCTTTGTGGCTCCCAGCCCCGTTGCCAAAAATGGATCATGAGAGATACGAGAGGCTGCTGAACCGGCCCGGCGGTGAATACCGCCGTCGTCACCGGGGTCTGGATTATTGGTTCCCGCCCTTATCAGTGTCTCAAGATAAGCACCTTGCTTGCTTGCAGCCATCTGCCGGTGTTCTTTGAGTGTTCGCCGCAGCAACCCACTTTGAGCCGGCCCTGCAACCCTGCCTTTTGGCTGTTCAGGTCCGATCTGGTGGCGCTCGCTGGCACCGTGGTTCCGCCTCGTGAGCCGTGGCTGCGCCCGTCTGATGGTCAGCACCCGGTATCAAAGCGGCTGTTATTGAGTCACTGCACTGGACCGAATCTCGTTTTACCGTATCAAAGGTGACGACATGGGCGGCTCTTATCAGGACTCTTCTTTTGAAGAGTCTTGGCCACCATGTATATAACCCGGTGGCGGCTGCTCGTCCTCTCTCATCTCATCATCCATTACACGTTAATTCCGTTTCGTTTATTCCATATCCCTTCCACGCCTGCAACGGCATCTCCTTCAAGATGCTGGCTGTTCAAAGTCCCACGACTAACATTCCGCCTCTGGACAGCTTTCCCGAATATACAGATCCTCTTGAAGAATTTCCACCCATCATGAGTGCACCTCTCGCAAAGCCTCTGGCCGGTGTTCAGGCCGAGGATGCCAGCCGTGGCCCTTCTCCCCAGCCCACGCACTTCAGCGTTCCTTTGAACGGCATCCAGGGCGGCAACGGCCACCGCATTCTTCGCAAGGGCACCATTGGCTACATTGCCCCCGAGTTCAAGGGCAAGGTTGAGCAGATCAAGTCTGGTGAGTTTCTATCCAATCCGAATTATTGACGACCTTGCTGACTCTCAATTAGTCAAGGAGATCATCCTACAAGCTGGCTTCATTCCCCAGTCCCAGGTTGATGAGCAGGTAGAATACTTCTACGAGAAGCTCGGCATTGATGACGTCTACTTCCACATTGAGACCCCCACTGTCATCGCCAGCCATGTCACATCACTATACGCCGCAAAGGTTGCTGCCTTTGCCCGTGAGGACAAGCAGGAGGAGATCCGCCTCGACATGGAGGCGAGCGACCACGCCATCTACATCGACACCAGCACTCCTGGCCAGACCAACCTGGGTGGTCCCCGATATGAGGAGCGCCTTGAGGCCAAGTACATTGACCACAATGGCAAGAGCAAGTACCGTGTCGAGACTTTCCGATCTCCCGCCGCTCTTGGCAACAGCCCTTCATCCAAGGCCTCTCTCCGATGCTACTTCGTCTACCAGTGCCAGTTCCTGACTGCCCCTGAGAACGTCGACCCTAGCGAAACCCGCCTCGAGCTCATTGCCGATCTGGGCTTCCTCCAGAAGGCCACTGCCAACACCAAGCAGATTTACCAGGAGATTATCGAGCTTGCTGTGAAGCGAGCTGGTCCCGTCATTGAGGTCTTCGACATTGAGGACAGTGCCGAGAAGCGCATGGTTGTTGCCTTCCGCTCTCGTACCGCCCACGGTCTCTTCTCCGCCCTCAGTGATCTCTACCACTACTACGGAGTTACCAGCTCCCGAAAGTACTTGGAGCAGTTCTCCAACGGCATCACAGTCATGAGTGTGTACCTTAAGCCCGCCATGACCCTCGACTCCGAGTTCCCCCCCTGGGAGCACTCCATCAGCCAGATTGCCAAGGAGGTCTCTCTCCTCTACTGTCTCCCCCACAACAAGTTCCACGACCTGTTCCTCACTGGCCAGCTGAGTCTCCAGGAGTCCGTCTACGCCCACTCCGCCTGGGTGTTTGTCCAGCACTTCCTCAACCGTCTCGGACCCGAGTACAAGTCCCTGTCGGAGATCCTCGACCCCGGCAACAACGCCCAGGCCGCCCTTCTCTCTAACCTCAAGCGCCGTCTCCGCTCTGAGACCTTCACCCCCGACTACATCTACGAGATCATCCAGAACTACCCCGGCCTCGTCCGAGCCCTTTACGCCTCGTTTGCTAACGTCCACCTGGCCAAGGACCCCGAGTTTGCTGAGCAGCTTGTTTCTTCCAGCTCATCTGTCGAGATTCTCTCGGATGATGCTCTTAAGGACAAGATCTCCAAGAATGTCAGCAACGAGCACGAGGAGATGGTTCTCACTGCTTTCCGTGTCTTCAACAACGCCATCCTGAAGACCAACTACTTCACTCCCACCAAGGTCGCCCTGAGCTTCCGTCTCGACCCTAGCTTCCTCCCCGAGGTCGAGTACCCCAAGCGCCTTTACGGTATGTTCCTTGTTATCAGCTCCGAGTCGCGTGGTTTCCACCTCCGATTCAAGGACATTTCTCGTGGTGGTATCCGTATCGTCAAGTCTCGCAGCAAGGAGGCTTACAGCATCAACGCCCGCAACCTCTTCGATGAGAACTACGGCCTTGCCAGCACCCAGCAGCGTAAGAACAAGGATATTCCTGAGGGTGGTTCCAAGGGTGTCATTCTCCTCGACCCCAAGCAGCAGGATCGCCAGCGCGAGGCTTTCGAGAAGTACATTGACAGTATTCTCGACCTTCTCCTGCCTGCCCAGACCCCTGGTATCAAGAACCCTCTTGTCGACCTTTACGGCAAGGAGGAGATTATCTTCATGGGTCCCGATGAGAACACTGCTGATCTCGTCGACTGGGCCACCGAGCACGCCCGTGTTCGTGGTGCCCCCTGGTGGAAGTCTTTCTTCACCGGCAAGTCTCCCAAGCTGGGTGGTATCCCCCACGACACCTACGGCATGACTACCCTGTCCGTCCGCGAGTACGTCAAGGGTATCTACCGAAAGCTCAACCTTGACCCCTCTACCATCCGCAAGATGCAGACTGGTGGTCCCGATGGTGATCTGGGTAGCAACGAGATCAAGCTGGGCAACGAGAAGTACACTGCTATTGTTGATGGCTCTGGTGTCCTGGTCGACCCCAACGGCCTTGACCGCGATGAGCTTCTCCGCCTCGCCCACAAGCGTGCCATGATCATTGAGTACGACGTCTCCAAGCTTTCCAAGGAAGGTTACCGCGTCCTTTGCGACGACAACAACATCACTCTGCCCACTGGTGAGGTGATCAGCAACGGAACCTCCTTCCGAAACACCTTCCACCTCCGAGACACTGGCGCCGTCGACGCCTTTGTTCCTTGCGGTGGTCGCCCTGCCTCCATCGATCTCATCACCGTCAACCGCCTTATCAAGGATGGCAAGAGTGTCATCCCCTACCTGGTTGAGGGTGCTAACCTGTTCATCACTCAGGAGGCCAAGCTCCGCCTCGAGGAGGCCGGCTGCATTCTCTACAAGGATGCTTCCGCCAACAAGGGAGGTGTGACTTCGTCCTCTCTTGAGGTCCTTGCCTCTCTGTCCTTTGACGATGCCGGCTTCATTGAGAACATGTGCATTGGTGCTGATGGCCAGGCTCCTCAGTTCTACAAGGACTACGTCAAGCAGGTGCAGCTCAAGATCCAGGACAACGCCCGTCTCGAGTTTGAGGCCATCTGGCGTGAGCACGAGGAGACCGGTATCGCTCGATCCGTCCTCTCCGACAAGCTCTCCGTTGCTATTACCGACCTGGATGAGAAGCTCCAGCACTCTGACCTCTGGGACAACGAGAAGATCCGTCTTTCTGTCCTCAAGGATGCTCTTCCCAACCTCCTTTTGGATAAGATCGGCCTCGAGACGATGGTCTCCCGCATTCCTGATTCCTACCTCCGCAGCATCTTCGGCTCCTACCTTGCCAGCCGCTTCGTGTATGAGTTTGGTAGCAGCCCCAGCCAGTTTGCCTTCTACGACTTGTAAGTTTAACCCGAAACCCTCCTACCGGAAAAGCAAATGCTAACTAATTGAAACAGTATGTCGAAGCGCATGGCTCAGATCAACGCCTAAAGAGATTCCTCAACGAACATTCTAGAGTGGCGAGAGATTGGTTTTTTCTTGTTTTCGAGCATAGCCTGTTTTGCTTTCAGAAATGTCCTCCTATGTAGGAGATGAGCATTGTTATGGTGTGATTTTCAGCATTGGGTCTTGCCCTGGCGTGGGCCGCATTTGGGAACGATTTTTGGGATGGTTAAAGAAAAGCCGAAAAGACTGCGTCTACGTAGTCGACTAATGAAATGAGACATACTTTCTACGTTGAACTAAATTGCCATGATTCCATCCTTGATTGTAACGGATATGCTTCTTCCCGTGAACTTCGCCATATGAATCCTGGTCACCATAACTCTAATACCAAAAGCAAAAACAACCGTGACACATTCTATGAGGTTAGGTGAATACATTCATTTGGGCATTGCTCTTCCTTGATCGGGCTAGAAGTGCTGATGTGTATCGTCTTTTTGCAGTGCTCCTATGCAATAGTGTCGAACTGACCACCATTCGAACACTGTATCGTACTTGTGCTTCATGACCTAGAGCAGAGCATCGTGAGCTGACGCCGACCAAGCATCGTGTGAAACAGACGAATACCTTGGCGTAAAGTGTACGTTTATTTGTCACGGCGTGGGATGAAGAATGCAAATGGAAACGGAATGAGTGGACCGGACGTCCAGACTACATGGGTTGATTTAGGTTTGCAGGAGGTTCCGGTAGCAGACTTCCGTGGTGAGGCTGGCCGGACGGCTCGGATGGTTCACGGCACCGGGGTAGGCCTGACTGGGATGCGAGATGGGGCTCCGTGTATCAGCAGCATGAGGAATGAGGTTTGTTTCATTAGCATTGCGGGTATCGGAGACGAATCGGACAGGCCATGTGATGAATATTCTGGAATGCGGGATGGCAGATGGATGGATCCGGACGGGATCAAGGGGGATCGAATGACGGCATGGGAGTGAGTCAATGGCGCTACGAGAAGGGCAGGTGTATCGCGAGGACGTGAGGAAGCACCGCCTTGGAGTTTGCATCATTACTAAGGTGACTTGAGCCGCTGAAGCCAACTTACGTGATAAAAATCTTGGGGTGGTGCACGAGGACGGTTAGCGGCTCGTATCTCTAGCCTGATCCGGTGGGGAGACCTAGATCCCTCGATCACTTGTACTTGCTTTTTTTTTTCTGGATTGGTCACATTTTTGTTTTGTTTTTCGTACGCCGTATACACAATCTGTACCTTAATATGGATGCTGTGTGTATTTTTAGCCATTTGTCTGTGATTGTGTTGACTCGGTACACGACCTGTATCAGGTTGGAAGGGTTGGCCAAAAAAAGACATCAAACACGGCTGGAAGCAGTAAAAGCTACGACTAAGAGAGACAAAGGGGACAGGCACAAAAAAAACAGGGAGACTGAACCACCGGCCTATGCGTCCAGCGAATATAGGCAGAGTGGATGCACCTGAGAGAAAGTAATTCCAAGCTGAGGGTGGCTTAATATATGGTGTCATGGAAGGCGTCGTACAAGCGCTGGGCTTGGGTTGGGGGCGTTAATGGGGTAATAGTTATAGCACGGAGGCTTCTAAAATAGAAGCCCACGTTGTCTCTGCCATGCGAGAGGGCCGCTGACAAGGGTGTGGCGGGCTGATTGGGCGGGTGGCCCGAGTTCGATGCAGATGGCGTGGCACTGCAAGCGTGGGCTAACCCGGCGTAAGCGTGTGCGTCGCGCGTCGAGCATGAGAACAATCAATCTAGCGTCAGAAAAGGCTTTAACACGGGTACTAAAGGTGAAGGATTCAGGTGTGGTGATCGAGATTTTGCTACCAGAGTATCGTGTCGCTGGCGTTCGTTGGGTCGAGGTAATGGTAGATGGCAGATGCTGGCCGCACGTCGGGGGCACAGTGAGGAATGGGTACGCGTTTCATCCTCCAGAGTTAAAGTGGCTACATTAGTCCGCCGCTTGCTTGACGCGGTGAGTGAGCACTTGCGGCCAGCCAGCCACGACCGCGCAGGTGAGCACGCATACGGCCACGCACCGCCTGAGGGCCGGCTTGGGAACCGTCAGCAAGCCCGCTCCGCATGTCCAAACGTCCAATGCCCCAGGGCTTGTCGGGTACGTAGCAATGGTTGCTATAGAGTTCAGAAGCCATGGGGTTTGGTGATTAGAACCATCGTCAACTTATTGCCGAGTGACATGGAAAGTGGGCGGGGAGATGGGACATGTTGGGTGCCCAGCCGTGTTCCAGGCGTGTCCCATGCATGCAGCCAATCAGGGACGTCCCCTATCGCGTCTCAGCGTTTCAGGCGTTTTGGGGCGGCCTCGTTCCCCGGCACCAACCACGAGGTTGCAGGCCCTGGGGCCGCTACGCGAGCAGGGGACAGGGGTCTGTGTTTTGGGAGGGCCAAAGGGGTCGACCCGGGGATGCTAATAAGGCTTTCCCGAGGGAAACCCGTGGCGACAGAGTCAACAGTCGGGTCGGCGACTGGGGGGGCATTGAATAAGCGCATGCCACTGTTAAAAGCAATTGTCTACTCTACACAGCCCACGCTCGAATTGGGGTTGGGCTGCGATGCATCTTGTCTTGTTTCCCCTCTTTACTGAGACAAAACGTGACACCGGGATGTGTCAATGGTGCTTGGTGGGAAAAAAAGGAAAGGAAGAGGCCGTTTTGTAACCGAGAGACATACAATAAGGTAGATGCAGATAGAAGACAAGCAGAGTGAGCAGTCAGATGCACGAACACGTCGGACACCTTTGTTTTTTTTTTTCTTTCCCTCTCTGCCCGAGTTTCACCTTTTCCTACTCCTCTGCTCCAAAAAATTCTCCTTCCTTTCCTTTCACACTCGTGCCAGATTTTGCTTCGCTTTGCCTCCGATTGATTACCCACCCCCGATGAAGCATTGAGTCGGCATGGCAATACAGTCCACTCGAACCCATACGACCTGCTAAACCATCTAATTAGCCGTCACGAGCACCCAAACAACACCCCGGCGCTTTTCTTTTGGCCCCTATACAATCCCTCGCTATCCCAAATTTTCCTTCTCCTCTTGACACCTCTCGGTCCTCAGCCATTGCTCCTTTCACCTGTCCGTTCCCTTCGACTTCTTGGTCCGGCGCTGGGCTACTTCCTCCGTCCTGGATTCATGGCCTAATTAATGACCTGACCTACGCCCGCCTCCACTTTATTTATTTTTGTCCCCCAACTTTCTGACCAGCTCCCCCCGAGGATCAAAACTTCCTTCAAAGGTTCCAGAATCCAAGAGCCACAGAAGAGCCAGGGACGATCCTGTTTAGCCTCTGACGCTGGGAAGCCTCGTCGGCCACCTTCTCCTTTTAGATTTCCGTCTACTTTTCATCCCGTTCTACTTGGACGTTGTTTTTCTGCAGATCTCGTCACTCACTCAAGCCGCCGCCACTGCTGGCACTCCCCGCCACCGAAACGCTCGCCCGCTGCCACAGCTTACTACGATCTTTTCTAACCCACCAAAACACCGATAACGGTCCCGTTCCTTACAATAGATTGCTGCTTCCCGCGAATAGGGGTACGCGCTGCGAGCAAGCCGTTTGAACCAGGGCCCCGACAGGAACAGACCTGGTCAACTCAAAAAAGGGGTGGCACTAGAGGCTGGCTTCAGCTTCATTTTTTTCCCCTGTTACTTTCCCGTTAGATCCCTTTGCCCTGGCTTGAGCACGACCCTCGTCCCCTGGCGGCCCCAGTGGAGATCGGATCCAGGTTGGGTGGCCCGAAACGAAACTTGGACCATCCCTCTCGTCGACCAAAGGCGCCAGCAAACAAGGCGTCAATAGCGAACTCGCACGGGACCAGGACATCGGCCCAAGAAATAATTCGCCCAATACCAAAAACAAACCAAAAGATAGAAAATAGCGAGGCAAGACGCCAACACGACGATCGCTTGCTAGCCTCGTCTCTCCTTTCCCTTTCCTTCCCTTCTGCATCCCGCTGCTGTGGTCCAGGTAGTGCGCAGCACAATCTCACCCAGACGCCCACGCACGCACGAACACGGCCCGCGTCCCCGAGCCCGAGCCCGAGCCCGAGACCTTGGCCATTGCTGATCGACCTACCTGCGGCGAGCTGAATGTTCGTTTGCTTTGCCTGTTGTGGCCGGCCACCAGGTTTTTCGAGCAGCACCAGTCGCATCAAGCGAAGGTCTCGACCTTTTTGCATGCCATAATTGCACAGTCGCTCATTGAACGAGGCTGCGAGGTAGGCGAGGCAACCAACGAAAGAAACAAGTCACAATTCAATTCGGCTCTCCCGCACTCCCGCACCCACTGCCACCCTCTTTCGAGGCACAAGACGCAGGCACAAAGCAAGGCACAAGGACGACACAAGTTCCACCACTCCCACACACGCCCCCTTCGATCCCGTCCAAGCGAACCCCGACCAGATCTCACACATTAAAAAAAAAAGTTATCCAGGCTTCACCCAGCGAGAGATTCCCGCTCTCGCCTCCCCAGGGTGCTCCCAGCTATCCGTGGCCGGTGCCAGTTCGCGTGAGCTTCTGTCCAGGGTCCTCGTGGCCTTCTCGCCCAACACCCTCGCAGATCTGCGCCGCTATTCTTATTCACCATGACACGACCAACCATTGTCCGCGCTGGTATGTTTCCCTGTTTTCCCAATCTTCTGCGCCTCCTGAGAGTGCAAATCACTGCATACCTCCCTTGTCGACCCAGTAGAGCGTTCTGCCTTGAACCGTCCTGTCACTTTTTCTTTTTCCTTTTTGGCATTTGCTTCCCTCTCGCCATCTCATCTCGCCTGCCGCCCCTCTGCCTCTACATCCACCCCGTCATCCATCCCCTTCCCTCGACCCTTTTTTCCCTCTTTTTCTTTCTTACCTTACTACAACGGCCGCTCACTCATCAAGACGAGCCATCCATCGTTTTACTGTACTGTCCTTCCCTTTGTTCCTGTGTCACACTGCCCGACCGCCCCTGGCCCTGTGCGCTGCGCCGCTCTCTACCGCATCCACTCTTTTTTAGCTTCCATTAATCCTCTGCTCCTTTTGAAACGGGGCGTGCTGAAGCACTCTACATCGCGATACACTGCATTCCAACCACCCAACTTTATTGCCTTTTGTTATTCTTCCTTTTGCTCCTCAACCTTGCATCGTCTTGCAACCTGACGCTCCCTTAACAAACTATCGAACTAACCCATTGGCTTTCCTTTTCGCCCGCGTGCAGACACGATCGACCTGCAAGATCCCGTCGCTCCTTCAGCACAAGACCACTCCAGGAGCCGCCTGGCCAACCCATCCAATTCCAACCTGCTCGCACCCCACCAGGCCGAGACCATCCGCGAGGTCACAAACGACGCTACAGACGAGCAGAGTCGGTCCCCGCGTATCTCGTGGGACGACGGCGAAGGTGTCGGTGATAGTGACATTCACCGATTTGCAGAAGACCTGGTCGCCGGACCAACCCACAAGCACGACGACGAACACTCCAAGATGTCGCACGAGGACCCTTTGTCGCAGAATGGAGGCATCTCCTCCTCCGATGAGGGGGAGCTCGATGGCGATGACGACCTCGATGATGACCTGATGGACAAGATTTCGAGTTCGCCCTCGATTGAAGATGGTGGGTGCTACCCTGCCTTGCCGCCGATGGCATGGCCACGACGAGTTTCCTCTCTCCCCTTCGCCCTCAGAAACACTTCACACAACACAGCCGGCTCGAGTGGCCAGAGGCCCCCTTCACCGCACCCAAACACACTCCAGCACGTATCAAGTCACAGCACACAGCCACAGCTCCCGCGGGCACTGCCCATGACACCCAATCATCATCATCTTCGTGGTGAGTATAGACAGCACGACCCCACCGAGCCCGAAACCGGTGCAGATCACGACGCCGATCTCGACGAACGTTTCGACGACAAGTGTAGCGGTAGGAATGGCGTACGCGGGGTGGAGAACAGCGGCCGAGGAGGTTAGAAGCCCCTTGTGCCAGAAGCTATTGCGACCAAGGGACACAAATTGACGATGGATATGATGGACGACGATGACGACGCGTTTTACGACTGCAGCGAGACCATAGAACTCTCCGACGACGAGACTATCGACCGATGCAAATCTGCTGTACCTGGCGCTTACGACGACGACCTGTCGCTGACGATACCCTACGAGGAATCCCTCGAAGATGATGATGACTCCGACCTCTCCATTCCTGATGACCCAAACTACATTGACTCCGGCTGGGCGGCAGAATGCTTACATGACATAGAGGACATCGATTTCGAGTTTGTGTACGCGCTTCACACATTCGTAGCCACAGTCGAGGGTCAAGCAAATGCGACCAAGGGTGACACCATGGTCCTACTTGACGACAGCAACAGCTACTGGTGGCTGGTCAGAGTGGTCAAGGACAGCAGCATCGGTGAGTCTGAGACATGGCACGAGACATCCTTGTGTTCATTTCGACTGATCAGGAAAATGCAGGATACCTACCAGCCGAACATATCGAGACGCCGACAGAGCGACTAGCACGGTTGAACAAGCACCGTAATGTTGACGTAGGACAGGCCCTGGTCTCGGTAATACCTGTACCAGCTAACATTTCGGCAGTTATCAGCGACCATGCTGGGAGACCAGCAGGAGAAGAAGAACCCAACTTTTAAATCAGCCATTCGTTTAAAGCGCAAGACTGTTGCCTTCGCGCCACCCACATATGTGGATTATTCCGATTTTGATGACTATTCGTCTGACGAGGAGGACTTGGACGAGTTGTTTGCTGGCCACAGCTCAGTATCAGCACAAAGCTCGAAGCAGCAACAAGAAGAGGAAGAGAAGAAGGAGCAGAAGGCACAGCAGCAACAGCAACAAAAGGCAACAATACAGGCTGTTGTGGAAGATGACAAGGTAGAAGAGAGCGCCAAGGTGGAGCCTCTGAAGCCCCGACCGTCTAGGGAGGTCAAACTGATGGAGCCTACCAAGGTCGAGACGGTAGTGGAAGAGGACGAGGAGAGGAGCAGTGAAGATATTCTTCTGGACCCCAAACCTGATGGTCCTAGCAGGTCACGGAATGGAACAGTCCGAAACACCGACTCGTTCTTCAAGGATGAGACCGTTGAAACCAAGAAGATTACTCTCACACCAAACCTGCTGCGGGATGACAACGAGCCCCGGCCATCGACAGACTCGATTACAATGAAGGACGGCAAGGGAAGACCGAGCCTAGAAAGAGAGCTCATGTCAGATAAGGAGAAGAAGAAGCTCAGGGAGAAGGAACGAAAAGAGAAGGAGAAAGAAAGGGAGAGGGAGAAGGATAAAAAGCCCAGCGCCATCCGAAGCTTCTTTTCTCGAAAGGAGAAGAAGAAGTCTGTTGACGAAGATGACGAGTCGTTTGGCAAGAGGTCAATGGACATCCAGGGCGAACCCACAGGCCGAAACAGCGAGTCACCCTCACTCGAGGAGCAGGCGTCCGACAAGCTGCAACGGAGCCCGAGCAAGCTCCAGAAGCAGATGGCGAGGACAGAGCCCTCGCCAACGCGGAGGGGATCAGGAGGCCAGTCTGGACCCTCACCGACAATGGAGCTGGCAGCCTACCTCAACGAGTCTAGGACAAACGATGTGTCGAACGTGCCGCCAGCAACCATGCGTATTGTGGATTCGGAGACCAACGAGACCCAAGAGATCCCGTCCCACCAGGCCAACATGGTACGGGAGCGATCAGCATCGGCTGCGGGTCAACGGGAAGACAAGTCGGGCGCGTCCAAGGGGCTGCACCGCAGCGCCAGCGCCGGAACAGAGGCGACAAAGGCGCAGAAGCCAAACAGGCAACGATCCCGGACGGATCCTGGCGATTTGTCCGAGGAAGACAACAAGGCACAAGCTGGATCGCGGACGCCTTCAGAAGCGAGCCCAGCTCAAATTGCTGGAGCATTCCCCGGTGCCGACGCCTCAGCGGGTATCGATGCTGTCGCGACGAGGGGTCAACGACAAGACAGCCTTTCGGAATCACCTGTGCAAGTATCGCCGGTCAACGCATCGCAGCCTCCAGCACTCGAGGTGGATACATCGTCTCAAGAAGGCCGATCGTCTGAGGAGGTACCATCGCCGGAGCTGCTACAGGGAGACGAGATGTCCAAAGATAGCGGATCGACCCGCAGCGGAAAGGAGCCTACCTGGGATGATGAGAAGCTGCGTGCGTTCTTTGACGAGGGTGATCATGTTCGGGACCTGCTCGTGGTGGTATACGACAAGTCGGACATGGAGCCAGTTAAGGAGCACCCGGTTGTCAACGGACTATTCCGAGAACAGAATGCCAAACTGGCTGAAATTACCACTGTAAGTCAATTCCTCTGCACTGTCGTGACGTGGAACAAAGCTAACGCGATGCTGCAGCAACTGGACAACATGCTAGGAGATTGGCTGGCTAGGAAGCAGCGTCTCAGAGGCAGTCTATAGACTGGGAGAGGTAATACCAAAATATCATATATATACATAGGGGATGGGCAAGGCCAAGGGAGAAGAAGATACATAGAGCCGAGCAACGGAGAGAGGGTGATGGGACTACGGGTGCATTTGGCGACCGGGCGTCGGCCTCGTGGTGACGGTGGCTTGATTGCTTTCTTGGAACGAATGACTTTGATTATCTTATGGGAAGAATAGGCATGCGGGTTCTGGACACGACCGGCAGATACCTTCATGTTAGGCTATAGGAGGCAGGCGTCTTATGGAAGATCCTCGTCGGGGGAAGGGGTTCTGATGAAAACGAACCCCGGACCTCTGATTTTATTTTGTTTGATTCCCGGAAAGTCATTTCATTTTTTTTTTTTTTGGAGTCGATTGCGGAAGCATTGTTTGTTTTGTGAGGGACATGTGTGAGGAGTCAGTTGGAGGGCCAGGGAGGAATCTAACCGGGTCTCTGGACAGACAATGGGTGGAGGCTAGGGGGAAGCTAGGTTGAGGATACAAATCAAAAACGAATGCCGTTGAACTTGGGCGTGAGAAGAAGCAATGTGACGCATGTGCCGTGGCGAATGCCGGAGCTTTCAGCATTCCCCCGACCAGGTTGGGAATCGACATCTCTGCTCGATTCGTGTCGGGCTTGAGAGATCGTCGGATCGGGTCCCTCTTGGTCCCTCTTGGTCCCATCCACTATGATTTTGGGTCCGGGTTAATGCCTGTCACCATTGGGCTGCTTCGTTTTTCCAGAATCCGGGGCGGCCAGAGTGGACTTGGAAGTGGACGCGACGGTGGGAAACGAGGTGCAGCGATTGGCGGTTTCACGTGCAAAGCTTGAGCCAGCACTCAACAGCACAGCTTTTTTTTTTTCAAGCCGGGACCCAGCCACATGGCTTTAATTTTTTCTGATCTGTCCTACGCGTGCCGTGTGGTGCGGCCAAAGAGAATCCAGGAATGGATGCAGTGGGCAAAGAGGGCACTATGTTGATGCAATGCGACGTCCGTGTGCCGGAGCCAAGTCATACTCGCAGATAAGAGAGCGGCCCATCCATCGATCGTCATGGCGGCGACGGGCCACGGCGACAAGCTCTCTCTCGGGCTGGCGACACCAACAAAACACGTCGGCGGCCCCCCCAGACTCAGCCAGGCCCAAGACCCAGACCCCGTATTGTTTATAGTGGACGCGTGTTTTTGGTGTGGGTGGCCCCCCGCTCAGGTTGTCTGGTTGCTATGCACCCACTTTCACTTTTGGCTCGAGTCGCTGCGGTGCTGGTTGCGGCATAGGCGGGAAAACACCTTTTCGGGGGGCTTTCCGTTGACAGGTACCGTGTCTCGTCGTGTCGCTGAGGGATGGGAGGGGAGGGAGGGACCTCGGTCCGTGGCATGGGCGCCGGGAGCCGGCCAATGGGGGGCAGCAGATCGGGGAGTTTTGCCCTTGGGGAACGTCTGCTCAGGGGGTGTGGTGTGCCGGTGGTGCCCCTGGCCACAGGGCCTTGGCCCAAGTGAGAGCTGTACGGGATGGTAGGTAGCAGGCAGGGCAGAGAGCTCCCTCAGCTCCGTGTCAGCTCTGCTTGGGCTCGGTGTGTCGTGCTGCCTCCCCTCCCCCTTGGCCTTGGCCCCCCCGTTCTGGACGACTGTCTCTGTCTCTGCTGTCGCGGGGGGTCAATAACGGGGGTGCAGCTCGCTACAATTGGGTATATAATTCTTGCGTCGGGGCAATCGCTGCCATTCTTGCGCCACCGATCCGCGACGGCTTCGTCGATGCTGGAAGGCCTCAAATTGGACGTGCTGCATTCTTAGCTCCCCCCGTCCTCAGCTCTGTACCTTGTCCACCCTGCAGCGAGTGGGCCCGGTGGTGGCAGCTCGGCTCCAGCAGCGCGCCCACTGAAAGGTAGGTACGGCGCCCCGTCCAGCAGCCCAGCCCAGCAGCCCAGCAGCCCACGCACGCCGAGCACCTTGGCCACCGGGCCAATCAGCGCGGCGGCCGGCCGTCGAGGCGCCTCCGGGGTGAGCTGAGAGGGTCGCTCGCCGGACGCTGGGCTGGGCTCATCTCATCTCCCACACACGCCCCCCGGTCGCCTGTCCTTGTCCCCCAAACAATCAACACACCAACCACCGCCCAACCCCAAACCACTCCACCCACTCCTCTCTCCCTCTCGCTCTCAATCCTCCATCTCCATCATCACCACCTGCACTCACGGCCGTAAGTATTTCCTCCTCCACCAGCCTGTGGCTTACCCTGTACCCTCTGCGGAGCCCTCATCCCCCAGCTCCAACTCCAACTCCAACTCCAACTCCAAGGCGAGGCACCACGAAGCAGGTATTCCGCCATCACCACCTCTCCCCCAGCCACCTCCCGTTCCCTCCCCTCCCACGCCGAACCTCGTCCTCCATCATCGCCCGTGGGTAAACAAACCCATTGGCCGACCAACTCGGAGAGCCTCAATTGGTCCGACCCACACTCGTCTCACCTCACCGGACTCTCCCTCTCTCCCTCCCTTGCCAACCCGAATACTCTCTTCGCCATCATCGCTGCTCTCTGCCTGCCCATCGCCGCCGACCCGTCTGTGCGACCTTGCTGACCAGCCAAGTGACCCGACCACACAGGCCGTCCCGTTGGCGCGTGTTTTTTTTTCTCGCTCTCCAAAACCGCACCACGTTGATGACGCCGCCGCGTTGATCCCGACGACGATTCCCGACGAGGACGAACTGTCAAAAGGCGACCACGACTAAGACGCGCGCTCCGCCTTTGTTTACCGTGACGATCACCGAATCTCGATCCAACCTCGTCAGGCCGAGCTAAGCGAAAAAAGCCGACCCCGTCCAAGCTTTCCTGCTCCACGGCGAGAGACGCGCGCAACTCTTTTCCCCAACTAGCCGATTCACTCGCAAAAGCTTCGCAATCATGGGCGTAAAATTCGACGAGACCATCCACAGGATGCAGGACAAGGTGCACGATGCTACCGAGAAGGTCGCCGGCATGCTCGACAAGGCCGAGGCCGGCGAGATCCCCGGTACCAAGGGCCACCACCCCGTCGCCGATGTCATTGGCACCGCCATCACTGGTGGCATGGGCAATGCCGGCACCAAGGGCTACCTTGCCGTACGTTGATTCCAATTCCCAAAGTTCTCGTCTTGCGCGTCGTGTCTTTTCCGCGATCGCGACTCCCGTGGCGATCGGCTCAGACGCCGCGTAGGGACTTTGACGAGGGTGTTCTCACGGGCGACGAACCCGACTAACTTTTTGCGACAGGCCTACATCAAGGAGCTCGAGGAGAACCCTCTGCGCACCAAGATGCTGACTTCCGGTACTCTTGCTGGTGCCCAGGAGCTGATTGCTTCGTGGCTCGCCAAGGACCGCAACAAGCACGGCAACTACTTCACTGCCCGTGTTCCCAAGATGGCCGCCTACGGTGCTCTCGTTAGCGCTCCCATCGGCCACTTCCTCATCTGGGCTCTCCAGAAGACCTTCAAGGGCCGCACCAGCCTCAAGGCCAAGATTCTGCAGATTCTTGTCAGCAACCTTATTGTACGTGATATCCCGTTTCTTTACTTTGTCCATTTCAAGAAAAGCGTAGGAGGATGTGGATGGAGGAATCGAAAGAGAGGGACAAGAAGGAGATTCGAGAAAGAGCTCTTGAAGCGAATTGCAAACCCAATGGGGGGATATCGCACTTTGGACAAGACTTGAATAGTGGTCAATTTGAGGCACAACTCGAACTGAACTCAATGGCTAACAAACTTTTGCAGATTGCGCCCATCCAAAACAGCGTCTACCTTGTCGCCATGGCGCTCATTGCTGGTGCTCGCACCTACCACCAGGTCCGCGCCACCGTCAAGGTCGGCTTCTGGAAGGTCATGAAGGTGTCCTGGATCACCTCCCCCATCTGCCTTGCCTTTGCGCAGAAGTTCCTCCCCGACCAGCTCTGGGTCCCCTTCTTCAACATTGTTAGCTTCGTCATTGGCACCTACATCAACACTGTCACCAAGAAGAAGCGCCTCGCCGCTCTCCGCAAGAAGCACTTCGGTGACGGCCGCGACTCTGGCCGAGACAGCCGGGAGTACCGCGATCCCCGCGACCCGCGTGGTCCCGCCAGCGTGGCCCCCAGCCGCCCCGAGGACTACCCTCCTAAGGACTACCCTTCCAAGGATTACCCTCCCAAGGACTACCCCCCGAAGGACTACACCCCCATCGGCGGCAACCCCAATTATTAAACCCCTCTCGCGCTGATGGGGGAGCCTGACTCGGATTCACCGAAGGAGCCTGGATAGTAATGCAGGAGCTAGGGGAGAAGAGCCGGGCGCTGTAGTATAATGGGGAGACGGAAGCCTCTTAGGGTGCTAAAAAGAGACGGGAATGGGGCGGTGAGACTGAAGCAGCTCGGACAGCGGCGGACCTCGACAAGTATATACCCCAGATCTTAGGGGAGGACTGGTGCGCGTGCGAGTCAAGGCTATTTGACGTACGTATCTACGGAAGACAGAAGGAGGCGGAAGAATTTGGGAGTCGCGTTGTGTCCGAGCTGCGTCTTGTTGCGTGGTGTCTGGTGCACGCGAAGGGAGCAATGGTTACTTTGTATGTTTTGTGTGGGCTGCTGGTTAATGAAATGAAACTAGTATTTACTCCTTGTTTTTTGATCTAAGCATCTCTTTTTTCTTCTTCGACCTCTTAGATGCGCACGCACTGTAAAGAGATGGAAAGCTGTAGTTGTGTGGTGTTGCTTTTGGTCCGCTGTAGGTTGCAGATTCAACTCTAAAGTCTATGGTTATATTGCGTAAACTTGAGCCCTAGTTTGAGCTCAACCTCGGGGTTCTATATCTATCAAAGAGTTGACCGTCTATTTCTCCCACGCCCTCTCTCTTATTTGCCTGTGCGGCTCAGCCTTGTTCGAAATGTGTCGAAACGATCCGGACAATTCGGTTGGCTAAGATGTGACATGCTTTGTCGTTTCCATTGGCGTTTTGTTTTTTTGGGTTGAGTTGGCATAAACCATCCCCCCCACCTGTTCGAGGGGGGGCTTTGCTCTGACCAAGCGCAATCTATCTGAAGGGCTGAGAACTAGGTAGTCCCTGGGACCTTGTTCAGAGGGAGGGCCCAATCTCCCGCTATTCGCAGCTGTTAAACTCTAGAGCCAACTCGTTGACCTTCCAGAGGCAACACGGGCGCTGGTATTCATTCACTCATTCGTTTTGGCACTTCTTCACTTGCTTCTCTCTCTCAGGCAGTGTCTCAGCCAGCCTCGTCAACGGCCGCCGTCTCTGCGACGTCCATCTCGGCCATGAAGCCAGGGCTCCAGTACTCCCACTCGCCGCCCTTGGCCTGCTTGTCCACCCACAGCATGCCCTCGGCGACGAGGTCGTCGATGATGGTCTGGGCGCGAGCGCGCTCCCACCCCAGGTTGTCCCGCAGCATGCCGACGCTCACGTAGCCCAGGACCTGGACGGCCTCGACGGCGGCGGCCTGGTCGCTGCTCAGCTCGCGGGGCACGCTGCGGACGTACTCGCGGCGGCCGACCTTGACGACGGCGTACGCCCCGCCCAGGGGCGCCAGGGTGCCGACGGCGCGGCGGACGTCGTCGTCGGCAATGGGCGGCGACCCGGGCATCCTCCCGCGGGCGACGCGGTCGCGCAGGTCGGCCAGGCCGATGAGCCCGCCGTTCTCGCCGCGCGTGGCGCTGCACACCTCGACGACGCGCACCGCCAGCTCAAAGTAGAAGTCGTTGACCGTCTTGCCTAGCAGCTGCGCCCACACCGACGAGCCCCCGCCCCCGCTGCCGCCGCCATCGTCGCTGTGGTTGCTGCTCGCCAGCGGGTCGACGCCGATGGCCGAGCACATGCGGGCGAACTGCGCGCGGAACGCCGGGTCCGACCGGATGTCGCGCGCGTGCGTGTTGGCGAACTGCTGCACCAGCGACCGGAAGACGTCCAGCTGCGTCTCGAGCGCCTGCGCGTTGGTGGCTCGCAGCGACGACCCGTGCGAGGCGTAGTGCGCCGATGTGAGCCGCGACCGGTCAAAGGCCGCGAGGCCGACGCCTTTTCGGGACATGGTTTTCTATGTCTGTGTGTGAGAGAGGTTTTGGGGGGCGTCGTGGGGGTCGTGAGTCCGTCGTCTTCGGCCGATGAGGTGAAGTTCAAGGTGGAGGTGGAGGGTTGAGGCTATCGGAAGTGTGGAAGTGGGCTTGGTGGGGCCGCGATATGTAGCCGCCTTTTGCTCCATCCGATACCGTCATAGCATGTGACTGCCACAACGTCCCATATAACGCCTTTTTTATTTATTTATAAAAGCTGCATATGATTGATCTCTTTGCTGGGGCAGCCAGCTCTACATTTCACGCACAATTTTTTTTTGCTAGAGTATTTGGTGTCCAAGACGCTGTAAAAGGCTGTCATTTACATGCTTACACATCTACTTGATGCCCTCGTGAAAACGAGTCTTAGTCCCAATCAATCCGGAGTGGCGATACTCATCCACATCACAACAACAGAAGGCCTCCTCTTTGGGCCCTGTTTTATCTTTTTGCGCCTTCCCTTCCCTTCCCTTCCCCCCAATGGTCATTATCCTCGTGTCCCGCTTCTATCCAGGTGTGTTCCGTCATCGTCACTTCGTGAAGCTTTCCCCGTAAGGGGGGTTGTCTCCCTGCTCTAGCTCTTCTCTAACATGACCCCCGAGGGTCCTTGGCTGCAAATGCGAGTTTCGTCTCGCGCTTACTGAGGTTGGCACTGGGCCTGGGCGCCGTCGTGCATGTCGTCCTCATCCTCCCAGTCCTGGCCGAGGCCCTGGCCGGCAGACTCTCCCATCTGTTTCGTGTGTGTTAGCGTCTCATTATCTCTAGCACTTCAAGTTTAAAAGGATCAAACACGTACCTCTTCAATGTCGGCATCGTCCTCGTAGTCAACATCGTCCACCTCGTCAGCCTCAATGTCCTTGGGAGGCTCAGGCAGCATCTTCTGCAGCGCCTCGTACGAGGCATCATCCTTCAGCCAGCCGTCCACGGGGAACTCGACCTTGACCAGCAGGTAAAGATCACCCTTGGCGTCTCCGCGCTTCATGGGCATACCCTCACCAGGTACCTTGAGGGTGTCACCGGGGCGCAGGATGTGGCCTCGCTCGCGCTCGAGTCGGAGACCGCGGCCATCGAGATGCTTGAGCACGGTTCGGGAGAAGCCAGTCAGAGCCTCGCTCAACGACACGGTCAACTCGGCCGACAGATCGAAGCCCAGGCGGGTGAAGATATCGTGGGGCTCTTCGACCAGAATAAAGACAATGTCACCGGGGGTTTGGTCGGGATACTGGTCGGCCTCGCCCTCCAGCACAATGCGCTCGCCCTGCATGGAGCCGCGGGGGATGTAAATCTCGAGAACCTTCTTCTCCTGGGTGGTACGCTTGCCCTTGCACTTCTTGCAGCGGTCCTTCTCCTTGAAGACCTGGCCAGCACCCTGGCAGTGGTCGCAGATGACTGTCTCACGGGTCATCAGACCGGGGCCGACCTGGCGGAGGGCCTCGACCATGCCGTTGCCCTTGCAGCGTTCACACGACGACGACTTGGCCTTCTCCTTGCCGCCAGAGCCCTTGCACTGACCGCAGAGAACCTGCTTGTTGGCAGCAAACTTGACAGTCTTGCCGCGGTAAAGCTCCTCCAATGTCACCTTGTACTGCTGCTCCTCGTCGGGGCCGCGTCGGGGTCGTCGGGGGCCACCAGGGCCACCGGGACCGCCAGGACCGCCCATGCCGAAGCCGAACATCTGGGACAGGATGTCGTTCAGATCCACGTCGGGGCCGCCGGGGCCGCCGCGGGACTTGTCGAAGGCAGCCATGCCATGGGTGTCGTAGAGATGGCGCTTCTCTTCGTCGGACAGGATCTCGTAGGCTTCCGTCACCTCCTTGAACTTGGCCTCGGACTCTTCTCGATGCTCCTCAGCGACCTTGTCGGGGTGGTACTTGAGGGCGGCCTGTATCGCTCGCAGTTAGCACGGGAAGCCATTGTTCCTGGGGGGCGTGGATAACGCACCTTGCGGTAGGCCTTCTTGATCTGGTCCTGGCTGGCATCCTTTTCAATGCTCAGCAGCTCTGCATGGCCAAATTAGCATTTGTCTTTATGTCTTCTTTTTCCTTGAAATTCGAGGCACATAGTGTTCTCGGTCTCGTAGGCGCCCAACTAAGAGCAGCAGACCGATAACCCAAGAACCCTGGCACATTTATTTTTTTGCCCGTGCAAACCAAGTGCGGGGGGGGGGGGTGAGGGCAAGACAACGAACCGTAGAGATCGACCTCTGGCTGGTCTCCGGCGTTGGGGAAGTCGTCCATGGTATCGAAGGATGGGGAGGGTTATTCGGGGTTGGAAGAAGAGAGGCCGAGATAACCTGTAATGCAGGATGAAGAATTGGTGGTTTCGCGCCCACCGAGCCGCCCAGTACGCTGGGTGGAGCGGCACTTGTGATTACTGGGCTGCCGAAAATCTTTTGGCGCGGCACAGCGGTCCGACCAAAAAAAAAACGCGGGGTCTATTTCTGCGAAGATAAACGGGTGTGAGGGACCAGACGGAAGAAAGAGATCTCACGGTGTAAGGATGAAAAAAATCCAGGAGAGCAGAGCATACGGAGAATGCTAGACGTGGTCGGATCTCAAGACACAAGGCTATCTCAGCTGGCAAAAAAGAAAACCTGCCCTCCCTCCTTCGCCCGGCGCGTTGGAGAGAGAGAGGCCACCCTCCCATTCACATGCGTCAGTCCCGTCAACCTGGCCATGCATTCAAGCAAACGCTCCACAAGGTAACAGTGCTTCGCATAATCCCGAATGTTCCATCCTATTAGTTCCATCAAGTGGAACATGTGTATTCACACATAGTTATCCCTCCAAGGAGCTGGAAAAGCCACTGTCCCCTAAATCTCCAATGATCGGCGCTCACAATGTAAGCCACCCAACGTTGAGGGGATGTGTTTGGGCCTTGCAGCTTATCTTATCATAGTGCGTCGCTTATCGATACCACAGCCCTAGCGCGCTAGTGGTGGGATAGATACCCTTTCCCTGGCTCCTCCTCGTTGCGCCACACTGAGGCGCTCCACACGCCACATGTAACCGTCAATTCCCGAATCATGGCGAGACGTCTCTGGATTCGGACTCATAAAATTATAGGTCTTGTCATGAGAGCTTCACACCCGCCGTCATGATATCTCCATTAGCCCGCCATGCACGGCTGGCAAGGCAAGCACGGCTGACACAATGTCTTGGCCGGGTTAGACCCTCGGTTTCTCCCGCCTGCCGCACATTCTCTGTCTCTGTCGCCCGATCTCGAGATGTTGCTGAGACTGCCAATGAGCAGACCGCAAATCCGCAATTGAGCAAGACACAGAAGAGTGATGAGCCTCAGACAAAATCCAGGCCCATGTCGCGGCTTGCCGCTCTCAAAAAGGGTAGCAGAGCCACAGGGGAGCCGGCTAGCGATTCGGGAAAGCCTGCGCAGCGTTACATCTTAGGACACCCAGCCGACAAACCTATTCGAACAAGATTTGCACCATCCCCTACCGGTTACCTTCACTTGGGATCGCTAAGAACAGCCCTTTTCAACGCATTGGTGGCGAAAGCGACCGAAGGGGGACAGTTTATTCTCCGTATCGAGGATACTGACCAGGCAAGTCAGATGTCTCGGTTTCTTTGGGCGATGAAGTATATGCTAACGATTTCTCTTAGAACCGCCTAGTTCACGATGCTGAAGAGCGTCTTCTTAAAGACCTTGAATGGGCGGGCCTGTCATGGGATGAAGGCCCTGACAAAGAAGGTCCATACGGACCATACCGACAGGTAACATTTCGTCTCTAGTTAGGGCTCGAGGTGTATCACTAACATTGGGTTCTAGTCTGAGCGCCTAGAGACATATCACAAACACACTCACACTCTTGTTGACAATGGTTCTGCCTACCGCTGCTTCTGTTCCTCCGAGCAGCTCGAAGCCCAGAAGCGCGCCCTCCACGATGCTGGCAAGTCCACTGCCTATCCAGGCACATGTCGGTCCATCTCGCCCGAGGAGTCGGACAAGCGTGCCGCAGCCGGCGAGGCGCACGTTGTCCGCCTCAACTCGGGCCTTTTTGGCACACCCAAGTTCAAGGACGCCATCTACGGACCCTTCCAGAAGAAGGAGCCCGAGGAGGACTTTGTCCTGATGAAGACGGACGGGTATCCGACGTACCACCTGGCCAACGTCGTCGATGACCACCTCATGAAGATCACTCACGTAATTCGAGGCGAGGAGTGGCTCATCTCCACGCCGAAGCACTTGGCCCTCTACCAAGCCTTTGGCTGGGAACCGCCCACTTTCTCCCACCTTGGCCTGCTCATCAGCAACGACGGCTCCAAGCTGAGCAAGCGCAACGCCAGCGTCAACCTGTCAACGTACCAGGCCCAGAACGTGTTCCCTATTGCCATGCAGGCCTGGCTTGCCAACTTGGGTTCCTCGTTTCAGCGAGGCCACAAGACACCCAGAACTGTCGAAGACATAGCCGAAGCTGTAAGTTGGCCATTTGCTAAGCCACATCCTACGAATACCTCCCAACTAACATGCGTTTTTCCCCCTCCCTAGTTGTCTTTCAAGTTTACTCGTGGCGGCATCAAGCTTAACCCCCAGAAATTGGATCACTTCCAGTGGGAGTACCGGAACCTCCTCTTCAAGACGGCCCCCGAAGACCTCACCTCCACCGAGAAAGCCGCCATTCGCGATAACCTCATCGCTCCCCTGATTGCCGCTGTCCGCTCCGCCACCAACGACCCGGCATCCCCTCCCATCCTCCCCCGCGGCGCCCCCGTCGCCTGGCCTCACCCGCTGACCCTCGTCCCCGCCCTGCTTCCTTCCGCCCCCGAGGACCAGCAGCACGCATACGTCTCAGGCGTCCTGGCCAACGAGACCACCCGCTATCAGTCAGCCGCCGAGCTCGTCCACCTGCAGCCCTACTTCTTTTGGCGCCCGCCCCCAATCGCCTATCGTGCCGCCCTGGCCGCCACGCCGGTTCCGAGAGCCCTGTTTGATGCAGTCGACAAGGCTGTCCGCGAATCATCGGACTGGGACGCGGCTCTAGACCGCCTGCTCGAAGGCATTCCTGCCGATCAAGGACCCGCCATGCACTCCCTCCTGCGCCTTGTTGCCATCGGCTCTTCTGATGCGGCCGGCAAAGCATCTCGCATCCTCTTCAAAGTCCTAGGACAAGAGGAATGGCGCGTACGCACCTCTATTGTTCGGGACCTGTTGGACGAGCTGGAACAGGGGGCCTCTAAGACACACCAAAAATAGCCCAACGGTGCCCAAAATAGGGGTAATCCTTCTCTGACTGTTAGAGCCAAGATCTATGACACATCGAAACCATCAAGGCTTGGATATTCAGGACACTTTGGATGGCGTGTGGATTTGTACAATAGCCTGTAACCATGTACCATCTTGAACATCATAGAGCGAACAAAAAGCACAATGCATTAGTTTTGAATCATCACATTTTTGCCTCACGGCTCAGACCCGGACCTTGTAAACATAAGTCATAAATCGTCGTGCTTGATATATTCAAAAATCCAACCCTAAGGTATCATTCCGAGTGCCGTTACTTTGGCTCTCGACCTATACAGAATTCCTAGCCATCTCCTTTCCAGATCCAGAATTACTCGAACAGATGATGATCATCCGGACTCCTGCCGCCTCCTCTAAGAATAATGGCGGGCTAATATGCTACTTATAAAATGCCAATATACAGATGTGAAAGGCATGAAAAAAGACACGACTTTTGTGAGCCATGCAAAGAAACGGGTTCATCCATCTAGGATACATCCCCTCAAGATGAGAAAATTATGTCGTGAAAGAAGAAAAAGAAAAACATGAAATGGAAGTGCAAGAGGGGTATAAGTCTAAACTTCAACAATCCAAATCTGTGATACTTGTTAGCGATATGTAACTTGGGTAGGCAAAATGGTAAACTGACCTCCATCTTGGCAGTCTCTTGCCTCATCTTTTGGGCCGCCTCCTTGGCAGTATCGATTGCCATGTCCAGGTCATCCTGGTCGCCCATAGTGATCATGTCACCGTTGGGCATATCCTCATCCCTAACCTTAATCTTGAAGCGTCGGCGCAGGCCAAACTTTTCTCGAACCTTGTCCGCTAGGGTTGGGAAATCAACTTGGGGCTTGACCATGATGTATCTCACATCATCAGCATGAACCTTGACGCGGATCTTGGTCACTTCAACACGACGTGCGCCGCGTGAAGATCCAGAGCCAGGGCGGCGACGGTTGCCACCCATCATTTCAAAGTCGCCCTCGTCAATGGACCCGTCGTCGTATTCGGAGCCGTCCTCTTCATCACCGTAGCGAGGCTGCCTCGAACCGCCAGAGTTGCGCTGTCCATTGGGGCCTTGGTACATGTTGTATACATTGCTGGTAAGTGTATCCTCCTCTTCTAGGATCTGCTTGGGTCGCAGCTCAAGAGTGAGGGGCTGTCTAGGTGCAGCCTTGGCAGGGTTGGCAGATGCCGATCTTGCAGGTCTGGCTCGGCCATCAGGAGGAGAGTTGGCCTTTTCGTACCGGCGGTTTGGCTCGGCCTGTTGAATGTTGAGCTTGGCGAGTGACGGCTTCTGGCCACGGAGTGATGCCCTGTTGGAGCGCTCGCTCTCCGGTGGAGGAGTAGGAGGGAAGACGTTTCGGTTGGTTGGTGGCTCTGATTGTTGTCGGCGGGATTGGAGGCCGGGCTTGACGAGGTTCGTAGCAGCGAATGAGATGTTGTCCGGGGGTCGGTCGTCCTTGCCCTCAATCTTGCCAGCCTGATATGAGTGTTAACCAAATTTTCGTCGGGGTGGGATTATGTATTCTCTTACGTTCTTGATCTCGGATCCAGCAAAGCCGGTAAAGGCGTTGGCACGATCTGAAGCGGCAACAAGTCGTGCCTTACCAAGGTAGTCCTTAGTCTTGAGGTTTCGCACCTTGGCCTCGTTGGGTCGGTAGATGACACCGACAGGGATAGAGAAAACGGTGTAGCCCTAGAGAGTGTTAGACACCAGCTTAATGTGATGCTTGTATGAGGAGCTCACCTCAGCCTCTTCGCGGATAGCCTCGTCAATAACGTTGTGGTCCTCCACCACTTTCTCCTTGACGGCGTAAGTCAGATCCTGCATACCCGCATCCTTTTGTTGCAGGTAGATGTAGCAAAGACCACGGTTGAAGAGGACTTCGCAAGAGTAGAGCTTGAAAAGCAGGCCCAATTGGGCATAGTCGATCATGCCATTGCCACGCAGGTAGAGGAGGGTATCGTTGAAGTTGGCGAGTGCTTCTTCGAAGTCGCCGAGGAGGAAGTTGGAAACACCCTGCTGGAAGTATGCGACGGCGAGGTACTGGTCTAGTCGGATGGCTCGCTGGTAGCTCTCGACCTGTTGAGTAGCGATTGTAAGTATGCAAAGTTGTTGCGACGGTGGCGAAACGTGTGTCGCGCAGGCACAAGCACAGAGGGTATTGACTTACAGCCTTTTCATGTTCACCGAGGGTGGCGTGGATGACACCGATGTTGAAGAGAATCTTGCTGGTGTCGCCAATCTTGTCGAATTCGGCAATGGAATCCTCGAATTCGTTGTTGTCGTAGCGTGCTATGGCCGCAACCCAGGTCTCGATTTCCTAGCGACGGGAATCAGTAAGTGGGCCGGTGATGGGCAGAACTGAGCCCACGACTCACCTGTTTCAACGACATGGTTGTCGCCGCAGGGCACTAGAAGCCACAGCAAAAGTTTGTGGAATAGTTTTTGCAAGAGCCTTTCTTTGGGAATAGAGCAACCAAAAAAAAAAAATTGCGAGAGAGGAATGGGTTTGTGGGTGTGGGAAGGACAAGCGGCGGCCAAGAGGTTAAAGTGTGAGACGATTTGAGACGGGGAGGGGAGTGTGACTGTGACTGGAAGCGGGAGCGGGAGTGCTCGCTGAGTGGGGTGGGTTTAGTTTAGTTGGAGTTTGTAGCGGGCAGTAGCTCGGGCGCTTAGCAGAGCAGTGGAAGGAGGGGCAGAAGCTATAGGGCAAGAGCGACGCGATGGTTGAGGGATGCCCCGACTTATTATTTAGGATGGCCGGGCAGGGCAGCAGCGCAGGAGCGGTCGTGACCGTAAAAGCGAGGAAGGGACGGTGGACGGGGACAAGGGGGGTAGCAGCAAGGGGCGGGTACAGGTACCAGGGGGGGGATAAAGCTTGTGGCAGGTAATGGGGGATGGGGACAGGCACAGGTTGCAGGACTGTCCTGGCAGCGGTGCTGGCCGGTGTGCTGCGCTGGGATGATGCGGGATGCGGTGCGGTGCAGTGTGGTGCGGCGCAGAGCAATCAGATTTCTCTTCCCCGCCTTGGGCTAAAAACAATTGGTTCACCGCGCAGGCTCGAATGGCTTGGCGACCCCGTCGGTGGCGTTGCCTTTAAATGCAGCTGGACTGGCCAGGAAGCCTCCAGACCCGACTTGGATGGACGGTGTCCAAGTGGCAACGGGGGTGATGGCTGGTGATGGCTGGGGATGACAACGCGGAGATTGCCTTGTCTTGTCTTTTTTTGGTCTCTCGGATAGATGAGAAACGTCGATACGGGATGTGCAATTTACCAAGTTTAATTCATCCCTTCTTTTTTCTTTCTCTTTGTTGTAGCCGCGAGGTGACTATTGGCGCCGGCTGAAAGTAATGTTGACGTATGTGGCACGCGAGTCGAGACGTTGCAACGACCAACACCTCTCTGCAGGAGCAGTAGTAGATGCTGTTGGTAAGACGGACTTGCTCTGTTCCGCGCGTGCAGAAGTAAACGATTGGAGCGTGATATCAAACGAGTGAACGACACGGGCCGGCCGCGGTCGAGTATTATATCCCAAACGGCACCACACGACAACGCTCAACGGCTCGTGTAAGTGCTGGTGGTGGCACGTTGTTCCTGTCGTCCTTTTCGCCGAAAATGGATCGTGAACATGCAAGGGCCCCCGGGGGGAATCGAGAGAAAACTAGGATATCGGCCCAAGCCACGTACGGCCATGTGAAGTCAGAGATGCAACTGTGAATGAAGCCAAGGCCCGATGGTCTGGTGACGGACAAGCTTTGGTGCAGCAGCGTGGGCGATGGGGCTTCGGCGAGAACGACAGTGAGTGGACAGAGTGACGATAGTCCAGCGCCTAAACAGAGATGAAGTGCGTGGAGTGCCCAATCCCACGGCTCTGGGCTGGGGGGCGGAAGTATATCAATCACCGCATCGCATCGCATCGCATAGTGCGTGGATGCGAGTGTGTGTGTGTGTGTGTGTGTGTGTGTGTGTGTGTGTGTGTCCGTAATGGGCGTGTGCCATCGCGCTAGACAGCTAGGCGAAACCAGGGCAGTCGGGCTGGCATCACACTCTGGATCACATACACGCAAGGGTCGAGCTGACGGGTCAGGGGGGATGACACCTTGAATTTCTCGTTTCGAATCTTCCAATGCTTCTTCTCTGTTGGTTGCTGTTTTCTTTTGCATCTCAATTGCCTGGCCCCTCGAGGGGTTGACATGCAAAGCGTTCGTCCTGATCGACGCCAGCCCAATGTGTCGGCATGTCTTGGACCGTTTTGGACAGGGACATGGCTCACTGTCCCACTGCAGCATGTATGTTTGATGGGCACAGCAGCGACCCTGCTGCCCAGTCTTGGGCGGGACAAAAAAGAAAAGATGGACAATCCCATTGCTTCGGATGCGGCGCCAGCTCGGTACATCCGAGTACATCCGTGCAGTGTTCAAGGATGCAAAGGGCATTCTCCCTTGTGCGTGCTGTTGCGGCCTTCTAACTCGTCAGCCTGTCTATCTGAACCCAGCCGTATCCCGCTGTGATGTGATGACGATGTGATGGGCTTCTCGCTCGGGCATCCTGAGGGCTTGTCCTCCAGCACACCTCCTCTTCTAAAACCCATCGGACCACCAGCGCTCAGTGCCTCGTCAGATGCCCTGAGAGAATCGAAAGGTGTGAGGCCGCACCTCTTTTGCTCGCTCCCATCGGGTGCATCTCCGCCATCGCTCATCGGTGGCATGTGGCACCGGGCCCTGGGGCGCCGAGCGTTACATGCCCCCTGAGGCCCTGTCGCGCGCCCTCTGATTGGGCAGGCTAGAGGGCATCGCAGTATGGCGCGCACATACCCCCGCCACCTTGGGCGGCTATCTCAGTGAACTGGCGGTGGCTTTCCTGCTCCTGCGTGCCCCGAGAAAATATGTTCCTTGCCATGCCGGACATCCATCCGGGCTAAGGTGAGATGGAACATGGGGGAATACCAAATCATCGGTCTGTTCCCTTTTCTCCAGCCGGCTACCCTAGCAACCCTCGTGGACTCAACCTCGCCGGGTCCATGTAGCCAGCGATGCCCCGGGCTGCTGGTGTCGAATGACGTGTGTGTGCTGTGTCGTTGGGTTGGTCCGTCAAAGCCTTTAAGCGCCGTGCTGGAGCTCTCATGAGCAGATTGGGTGACGGACTAAGACGCTCTGCATGGACCCCCGACTAGCGGGCGGAATGCGCGGGATCGCCTCTGCTTCTTTTCATCGATGTTCTAAATCGGGCCCTTACGTGGACACCGACCCGATGGCACGGGTTGTCCCAAAGCTGCAAAGCTGGAAGTTGGTTCGCGGTGTTAGCGGTGGGCCACCATCGACAGTAGCATCGTGCCCAGGGCAATGCGAGGTGATGATATGTGCATGGCAAGCTACCGACCCCAGCAACCTTTCACAGTGACTGCAGCACCCTTGAACGTGCCTTAGTTGTATGTATGTATGTATAACCCGTCACAAATAATGCCGAATTTGAATCTCAAAATAGCATCAAAGTCTCTTGGCTACCATTGCCGAACAGTGATGAGCGGGATTATTGAAAAAAAGACGCTACATTCATCACATTGGAGAGTGTCAATCTGCCAACATGGGATGACAGGGCAGCCGGAGGAGAAACCGAAACTGACATTCAAATTCCATGGTGCCATGATCCTAGATCCCAACATGTCTTCACGTCCCATGATATCACAGCCCCGTCGCTTGGTGCCTCATCGCGAGCGCTTCCTAGCCTATCCCTTGCAGTCTAAATCAAGTACTCTATGCACTAATGCGCCCACTCAACGACCGCCGCTGCTCCGTGTGTGAGGCTGCAATCCCACCACCAGCCACACCCATAAACGGACCCAACTTCAATCAATCTACCGCTGCACCTATCCAAACATTGACCGGCGCTGCCTAGCACAGAACAAGTTTCTTCTCCGCCTCACCGATCCGGAACGCCCTTTTCCCATGCCCCCTCGAAGCCCCGTCTTTCAGGTCACGGCCAGTCCCAAGTCCCACCCCGAGATAGACCCTGGCCCCTACTGACACGTTTGGCCAATGCTATGTGACCGGCCCGAGATCCAGCGTGGCAGGGGTTCGCAATGCAACGGCCACAGAAGGAAAGCAAGAAAAAAAAACTGTGACGAGGCCTGCACCTCTCTACGTAATGGCTTGGCATGATATACCGAAATGAGCCACGAGCAAAAGGAGATGCGTCAATGGCGCTGATCGGCTTGCTGAACCAGAAATCGTTTCCAGTACGCATGCAACCGTCTTGAACCGCGCTGTCAACCTGACTCAACAAAAGCAAACCGGATGCGATGGCTCACGTTGGGTTATTCGTCGATCTGGCCCAGAGTCTCAGATGCCGTGCCACTTCACATGCTGCAGTTTTCAATTCTCTCTTCGCATTGGACTATCGTGTCTTGCGTCGTAACTCGAGCCACCAGTGTCCAGCCCATCAGGTCCTCTCATCTCGCATGTTCATCCCATCCTCCTCCGCGAGTTCTTGCTTCTCTGACTTACCTAAAACTGATTCACCTCCTGGCCTTGTCCCGTCTCATCCTGCCACCGCAATCCGGGCCCTTCCGGTCTTCAGTTTGTGGAGTTGGCCGGGCCTTCCAATCAATTGTAACCTCCGCACTTCGTCTCTCTCAACCGTCCACTTTGCGTGCAACACTGCAACCCCACTGCATACGTCAAGCCGTTTCTTGCTCATGCCCGTCTATGGGTTTCCTTACCTTGCCGCCGAAAAAGTTACAGCTTCTCATCTTTAGATTCGGCATTGCTACGCGGCTGGGTGTGCGTTTCGAGCCCGTTCGGCAGATGTCGAGCCGCATATCAATGACTCAACCGTATCCACCGTTCGTCCAGTAGTCGAAGCCAGGAATCGCATGAAACACATCGCTTACACGTAAAGACCAAGGCTCCGCGCTATCAAAGTCTTGGAAAACGGATTGTTGCCCTTTCGCGGACTCTGTCCCGAATTCGAATCGTTTTGTCCGAGCCCAAGGGAATTTTTTTCTCCGTCGCACCGGAAGCACCTGGAATGCGAGAGTGACGGTCGAACTGCCCACTGCCCAGACCTGGGTCGAACGATTATCAGCTATACCCATGTCACGATCTCGCCCTCAGCCCGAGAGATCGCACCACGTTGCTGACCAGGCCTACTGTAGGAGCCTAGATCTTGACCTGCCATTGTTTCGGACTTTTCTCCTGGTTTCAAGTGAGAATGCGGCGCATGTAAAATCGAGGAAGGGAACAATTGTTGCCAAGGATCGATCATGTCAGAACTTGGATAACTTTAATTCCACTCGTTGCTTGCTCTCCCTAGTTTCGCTATATCCAAATCTGGGGGGCGGCCAAATCGAACGAGTCCGGCGGCTAAAGCTACTCGTATGGTGCCATCATAGCATTCCCTTCTTGACCTCATCGCGACGCTCATCCCACAGCGTCTTGCCTGTGCATGAGCACACGGTTTTGTCATTGTCCCACATGCCAGCGCTTCGTGCAATAACTCCAACAACCGTGCTCTCGTCATTCTTGAGGGGCTCGCCCTCCGTCTGTCTCGTCAAGACCATGGCGTGTCCAATAACCTCCCAGATTTGAAAGGAGTGGGCGATGAACGCAGATCCCCGTCCGTCTTCACCAACCTCGACCACACCCAGAGCACCGCGAGTTTGGTTTTCAGCTCCAGCCCAAACAGGCCCGGTGGATCGAGCACCCTCCTTCAAGTCCCCGTATTCGCGAATGGAGGCGTAATATGTTCCAGGGGCGACTCCGCGAACGGTCAAGTCAACCAGTGTCTTTCCCGAGCTTACCTGGACCATTCTAGCCAATCCCCTAACCTCTCTGTCTTGTTCCTCAGGCTTGTTTTCCAGTTCAATGTCATCAAAGGTCTCAAGGATGCTGACAGCGGCGCCTATCATGTAGTGGTCAGCGGATGAAACATGCGCAAATAATGCCCAGCGGCAATGCGTGTCGTTGATGATTTTGGGGTGGCTGATGTCTTAATGCCAACAACTAAATTTGTCTTGCACGTACTGTTAGAGCCCCCAGAGCCTCGCAAAATGGCATCTCTTCCGGTTTCTTGGATAGCTTCCACAATGGCTGAGGGAGCGGCTGGAATGCGTTGTTAGTCCGTTGCCAAACATCATCCGACCATAACACGAGTTTTCACTTGCCTGAACCCTTGACGCTGATCAATTGGTCCTTCAGGTTGCCCTCAACCTTGGTGATGCCGTCAATCTTGTACAACGAGTCTGAAACCGACTTGATGCAGCCGTCACATGACAACGGCACAGCAAAAAGGGTCTGATTTCACATTGTTTCATTAGTATCCCTAGTTCCACAGCTCTCCTCTCTTCGTCCCCTTCTCAAAGCGTTGATTCATTCGCCATGAGACGTGGGCGCACCTCAAACGAGTTGTCCTCTGCCATCTTGTCTGCACAGGCTAAGTTAGCTTGGCCGTTGGACCCCAGTGTAAGAGCGGGCTGACCTGAGGAAGATGACGTATTCTTGGAATTGCTGCGAGAGGTTTGGTATCGGTAGGCTGAGTATCCTGCGACGATAGCGAGGGAAGCTGCTGCCAGAGCTCGTTGAGCTGTAATCCTCGGCGCCATTTATGAAACTCGGTTTTTGTTGCTTTGAAATCCAAGCTCAGTGATACCCCTCGGAATTCATAACGACATCACTGCCCGCTGTGGGTCCGCGCACCGACTTCGGGAAACGGCGGCGGGCGGAGCGCGAGAGCGAGCACGTGATCATTTTCCAAGGCTTAGTCATCAGTTGGGCTCAGCGTCAAACTTTCATAGAACCATTGCAAGATCGCGATCTTGTGATACGATCAGCGTAGTCTAACGACGCAACACCGGCATCTGGGCCCCGCTGCTGTCCTGAACCAATTGGCAGTGATTTTCATAAGGGATTGGCCCTTTCAACAGCTGTCAGCATGTCTCAAACCCTCGGTTTGGTATGTTATAACCTCAGATCTTCAGAATGCTTCAACCTCAAGTCTAACCTCGTCCGTTCTATAGACCAAGCTCGCCTACTCTCGAGTATGGCACTCCGTTTCGGCTTCCACCCCCCACCAGACACTCTCCACCCAGCCCGGCGTTACTCCCCCCTCCCTCGGCCGCCTCGCTTCCCGCATTGCCGTCCTGCTGATGGGCAAGCACAAGCCCATTTTCGACCCTTCAACCGACTGCGGTGACTACGTTGTGGTGACCAATTGCGCCGCTCTGCACACCACCGGCCGCAAAATGTGGCAGAAGCCCTACTACCGACACACTACCCGCCCTGGTAGCCTCAAGACTGTGACGATGGATGTGCTCATGGAGAAGCATGGTGGTGCCGAGGTTCTGCGCAAGGCCGTGAGCGGCATGCTGCCCAAAAACCGATTGCGAGACAAGCGATTGGCCCGCCTCAAGGCCTTTGAGGGCGATGCGCACCCCTACAAGGACAACATAATTCGATTTGGTGGCAAGGCAGTAGGCCACCAGGGCTGGGAGAAGGCTGTGGAGCGAATCCGCGCAACGGATAAGAACAGATTATGAGGCAATGCTACTAAAAAACGTTAGCAGCAATGTAGAATAGTGTGGATGGACTTGAAAAGTCGTGTACTATTTGTACCATATGTGGGCATCTCTCATGACATGGATCAGCAATGATAAGATTTTTGAACGTCAGGACGCAAAGCTTTTATGTATTCTCAATGTGATACGTCGAATGGATGTTATGTTTTACATTATCAGTGACTGGGCATTATGAGTGACCGGGTTGAAGGATAGACGGGTCACTTGGCATTTGCCAATTCCTTATACAAATGCTTGAGTTGTATTGACCACCCCTGACAAAAGCGATATATTCAGTTACACAAGAACTTATTTTTAATGATTTTTATTGTTGTTTCGTGTCTCATTAGGTTGATTCTACTACACAGTTCGCTAAATTCGAACGCTGAAAGGTATTTTACTCAAATCCACAATCCAATCGCGGTGTCAGCCAATCTACGATCGAGAAACCTCGCACTTAATCAGTCCATTAGGACCAGACTGGGGCACATAGACTTCGGCGTCCTTGCCAGTGTTCTTGATACCCTTGTGCCAGCTTAGGTCTAAAAGGTGGTTAGCAAAACTTTCCTGATTTTGGGTTAAATAAGTTATGTGGCTTACCAAGCTCGAAGTAGTGCTTGTTGGGGAGTTCATAGATGACGGTCTTGACATCGGGGACGGCAGTGAGAATATCCTCAGCCATCTTGTACATGGTGTTCTGGACACTGGCGCTCTCGTCCTCGGCAAAGAGCTTCAGAGTGATGTCCCTCGCAGACTTCCAGGCCCCGTCGAACTTGGGCACTAAAGCCTGAACAGCCTCGATGTCCTTGCAGGTGTTCCACTTCCAAGCAGCGTCGACATCGGTGGAGAGAATACGGTCCCAGGTCTCGCCAAGAGTGGTGTACTCATCTCGGACAAAGCCGTGGAATGCAGATCCAGTGCTCTTGAGCACGGTCAGCTTAGCAATGGAGCTCGTAATGTCAATGCCGTCCTTGCGGCTGACACGGACCTCAACATTGCGGGTCTCCTCGCCATCCTTGAGGAAGCTGTGAGGGTGAGGCTTGCCATCAACCTCCAGGCGAGTCCAGCGGTGGGTGACGACTTTGACGTTGGCAACGTGGATGTGGCCGTACTTTTGGATAAAGTGGTTGCCGAGGATGGAAGCATAGAGCTCGGGAGGAGTGACGGGGTTCTCCTTGGCAGTAATGTAGATGGTGTTCTTGATAGAATCGGTGGCAACGACGACACTGTTGTCGGCCTCGGTGTAGGAGGTCTCAATCTCTCCCTCAAGCAGACAGCAGACGGTCATCTCAGTGACGGTCTGAACACCGGTCTCGGCATCGCGATTGACCTTGTAGACACGGACATTGTCCTTTCCATAGCGGGCGGCAGAGACGTAAGGCATCTTGGAGCGGACGGGAAGTTCCTGGCTCATTGATATCACGGTGTGGTGGTTATAGGAGGGGTTGAAGAGGGGCAGAGCACGGCTGTCAAGGCGCAACAAGGATCAAAGCGTTGTCTGTTTGTGCTGAGCAGGCTCGAGGGAAGAGGAGGCTTTGAGAATCCGTGAGATCACTGGAGATTGAGGGCGAGAAAGGAGGTGGGAGAAGATAAGCTATATATAATGTAGTGTAGGCTCGAGGCCGCGGAGCCGTGGCGCATGAGCGGTGGCAGGCGTTCCAGATAGGTAACTACAGTGTGCCATCGGGTGTAACAACGAACGGACAGCGGCGATCTCGTTGGCGTCGGCTGCCGAAACCATTGGTGACGAACAGCGCGGATTGGCGGCGAGGTGCCGGTTGCGATGGGGCCACGAGTGGACGGTCCCGGCGTCGCGGAGGGCGCCGATTCCCACGCCCACCGAGAAGCGGGAGGTGGTGGCTGCCGCCTCTAGTCAGGCCGCCCCGATAAGGGAGTCGCTAGCTTATCACACACATATCTATCTTATCTTGCCCTCCCGCTTGAATCAACAGCATCTCGCATGTCCTCGGCCATGATTGCACCACAATTTACTTTCCATGCCTGCTTCTGTGTGACCCATCGCCTCCTTTCTTTGTTCCGAATACGTGTTACTGCCAGAAATTAGGTCGGTCTGCGAGGAAATGGGACGATGGGGGAGTTGCTATCAATACTTACCTTGTGTACCTCCCCACCAAGCCGGCTTCACGACGAAATTGGTCATGGCTCAGACTCCGGTACTGCAATGTCCCGGTGTGAATTGAAAGGCAGGTTTCATTTGATAGACATCGTAAGGCAAACGACTCCCTATGGGGATGATCATCAGGGGCCTGGACAAGGTAGCGAGCAAAACATTCTGCTTGTTCAGATGTACAAGTAGCCCACCTGTATCTATCTCTATCGCCAGGTTATGTGAAAGCAGGCTACTAAACCATCCATCAGCCTTATCAATTCCGTCAACAAGCCGGGGCCATTCAACCGTTCATCGAGGTCAAAGCCCTGCATGCATCCCGCAGTGGCTGCTTCAGTGGCACCCCCTCAATCCAGGCGCCAGGCACCAGCTGAACGAACCTGAGGGCGGGTTACATCAGGTGGCCATAGTGCCAAACTACACCCATTTCCCCCGCCAGCCATCCCACTAATTACCCAGGTCGTCGCTGCCAGCCTACCTCCTGCACCACATGCGTTCCTCCTCACGGGCGCTACATGCCCATCGCCATCGCTAACTCGGGGCCGACGACCCCCAACCCCATAGCGCTGGGACCTTTCCTCCACCATCCGTTTGGTGTGTGCCACCACCTCACCACCATCCCCAATACCGGACTCTGGCACACGAACGAGGTACATCCACCACTTCCACTCTCCACCACCCCTCCACCTTCACCAACACGGCCAACGGCGACCGCCCTCCCTGCAGTTTAGAGTCTGCCATAGGGTTTACCTCCCATCTCCCACTGGCTGCTCGCTGACTTAGCTCCCTCCATACATAGTACCTTCTGGGATTCCTGCTCCTCGCCTCCTCCACCCGCACGCGAGATCCTCCAATCACCCCGGTCGCTCGTTTCGCGAACCCTGTCGCTCTGCACCTCGAAGCCTCCTTCATTCTCTCTGTCTGCTGTTGGCTGCCCGCTGTTAGGCCGCTTGCCTCTTGCGCTTGCCAGTCCTTTGGTGCATTTACAGTGCTCGTATTGCAAGCTGCAGAGCCTCCGCCATCCACGCAAGCACACACATAGCACACACACATCTTGGGCGCCGTCTCCGCCTCCCTCTAACGCCAAACCAAATCACCACATCATCATCCCCAGCCCGCTTCTCTGGCCGACCGACTCCCAACAAATCCTGCCGAATCCGCCCAGCTACTACGCCGTTGTCATCGGTCCGCATCGGGACAGTGCACTCCGACGACAGCCACCTTCGAAACTTGGACGAACCTGGCAGACGCCGCATATCGCGACCCAATAACCCCAAGTAACCGACGAATGCACCACCACCGCGCCAGGGCTTCGTCCCAGCCGGTGGGCCGGTCACCTTCACGATGCTGAGCTCCTCTGCCGCCGCCGCCCAAAAGGGCCTGACGCCGTCGAGCCAGTCCTCTCAAGGTCGCACCAGCATTGACCGCGATGCTGGCAGCGGTCTGCAACCCCCGAATGGAAGCAGTGCCCGTAACCTCTCGGCTTCGGCCGTCTCATTTGCGCCGCGCGGAACCAGCCTAAACCCCGGCGGTGGTCCCGGCAGCTTCAGCTCGGAGTTGCGCAGTCGTGCGGGAAGCAGAACTGACGCGGGGTCCATGTATCCGAGCAGCTTCATGGACAAGGTCGACGAGGATGATGCCGATTCCCTCACCGATAAGGCCCTCGCAAATCTCAAGGAACGGCTCAATCGTGAAATGAAGATTAAAGAGGGTAGCGAGAACATGCTCGAGGCGCTCAACTCTAAGAAAGCCAAGCAAGCCAAAGAGCAACGTCAGAAGGTCGAGGCCGAACTCAATGCCAGCAACACGCGGATTAGAGAACTCCGACAAAAGATTTCCGATACCCAGCGAACCCGTCAACCTCCTTCGACGCCAACCCGAAACAGAGCACAGAGCCAAAACCCCATCGACTCGAGTGTCGTGCGCTCTCCACAAAGTGTATCGAGATCTGGCGCGGGATCCGATGTCGAAGACTCGGCAGAAAGTCCAACATATGCGCTCGCCGAGCTTCTTCAGGCACTTGAGGTGGAAGGGATGATGCCCGAGTACTACGTCAGTCGCGCAAATCAACTAGTAGATCTATTTAAGCGTTACCAAACCCTCAAATATGATCTCGTCTGGTCCGTTTTTGGGCTGCGTATGCAAGTTATGCTGCTCAGCGAGAGCCGAGAGGTGGCTGCTGCTGGTTATCGAATGACACGATACGCCATTTCGGACGTGGCGTCTCTAAAAAAGATTCGTACCTTGAACACAGACTACTTGGTCATCAGGTATGTCCCCTAAGATCCGGCAAGTCAATATGTACTAACTTTGCCCAGATCCCTGAATAACTACCGAAAGGCGGATGTAGAGCGAGAGCAGGCTCTCAAGTTTGTCCGCGCCTTCCTCGACGTGAAAGGGGGCGTCAAGGAACTTTCTCGAGCTGTGGTACGGACCATCGTTGCCGTTGCTGAACATGGGGAGGGCCGGACCAACGTACAGGTTTCTGACCAAGATACTGATCGCCTGCGGCCGATTTGTATTGAGACGCTGGCCGAGATTTTGGTGCGTGACCCAGCATTGCTGGTTGCATCCGGTGGCTTAGGAGCTTTGTCCGAAGCGCTGGGTGAAGGCATATACAAAGCACCAGAAAGTCTGGTTTCCGCGATGTTATTCCTTCTTGATTCGCCTAAGAAGCGAAGATATCTTCAACCCGGATATAACATCGAGGTTCTCTTCACCGTGTTTACAGATCACTTCATATCTAACGAAGTGATCTTGAAGCAAAACTCGAGGGCCATTGCTGCCAGCTTCAAATCATGGCCTGGTCTCATGTCACTTTGCATGTATGACCTCCGTGCCATCAGATCGCTCGTTACAAGCATGCTGCTCCCAGCTCCGGCGGTTCGGGAAACCGTCATCGATTTGGTCTTTTCGCTACTGCGAATCAAATCACCCGCCTGGGCAACACCGTTTCTTGCCGGTCGCAGGTTAACTACGTACGGAAGAGTCGCCAACCTCAAATCTCCAAATAGCAGGGAAAGGGGGCAAAGCCCAGAAGAGGAGAGCACTGAGCAGAATTTCGTCGAGCACTATACTGCCTTGTTGCTGGCCATCTTTATCAAAGCTGGCCTTCTACCCACACTCCTAAAAATCGCCCAACAAGATGAAAATCCAACACTCAAGCGCAAGGTTACGTTACTCGTTGGCGAAGTTCTGAAGCTCGCCAGTCGACTTTTACCACCTATGTGGAGTGCGGAGCTCCACCTTCTCCCTGAACTCTTCTCCGCCGCCGCCAAAGTAAACGACGACAACCACTTCCATGCGTCAGGTATCATTTACCAGATCAGCAGTGTCAGCAGAACCCTATACAGAAGCGCCCCGACTGGCGCGGTATCTGGTGCGCTGCCCTCCAGTGGCAGCCTGGCAGATCTAACGTCGCTAGACGATGCACCAAAGTCCACGTCTGCAGTTATCTTTGATGATGCGTCGTTCCGGCAACTCCTGATCGACACAAACGTCCTCAACAGCTCAAATTACGCAAAATGGAACTGGGAAAATATTGTCAAGGTATTCGACGGGCCTCTCCAAAACGGAAAGCGACTCGAGGAGGCCATCAAAGCGTCAAAGTTTATGAAGCGAATTATGAGCTTTTATCGACCATTCAAATATAAATTCGCCGAAATCAAAAACACCCGAAATACTCAAAGATACATCAAAGCAGGTTGCGCGTTTATGCACTCGCTGCTCCAGTCCCCAGAGGGCATCAAGTTTCTGGCAGACAGCAAGTTGCTCAGACAGATTGCTGAATGTCTAGCCCAATGTGATCCGGTAAGTTCCATGTGCCAACGATTATGACATTAATTCTAACGACGAACCAGACCAGTGGCCTCACGGCTCAGTATCCTATGTTTTCGAGAGATCGAGTAACGGATACTCTATGTTCAGGCTATTTCCCCATGCTAGGAATCCTCAGCGGCGACCCCAAGGGGCTGCAGCTCATGGAGAGATGGAGAATGTTCAACATGATGTATCACATTATGGACTTTAAACAGCGACCAGATCTTATCAAGCTATTGCTCTCCAATTTTGACTATAGCGTGCAAGGTCATCCGCGCGTCCTGGTCTCGAAGGCGTTGACTGCAGGAACCAAGGAAATCCGAACTCATGCCACAAATGTTCTGCGCAAATATGCAATTCGACCGGTTCCCTCGATAAATGGGCAGGGAGGAGTTGGAGACTCAAAGTGGGCCATCCAATTACTCGTCACACAACTATACGACCCGGAGATTGAGGTCTGCGCCACAGCAGTTAAGATTCTGGAGAAGGCCTGCAACCGAAAAACATATCTGGAGTACATCGTCGAGTGTAGACCTGCATTGGATCATCTCGGCGAAATCGGAGCTCCATTGCTCCTCAGGTTTCTCTCTACATCTATCGGATATCACTATCTCGACGGTCTCGATTATATCAGCAACGAAATGGATGACTGGTTCCTGGGGCGCAATGATACATACGTCAGTGTCATTGAGGCCAGTCTTGCCAAGGCGTTCCTCATCGACCCTGATGAGCAAAACCACCGGATCAGCCTGTTTGATGATGGTGAGGTTGATCCAGACTTTAACGATAGTCATGTGCCACCTCACTTCTACCGAGAGTTGACTCGCACCCAAGAAGGATGCCGTTTACTCAGTGACAAGGGTCACTTCGAGGAGTTTGCGGCTACAATCCGTGACCACGGCATGGAATCGGAGGATTTCGAGATAATTACCAAGGTCAAGGGCTGCATGTGGGCTGTCGGCAACGTGGGCTCCATGGAGCTAGGAGCTCCTTTCCTCGAGTCAAGCGACGTGGTGGAACAAATTATCAAAATTGCTGAATCTCATGAGGTGATGAGCCTTCGAGGTACAGCATTCTTCGTCCTTGGGTTGATCTCTCGGTCGACCCATGGGATTGAGATTCTGTCGGAGAATGGCTGGGACGCAAATACAACCCATTTGGGCCACTCACTTGGATTCTGTCTTCCCGCACAGCTTTCCAAACTCTTGAATATCCGACCATGGAAGCAGAAAACAATTACATCCATCACGCTTCCCATCACGCAGCGAACTGCCACAGAAGCACCTCCTCCTCGACCTGCCCGGCCACCTCTAGAGCCTTCCGAAATGCCCCCGCTCTTGAACGAGGAAGATGTCAACAAAAGAGTTCTGGAGCTCATCGTCGATCTTGGGAATATGGTTCTTTACAAGAAGGCAGTTACGGAGCTTCAAAAGATTAGGCAGCTTAAGCCCAGCGCTTTCCTCAGCAAAGATTTCTTCAAGGAGGTCATGGGAGCGATGGAGTGGAACCACTATCGACTGGGGGTGCGGAGGATGGTGATTGATCTGTTTGACAAGAATGTCATGAGACAGATTGTGTTTGATGAAGATGAGGACAGCGAGAGCAGTGACGACGATGAGAGTGAAAGTGAGGAGAGCAATGATGGAGGAGGCAGCTCTGGTGATGACAGGACGGAGAGGCAAAGGAGTATCAGCGAGCCAATGGAAGTGCCTCGAGACTTGTTTCCAACACCGCTCAGCATTCCACGCTGATCGGATCAGAAGCAAGTAAGGGAAGGCATATCAAAAGTCCGTTTCTACCGGGGAGGGGAAGTGTATGTTTCTACGAAAGAAATGGTTCTTCACGAGCGTCAAGTGTACAACAATCAAAAAAGGGCATGAACAACGCATATGAAGCGAGTGGCGCGGAGTCAAGGGAAGCGCCTCTTTCGTGGGCAGTTGTATATATCAAAGTTAACGGACGGTGGCGGCGGGAACTAGCCAGGGCTAGTTTGGAATCTTTGGAGTTTCGGGTGAGGAGTCCGGGGGTTATGGACTTGTACGGGCTGAGGCTCGGCCATGGATGAGTGCATTTTAGGGCCGATCTGACGTTGGGGCGTTTGTAGTTTTTACGATGTGCAAAGAGATTCGATTCTGAAATCATTCGCAGTCCGTGTTGAGTTGACAAAAGACGCTCTCCCTCCATGGAAAGGTCACTGTCTTCACGAGTGTTTATGACAGTGACGGAATGCATACAAAAACTATTCTGTGAAGAGCTAATCTATCAGTTATGCTGCGCATTGGAGGGGCAAGGTCATGGTGTCATGCACTGAATTATGTGGGAGTGTGCTCTTGTGTGCTCTTGTGTGGAAGCTTTATCCAGCAAAGCGGCGCAACGCAGTAGTGGGACAAGATTCTCACAGCGCTAGAAATCAAGGTTGTCTATATGATAAGATAAAGCTGAAGAAGATTGTTTTCGTTTTATTTTATTATTTTATTGCAGCTTGAAGACGATGTCTCGGATCTTTTTTTTCAGGGGGGAAAGTCACACTACGTGACAACCAATTGCATCGCCACGCCGCAGGTCTCATTCACACACCCTATCTCCTAATCTTCTCAGCAGGCAGATCGAAGTCTCATAAAATGAAAAAGTCACTGGGTTGCTCCAGTAGCCGACAGGCAGACGAATGGAACAGTTAGAATTGTAGAAGGTTGAGCCAACTCTTTCTTGGCCATCGCCTTCACTAGTTCGAGTTCAATAGGAAAGAGAGAGAAAAAAGGCGCGTCCAAAACGACTTTTGGGTGCATTCTACTGTCTTTGATTATACTCTGGGTACCAACTGCCCCTTGCTTACTATATGCAGGGTGTAGGGGCTGTGTCCCGTTCGTGTATTTAAGGCAACCATGCCTCTCCCATCAACGGTCAACCCAGGCCTGGCTTCTTGGACAGTTCCTTTTTGCGCAGATCCATTCAGACCTCAGTATGAGATTGATCAACTGCACCACGCTACGCCTTGAGAACGACGATGACTGGCCTCCAGAAGGAATTCCCAAATATGCCATCCTCTCTCACACGTGGGCCCAGGACTGAAGCGAGGTAACATACCAAGAATACATCGCTGGGAGGTCAGCTGCGCCGTCCCAAAACTGGACCAAAATTGACAGGACGATCGAATTAACCAGGAAGCAAGGTCTCAGCCACGTTTGGATTGATACATGTTGCATCGACAAATCAAGCAGCGCTGAGCTGACAGAGGCCATCAACTCCATGTTCAAATGGTATGCCGACGCCTCTGTTTGCTTTGCACAGATCGAGAGTTTTAAACGGGGTGCACAACACAATAACTCGCCGGCTTTCCCTGGGGTGACAGTTGCCCAACTTGGAGGCTGTCGGTGGTTCTCGCGGGGGTGGACGTTGCAGGAGCTCATCGCACCGCCCCAGCTGCGCTTTTACGACGATGAATGGGTTTACTTTGGCTCTCGCAGCCAGCTAAGCCCCTTGTTATCGGAAATAACTGGTATTGACAGAACAGTGCTGGACGATCCAAATGACCCGAGGCAAGCCTGGCGACCGCAAGACGTGCTGAGGAAGATGACGGTTTCCAAGAAAATGTCTTGGGCTGCGTCGCGCAAAACCAAGCGGGTAGAGGACAGGGCCTACTCGCTCCTGGGCTTATTTGGAGTCAATATGCCAATGCTTTATGGAGAAGGTGAAACGGCCTTCATCCGGCTGCAAGAGGAAATCATGCGCGAAACGGACGACATGACAATATTTGCATGGTGCCGCCCAGATGATGGTACTGGGTCAGGAAAGGGATCCAGTGGGATTCTTGCTCGGTCTCCAGAGGATTTTACCAAAAGTGATTTTGGCTCCTCGCTTCGCTCAGGTTTCAACCCCGAGTTTGCAATGACAAACAAGGGGGTGCGAATCAAAACCCAGCTTCGAAGGCACTTGGACCATAAAGGCTTGTTTATGAGCCTCAACTGCCATAGCCCTAGAAGAAACCGGAACGAAAACTTTGGTATTCTGCTCCAGCACCAAGGCATGAACATCTACTCTCGCGCAGATCCCCATCACCTATTGGTCGAAGGCGGAGGTGCGCTACTGCCGGAGCAAGCCATATACCTACAAAAGCTCCCAAGGAGCATCGAGTCGGATAACGAGCCTCTTGCTAGTGTAAATAAGGGGTCGATCCAGTTTGACTTTGATCACGAAAAGACCCTGTATGATCGGCTGGGCACGTCTCATAGCGAGTACTGGTACGAGCCAGAAAAGAGGTTCTCCACGGGCGAGCTTCCAAAGTTCAGCGCTTACGTCAGGCTGAGAACCAAGGACTTTAGCGGCGAAGGCAAGGTTGACTTCGTAATTGCGTGCGGCTACCGAAACCTCTCTCGGCCATGGGTCACCGTAGCCAAGGAGGGAAGTCCCATCCATGCCGCTGCAACCGCTGAGGATTGGGACAAGGTGGAGCATCACGCCAAGGGTAGCCAAACCGCCATTTGCGAGTTCTACTATTCCCGAGAAAAAGGAACTCATAATCGCCACGAGGGCCTGGGCATTACTGCCGCTATTTCGGCGGTTGAAGGAGGGGGTAAAGGGGCATTCGTGGTTCGCGTTACTGGTAATTGCTTCCGCCGCAGCACGTGCTTAGTGCAGTAATTTCGTGGCAGTTGCTCCTCTTTTACTCGGTAAATTAAAAGAATAATAACCATGGGTCAGAGCGAATCCTAGGAGCTAAGTTCTCTAGTGAAACCGTCCTGGATAATGATGATGTACTTGATCAGATATCCAATCCTAGAATACCCAAAAGAAAAAGCAACAAGAATATAAAATTGTATATTATTACCAGACATCAAAACAATCCGCCTTGTCGTTTACGTGTCAGTCCCATTAGGCATTTTGCGCAAAGCATTCTTGATCTTCGCTGTTCCATCAAAGACCAGTCGGGAAATACCACGAGGGTGCGCAGAGAGAAGTGATAAGACCTAGCAGGATGGTACAATCTAAAAATGCGCTAAATGTATTAAATCATGTACAAATTATTGTGATTTCTTGGTTGCCCAGTTCGGATGTTTCTCATCAAATATGTATCCAGGTGATTCGCGTTTGCAATTAGTTAGTATCTTGTAACAATCAATTGCTGATTCATATATTATCCGTCGGTATTGTCAACAAGGAGACTTGATCACAATAGCGCAAGCAGTACGAAGCAACCTCAACTGGTAGGACCCAAACTGCCAAGAATGAACCATTTGGCATGATCCACGACGTCCTATTGGCCAGCCGGAAAAAGCATTCCAGCAGACAACCATCATTTTCCGTGACCTTTCTTGTAAATTCGATTGAATGAGTGCCCGTGTCAGAATTAGTCATGGTGGACAAGCTGCCATTATTCGCGATGCAAGAGCTACCATGACGCGATGACGTTGGGCGAGGGGCAGCTGCAGTGAACCATCCGGGGCCACACCCCCACTACAGATGCAAACCATCTTCGCCGAGCGAGGGATTAAGCCAAAAAGCCCTGAGTCCATCCCATTGGCAGAAAACTTGCTCCCTGCCGCGATTCCACCAATTCGGCTTCATTCTTCAGCCAACACCGTGCAATTCAACTAGGAAGAGGGCATCATGGTTCAGGGACGAGTGCTGGTCATTGCCGGCTCAGACAGCTCGGGCGGGGCGTAAGTGAAGCTCATCCATCAGTCATCACCCCATTCACAACACAATCTTTCCGCGCCACCAATTGGGGGAATAGAGTGCCTCTGTACATGTGGACTATGTTACGGAGCTAACCCCTTACGCATCTTTGCAGTGGCCTCGAGGCAGACCAAAAAGTCATTGCCGCCCATGGCTGCTACGCCATGACGGCCACTACAGCCCTGACAGCACAAAACACACAGGGTGTTCGGGCTATCCATATGATTCCAGCGACCTTTGTTCAACAGCAGATTGAAGCATGTATCGAAGATGTTGGCGTGGATGTCATCAAGACGGGTGCGTGTCTCCTCTGCCTAAGTTGACCGAAACGACGTAGAGGCTGACCATCTATAATCCGGGGGCACAGGTATGCTTGCTGCCGCAGATACCATTGAGATGGTCTCGAGAATTGTCACAAAACACAACATCCCTGCCCTCGTTGTCGATCCTGTACATGCTCCATGCTTTGGCGTTCCCCGTCTCGTGCCGCTAATCCCGCTCTCAGGTCATGGTATCAACATCCGGTGCGCAGCTGCTTCCCCATGAAGCCATTCAGCAGCTCTCGCAGCACCTGCTCCCGCACACTACGGTTCTCACCCCAAACATTCCTGAAGCATCCCTTATTCTCAAGCAGAATGGCCGTTCCGAGATAGAAGTCCGTTCCGTCGCTGACCTCGAGACCATTGCGCGCGAGATTCACGCCCTGGGCCCGAAATGGGTGCTCGTCAAGGGCGGGCATCAGCCTTTCAAGGACGATTTGACAGCCGCAGAGGCCGAAGAAGACAAGAAGTTTGTCGTGGATGTCTTGGTCGGTGGTGAGGGCCAAGTCCTCAGAGTCCAGAGCCCGTACCAGGCTAGCACCAGCACCCACGGAACTGGTTGCTCCCTGGCTTGTATGTCATTTCTCGCTTATCAACCAACCAAACTAGTATTGACAAATAGCAGCGGCTATTGCATCCAACCTGGCCAAGGGGCTCGACGCTCCCAAGGCCGTTCGCTCAGCTTGCCGATACATTGAAAGCGCGATCCGGACAGCTCCGAGTTTGGGCAAGGGGCACGGCCCGTTGAACCACTTTCATTCCACGTACACGTTGCCTTTCTCCCCGTAAGTGTTTCCTCTTACCTATCAGAAATTTCTATACAGTAGGGGTTTCAAATCTGACATGGGCAGGGGCTATTTCATCGAGTATCTCCTTGAGCGGCCGGATGTGAAAGACGTTTGGAAGGAGTTTGTATACCATCCATTCGTCATGGCCATGGGGAATGGAACGCTGCCTCTCGAATCATTCAAGGGATACATTGTTCAAGACTATTTGTACTTGGTAAGGCGGCTTCCGCATCCCTTTGGACAGCTAACCAACAAGGTAGATTCACTTCTCCCGTGCCAATGCACTCGCTGCTTACAAGGCGCAAAACGTTGAGGATATCTCAAGAGTAAACATATTCTGCCCCCGACAATATGTTATTCATTCTAATTAGTCATTTGTGATACCAGGCCAGTGAGATTGTAGCGCACATCATGCACGAGCTGAAACTGCACACATCCTACTGCCAATCATTCGGCCTCACCCTTGCCGAAGTTACAGCCACCCCCGAGCTCCAAGGTGCGCCGATCCCTCGTTTGACCCATCCCCCGCCTAACCGCCGGGATCATTAGCTTGCACCGCGTACACCCGCTACGTCCTCGACGTCGGCATGACGGGCGACTGGCTTGGTCTGCAAATGGCCTTGGCCCCTTGCTTGTTGGGCTACGGTGCCGTTGCCAGCATGCTGCGCGACCACGCCGATACGGTCGAGCCAGGAAACACGTACTGGGCTTGGATCCAAAACTACAATGCCGACGACTACGTGGAGGCCGTCCGGCTAGGTTCCGGTGAGTTTTCTTATCTTCGTACTCGCCAGTTTCAGAAGTCGTCAAACAAGATGAGTGGCGAATCGCAAATGCTGACACAACGGGCTAGAGTTAATCGAGAAGCACATTCTTCTCCAATCACCAGCTAGGGTTGAGGAGCTAATCAAGATCTTTATTCACGCGCTCAAGGCAAGTTAACCTCCGGTCCGACGCATCACCGTATCAAAACTAACACTAACATGCGATACGTACAGATGGAAATTGGTTTCTGGGAAATGTTCCCTTCCAAATAGAATAGACACACAAAAAAGCAGAGCTAGCTTCGCAGAATGAGTAAGACTAAAATTATTATGCTTCAATGGCTATTTTATTTGTTGTTTTTCTGGTTTTTTAAATACATGTTGCTGCCCCCCTTGCTCGTTTAATCATGCTTGTATACCATCTCCAGGACAGCATTGTTTCGTCACCTCTAGGTATCTACCTCTTGCGCCTATATAATAAAATAAATTAAAAAAAGAAGAAACCATGACAACGAACGAGAAGGGTCCCAAAAAGAATAGTGTGTGTAGATTTCATATCGATCAGCCATCTACTCGGCGCGGCTCCTCTCCGTCCGGCATCATGTACCGCAGCTCGGGCTCGGGCGGCGGCAGCATGGGCACCGGAGGCGCATCGCTATCTGCTTGCTCCCGCTGCTGGCGACGCACCTGTCCAGTCTGCTGCCTGACCCACGAGTTGACCGTGCGGAACCGCGCCCTCGACTCGACTGAGGCCACGGTCGACACCGTGTCGCGGCGGGACCGCATCGACGATTGACGCGAGGCGGCGGGCATGTTGAGGGTGCGCTGGGATGGGGTGCGAGCAGACTTCATGGAGGACTGCCGCGATGAGATACCCCGCGTGGAGTCGCCATGGAAGGATCGTACGGATGTGGCGCCGGAGGGGGTTGCGATGGGCGAGGGCTGCGTGGGGGCTCTGGTATTGATTGTTGCGACGGTGTTGTCGGACGTGATAATGATGTCGCCGTCGCCGAAGCCAGACGAGATAGACGACAGATCGCTAGCACCGGTCTGGCGCTTGAGGCGGTCGGCCCATTTCGGTGACAGGGGAGGCATTGACTTTCCAAAGGTCGTCAATCGCACCTCCTTGGGTGCCAGTCTCGAGACGACGCGGACCTGCACTGCCGTGTCCTCCACAAACATGGTGCTAGTGGGGCTGACTGCCTCGAGCGTCGTTCTCGACTTGGATGCCAGGGTCCTCCTCGAGCTGTACACGGGTCTGCCGGGCGCGATGAACTGGGAGTCGATTGTTGAGTTGGATCGGGAGAATTCGGATTTGGGGTTGCCAAACTCGCTCAGCAAGCCCATGGACTTCTGGGGACCAAAGAACTGCGAGCTGATGCGGTGGTTGTTGGTGTTGTTGGTGTTGCTAGTGGTGGTGGTGTTGGTGGGTGATGGGGTGGATCGGTACTTTTCATAAGGGTGCCTTGATGAGTCTGAGATGGTGGACCAGTTCCTTGAGTAGCGGTTTCTGACAAAGGGAATTTTAGATAGGAATTGATCGAGGCGCGAGGGTTTGTTGTACGATGAGCTGTCAAGGATGAAAGGTCGGCGGCGAGAGTGCTTTCTCTTGCGGAGCTTCCAAGCGATGATGAGCACGCTTGCAAGCAGGATGAAGCATACTGTATAGCAGCATTAGTATGAGACATACGGGTGAGTGGAGTGTAGATAATACGTACCGACGGTGCCAACACCGAGCAGGATTTTGTGAACATTGTTGTGAAGATCGCCGATCTGCAAAACGGTTAGCCTTCTAGAAGACGGGAAAATCGACGCCATGTCTCAGATGCCCAACTCACCATCTCGTTGCTCTGGTTCACTCCCACAATGGTGGCGCCTGGGGAAGAGGACAAGGTCGTCCCGGTGATGTAAGCGCTCTCATCATCGGTTGCGGTGTGGTCATGGTCGGTATCGCTGCGGCTGTCGCTGTCGCTGGCTGACTCGTAGGCGTTGTGGGCGCTGGACGTGGTGGTGGGAGAGGGACTCGCACTGCTCTTAGCTGCGCCGGTCGTGGTCGCGGCGCTCCCGGTCTGCTCGGTCGACCCACTCGCCGTCTGCGAAGCTTCACCCGGCGAGTCAACCGTGGATTCACGGAGCGAGTTGCCTGGAAGGTCGTAGTCACGCTTCAAGAGGGCCGAAATCCATGAAGCCTTGACGTCGGGTTCGGTTGGTGCATCATCTCGCTTAATCTTTCGCTCCAGCTTCCGCCTCTTTGAAACGACAAAATCGTGGTCCTCATCGATGCCATCGTCGGCCCGGGTCCAGGGGGGCAGGGCCCTTCCGTGTGCGTGCCTCGCCTCCATCTGCCAGCGGTGATGAGTAGAGCCGATGTTCGAGATGGCCATTGTAAATTCCCTTTTTTCCCTCTCTCTAGTGCCGGGATAACGATTTGCGGTGTGGTGTTGTGTGGATTGGATATCCAGGCCAGGGTCCCAGTCTCTGAGGGATCGATAGCGACAGTAAACCGGGGGGTGAGCAAACGGGTGCGATTGAGTACCTCAGTCCCAGACTGGGAATTGGTAGATATTAGGGCATACAAGGTGAAAATAATAAAAAAAGGACCGGCCTTGGAAGAGAAGCGAAAAAAGAGGGGAGGGAAGGGGAAAAAAGAAACAAAAGGCGAAGAGAACGAGGGTGGGATAGTATATGCGTGCGTGTCACGGCCACAGAAAGCGCAAAGGTCAATCCCAGGCCATGAGACGACAGGTCATGGACCCAAGGTTTCGAAGGTTCCCGTCGCAGCAAGGATCTCACGACATGTGTGAGCGAACCCCACGATCAGCGGGCTCGCCGGGCTCCTGAGCGGGAGAGTCGACCAGGGATGGGCGATGTATCACGTCACGTCGGGATGGGGGCCACGAGTGGGCAGGAGCAGCAGCGGGCAGTTTTTCGGAGCGTTGGGCGTTGAGTCAACTCCAGACACGCATCATGAGCGTGGAAGGAGGGAGATGGAGAATGAATCAAGTTGCAGATTGGGACGCAGGCAGGCACGACGAGTGGGAATGGCGCAGAAACAAAGCGTCAAGCGTCGGCCACAGCCCGCTCGCTCAGTCAGGACGCTTCTCAACATGATACCAGGCCAATTTGCAGGGCGCTGGTCCTTGCGAATCGGGGAGCGTCGCCTGCTTGATTACGGGGGAATCCACGTCGCGGGTCTAGGGGCCCTTAGCGTTTCAGACGCCAGGTGGTTGCGCCCCCCGCACAGACGCCCAGCCCTGGGCGGCCCTGGACGGCCCTGGACCAGCCCCATGCACACAATCCAGCCCGGGGCCCGCGCGCCTTCCAAGTCGGGTCTCAGTTAGACGATAGAGCACCTCTAGTCTATTAACCCGTCATATATCCAAGAGGACCGAACACCCATCCGCAAATTGGTTCCCTCACCTCACGCCTTGCTTGCTTGGACGCTGTGTCGGCTGTGTCCGGGGCTGTGTATTTTGCCCAATGGCACTGCACTGCACCTGTCTTGTTTATCGTGTTCGATTTTTGGCATGTCTTGATGTTTTATTTCTTGCCGTGGCCATCGTCCACATGGCACTGCATGCTGCACCGCCCAAACTCTCTTTTCGATAGGCCCTTCTCCATCCGCCAAGTGTTGATGCACCTCATCGGTTTCACTTCTCTGCCGCGTTTCATGTCTGCCCAGTTGCTCGATTTTCCGTGGCGCAACGGCCACCCCAGAGCTTGCACTAGCCACCTCAGACGAAGCTCGCTCCCAGAGAATCCGCAGGTGCACCGTCGCTGATCAAACGGCGACAGCAGCATTCATGCATCGAGACCTGACTCGTCTCGTCTCGTCCAGTATGGTCCGACCCAGCTTGTCGTCTGGCCTTCTCTCGCCCTGTCTCGTGTATCGTCGCAGATGACTGCCATCCTGCCCTTTCCACAAGGCTCCAGAAAAAAAAAAACCGGTCCGATGATTGTGTGTGCACGCCTTCTCCGTCGCCACCAGCTTGTTTCTCTGCAACAGGATCGGTTTGGGCTACGGGGAAATATTCATCTGGGCCTCAAGCCGAGACCGAACGGCCAAGAACACGCAGAGCCTCCAAGATGATTCATCCGTCACTAATCAAGCCGGCTTCCGAATCCGAGGCGCCAGATTGACCAACCCGAGATGAAATCAATTGAACAAGAAACGCCGCTAGCCAGACCAGCTCCCGTGCAGAATATCAGCCGATAATTTCGCGATAATTTTAATCGCCTCTCTCCCAATAGCCTGTTTCAACCTCCGCGTGTGCCTTTGCCGCATCAAGCAAGCGCAGTTCGGAATTCAGCAACGCCACAAAGCGCCCAAACACTCTACCAAGCAGAATCATTCACACGTGCTGAAAGAGACATGCTAGCCAGGAAACATGATCAGGGGCGGCGAAGAGTCAAAAACTTTAATGCACTCGGAGATTTGTCGCTCGAAGCCTACTTGCTGGCGAGTCTGCACCTCAACTTCGAAACCGGCCTGCACATTGAGCGCTCAAGAGAAATTGCTGGCCAGGCGTGCTCTTGTTTCCTCGTCATGCGGGCAAATTACGCTTGCGGCGAGCCATCAGTAGCTTTCCTCTAGCAAAAAAAGGCGCGATTAAGAACTGGCCTCGTTCACAATGCGATGGCATCACGAAATGATCTGCTTGTAAGTAGGTGCAATTTCCCATGGCTCTCTTTCCGTCGATCATCAGCCCTACATTTTTATGCCATGATCGACCTCGGCAAAATTGCCAATGGCACGGAAAACCGCCCGGGCACCAGCTCACCGCGGGCGGCTCATTTGCATGCACCGCGGAAATGACCGCTGGTAAATATTAGTCTTCACGATGGCGCTACCAAGGCAGTGCATCTCGATATTACACCTGCATCGCCCTCCCACTCGTATCCAATAACGAGGGAGAGAAGCCAGGAAAATGCGCTCCAATCACGCTGCCGACCGCCATCTCCATTTCTTCAAGCTTTTGGAGAGAAGAACTCTGTGGGCCTTCTGGATCGAGAAGCGCGGATCCGTCTTTAGCGCGCTTGCGGACGTTTGGTGGGAACTTTGCTCCACGAGGGCATATCCACTCGGTCCAAGGGAGAGACACGCCGCGGCAGACAGAAACGCACACTGGAAGAGCCAGGAAGGTATTGAAGCATTTCTGGACGAGTCTCGTGAGCAAATTATTGAGAAACCCTACAGTTGGGCACGAGGGCCATCGCGGAGCCCCCCACAAGAGCTGCTCCAGTCAAACATGCACCGAGCCCATATCTCGGTAGCGCACAGTAAAGCTTTGATCTTTAATCCATTGAGCTTAGCGAAGGGCCATTTTATGCAACATCCAGAAACTATTGGTTTAGCTATAGTGGGCAGTTGCGGTTTTGTGGCTAAATAGCATGTATTGGCCAATGCCGGACGCTTCTGTACGGGCCATTTATCTATTTGGTATACGCTCTTGGGCCCGCAAGGGCTGTGAAGGATTCAATTAACCCACCCAATTCACCCGAAACCTCTTGCGTCACCAAATCGCCCGTCAGCATGAACGCATGCCAAGGCGAAGCTCGCGTTTAGACTTTTCGAGTCAATATTTTACGCTCTTTGCAAGACCCAATTTTTGGACTGTGATAAAATATCAAAGCACCAGGATGTCTGGAGGTGCCATCCAGTCCGGCCGTTTGGATCGAGATGAAACATGTGAATTATGCCGATGTCGTCCAATGATGATTTTCGGGATGAATTGTTTGGACTAATAAAATAGAGCAATTGGTCGAAAAGCAAAAAAAAACTTTGCGAGTCCCGGCTGCGAGCGAATAATTTTGCGGTGCCAAGGGGAGATAATGCCGTGGGCTGAGTCACGCACGCGAGTATGTAATTGCATTACGGCCGACGTTGGCTCTGCCCATCCATCACCCCCAGTCGTCTCGCAAACTAACAGGATGGGTTTCCTATTCTGGCCAATCCGCACCCTTTACCTTGAAAATACCTCTCCCACCTTCGGTGAGGCCCTGCGCCTCCGTGTCGCAATGCCTTGGGAGGGTAAGGCTCGATCTGCTGGAGCTGTAAGTGCTAGGTCGGGAAAAGAAATTTCGCGCTAGGAATTACCCAAAGGGGGGGATCCTGAGGAAGTCGAAATATCGCTCGACGCGCACCGCTGCAGCAAACTGGGTCTGTGGCCGGCCATCTTGCATGCTCGTCGCCTTCTCCATACTTCATCTCCAACAGTGGACCGAGTTTCTTTAGGGCCAACCCAGTCCGTCCTCCCCCTCCCCTTGGCTGCTCCCACATCACCATCACATGTGAAGAGCCATGGCGATGATGGTCGATGCTTCTCACCGGCACACCGACGTAGTCGGGAGTCTTGCGCTTCCTAGCTCCCGTGTCCGTGTCGGCATCTGCCGGGATCTGGGGTCGCGAGAAACCGGAGTCGAAAAAGCGTCACAAGCTTAGGCGATGACAACCAATGCATGCATCCCCGTGGGGGGAGATGCCAGCAGGCGAGGGGGACGAGGGCACGTAATTTACGCACTGAAAGTTGACATTACAACCTCGCTGAGCATGAGCTGGGTGAAGGGAGCAGTGAATGTGACAGGCATGGGTAAACGGATGGGCCATGTACAATTGCGGTTCCCGTGCACCGGCGCAGATAATCGCGGCAACCTACAGCCTCCACTCCGCATTCCCTGTCCCCTGCTCGGCAAGCGTATTAGGGCTCCCGTGAAGCAAAACAACAGAGCAAGTGCACTGTGCGTTTGATCAGTGTCTCGTCAGCATTTGCGCATGCGCCGTGGCGCCGGCCACGGGCTTGGCTGAACAAGCTGAACATTGGTGGGCTTGCGAAAACCTCAGGGATCCCAGCCAAGAGAGTGAGGCGCCCCGACGAAAGAAAAAAAATGTGACCGGAGGGGAAACTCCATAACTATGACGGGACGACGAGTTGCCACGCTGCCTCTGGCACATTAAGGCGAATTGGCGTGGCGTATATTTTGATAGGTCATGAGCAAGCTGTATGAGACATTGCATGTAATTGTGATAGGTTAATGCTAATAAGCTGGCGATTGCTTATCTCTTGAATTGTGTCACGCAAAAAGAAAAGAAACGAAAAGAGGCGGCGGCCAAAGGATACTGACATCCTCCTAGCAGCGATCTAGGAAGAGGACAGGATACAGTCATATTCTCGTTCAGTTCATTGATACCCGGGAGTCCGGTTCTCGCAAACCGGCAGCCCCGGCTTCACCGGCCGGAAAATTGGATTTGGACGAAACCATGCACGGAAAGGCAATTCCAGGTGACGAATCCGACAGTCGGGGATGCTCTAGTCACCGAGACGCAGAGGCGAGGGCCGGTGGCGGCGTACCAAGACCAGCCCGAATGCAGAGCATTGCCCAACCCAGTATCCGTATTTTGGAGAAATTTTGGGGTCAGAAAAAAAGTCAACCAGCGCCAGGGAGTTCCCGGGCCGTTGTCAGTTTTTTCCCGGTCCCTGTCCCGGTCCTAGGAAGGCCGTTGTTAAATCAGCCATCAAATTTTGACTCCAAAATGTGTGTATGTCTCTCTCGGTGTGCTAAGGCCCCGAGTCGGGGCCCAGTAGAACCGAGAGACCAATATCGATACGGTGCGATCCAGATTTTTTTTTTTGCCCTCAGAGTAAAAAAAGAAGAAAATGCTCCCCAAACGTGGAGCTCTTATCCATGTCAACCATCTCCAATCTCTCCAATCTACCGCCACAAATTGAGCGTCATCGGGCTAGTGAGCGGGTCAGCGTGGGTTTCCGCTGCTGCGCTAACAAGGGATGGGCCAGCTTTGTGCGGTTTTCACTGGCCGAGGCGGGCGACCAACACCGGCGGCGATAGATTCTGATGTTCGCTCCTCCCAGTGCATAAAATCAGATATCAAGAAGTGAGGGCTATTGCCCAAACGGAGGCACCGTCCCAGGACATGATTGCTTATGGCAGACGGAATGTCCACATGATAGTTTCAGCTGGCAGTCAGTAATATGATCAGCAGGAAAAAACCAAGCATCAGTGCAATGACGACACATGTGCTCCCATGCCATCCCGCGCCCGAGGGGCCTTATCTGGATGAATGGAGAGAATGGATGGACGGAAGGATTGCAAGGGATGGGCGGACGGATCTCTCACCTTGGAGGGAGGGGGGGAGAAAAAAAATTGTAGTTTGGTGTGCGGGTGTGCCAGGAATAGCCCAGCTCAGCCAGGGTACTGTGACCTTCGCTGTAAATACACTGTCGGGTGGTGGGCACCGTTCGCCGTGCCTTCATCCTCGGCCGCTGTAGCGGTACCTGTTGTGCCCCTGCGGGACCGCGGGCTACAGGGGCAGAAGTGCCAATTTTCTCACTACAGGGGGGGGCAGAGCTGCCCTTTTTCCCACTGAAGCGCGGCTTGTCGGCGGTCCCCACGCTGCTCGCACTCCCACTTCTCGGCCGCGGCCAATGGAACCCGCAAGCCCACAGGTTCCCACACACCGGGCTCTGTGTCATCGCTGCCCGTTCTCGCCGTCGCTCGCTGTGCGCCTCGAGTTACCTAATTCCCTCTGCCCTTTTTTTTTCTTGTGTCATATCCTCCCGGCCATCCTCGCCTGCCGTCTTTCGCTATCTCTCCTCCGTAATCAACCCCCCCTCCTCCTAATCCCCCGTCCCCTCCGCCTGGTGTTTGCTCCCAATTGAGCTTCCCCAGCATCACCAATGGCTTCATCCACCAGAGCCATGTCCGCCGCCCTCGCTAGGGCTGGCCTCCTCCCCCAGAGCAGTCGCATTGCGACCCGCTCCCTCACCACGGCTTCCAAGGTCTCTGCCCGCCCTTCCGTGGCCATGAAGCTCCAGAACTCAGGCCGCATCGCCTTCCGAAGAACCTACGCCGACGAGGCCCCCAAGCGCAAGCCCGGCAAGATTCGCCGTATCCTTCGGTGGTCCTGGAGACTGACCTACCTCTCCGCTATTGGACTGGTCGGCTACAGCATCTACGTCGTCTACGATGATCGCCACCCCCCGGAGCAGTTCCAGCCTGATCCCACCAAGAAGACCCTCGTGGTTCTCGGTAAGTTGCCATACAAACCCTTTTTGGAGGGGTGTTTTACAAAGTCACACGAATTGAGTTACTGACATGCGTGCTCCCGCAGGAACCGGCTGGGGCTCCGTTGGTCTCCTCAAGAACCTCGACACCGAGAACTACAACGTCATCGTCGTCTCTCCTCGCAACTACTTCCTCTTCACTCCTCTCCTGCCCTCATGTACCACTGGTTTGATCGAGCACCGCTCCATCATGGAGCCCGTTCGCACCATCCTCCGCCACAAGAAGGCCGCTGTCAAGTACTACGAGGCTGAGGCCTCCTCTGTTGACCCCGACCGCAAGGTCGTCAGAATCGTTGACAACGCCTCGGGCAAGACTACTCTCGAGACTGAGATCCCCTACGACATGCTTGTTATCGGTGTTGGTGCTGAGAACGCCACCTTTGGTATCCCCGGTGTCCGCGAGAACAGCTGCTTCCTTAAGGAGATTGGCGATGCCCAGTTGATCCGCAAGAAGATCATGGACTGCGTTGAGCGTGCCTCTTTCAAGGGCCAGAGCCAGGAGGAGATCGACCGCCTCATGCACATGGTGGTTGTTGGTGGTGGCCCCACTGGTGTCGAGTTCGCTGGAGAGCTGCGCGACTTCTTTGAGGAGGACATCAAGAAGCTGATTCCCGACATCAGCCCCCGCTTCAAGGTCACCCTGATCGAGGCTCTTCCCAACGTTCTCCCCTCTTTCTCCAAGCAGCTGATTGAGTACACCGAGAACACTCTCCGCGAGGAGAGCATTGACATCAAGCTCAAGACCATGGTCAAGCGTGTCACCGAGCAGGCTGTCGAGGCCGAGGCCTCGCGTCCCGATGGCAGCAAGGAGCTGATTAAGATCCCCTACGGTCTGCTCGTCTGGGCTACCGGTAACGCCATCCGCCCTCTTGTCCGTGATCTCCTTGGCAAGATCCCTGCTCAGAAGAACTCTCGCCGTGGTCTTGCCGTCAACGAGTACCTTGTCGTCCAGGGAGCTCGCGACATCTGGGCCGTTGGTGACTGCGCCGTCGCCGGCTACGCCCCCACCGCCCAGGTTGCCTCCCAGGAGGGTACTTTCCTGGCCCGTCTCTTCAACAACATGGCCAAGACTGAGGGCTACGAGTCCCGCATCAAGGAGCTCAGCGGCAACCTGAACCTCCAGCAGGGCAACACCGCCGAGATCACCCAGGAGATTGAGCAGCTCGAGAAGCAGCTCCGAAGAGTCAAGGACATCAAGCCCTTCAAGTACTCTCACCAGGGCAGCTTGGCCTACATTGGTAGCGAAAAGGCCGTTGCCGATGTTACCTGGTTCAACGGAAACGTTGCCAGCGGTGGTAGCCTTACTTTCCTCTTCTGGCGAAGCGCCTACATTTCCATGTGCTTCAGCAGTAAGTTTTAACCAAAAAATCTAGTTTATGATGTATTGAAGAAAGCTAACATTTTTGGCGCCAGCCCGCAACCGTATTCTGGTCATCCTCGACTGGCTCAAGTCCAAGGCCTTCGGTCGCGACGTGTCCCGAGAATAAATTCGCCGGAATCGACTCAATCCTGATCCAAAGATTCCTATATTTTAAATAAAAGCTGTGGCATACACGAGCTTAGCATCGCCCTGGCGGCTCGTGCAGCTTTGCAATTGTGTGTACTAGGGAAGGGTGTTTACTTGGAGCATTTTACAAGGGCTGTGAATCCTGGCTGGGCTGGACTAATAGACGTCTGATTAGAATCGGGCTTGGGCTGGGAGTGCTTCATCGTTTGTAACTATTTGTCCATTTTTTGCTTTGTTACTATTTTTTCTATGTATCCTAAGGCTCTAGAGGGAGGGAAGAGGTCTTGGGACCCTTTGTATGACTGGTGAACTAAAAGACAGAAGCAGAGAGGGGCGGTTGGGAAGAGATAGACAAGACAAGACCTACGACCTTCATGATACCCTTACGCTTAACTTGATCCCTCAACCCGGTGACTTGCTTCTAATCCTACCACTGATAGCTTGACTTGCCTACTCAGGGCATTAATTGAGCTCCATATCGGCGCGAGTGGGCTCGAATGACTCAATTCCCCAATACGACATAACCTCAGAGTGCGACATGACGTTGCAGGGACATCTGTTGCAAAATATTTCACCATGGGATTCGGCATGTTCGTCGTGACTAGTCTGGAGATCCCTCGGCGTCCGGTGTTACTCATGTGGGGCAACCCGGCCCCAGATGCCGAACTGGTAGAGTCTCCAAAAAAAAATGCCAGTGCGTGCCCCGGGGAGGATCGGGACCGATGACGCGCTTTTCAACGGCTAATGTCGCGTGCTCCCAGGATGAAAGGGTCCAAGAACTGCGTGGGGCCGTCTCCAGCAGGACGAGACTTGGAAGCGAGCTGCGCAGCTGTTAGAGGCGTCACTTACATACAAGCGCTGTAGTCTAAAGTTTTGGAGGGTCGTGGTCGTGGGTGGCGGCTTCGGCCTGCTAAACAACTCCTCCCAAGAAAAAAAAAACACCCCCGCACTAACTTGGCAGGATTATACCAAACCGGACCTTCGTATCAGACTGTATAGGTACTAGGCATACAACATCGTGGCCATGGCCGAGTCTACTGAAGTGCCATCCAAGCCTTTTGGCCGGGAGCTTGCGGCTCAGTTGGATGCTCAGGACCCCCTCAAGCACCTTCGCAGCGAATTTATCATTCCCTCCAAGGCTGACATATCCCGCACCACGCTTCCTCCGGCAGATGCCCTCACTAATACCGCTGCCAACACGACCTCTAAAGGTGAGCGAGACACTTGCGCTCCAGCATGCTCTACATGCATGGCATGCAGGATTACCGGTGCTGACGAAGAGCAAAAACAATCAAGATGCCGATGACGAATCCATCTACCTCGTGGGCAACTCGCTGGGCCTCCAACCCCGACGCACTGCCGAGCGCATCCAGCAGTACCTGTCCACCTGGCGCACGCAGGGTGTCCAGGGTCACTTCAAGCCCCTCGAGGACTCACCCTTGCCTACCTGGCTTGATGTCGATGCGCGGGCCGCCGAGATGATTGCCCCAATCGTGGGCGCCCATGTTGACGAGGTTGCCGTTATGCAGACGCTCACAGCCAATCTCCACTTCCTGATGTCTGCTTTTTATAAGCCAAACATCAATGGGCGCCACAAGATCATCATTGAAAGCAAGGCGTTCCCCAGCGATCTAGTAAGTTTACATGGGAAGAAAAAGAAAATACGTGATTTCCATGTGGGTATCAATGCTGGTGGGTGCTTGCTAACACGAGATAGTATGCAGTTGAGACACAAGTTCGTCATCATGGCCTCAACCCAGACGACTCAATGATTGCATTCCATCCTCCTGGCTCCGAGGACACCCTCTCCACGGAGTACATCCAGTCCGTCATTGACGAACACGCAACCACTGCGGCCCTGCTGCTCCTCCCGGGCATCCAGTTCTACACGGGCCAGTTCCTCGACATAGCCGCCATCACGGCCTACGCACGCACCCGCGGCGTTTTTGTCATATGGGACCTGGCGCACGCTGTGGGCAACGTGCCGCTCGCCCTGCACGACTGGGATGTCGACGCCGCCGCCTGGTGCAGCTACAAATACCTCAATGGCGGACCCGGCTGCATCGGCGGCCTGTTTGTGCATGAACGGAACGCACGCGTCAACGACTCGGGCACCCACACCAACCGCCTCGCCGGATGGTGGGGCAACGACAAGGCGAACCGCTTTGCCATGTGGCCCGGCTTCCGTCCCGTGTCCGGCGCCGCGGGCTTCCAGATGAGCAACCCGTCCGTCCTCGACATCACCAGCCTGTGCGCGTCGCTCGAGGTCTTCAACCTGGCCGGCGGCATGGCGCCCCTGCGCGAGAAGTCGCAGAAGCTGACGGCCTACCTGGTCAAGGAGCTGTACCGCCTGCCCGAGGAGCACCTCGCCAGCTGGCGGATCCTGACCCCCGCGGACCCGGACGCCCGGGGTGCCCAGGTGAGCATCCTGCTGGCCGATGGCCTGCTGGACAGCGTCATGGCGGAGCTGGAGAGGCGTGGCGCCCTGGTGGACGAGCGCCGGCCGAACGTGATACGGGTGGCGCCGGCGCCGCTGTACAACAGCTTCTGGGACTGCTGGCGGTTTGTCAGGGCCTTCGAGGGTGCTCTGGACAAGGCATTGGGCGAGAAGCTACAGAGGGAAAAGGATGCCTGATGGATTGTCGGTGAGGGGACCGCCTGCTCTGCTGGCCTGCCTTGTGCCCTGCTCTTGCATCGGCACGTTGTCGTGCAGGCTTAAAAAATTTCATGATTGGCGGTCAAGTTACACAAAAAGGTATATGGGACATGATGCATCTGCAGTCGTCGGCTTTTGGTACGGTCACTTGATCTCCAGCCCCATTCCCACCGCTCTATCGAATTGTTGACTGCATCAATTGGGGGAGGGGGAAGTGAAATGAAATCATGTCTTTCCGTGTGATGTCTCGGGCGGCATTGGTGTAGGTTAGACAAGTGTTGTTCACCAAAGGTATGCCCAAGGGGTAAGTGTCGTCCATAGTGTGCGCTATCTTCGCAATCACCCACTACGGGGACCAAAAATAGACGGCCCGAGTCGAACTGCAGCTGGGTAATTGATTTTGGGGTCTTTGCTGGTGCTTTGTTCTTCGCGAGGACCGAGCATCTATATTTCTTGTAGCACCATGTAGATTAGGTGCAGTGACCAGGACTTTCAAACCAGGTACACCGACGCGGCACGAAACAATCATTGTTACACAAAAGAAAGCACGCAGATACTCAGCTTGAATTCTATTGGGACACGAGACCGATGACAAATTCTACGTTCCATTCAGGCCTGGGTAGGGTTTTGGCTCGCATTAGCAAATTTTTTTTTCGTTCGGACATGGCGAAAAAAGTCAACTCTAGGGTACTGGTCTCGCGACACACGTATTAGGTCATCATTCTTCAGTCTGTCCTGGCTGAAAAGTGGGTCCCTTCCAGACCGTAGAAGCAGTACCCACTACGGGCCTGCCGTAAGGCGCATCGATTTTTTTTTTTCGCCGCTAAGGAAAAAAAAAAAATAATCAAGGCGCAAAAGGGTTCCTGGGCGCTCTCTTCCAACTCAAACCTTTCAACATCAAACTCCTCCCCCCCTTCTCCCTCCTGATTCCCATCATCATTCACCCATCGGGGAACGCATTCCTTTCATCAAACAGAGGGATATCTCGCGCATACGAGATTTTTTGATCGGGTTCTCTCTCCACTCTCTTTGCCAGCTACCCTTTTTTGTTTTTTTCTTCACCCCCTTCCGCCCTTGCTTGAAACAAACGTCAGCCTCGCATTCTACACTCCACAACAATCATGTCTGGAGGCTACGAAGGCAACGGCGATAGCAACGGCTACAGCGGCGGTGGTGGTGGCGGCGACCGAGGTGGTGGCGACCGTGGTGGTCGTGGCTTCGGACGTGGTGGTGGTTACAACCGTGACCGCGGTGACCGAGGTGATCGCAACGGCGGATACGGCGGCGGTGGTTACGGCGGCGGGTAAGTTGTCTTCTCCTGTTCTGGTGTTGAGGCGCGGTGTTTGTTGGTGGTCCTTGGGCTGCGGAGCGTGGCTGCCTGCTGGCGGCGGCCGCACGCAGCGCGTCGGGCCATCGGTCAGCGCGTCGGCACCGCAAAACTTGATGCGACCTTTTGCTAACGTGATTTTTCTACAGTCGAGGCGGCGGCTACCAAGGCGGCCAAGGTAACGGATACGGCAACGGTGGCGGATATGGCGGCGGCGGTGGTGGTGGTTACGGAGGTGGTTATGGCGGAGGCGGCGGCGACCGTATGGGCGCCCTCGGCTCTGGCCTCAAGCAGCAGGAATGGGGTATGTGTGCCTTTTTTTGCCCTTCATCTTTGACCTCGCATTTTCAACCAGCGTGCTAACGAAAAATTTTGCGCAGACGTCTCCGCTCTTCCCAAGTTCGAGAAGGACTTCTACAAGGAGCACAGCGATGTTGCCACCCGATCGGATGCCGAGGTCGAGGTCTTCCGTCGCAAGCACCAGATGACCATCGCTGGCAGCGATGTCCCCAAGCCCGTCGAGACCTTCGACGAGGCTGGTTTCCCCCGATATGTCATGGACGAGGTCAAGGCCCAGGGCTTCCCTGCTCCCACCGCCATTCAGTCCCAGGGTTGGCCCATGGCTCTCTCCGGTCGCGACGTCGTTGGTATTGCCGAGACCGGTTCCGGAAAGACCCTCACCTACTGCCTTCCCGCTATTGTGCACATCAACGCCCAGCCCCTCCTCGCCCCTGGCGATGGCCCCATCGTCCTGATTCTCGCCCCCACTCGTGAGTTGGCAGTCCAGATTCAGCAGGAGATTTCCAAGTTCGGCCGATCATCTCGCATCCGCAACACCTGCGTCTACGGTGGTGTCCCCAAGGGCCCCCAGATTCGCGATCTCTCTAGAGGAGTGGAGGTTTGCATTGCTACTCCCGGTCGTCTGATTGATATGCTCGAGGCTGGCAAGACCAACCTTCGTCGCGTCACTTACCTGGTGCTCGATGAGGCTGATCGCATGCTTGACATGGGTTTCGAGCCCCAGATTCGCAAGATCATCGGTCAGATTCGCCCCGACCGACAGACTCTGATGTGGTCTGCTACCTGGCCCAAGGAGGTTCGCGCCCTCGCTTCCGACTTCCTCCAGGATTTCATCCAGGTCAACATCGGTTCCATGGACCTGGCTGCCAACCACCGAATCACTCAGATCGTCGAGGTTTGTACCGACATGGAGAAGCGTGACAAGATGATCAAGCACCTCGAGAAGGTTATGGAGAACAAGGAGAACAAGATTCTCATCTTCGTCGGCACCAAGCGCATTGCCGACGAAATCACCCGATTCCTCCGCCAGGACGGCTGGCCTGCACTTTGTATGTTTGACCCGCTGATTCCCTTGTTTGATAATTTACTAACAACGCATGCAGCTATCCACGGTGACAAGCAGCAGAACGAGCGTGATTGGGTTTTGGACCAGTTCAAGACCGGAAAGAGTCCCATCATGGTTGCCACCGACGTGGCATCGCGTGGTATTGGTGAGTATCATCCCCTCCCCTCCCCCTCCCATGGCAACTTCCAGCAAAAACACTTGCTGTACTTTACTCTCGTGTTTAGGGGCTCTCTTGACTGTGCGAATCTGCCTGACATAGCCGTGTCCACTTGGTTCTCTTATCCGTGGAGTCTTGATCCGTTGTGTAGCCTGTTTCCTTTGCTATACTCGTTTTTCCACTCTTGTACCGTTTTCACTTCCGTGGTACGAGCGTGGAGGTGGCATTTCTTGAACCCAATCAAGCTGCGCCCAAGGCTCCCATTTGTGTCCCTCGGACCCGGAGACTGAATCATCTCCCAGGATGGCATTTTTACCGCACTAGGATTGCCCCGTGTCTCGCCAGGAGCGAAGAACCGATGGCCTGTCAATATGCTTAGCTGTCCGACTTCACCTCTCGCGCTGGAACGTTGCTATACAAACCCATTTTTCGCCTGCTAACCATTCGTGCTAAAAAGATGTTCGCAACATCACCCATGTGTTGAACTACGACTACCCCAACAACTCGGAGGATTACATCCACCGCATTGGTCGTACCGGCCGTGCCGGCGCCAAGGGAACGGCCATTACCTTCTTTACCACTGATAGTGAGTATCTTCTTGCATTGATTTTATGATGTCAAGCTCGTGGGCTAACAGCATGTGCAGACCAGAAGCAGGCCCGTGATCTTGTCAATGTCCTCCAGGAGGCCAAGCAACAGATTGACCCCCGTCTCGCTGAGATGACCCGCTACGGTGGTGGTGGTGGTGGCCGTGGTTATGGCGGCTGGGGTCGGGGTCGTGGCGGTGGTAGAGGTGGGTTCCGAAGACGCTGAAGCATCAAAGACACCCTCTCGAGCTGACTCGTCTTTCCAGCCAATGCCAACAACATGCCCCTCAACAAGCGTCGATGGTAAATATGAGGTTCATTTCGGACCCGGGGCTCTCGCCCATTCTTGAAACCAAGGACAAGAAGCCCGGCACTCGTTATCTGGGCTTCCCATGATCCTACCCCAAAAGCACATGACCAACGGCGTTTGTTTGTTAGAGGATAGGTGTGGTTCGATTAGACAAGGACTTGCCCTTTGGCGAGTCTGGCTTTTACGGTTTGCTTCGCGTCCTTATTTTTTCCGAGGACGCATCTTGGTTCATAGCATTTTCACATTGGTTTTTTCTTTTTTCTTTGTTGCTCTAAGTAATGGTTTTTAGATTGGCACACGGCCTTGGGGATGATGAGAAAGTTGATACATGTCTTTGCGAGTCAAGCAAGAGACAAGGTGGCATGGCAACATTTGCATTGTAGACTCTAGTTTATGGGTTGATGACAATCATTGAATTGCTTGGACTGGGTGGAGAGAGTCTTAAAAGCAATGGATTACCTCGGCCGAGTTGATAGAAGTACGATAATCGATCCTGGCCATTTACAGTAATGCCTGCTAGGCTGTGTCGTGTGCATGTGCATGTATGTTAGTGCGTGATGTCAGAGTTTAGATGCGATCTGAGGTTAAACTAGCGGTGTCTTGGGGGAAGCAGGGAGACCTGGTGATGCCCAAAAGTCCGGTCAAAGTTAGTTCGTGGTGCCGTGACAAGAGAAGTCCGTCTGCCTTGGCACGATGGCAATCGATGGTTTATTCCCGTCGGACGTGTGCTTGCCAAGGAGTCCCCTGCTGCGAGAGCCTCACGGCGGCCACCTGGATCCAACTATTCTTGTCCTCGCCCAACTCACCGGGTGCCCAACTACCGGTCAGCTCATCTGACTGGGGGGAGGGAGAGGGGATCATGTTGACCGTGTGCCGTCTTACTCGGTGGAGAGAGAGGCTGAGTGTAAGGGGGGCCCATCCAGCTGGACAACACATCAGTCACGAGTGGCGATTTTTGTTGATTCAATTTTTTATTTTTCATTTTTTCTGGGGGGGTAGGGGGGAGTGGAAGTTGTTGAAGTGTGGTCCTTGTGTCCTCTTTTCTCCATTCTCTCTCTCTCTCTCTATCACACACACATACTCTCTCTCTCTCGCACGCACACACACACACTCCCCTTTGTGTGTATGTGTGTGTGGTTTTTTTTGGTTCATCTTTCCCAACTCTAGTATCCTCGACGATTGAGTTTATGGGGTATGTCATGGGCCCTCTCTGCATTCCTCGCCCGGCTTGGACCCTCATGGGGCTTGAGCTGTGCAGTAGTGCTGGTCTTGTCTTTTTTAAACATGCCTCCGTTGGGTTTGTGTGTGTGTGATCTCCACGCCGGAGGCATGACAGTTCCCGTGGTGGCCCCTCCCTTTTTCCCCTCTTCCTACTCCCCTTGGCGTGGATCTCTGCGTGGCCCTTTCCCTCCGCTCCCTCTCTCCCCCCCAGTAGGAAGGAAGAGAGAGAGGGAGGGGGCCCTGTCCAGCCGAGAGAAGATTTAGAGATTTGGTGTAACGTTGTGTTGGTCGTACCAGTTTTTTTTTTCTTTACCCATCTGTCAAACTTTTTGTGGAATGCCATGTCGTCACATATCAAATCCCCAGGGTAGCTCCACGTCAAGTTGACGTTTGTCACGAGAGAGAATATCAATGCCATTGTTGGAAAAGAAGCAAAGAAGAAAAAAAAGGGATGCATCACATTAAGCGAGTTTTGCGGGAATGCTGCTTGCCAATCCTTTCATTTCAGCATGACCAAACAATCAAAGAAGCATTGATACGGTGAATAAGATTTCAGAGGAAGATGAAAAAAAAAAAACATTAACACCCTGATCATGATACACACTTTGCATGACGACAAACAAATCACCATCCAAAACCACACACAACGCAACAGCGAGAACAAACAACTACAGGGTAGACGTCGCGGTGTTTTTGCAGTCACATTCACAAGCCGGCGCAACCCCTCTTTTCGCAAAAAAAAAAGGGAGTTGTCTCTGAGGCCAGCCTCGGCTGGCCGCAGGCATCGAGACCAAGGCAAATTGCATCGTCCCCACGACCACGATGCGTTTGAAATTCGCAATGGCCGCGCCAGACGCCGTAGTCCGAGAATTACATGGCGGGACAGCAAGGCAATGGCGCGTCATGATGGGATGGCCATTTTGCCGCCTAGTGGTCTGGCCGGATGCTGACCGACGACGCCGTTCATGTTGACGGCCGCTACGATAAACCTTCTTTTCCCGGGGTTAACATGACGTGCCGGAGGTAATGACCAAACTCGAGTATTACGCCGATGGCCACGGCAGCAAACAATATTGTGACAGTCACGAATCCCAGCAAAAAGCATCCCAGAGATACAGGGGGGGCGTTGACGCGCTTCAACCGAGAGTCACGAAGGGCAGGGAGTCCTCTTTTTTTTTTTTTTTTTTTTTTTTTTTTTTTTTTTTTTTTTTTTTTTTTTTTTTTTTTTTTTTTTTGCCCTTCCTTTTCTTTGCCTCGTGCTTCTCCGTGGGTGGGTGAGGAAACCCGAAAATGTTCGGGGGGTGCGGGACCACCACCACCTTGCCTTGTCCACATTGTTCCTCTCGCTTCTGGGTTGGGGAACGAATAATGGCACCGCAGAGGCAAGGAGAAGCTGCCGGCTGGCCGCAGGGGGGAGAAAACACACACAATGTTGACGCTGTTTGTTTGCCCTGCATCAATGCTTGTGACGGGCCCTCTTGTGGTTGCTGCTTGCGGATTGGACACCGCATTCACCCACACACACGCGCGCGCACACACACATGCGAATACCGGGAGGGGTACACCACCAGGAAGAGGAGAAGCGGAAAAAGGGGGGAGGGTGGTCAATCCGAGCGTTTTCTCAGGGTCATCCGCCAGCCGTCCGCACTTCGATATCAAAGGGTCCTGATGATTGACCTTCACCTTGGTCGTCTAGACAGAGTATGGTGTGGCTTCCCACAGGCCAAGTCCGAGTGGTGCCAACGTCTGTTGGTTCGGCCCAAGTCTCCAGAGCGTGCGCAGAGCCCGTGGAGCTGGGGGACCGTGTCACCGGTGCGTACTGTCTCCAAGGCACATTCTGATCCTTGCCCCCCTGTCCCTAGCCCCCCTCCCCTCAAGGTCAGCACCAGCCTCTCAGCGCTCCAGTGCAAAGTGGAGGGCTGGCGAGGCAAGGCAGGCAGATAGACGCCTGGGCCCTCTCCGTCCGGGGTCCGTGTTGTCGTGTCGTGTTTGTGCCGTGTCGTGACATGTCGTGTTGGTCGTCCCTGTGTCGTGTCGCAGCCTCAATATCGTATCCTCTTACGGCCTCCTCGTCTATGTATGCTCTGACCTCCTCACTTCAGACCTGGACGTTTCTGTGACAATAGCTTGCTGTCCGGGCGTAGTTTTCGTTCAACTGAGACAGACAGCTGAAAGCCGTCATCACCCTTCCCACGGGCTTTCATCCCATGCTCCCGAGTATTCTCTGTCCCCGATCCCTTGTCGCCAAACCACGCTTTTCAAGTCCGTTCCCATCGAATTTGATGAATCGTAGTTGTATCGGCCAAAATTATCTCATCTGGGTATTAAGCCCGGCCCAGCTGGCCCGACTCGTAAAAAGAGTTGAATTGAAAGCAATAAACGTCATCAACCATTTCCCGTCTCCCCGATCACACTCCCCCCTCCTCCAATTATTCTTTTTTCACCCCTCCGGCAAGACGAGGTAAGCAGAAAAAAAAAAGTCTCTTGACTCGGGTTGCTCACAGCCTACTAAGTCCAGACGCTTCCATTACAAGTTTCCTGTCACAGGTAGGTAGTAGCTATTAATCCTGCACAAGGAAAAAACCGGATGGCTGTGAGGCAAGCACACAAGCGAGCCGCGATAGCCAGGGCCTTGGCCATGTACTTTTTTTACCTCATGAACTATCGCCGTGGCGCTAGAATGCCCTCCTCCTGCGGTTCCGGGGGGGCTAGGGAGGTCCACCTCCTGAAGAGCCCCATGCTGCTGGATCCGGCCAGCCGGCCTTCGGCCGCCTCTCGAGTGGAGTAGGGACCAGCACATCGAAGGACCCAGAGACGTCTCTGCCGTGATTTTCCCCATTAACAATGTCTCACACTGAAATATTGGCAAATATGAGCATGCGATTCAGCGCAACACTGCTCATTACGTCGGTGGCGGGCTGAGATGCCGCATGAGCTTTGCCGACGGCATCCTTCTCTGCCTCCAGAGAATCCCTGACGTCCTCTGCCAATTCCCAATTTTGACCAACGATCCATGGGAAAGATGCGTCGCCCCCATCATCTTAACCCACCCGCGCCGAGGCCAGTCCAGTTCAGTCCAGCACAGTCAGCACACACACTCTCGCACAAGGTTGGTGTTGGCCTCCAAAGCCCTTGTCCTGGGAAAGAGTGGGAGGATGGATCCCACTACGGAGGAATTAACGACGATCGCTAGTATCTTAGCTCTAAGCCTTAGGGAGCCGAAAACTCGGGTGCGTCTCCGAAACAATTGCAGACGCGTTGAGTTTGAAAGAAGATAGTCGGCTCACATACACGTATCGTGATGCGCCTCTGTGTAGTGAATGTGGTCGTATGCGCAGAGAGCGGCTGTCGCGCGAGAAGCCATGCTTCCCCTCTTCTCCCCCCCTGGAGAGGCTGGGCCTCACTGCTGGGTTCCACGTCCCAGGTACATTTTTGAGTGTGTAGGTGCAAAAGTGCAGGTAGACTTTTTTCTCGTTTCAGGACCCTCTCTGGAAGACGTTGTGACAAGCACTGCCCCGTGATCACAGTGAAACGCGGCCGTGTCGTACAATCCAAGTCAGTTGATGGGCCTTTTCTTTTTTTGCCTCCTCCTTTCCTTTCAAGACAAACAGGAGCCAGCCTCAGCTGAAAAGTTCCTCTTCGGGAAGGTGACGTTCTGAATTCAGAATTTTGAAGTTCCAGAAAGATAAACGGGCAGGATCGCCACCAGCATCAGCTCGCGTAGCCCCCGTCTGTCCCCAGGACGAACTTGTTCACGTCCGATGAGACTTTGCCTTATCTGGTCGCTGTGTCTTTCTCCCTTTGCCAAGTTGGGAAGAGTCCACAGCTGGCCCAAGCAGCATGCCATTGGATGAACACCTCTGCCACGGCGGTCGGCACTGGTCTAGCTCGGTGCCGAAGCAAAAAGTCCATTCAACCCAAGCACAATCTCCGCTCCAGATTGTTTTCTGGCAGCCCTCCGGTGACTGCCGAGAATCCAGGGGCCACCATGACAAGTTGGGATCCTGACCCTGTCGATGTGCGCTAGTGAGCTGAGCCCGCCTGGGCCTTCTCGCGTCCACCGTCGTGCAGATCACTAGCGCGCCTCAGCCCACCCAAGATCTGGATTTCCTCCTCGTCCTGAGAGTGGAGCCTGGCCCAGAAACATGAGGAATTGAGATTGGCTCGCAGATCAGCAGGTGATTGATCACCTGGCTGGTCGGGCGAAGCACTGTTTCTGGACTTCAGGAGCCTGCGTGAAATCCCTTCTCTCACACAACCCACAGCGATCGGTCAACCCTCGGCGCCATTGTTCCAGCTCAGCGTGCGCGGCAAACACACAGCTAGCTACCCGGCGCGCGGGATTCCCAGCGCAGCGGGAAGCCTTGAGATCGTGGCCGTCCTGGTTCATAAACTAGCCTGACCGTTGCTGGAGTTCAAGACACCACCGACGTAGGCTAAAACAGACTGCCGTCCACCGTCACAGCCCATGGCTTGCTGTAGCCTCGCACGTTCCTGGATGCAAGTGACATTCTAGCGACTCCTCAGCCCTCTGGCTCAAGCTCTGTCCGTGCTGGAATTTGCCGCTAATGCCCACGAAACCACGCTAGCTTATGTTGCCCACGGGTCTCTAATTGGCCCTGCCGCGGCCGCCGTCTTGCGAAATTGGGGGAGGGTGGGTATGATCCGGCTTGTTGAGCATCCGGCATGCCGGTACTCGTCTGCTTGACGTTGGCGTTGGCGTCCTAATTACTCTGTGCCTGTTCCTTGTTCGTACGCCAAAAAATAAAAAAAACAGGATCGCGATGGCTTGAGATCGTCTTCAACCCACTGCTGCGGGATCTCAAGGGCCATCGGTCCATGGACTCACCTGTCACAGAGCTTGGCGGTCAATTGGAGGGACATGTCCAAGCCCAACCACCAGCCACTCCCCTTTTCCGAACCCGTCTCCCAAGCTGGCATCCCCACACCTCCCATCACCGTCCTCAACCACTTATCCATTTGTCATCCGCCAGTGTCAGCCATCAGTAATCCATCATCCACCATATGAAACGCCGTGTGTAAGAACGGTAGTTGATGGTAAAATGATTAATATCATCCATGGCGAAAGCGTCGGCAAAGCGGTAATTGCTATGCTCTGATCCCAGGGGCTGATGATGAGCGCTTCTATTTCCGACTCTTCCAGACCCTTTGGCTGCATCATGTCATGCCTGACGTATTGGTGAAGGGTCCAGTCAGATTTGGGGCTGCAAATTGCCTAACACACTTCGAGCGCGTCGACTGGGGTCGTGTCTGACGGGGGGAGGCCTGTGATCACAGACTTGACGAACTTCCATTTTTGGGATCAATAATTTTTTTCCGCCTACGCTCTTTGCGCTTCTGGCCCTGTCGCCTTTCTTGCGTTTCTCATCAGTGGCTCATGGTTCGTGGCGATCACTAGGTCGTGTTGACCAGCGTGGCGGAACCACACTAGTCAAGGTTCGTTTAGAGTGAACAGAGGTGCCTTCCTCTGGGTCGGTCATGTTTTGGCCTTCGTGGATGTGTGGGGGATGTTGGGGGCTGGGCTCCATATTGGGCCCACGGTCGCGCTTAGGGCTTCCCTGGCGCGGTTTATCCTCTTGCGGTTAGCCGAAGGAGCTGAATCGCCGAACGGACCCTGTGGCTCCCTCCAGCATGGCTCAAGAACCTCTTGCTTGGTAAGTTGGTGATCGACCTTGAGCCACACGCACTCCGTTTTATATGGAAGACAATGATTGTGACGAGAGTGATTGCAGAGTATCACGGATGCATCAATGCTCGTGTTGGCATGCACACCGCCCGCGGCCAATGCAACCCAGGCCAGCTTCTCGAGAAGCGAGGTCAATTGCTCAACGACCCGGGACAAAGGAACATGACCCATGGCCGACGTTTCATTGGATGTACCTGGATGGTAGCTTTCTGCCTTTCTGCCTTATGCCAGCGCAGCACATCCCATCCCGCTCAGTCAGGGTCCCGCTTTCAACCTGTAATCGCGGGCTGTCAAATCCATGGCCAAGGGAAATTTGAAATGCGTGACAGCGTGTAGAGTCGGTGCTCTGGACATCCCGGTGTCCGGTGGGATTGATCCTACCACAGTGCGCTTGCGACTGTGGCTGTTGAGTGATTGCCCTCACCCTGGCCAGACTCGACCGCCATCCCCTGCAGTATTAGCATGGTGTAAATGATGGTCTTCCCCGGCGGTCCGTGCCCTCATTGCGGGCCCCATGACTCCATGCTCAGGGGTGCGCATATGCCGCAGGAGGAGTCCACTTGAGCAAAAAGAACATCCTGGTGGTTGGGCCACTTCGCGGCGAGGCGGTCAAGGTCAGTGAGCTAGGGGAAGGCTGCATCAAAGTGGATGTATGATATAATGGGAGATTCAATGTCGAAGTTGAAGGAAGCCGTGTGAATAAGGGCTAGCGGCTGCGGAGACTCCCCTTCTGGATGTCGTCGTCTGAGACAGTTGGATGGGGCCTACCTAGCCTGCCGTTGACCCCGGATCCCGCCTCGCTGAGCAGCAGCTGCACATCTGGTGGTTTATGCCGTACTAGGTCAAGATAATTAAGATCCAGGCGTTTTCAAGATGTCGATTCTGCGGCTGCACATTAGTAGCCCACCTCTAATTAGCGTTGAGGGGGACCGGCTTGCTGCAGAGGCTCTGATTACAGGAGACCCATGAGCGAGTCAGCACATGCCTGCTTGCAAACGATGGAGTCCATGCCCACCGTGGAGCACAAGTTGAGATGGCCAGTGTTGCGTGACAGGGAACTGGGCCCTCGTTGACCAAAGCTTGCAGGCTAGATGCGCCACTTGGGGTCCGCCTTGGGGGCCTATTGGGATTGGGCAGGGCATTGGGAAATGCAGCTTGGGGTTGGATTGCTTTGGGCTGAGGCACTCTCGTTGCTGAGCTCGATGCTTTTTGGTTGATCAAAGCACCGTGGCGGTACGTATCTGGCCTGGGGATAACGGACGGATGTAGCGGGTTTACTCTTGCGGCAATAGGGTTTCATGGGGAAAGAAGAGGGTGGCCTGCATGTGAGCGAGGAGGGAAGGGAGTGTCTATACCATCCACATACGAGCGCGCAAGTAAGGCATCCCGGCCAGTGCTGGCAGACGAGGTTCGTTCTGGGTGTGGCACAGCACCGTGTGGCAGGAGGATTGACGACTTGGGCGAGTGCAGCAAAGGGCGCGTCTTCGGCCTTCCGCTCTCGAGCCGACATGCGCGGGGGGTGATTTGTGATGACCCGACCGTCGTGGATGTCGCAAAGGTGTCGCATTTTTCGCGAAATGTTGAACAGGGGGCCAAGCCACTGGACCCCGAAGGGCTAGAATCAGCATGGACCGCACATCAGTGGATACTCCACGTGAGCTCTATTCCAGACTGTCTTGCAGACTCGAACCGCCCAGAGAGCCAACACGTGGAGCCGCTGGGGGAAGTTCCATTTGTTTGTACGACGGGGGACTGCATCTGGCCCATGTTGCGTGGATGATGGTCACCGAGTGCGATGCTACGATCACAATTGAAGGAAAGGGCAACGGTAAGAGGGGGCAGTGAGAGAAAAAAAAAAAAAGCAGCCGGTCTGGTGACATGCGGCCGAGTGATACCCTCCCGGCCAGTGGCCAAGGGCAATGGTTGAGAGTGACGACGGCCGCAGGCCGCCTGTTTCTTTGTCCCTGCTTCCCTGTCCGGACATGGCTTGCCGCCCAATTCGTGCCCGGCTGGGTCAAGGCAAGCTGGGGATTGGCTCGCCGCGAGAGCATCTGCATGTGGTCAGACGCTGCGTCGAGGCTCGCCGTGCTTTGGTGGATTTGCGCTCAATTGACGACATCGAATAAATATTTTCAACTTGGAGTCTGTGGGTTGTGTGCGGACAGGGACGGAAAATAGTCTTTGTCCGATGCATGAGGGATGCCCAGCAAGCTCTCACTGAGTTGGTCGCAAGCAAAACGGGGTAGCCCAAGTGCCTAGCTAGTCCACCAACGAGATGGGCCGGCTGTGCCCCTTCGGGGCATTGAAGCTTTTTAGTTCATCCCGGAGGTTCGGTTCGCTTGAGATCTTGTTTGCGCCTAAAACTCCACGACAGATCATTCGACCAGGACGTTTTCACGCGTGCCAGGGTATTGGAAACGGGTCAGCGGATTTGGGATGCAAGAGGCGCTGATGGCAGTGCAAACAAAACAAGCAATATACATGGCGGGCATTGATGCGCTGGCAGCTGGAAATGACTGAAAAAAAAGGAAACACCCACACCGAGCCAAAAAAAAACAAAAACAAAAAATAAATTCAAGGGAGCATTGTGAGGCAACACGTCGACAAATCATACGTGTGGCGGGGGGATGAGGGTGCATACACAGAGATTTGGTTGGCCTCACCGAGCTGAGGGTGACTTGTAATGCGACACCACAGGAGTGCCATGGATCTCTCGGTTGACGCCCAGGAGGTGATTGTCCGGTTCATGCCCGCCTCGCCTTGCCTTCCCTGTCTCGCGATATAATCTGTACCTAGTACTTTATGTACGATATCAGGCATCCCACCATGTGTCATGAGGAAGGGACCACCCCATGCCCATGCGTGGCATGCCATGGCACGGCAAATGTCTGAGGCATGGCCTAAGGGCTCGATTGCATGCGCCTACGTACCTTTATTTTGGAACCGAAAAAGAAACAAGAGGCCCAGCATCCATTGCTCCGCTCCTAAATTGATCTAGATCTGGGCATCCATGGCAGTGAGTCCTCCTAGCAGGGCAGTCGCTAGCAGTGTGAAACCAGACGCGATTCGGCGCGCTATCAACGGCGCTCATCCTCCTGCTGGGCTAATGTGGAGAGGACGGCTAGGGTCGTCTTTGATATTGACGTGCATTGAGTTGGACGACGCCTGAGAAGGAAGAAGCCCTGGATATGGAATCAAGGCGCGAGGTGGCCTCTGGGACCCTTGGTTCTGACCGTCGCATTTTTCATGCTCTCCTTTCTTTGCCCATTGCTCTCCACTATGCCGCCTCCTTGCCCTACTCTCTCAGGAGTCGCGTCCCCCGTCCACCGCCGCCCTGACAAGTGTGATATGCGACATTGCTGCCCCGCGCCTCGTTGACAGGTCGGCAAGCGCACTGCTGCGGGCGCCGGCTACCACGAGCTTGGGATATAGCAGAGCAAGACACCGACGGGGATACTGACCCGGCGACGCAGACCATCGCGTACAATCCATCGCTCCAGTTGCCCGAGGGCCGGATTCTGTAGCGCCCGTCGAGCAGGTCTGGGTCACCACATCTAGGGCTGAGTCGGGACCATTGCCCAGATCGCCCATCCACCGCCCACCGCCGTCGAGGATCCGGAGGAAGCAATGGCCTAATGAGCGGCGCCAGTCCTCGAGAGGCCTGGGATATGCACGTCAACGCTCCTTGATACTAGACCAGAGACGCATCATAGTGAACCGGCTCAGGCACAGACTGGCGTGGTTCCGCAGCGATAAAAACGTTCGTTACACAGTCGTGTCGCGGAGAATATTCTCATCCTCATTGAGTCTGGTTCGCTCGCGCGACTGCTACTAGCGCCTGGCGGGAACCAGCACGCCGGGCACTCGCACACCCTCACAGTCTCGCCGCCACGTTCTGAGGCATCAACATACCTTGCCCAGGTCTCGGTATCCTGCCTGACTCAGTACTGGTCACAAGGGCCTCTTGCAATCTCTCACCAGCGGCGTGCCCTGTGCCCGCGGCAACCGGGCACCCGAGGCCCCGTTCTCTGGTCCACGGAGTCTCCCCATTGGCATTTTGCAGGCTGGAAGGATAATCGGCACCCTGACCCCTCTTTGACGACAGGAGCCAAGCCCCCAAGCTGCATTCTGCCAGGTATCCTGGACGCCTCCTCACGGTGGAACCAGCCACCTTTCTTCTGATTGGGCTTGGAAAAGGCCGCAGATCGACTGCCGCAGTTCGGGGACGGAACTTGCGCACTGTGTGCAGTGGAGGAGGAGCAGAGCTGCCGCCATGGGCATTCCGTGGCCATGCACCCTCGCCTGCACCTCGTTCGCCGCTTGACTGGTGACCTCCACCCAAGCCTTCTCAGCTCGGACATCACAGCTCGTAGGCTTGCAGGTCGGGTCGCAGAGTGGGCGGTGGCCACTGGACAGGTGAACGAGTGAACGAGTGAGCGAGGGGGGGGAGGAGGAGAAGGCAGGGTACCGAGAGACGACCACCCCCCTGGCCCGCCTATCCACCACCCCCCTCATCATTCGTCTCCAGCCTGTCGGCTTTCGTGATGGCTGGTACGGTACTCCGTACGGGCAGAGTCATGGTGGTGGTGCTTGTTCGTACACTCCGAACCGCTGTGCCATCAGAGACATCGATCGCACCCAGAGAATCGACCAGACTCGCCGAAATGGGGGGACCGACTCAGAAAACAAAGAAACGACCGCACACGTACACACAGCAATCATATGACAAAAGCTGTGGACTGACACACTCTGCAATCGCCACATTTCCCGCCCTCACGGAGCGCCCCCCCTCCGCCACAATTTCGAGCGCGCTGAACCTGACCAGGGGAGTGAGGGCAAAGAGGAGTCAGGAGCGAAGAGAAAGAGGAGCAGCAGCACGGAGAAGGTTGGCAGGGGACCAGGGTTCGTTCGTCTTGTTCCTTCGCATTCACCCTCACACCTCTCTCCTGGCTCTGGGACAAATTCTGCCAGCCAGAAAAACGCAGTTACCACCAAACCCGCCCTCTTCTCCCCCCATCTCTCTCGCACCTCCACTCTTTCTCACCTTCTCGCCGCCGCCCTCTCCGCTCTGTCTGCTCCCACACCCCAGGCTGGACCTTTCTCCTCGTCGCGCGCGTATCCGTAATTGCTCGCCCTCGCCGTTTTCGCTCGAGGCACGAGTCAGCGGCTGATCCGGCACCGGTCGCCATACGTGGGGTACACTCGGCAGAGCGATCTACCTAGACGCAGCGGAGTCTAGCCTCAGCAACTTGGACCTGTGAACTAATTCCCACTATCTGTTGCTGCGCGCCGACGGAAACACCCCGACCCTTGCACGCCCCCCTCGGCCAGCAGACCAGCGCTATCCCATCATTTGCCTCGATAAGCCCAGGATCCGGTCGCCCACTGCCCTGGAAACTGCGCGCCTGGGAATCACCATTTCCCACCCCGACGAGAGAAGCTGCCCAGAGTTCGTCGCCTCGCCCAGGGTTCGTTTTTTGCCTGCGTTCTCCTGCTGCTGCACTCGATTCGACGCAGACAGGGACCAGCCGCCTGCCAGTCGGTCCCACCTCGCATCGACTGCTGGGTCGCGCCAAGTTGCGGAGCTCGTTCTGTCCATCACTCCGTCATTCATTTTGGTCCAGGGCCCTATAAAATTCTTCGGTCCCGCACCGGCTGTCGTCGTCTCCGTCATTACAGAAGCTTTTCTTGGGCTCCCACACTCCTCACACCCCCACCCCCCTGCACTGCTTGAGTCGCTCAGAACAGACAAGAGTCAGTGTTCGTCTCCAGATACACTTTAGCACCACCCTTACCATCTCGGCTCAGGCGCTAGGCTTTGTTGGACCTGGCTTTCGGCAGAGTGCGCACTAACCAGTCCGATTCATATCGCACTATATTAGTGTGTGCTCCCCAAGGTGTACCATCGTCTTTAGCCCCTCGACCTTCAGTGATCGTGGACGAGCGCGCAACTATCCTTGCCTAGCCCCCCATCCCCTCCCCCAGCAAGATCCGCGCCCAAGGACTTGGCCTAGCTCCTCTCATCACACACTTAACCATAAACCTACCCTTGGCCTCACGAACGGCGCTACTACTGCCGCCGCCAACAACATATACCGCCGCGCCGCCGCGAGTCTCTTTGCAAGCGCTCAGCCATTCTTCTCTTCCCCTGCTACCGGACAAATTCCAACCTGACGCGGGCCTTGAAGCTAAACCTGGCCGGCCATTCGCCTATCACCCGTTCCTTGGAGCTGTAGCATGTTCCTGGTGCCAACGCAACAACCTCATAACTTTGTTGACAACCACGCATCTCTTCATACTTCCAACACCCAACTTGGCTCTGAGGCAACCCTAGACACGCTCCTCAGCTCCCCCAGCTCTATGGAACGAAGTGCCCCGGAGTACTCGCAGTCAGGTTTGCCCTCGCCCTATCCAAGCAACTTCGGCGACAGCAATTCTGAAGAATCGAGCGCAGATCACGCGTCTGCTGCGCAATACCCGGTTAAGCAAGAAGTCTACTCGTCGACTTCGGCCACGCCTACCTCTGAGTACGGTGTTTATCCTCAGTCGGCTCGATCAGGATCTTTTCCAGAGCACATCCAGCGTTCGTACCATCCAGCGAGCAGCAACAGCAGCAGCGGAGGTATGGCGCAACAACAAAACAGTCCGTCTATGTCCCAGCAGGATGGGCGTAACCATCAAACCCACTCGGTCAAATCTGACAACGATGTACCTATAGATCCGTCCATCGCCGCGCCCAGCCCGACCTATCCCTACGGGCAGCACTCGCCTTACGCGCCCAACCCAGACATGTCACACAGCTACTCTCACCCTTCCAGCGGCATGTACGCGCAGCCGCGACCAGACTGGGCGGGATACCAGCACGGCGGTGCGCCCTTGACACCGGGCCACCCCGTTTACGCCCAATCTCCCGCCTCGGCACCTCCCCAGCAGAGACCCAACCAGGTATGTATGAAAAAAGACAAGCAAAAAGCTGACGGCTCCAAATCACTGCGAACCTGATTGATGAATCGGGAGGAATGACGCGCCAACGCGCCCCAGATCATGATTACCTCGTGTTTGCAGCTCTAGAGACCGAAGAATGACGAAAAAAACGATCTGGTGGCGTGCACAGCGCGTCAGGAACCCGACTTTGTCCATCAGTCGCTGTGATCTATAGTCTTCGGTGTAGGGATTTTCAGCCTTGGCTAACGGACGGTGATTTTTGCAGGTTTACTCATTTGTTCCCATTCCTGGCGCACAGCAGCACAAGCGACCTCGAAGACGGTATGAGGAGATTGAGAGAATGTACAAGTGTGGATGGAACGGTTGCGAGAAGGCCTACGGCACTCTGAACCACCTCAACGCTCACGTCACAATGCAGTCTCACGGCCAGAAGCGAACTCCCGAGGGTGAGTATCTGAAACCGGAACCCAGGGGGGCCCCATGCAGCAGCTAACCGAAGTCTCACAGAATTCAAGGAGATCCGCAAGGAGTGGAAGGCCCGCAAGAAGGAGGAGGAAGCCGCCCGCAAGGCTGAGGAGGAGCGTCAACGCCAAGCTGCTGCGGCAGCCGCAGCTCAGAACGGAGACCCTCAGGGCCCCGACGGAACTCCCACGTCGTCCTACCCCGGATCGCGGCCGGTCCAGCTCCCTCCCATCGGCTACCAGCCCACGCAGTACCCTCCTCCTCCCTCAGCAGCTGTTCCTCAGCAGCCGCTCCCCGACTACAACAACCACATGTACCCTAACTACCAGCCCCATTCTCCATACGCTCAGCCTACCCAGGGCATCTACAGCCAGTGTAAGTTGAACAAACCCCGCGCGACAAACGCGTCCTGACTAATTGGTGCAGCAAATGGAGCTCAGCCCCCAAGCCACTAATTTTTTTTCCGGCGGGGATGGTTGATGAGGGGCCCTAGAGGAGGAAAGTCACCAAAAGTCAGAATGGAAAAGGAATACCCGCTGTACTATACTGGACCCACACTGCATTCCCACCATACCCACGGTTCAACTTCTCATCGTTTGATGACCCGATTTGACGACACGGGGTCTTTGGTCACGAACTGACCTTTGAGATCAGGGATCCTCGCATCGGGTTCTCTCTAATCTGTCCCTATTTTCTTGTCAATCATGGGAAATGACTCGTCCTGGCACTATTCTCTGGCGCGAAGGCTCTTTTTTGGTTTTTATTTCTTCTATTTTCTATTTTCGGTATGGACCACAAACACCCTTGAACGTCTATATGGTTCGGTTCTTTTTTTTGCTCTTTTTTCCGGAGTTTCCGCATACATGCATTCATGAGGGGTGTGGGGGTATCTTCATTTATGAGCATAGGTGGCCGGTCTATGGGCTATATAGGGCTGGCGATATTTCCCCAGCTGCGGTTGGGAGTCTCCTGTTGGCATACGCTGGAAATGCGTGTTTCTTTCAGTTGGCGCTTGGAACCAGCGACGGAGCTCAACATATATGGGAGCCGAGGGAGAAGGTGGATTGATGACTGTTTTTTTTATTACTACTCGATTGAATTTTGGTCACGTTTTGTTTTCTGTGGATGGGGCAATGGTTGGTGGGGGAGGAAAGGCATGGAAAGAAGCCATTCGTGAACAGCTCGCGACTGCATACCCAAGGGCCAGTCGGAGGTCTGGAAGGTGGATGGATATTTTAGATACCTGCTCATGCTTTTGATGACATAGGGGAAGAAGATTGTGCATCATGTTGATACGCGCTGGTACTTAGACCGAGTCGACTGAAGAAACGCAATGACAAGGTACTTGTTTCAGCATACATTTTGAGAGTTTGCATTTCGTGATTTGATTGTTTTGAGATGGAGTGATAGAATGGCAGGAAAAATGGCCAAGCTGGTGTTTTTGCTGCGGTGTTGTCTTGGTCGAGTTGATCATGACATGGTGGGGGGTGACGATTAATATGCGCATGTTATTAAAAAAAAGAGTGATATTGCGAGTATAGACAATCTCGAGGCTGAGGGGACGAACAGAGGGCGGATTATCGTGAAGGTAAGCTGAGTCTTGGCAGACACAGCAAGGCTGGGTGGATTATTCAGAAATGGTCGGGTTTATTCCAACATGCAGGAGGGCGGTAGCATGATACATGATACATGATACAGGCACATGGCATAGCATGACATGACATGACATGACATGGCATGATACAAGGATCTCACTTTGTACTACCCCAGATGCCGTTGGGGGGAGGGAACAAAAGTGGCTCTAAATCAACCACGCCCCCCATGTATCCGTATCCACGGGATGCGGGTTTAAGACATGGTGACCTTGATCTGGGGGATGGGGTGGCGCTGGGCCTTAGACAGAGATGGGAAGAGGTTGCGGTTGTGTCACGACGCTAAGGCGGCTATGGATTTCGGGCCATGTACGAATAGGTGCGATAGAGGGTGATTTTTTCCCACCCTTGGCCTGGGTGTTGGGCCGGGGGGAAAAATATCCTGGAACAGGCAGGCTGAGCACAAAAAAAAAACCCAACCAGGGGTGTGGTGTGTGAGTGGGCTATATAATGGAATGGCACATGCACGGCGCCTGGGGGGGAAACTGAGACAGCTTTCTGGGAGGGAAGGATGACGTATATGCGTGCGTTGACTTTGAGGACTGCGGCCAGTCAGGACAGTGCTGGCCGTGTTTGTTTCTCGGCTGCTACATTAGCAGCTGAAAGGGGGGTGGTTTTGATTGATATGCAAGTCTCTGGGCAAGGCCGACACCAAGAGCTGCCTGGTTGAACTCTGATGCGATGCCCTGGGGGAGGGAGCGCGCGCTCGGTCGGGTAGCTGGGGGAGCCTGTCGATGGAAGAGCAGAGTTTTGGGGAAACTCAAACAGGCGTTTGCAAGCGAATCCGAATATTCCGGAAATATATTGAGGGGGGCTGCTGTCGCATGTGCGGGTGTAAGCAACTCTCCGATTATATGTATTCCGAGTCAACCAAGACAGATCTGGGGTGGGATCATCGGGGGTGTGTATACCCTCTTTTATTTTTTTCGTATTGGCAACAAAGGCGAAAAATGCAATCAGAGACAAGGAACAAGGGATCGGGAAAGCCACCAGGACTAGATCAGGAAACGGGTGCGTGCGATGGTCTTGTGTAACACAGTCATGGTATGGGCATCATCTCGCATAAACATGCGCGCGCGTGGAGACATCTGGCAGGACCAACAAGACGAACTTATGCCCGAAATAACAAGGCCTGCAGGATCGAACTAGTGTCGTTCTGTTTCGCCCTGGAGGGGGGTGTGTGTGATAGGAAAAAATGGGAAGGGGGGAGAGAAGGAAAACCTGGGGAAAAAAGACCCAGTACGTGGAGGAATGGGCGAGCTTGCGTGTGTGTGAGTGTGTGTGACGCCGTTGGGAATCGACAAGGGGGGTGCCTGGCCGTGAGGCGGAGCCGCGGAGCGCTAGGAGAATTTAACCGCTAGAGAGACACATGCATGCCCGCTGAGCATGGGGGACAAGAGATGCAGACGAATTATTACATGTATTGAGTTTGGCAAGTGGCGAGTTAAAAGGCGATATTAGGTGGTGAAAAAAAAGAGGTAGCGAGGGAGGATGCGATATTATGTTTTTTGCTTTTTGGGTGGACGTTTATATAAATTTTTTTTCTTTCTGTTCTCTCTTTCTACTTACCCGAGCGAGTTGCTGCTTGTCGACTATGCATTCGCAGCAAGCAAGCAACCCTTTGTACTTGGGCAACCCCCCGTCAGCATGGCATGCCCTGCCTAGCCAGAAATGTGAGCCATTGTGTCGGTTCTGGTGTGGGTGGTGAAACCGGGCCAAACCACCCCCTCAAGGGACAAGGCATGTGTAGCACAAAAGGCACAGGGCGGCTAGTTTAGTTTTCTGTGCGACCTGCCTTAGACTACATCTCGTCACATCGCATCACACCCATTTCCTAGCGAGGGTGGGGATATGTGGGCTTTTTTTTTTTTTACTCTGTTCTCGTTTTCCCTTATTAGTCGTTCTGAGCCGTGCAAATGGCCACCCGGATATAACCCATGTCCTTGCCCGCACGCTTATTTCCGGAACACCCGATAGACTAGGCAAAAACACGCATAATGTTGGGTCTTCTTTTTTCACCCTGGGCCAACTAAATCAAGGGTTTCAAGAGTTCACTGCAGGATTCCTTCTTACCTCGTATTTTTTTTTTACGCCTACACCTTTTGCAGAAGAGGGGGTGGGATGGTGGATTTGGGGGGGGAGAGAGGGCCCACGGTACGTCACGAGTTGACGAGATAGTCCTGCACTTGGGCCAACTAAACCAGGGGACCAACTATAACTATATCCGCACACACGACTAAAAGCTCTGGAACTAGTAGGGGGCACCGCCAGCAAAAAAGCCAAGCGACCCCGGTCGACACGCGAGAGGCCCGACGGCGGGCTTGGGGGCCCCCCAGAAAGGGCGCGAGCGAGCCTATCCAAACCCAAGGAACCAACAACCAAACCAAGCCAAGGCAGGCCAGGGGGGAGGGGTTTTCGCGCGCGGCGTAGTGAGAGGGCCAAACCAAGCAACTGCCGAAGACAACTACCCTCCTACCCTCCCTGGACTGTGAGGGTCCTACCACCCCTAAAGCAGGGACCGGCCCATTCGGTAGCTGCCGAACGGAACTAGTTTTTTCTTTCTGGTTTGACAGGATCCATACAGTATTTCAGATCTACTGTATCGCGGGCTGAGGGTGGGATGGTTTGGTGCGTGCGAGGGCCGCCCCATCCATTAGACTAAAAAAAAAAAAAAAACTTATGGCACCTTGCGTCCTTTGCTGGCTTGCCATTGCCGGGACTATTTTTTTTTGTTTCCATCTTAGTTCCCCCGGCGCCGCTGCACCTGGGTCTCCGTTTCCGATTTGGGGGTGTGTGGTGTGCAAACGGGTGGTGGCCTGATTGAATAGTTCAATTGGCAAACACCCGTTACATCGTCTCCCCGATTTTTTTCGCTTTCTTTTCTTTTTTCTTTTTGGGCTCGATCCTAGTGCGAAACGAGAAATCACCGGTAGTTTTCGGCTTGCTACGGTAGCACTTGAGCAAGGGCGCGCATTTAGCAGCCGGATGCACGCCCAGAGAGAAAAAAAAAAAGAGAGCGGGAGAGTTGTAGTTGGAGGAGGGGCGCCGCCGCCGCCGTCGCCGCAGTGGGTGGACGGTTGTGCTCTAGCGAATAGATCAGCACACCTTCCAGAGGGGGACGCTGCGAAGCCACCGTTGGGGCTGAAAACTCGCCCTCGCGCGAACGGGGCCGCCGAGGGCAGACTCAAAGCCGGAAACGGGTTTCGCACGTTTTTGACAGTGTCGCATGCCTCGTCTGAATATGCGATAGACGTTGAGCATGTCCGGAAACGGACAACGTCAATCGGCCGAGAAATGCGGAGGAGAGGTGCGGAGGAGACGACGTCAGTTTTTTTTTTTTTTTTTTTTTGGCGACACTCAATCGTGGAGGGGGTTCTAGAGGAATACTGTAGGATACAGCCCCCCTTGAACAAGTGTGACTTCGACAAAAGGAGACATAAAAAATGAAAAGAAAAAAAAAATTTGACAAGTTCTAGGACTTATGATTTTATGAATGTGAATAATATCTACATACTTTTTGTTGATTCATATTATTTATTGTGGTTACTTTTAGTGGAATTCATTTGGGCAGGACCACAGCGACGAGCTGTCCTGGCGACGCTCATTCGAAAGGCTGGGCAGAGCCACAAGGGCGTACGATTTTTGCAACACTCCCCCGATAAACTTTGGATGCAGAGCCGAAAGGGAAAGGAACAAAAAAATCATCATGCCCGTACCTGGTAAGCACACGGGTGCAACGTACAGTAGAAGTTATTTCGAATGTTCTAAAGAGTGGTTGCAGAAGGTGGCTTGTGGTGTCGCACGCACGAACACAGTGCCTCCGCTCCCCTGGGACCGCCTACAACAGAGTTGGGTTGGTGCCTACAGCCGACGGCGGAGGGGGGCGTGTCTGGGACAGCCGGTGCGAATTTGGAGCCTTCATCGGGGTGCTTTTCGTCTGCAGTTTATTGCGATCAAATGTCTTGATGCTGTCATTGTTTCAGACCTTTTTTTTTATTGTCTTAATCCCTGGTCTTGGTCTCTGTTGCCGTGCGCTTCCTTAGACACTTTGACGGGTGACATGTGCGACAATGACGTCCCTGCTGGGGGCCGCGCGCCGATAAGCACTGGAGGGGAAAAACCTGATTCAACGTCATCGCGCCCTCCCTTCACCTGTCGGCCTATAGTCACTCGCAATCCAACCACATACTTATCCTCTGCCTCGGCACGTCTCTGCATCCTACGATACTTTCCTTCCTAATTCACACTTGCTCCAACTGAACCACCGCTGCTTTCCAAACCAACCAACGCGATACTCTGCTCCCTAGGGATAATTTTTTCTTTTTTTCACAACCCCACCTCAACTTTGTCTAGACTTGCATCTCAGCCATACTCATACTTTACACGCAATCAGAACATGAACTAAGACACCAACCTTGATCTGAGCCGATCGTCCGTCTCTAGGAGACGCCTCCAAAGACCAACAGCCTCAGCTCCTTGTCTTGAGCATCGACTCATCTCTGCAACAACCCTCTCAAAGGTTCGCCAGCGCCATGGACGGCAACAGCGTTCCCCTGCCGCACCGCATCCCCCAGCTCACCAAGTCAGACTCCAACTTGTCTGTCGGGGGCGGCTCTATCAGGTCTCACAATTCTGTGTCTGTCCTGGGCGCCTATCCCTTCGGCACTTTGCGCGTGCATGATGCTGCTGACCCAGCCGCGGATGAGGATGACGACGACGACGGTCCGCCTCCATTGGAACCCTCAGCTGGACATGAGGCTGAACCACATGATGTCGTAAATAAGCAGCCATCAGCCAGCCCTCGCAGATCCCCGATAAGCCCTCTTCGCGAGCCCCTGAGACATGACATGGGTGGCGGTGATGTCGTGCTTATCCTCGACCTCCCTGAACTCTTCACCGTCGGCTATGACTCGGTATCATTTACCGCCAAACATTTCGGGGGTGTCAGGGATATTCCCCCGGGTCCTCACTTCTTCTGGGTTTCTCACCCTGGGGGCTACTCGTCTCGCTGTGGCTTTTGGGTCGTGACGGGTGGTGCCGATGCGGTTCATGTCATGCAATGGGACAAGTTCAATGAGGTCCTCAGCGAGTCTGCCCACGCCGAAGCCCGCATCCAGGCAGACAACCTCGATACTTTCCACTCCAAGCTCGTTCCTTACTCCGACCCGTCCGCCGTCAATGCAGTGGAAGGAAATCTATCTCAGACAACCTCCGAGAAGAACCTTCAGATGTGGCAGCAGCTGACAGGCAGCATCTCCGAGCGTGTCCTAAGTCGTGTTACGGGGCAGACTTTGGACAACTGGATTGTGCACACCGGCGATCGCGTCAACGGGTCTATCCTTATGGCTGCGGAGATCGATCTCGATCGATCTATTGCTAATCCGCTGCTCAAAACTCGAGAGCTCAACTTTACCTTTGATCAAAGATCCAAGACATACTCGACAGGCAACATGGGAGCAGACCGAACTCTCGAGGCTACAGACTCTACTCGCTACATCATGTCGACAGTTGATAACCCCGGCAGCAACTTGACTGACGAAGACTTGGTCGGCGAGTTTCAGTTTGCGTACGCTGTCGGCATGCATCTGGGCAATGACTCCTGCATTCAGCAGTGGTGGTACATGCTCCTCAAACTCTTCCTCCGAGCCTATCACCTCCCATCACACCGTCCGGTTCTTGCCGCTGCCTTTATTCGATCCCTCAACGCTCAACTTGCGTACAGTACCTTGTGGCTGGATGGGTCAGTTCTTGACCACTCCGAAGCACAAACTCGAGAGCTACGACTTTCTCTCACTGTATACAAACGCCGCCTTGATGAACTCTTGCTTGGCCTGGATGCTCAGGCGACACCTGACCAGCTGGCTGCCGGCACCGCCTTTGCTGGCCTTGAAGCCACGGCAGCATCGGAACTCGAATGGGACCTGCGCGGAGACTATCTGCGTCGTGGTAATGTCATGATGGAGGATGGAGAGCAGGTCGAGCTTGAGGTGGCGGATCTCGAGGACGAAGACGAGCGAGGCGAGTGGGCACCACAAGTAGTCGACTTGGATGAGGCTGGCCGGCAGCGGGATTTGATCTCGTGGGCTACCTAGGAACCTCGAGCTCTGAGGAAACTTCTGGCATCATGGTGTTCGGGACAACGGGTGGGAGGAGCAAGCAGTGCGTCGAGGCGACGCCATGAGAAATCGAAATCACGAGTAACGCATCTACGCTGGAACCGCAAGCAGCGAAGATTGGCCCAGCAGCAAAAAAAGGCTCGAGTCCCAGCAGCCTGCCAAGTATAACGTATTGCGGGGGAGGAGAATGCAACGAGAGAGGATATTACAAAAGTATTAGGAGTTGGGAGTACTGTTGAGGGAACATGCCATAACGAATAGATAGTCTAGTATAACGACAGCGTTCTGAATAGTAATGATGGCATTTTTATTGGCTTGGGGTTTTCTAACAAGGATATATTGGTCTTGTGCTGTCGCTATGGCTTTGCGTTGGCACATGAATGCTCATCCAGAGACTTTGCGGTGAGGCAGGGTGGTATTTTCATCAAGGTTTTTGTGCCTTCACACAACATGTGAAGGGGGTCAACCCTCCAGCAGCGACCAATGGGAGCAGACACGAGACAGACTGCACCAAGTTGCACACCGGCCCGTTGAGAACTTCACAGCATCACATGGCACTCGACAGGAAGCTGCAGCGGTAAGGGCAATTCTGGACATTTCATTGAGCACATCACAGTCTTTTTTGCAGAATGAACCGCGTCGTTAACTTGAAAGATTTCATTTGCCTGCCAGATCCTTTACAATCCGTCAAAAGCAAGGCCATGCAAATGCCAATGGGAAACCCATTCCCAGACCAGGGAATATGTGACTCCGATCCCTTTTCCGCACTGCCCACAACACCCAAACAGCCACGCCCGTACGGTGTCCGCAAGGGCGCGGCGCGCGCTGCCCCCTTTTCTCCTCTCGAACCGTTTATCGGTAAGACTTCTGGAAGCGAGAGCGGGCACCGGGACCACCGAACTTCTTGGGCTCGCACCGACGGTTGTCGGCGACGAGGAGGGTACGGTCGAACTGGACAAGAGCCTGCTTGAGGAGGTTCTTGGAGTGCTCGTCGACGAACTTCTGGTAGTAGGCGATGAGGGACTTGGCAATGGCCTGGCGGACGGCGTAGATCTGCGAGGTGTGACCACCACCGGAGACGCGGACACGGATGTCGACGTTGGCGAACTTGTCGAGGCCGACAACCAGAAGGGGCTCGTAGACCTGAAAGAAGTAACGTCTCAGCATTCTGTTCTCATTTCCATTTCGTTCAAGTGCTTTTCCATCCCCGCAAATCCTCAATCCTTTTTTTTCTCTATCGTTCCAAAACCCTTTTTTTCCGAATTCGATGGTGGGATATGTCCTTTGCGGGGAGTTCGTGGGGGGAAAGGGCTCAATATCGTACCTTGAAGCGCAAGATCTCGGGCTGGACGAGCTGCAGAGGACGTCCGTTGACCTTAATGAGACCACGGCCGGACTGTGTGCGAAAAAAAGCCACTGTTAGCCAAAAATCCGTCCTCTCGTTGTCATGTCTCCATGTCGCAGTCGGGGAAAGCGACAGAGGTTCTCTCCGTACGCACCTTGCAGTGGGCGACGGCGGTGGCCGTCTTCTTCTTGCCGAAGCATTGCACGCTCTGGGACGACATGATTGCTGATTTCCTGGTTGCCGGAGGTGCTGTGAAGGTACGAGCTGCGGGACGTGTTGTGATGGTCTAGCTCGCCTGTCGATTTTTTGCGAGAAGGAGGGTTTGTGCCCTCAGAAGGCGCTAGTCTGTTCTGGGCGTAATGGCACTTGCCTTAGCGAGCCAAGGAAGGCGCGGCCGGGAGAAGTGTGTGCGCACGTGACGAGAACCCTAAGCCCTGGGACTTAGCGGGCCGGAATTTGACATTGGCCAAAAATTTCGCCTTGCCAGATCCTCACAGCCGGACACTATCACAGCCATCCAGCCCGTCGACTAACCCGCAGTCAAGGTATGCAAACACCACTCCCTCGAAGACAAGACGACGACGACGACGACAAGACTACGAGAAGCAGAATTGCTGACCCTCAATCCAGATGGTTTCCGCCAAGAAGCACGTCCCCATCGTGAAGAAGCGTACGTACACACACCTTTGCTTGCCCGCGCGAGACAACCTCTCTTGAGATGCTTCCTCCACCGCCCGTCCGAAACATGAGATTGCGACGATGAGACTCGACTGCGACAACGTTTTGGGGTGCGGCGGCCGGAGGAGGAATTAAGAGAGACTCTGGGAGAATATCAAATGTTGACTGGTGTGTGTGTGCAGGCACGAAGCGCTTCGCTCGTCACCAGAGTGATCGATTCAAGTGTGTGGACCCCAGCTGGCGCAAGCCCAAGGGTATCGATGGCCGTGTTCGACGACGCTTCCGTGGTGCCATCTCCATGCCCAAGGTATGTGGAATTTCTGCTCGGTGCGGGTTGAATTGACAAAAGCAACCCGCACCGCTTGAGATTGTGGGACACAATTTTTTGGCTAACGAATTGTCACTCTAGATTGGTTACGGTTCCAACAAGAAGACCAAGTTCCTGACCCCCTCCGGCCACAAGGCTTTCCTTGTCAGCAACGTCAAGGACGTCGAGCTCCTCCTCATGCACAACCGCACCTACGCCGCCGAGTACGTTTGAACCCGCCTGCCCCCCTCAATCGACACAGTCCACGACCGTGACGAGAGCAATCACCTCCCCAGCCCTTCCACCAAGCACGAATTGGCTAACAAATGACCTACAGGATCGCCCACAACGTCTCGTCGCGGAAGCGCATTGACATCATTGGCCGCGCCAAGCAGCTTGGTGTCAAGGTCACCAACGCCAAGGCGAAGGTTACCACTGAGGTGTAAAAGGTTTTGGGTCGGTTTTTGGGCTGCTTTACGGTTTGCATCGGAAAGGGGATTGCGTTGCCTGCGGTTCTGGCATGTACATTCGTGCTAGAGAATATAACGCGCCGTTGAACGACACATGACTGGCTTGAAACAAAGAAACATGCCAAAATCAAGAAATTTTTCATCATGTTAAAAACGCGCAGTCCTCTCTGAAGCTGGCGAGGGCGCTAAAGGAGGGTTTTCGATGAAGGCCTGGTGTTTACGGACGTTGCATCAAAATTAGATGAAAAATACAAGCCCAAGATTGGGTCCCCGCATTGTTCATCTCTTGACGTTGTCGTTTTCGCCTTGCTCGAGTGACGCCGATAGAGCCTGAACTGATGTGCAGCCCATGTCCATTCCAATATCTATTTTTACGCAGACTGTGTCCTTGAAGGCGGTTCCACTTTTGGTTTTTTTTTCTGAATCTGGTAGCTCGGGTGTGTGGCCTCGGTCTCGGAGGAAGAAGTTTTTTGCTCCACTTGCCACCTCTTACATCTTGATTTTGTGGAGGTGAAGGACAATGTACACCAGCAACGATGCTTTTCCTAAAGATTAGAAACATCAACATTCTAAATCAATTGTAGCATTTGTTTGTCAAACACCAGGTCAATGTCAAAGTGATACTTCCTGTGAATTCATGGTTCAATCTCTTGTGCTACGCTGAGGCCTCTCGCCTCGCCCGTGATGTTTGGAGCAGTCACTGTGGCAGGCACTACATTGTTTGCCAGCCGCCTCGCACCTCCCTCTCCCGATATCGCCCCTATATATATGTCCTCCACAAGATACTTCATCATCTTCGCAATCCTTCAGTTTCCCTGAGGTCTGCACTCCCATCGCCATTCTTTTTCGCCCATCATGCGGGTCATGTCGCTCGCTGGGAATATCGATTCACAGAGTAGGTAGCCCCGCAACAACAACACTTATACCACCTCTCACCTGTATTACGACCGCAGACAACCTGACGGCCCAATTCATCAGATATTGACTTTGACCTCTATTATTAGCCAGCTTGAACTGTTCCGTCTGCGATTCTCCACCTTTATAAGTCGTTGCCATGGCGTACCGGCAAGTAAACACTTCCCAGGGTCGCCGAGGCTTCCAGCCGCAGTGCTCTCACATAACCATGACCCGCCTCTACGGCGTTGACTTTGTCTACGAGACATGCCACCGTCCAGGGCCGTTCGGGTGGGTATATCGCTGTACTCAGGACCGGGAGGAATTGATTGAGCAGGCAGCCTCGCGAGGCTTCTCCGTACGTGTTCTGCATTCAAACCTCTGTGCAACTACCTAACCCAATGAAGACCGCTTTCGACAACCTGGGCCATCGCCTCTCAGAGGAGCTCCGGGTACGGAAGGGCAGTCCTGCTGCACGGCAGGATAGGCTCAGCCTCTTTGACGAGATCACCTGTAAGCAGCTGGCGGCGTACAGACCGGATCAAGTGGCCGTCATCCTGCGGCAGAGGGAAAATGTAAATAAGACGATCCCAAGGCCCAAACGAACCATACTAACGCTCGCTTCAAGCTGCAAGTCGAAATCGAAAAGGAGCAGGCTCGAAAGAATACATCTCTTTTGCCAGGCCCCTTTCACCAAACAAGCAGCGTGGACTATATGAACCAGAGCCACGACTACGGCAATCGATGGTTTTGTGTTGATGACGAAGAATGCCAGGTCAAAATGTGCCCGTTTTGCCGACCTTCTTACGCAGAACGAGCGTTCTTAAGCCTGACCGCCGTCGCAGTCGGCGAATTACCGCCAACTGCAGCCACGGGATTTGGGTTCCAGGCGTTGGGCAAACGACCTGTTGTGGATGCATCCATTGTCAAAAATCTTGGCCTACGTCCTCCTCCTCCGGTAGGTATTGCTAGCTCCTGAGGCAGTATAACAGTGGGTACTAAGAGAGTGAACAGCCTCGATCCGAGACCAGCTTTACAACATCCACTTTGACCTCAAGCATGAGCATGCTGGATCTACTGGATGACCAAATAGCCCAGAGCTGTGGGCTATGGCGCGAGGATCACGGGAGCCGCAAGTTCGAACCTGAGGGTTATCTATCGCTCATGCCTTCTATTTCTGGACAACTAAGCCGTTCTCCCCGGTGCGAAAATTTGAGAGTGTATGGACAGGATTCTCCACCGCAGGCGGACCAAGCATCAGAACAGCTTACGTGCATGGAAGAAGCTGCACAAACGCTGCACTCCACCAGCGGACACAAAATTGACTGTGTGATTATGGATCATGTCGGCTCCGTCTCCACTCCAGAGCAAGAGGAAGGCACGGATTATCTCGTCAAGATCAGTGGGCCTCGAGTAGAAGCATCACAACAAGGGTAGCGCAGGACATTGCCAAGAAACCACATTTGCAGAGGTCTACAGAAAGATTCGCTGTCTATGGTTACCTTTCCCCGTGGTGAAATATATCTAGGTCTTAAAAATGTGCACGAAAAAGTGCTAGAAATTAATTCTTCAAGCTCTCCAGCACCTTCTTGATCATCTGGTTGCCCACAACCTTGGCCTCCTCGAAACGCGGCTCGAAGAACTCCTGTGTGCTCACAAAGCGCTTCTCCCACGTCTCAAAGTGTCCCAGGCTCACACACTCGGCCCAGCCGCGAGCGGCAAAAGTGAACTCGAGATCATCGCTACGGTAAGTCTGGTCGTCGACGGCCGTCTGGATTGCAGCGTCGAGCACCTCCTCGTTGCGGAACAGATACTCGGTGACACCCAGACGCAGACGGAAAAGCGGAGTGCTGCACAGCATGTGGTCGTAGGGCACGATGCCGAGGGCGGCCCAGCAGTCAACCATGGCAAGCAGCGAAAGGTGGTTGTTGGGGCGAGGCTCATCGGTGGGTGTGCCGAGGGAGAAACCCGACAGCACTGAGGGTTCGAGAAGCGGGCGCGTGTCCCATGTGATGGAAGGACCAAAGACCTTGTCGCGGGCGCGGTAGACACGGGCACGCAGGTCCTCGAGCTTGCCCTCAAGCATGAGCGTGTAGAGCTCAGTGACGCTGCGAGCGTATTGGCTGATCTGGGTGCTCGCCTCTGGGTTGAGTATGGCCAGCCCCGCATAGACGTGCCACTTCTGGCTGTAGATGCGCAGCATCAGGTTGACCTTGACATTCTCAATGCCGCCGACGTAGCGGCTCAGCTCCCAGGGGAATTGCTTGTTGGCGTGCCAGGCCTTGCCCATGGACAGGAAAGCGGCGTGCGTGACAGCTTGCGTGTCGGCCGTGATGCGGTCATGCTCGAGGGCTGTGAGATACACAAACTTGGATCGCAGGCACGACAGCACGGCCTCGACCTTGTGCAGCGCCTCATCGGGGGCCCTGTGCTGGATGAGCACCAGCGGCTGGTTCTGGGGATCGACGTTGGGGCCGTGCAGCGAATGGCACGACACGATGTGCACGTCGGCGGGGAGGTGGGCTTCGAACGCCTTGATCTCGGGCGACTTGCACGACGTCTGGCCTCCAACGATGGCGCCGAGCTTGGTGGCTGGAGACAAGGAAAAAATTTTATCGTTAGATGGCTTGTGGACACAATGGCAAATTGGGTTTACAGGGCAGCATACATGGTCCATACTGGGCGATCACACGGTCAATGATGGCGGCCTCGACGCTATAGATGATGTAGTCGCTTGCGCGGGATACGTAGTGGCCATTTCGGCATATTTCTATATTTTTCTATTCGGAAGCTTCAGCATACTTGGCCATACGAAGCAGGTATAGAGACAGGTGGCAGAGCCGTACATTTCCAGCATACTCCTTCTCCAGACGTTCCTGGTTCTCTTCCCTGTCGCAGGCCATAATTCTATATACGCCGTTAGCCACTCGGCACGGGATCGCAAAGCATCACTGCTGGCGGATGGTGTGTGTTCCTAGTTTCTTTCGCAATGTTAGCTTCGAGTTCATCCAAGAGATATTCGAAGATGAAGAAAGAGGTGATGATTTGTGATTTCAGACAAAGGTTTATAAAGGTAGCTGAGATGTTACATCATTGAGAGCCCAGGGAAGGTTCTAACGACCGGAACGGCCGCCAGAGTCCCCTGAACAATGCTCGAGCCAAATGCGCTCAAGTCATCATGATCATGAGGGTAGGAGTCGCGACGCGACTGAAAAGAAAAAGAGTGTAGACTTACCAAAAGAACGCGCCAGAGGGGGCTGGAGGCAGCAGACTTACCTCCAGCCAGCGGCAGATAGCCTTTCGGCGTACATCTTGCCCATGTCGCCCATGCCAATGAGCCCGACGACAAAGTTTTCCATCCCGACTGGGACGACGACCTGAGACGAAACCATGACTGGTTTTCCTCTCCTGTCCAGTCTGCTACTTGATAGGAATTGGCAAGCAGAGAGCAATCCTATCACATCCTGGAGCACAAGAAACACCCACAAGGCGAGTCTGCGCAGACCCAGACGAGCAAAAAAGGTGTTTTTTGGTCGTTGAGAGTGTGAAGGTTGAAGACTGAAAAGAAAAAAAAATTGTTGCGAGAAGCTCTTTACATAGTGGGGGAGATGACTCTTGCTTATGTAAGTGCTCCACTCCAAGCGCGGCTCTGCGATACAACGATTGCGGGTATGCAGCTATCAAGCACAAGTTATCAACAACCGCGTTGAGACACTACCATCACGCCGAAAAAAAACCCGGTGCATTTCCTTCCGAGCCAAAGTCCTTCGTTTTTGTTTTTTATTTTTCGTTTCTTTTGGGTCCATATATCAGTTCAATTTTTTAGAATATAATGGAGGCCATATTCGCGCTTGGCTCCAACGGCTCCGGACAGCTGGGAATCGGGCACAAGGAGGACGTCTCCGTTCCCAAGCAAGTCCTGTTTGAGCCGGGTCCACCAAGCTCGCCCGTTGCGAAAATCGCGGCCGGCGGCAACCACACACTTCTGCTGACCGAGTCCGGCCAGCTGTTCTGGAGCGGCGATGCCACGTCCGGAGCGTGCGGCCTGCCGTCGGGTCCCAGCGCACCGGTTTTTAGCGAAATCAAGCTCACCAAGGACGAGGGCGCCGCTACCGCTGCTCCCGGAGCGATTGACCTGGTCGCCGCGACGTGGGAGGCGTCGGTCATTGTCGCGAGAGACGCCGACGGCAGGAGGACCAAGGTGTACAGCTTCGGGCTGGGCGGCAAGGGAGAGCTGGGCCTGGGCGAGCTCATTGTTCGTACGCCGAGCGCAAGCGAGATTAAAGACTTCCCCCCGCCGGGCACAGAGGTGGTGGATCTCGCCGCATGCATGAGCCATGCCGTCGCGGTTCTGAGCAACGGCGACGCCTACGGCTGGGGCAGCGGGACAAAGGGCCAGGTCGGGAGCCCTAGCCAGGTTGCCCATGCGCCGCGGAAGATTGAGGGCGTGGGCTTCAAGGTGTCGAGGGCGGTCTGCGGGCGGACCTTTACATGCTTGTTCGGCGAAGCAGCGAGTGGAAACATCCAGGTGCTCGGTTCCGACAAGTGGAACATTCAGTCCGGCGCGCCGAAGCCCGCTCCCAAGTGGAAGGACGTCGGCGCGAGCTGGGGCAACGTCTACATCTTGACCGAGGATGGCAGTCTGCAAGGCTGGGGCCGAGACGACCACGGACAGCTGCCGCCGCCCAATCTCCCCAAGCTCACCAAAATCGCCATCGGGAGCGAGCACGTCGTTTCGCTTTCTGCTGATGGGGATGTTCTTTCATGGGGCTGGGGCGAGCACGGAAACTGTGGACCACAGGTTGAGAACCACGATGTCAAGGGCAGATGGAACGTCATTGCTTCGTCAAAATTCATTCCTCCGGGATCTAAGATAGGCGCAATCGGTGCTGGCTGCGCGACCAGCTGGGTGTTTATTACATCCGAAGAGTAACTTGGTCCCGTCCAAGTTCTAGCAAAAAGAAAAAAAGAAAAAGACGAAAAAAGCTCGTAGCAACAATTGGATGGCCCAGACTTCTTAATCCGGGAACAGACCCAGGTTCATGACATCCGACAGCCTCTGTGTAGGCTCCAAGAATTGGGATTGGTCTCCCGTTGGCTCTGGGCGGCTCTGCTCTGGCTCCGCCGTCTGTCGATCTTCTGCATCTCGGCTCATGTGCATAGTGGTTGGGTTCTGTGCGAGTTAGTGTCTCAGAAAACACCAAAGAGAAGCCTGCCCAACTTACCGGGTCCACGCTATGATCCCACTCCAGCCTCGCCTGCTCCTCTGCATCCTCGTCCTCGTCTCTAACTGGCTCCCAGCCCTCGTCCTCGACGAATAAGCTCTCTGATCTCATGGTTGGGGGCGGAGGGGGCCTCTGCGATGGGCGCAGATCAAACGCTCCTATGCGCGATGCGCTAGCCCTAGCAGCACTCAACTGTGGTGTCGGGTTCGGCGGTGGTCTGGATGGGAGAGGGGCTTGGTGCTGTTGAAGCTGTGGCTGTGGTGTCTCGGACGGAGCCACGCTCGTTCTACGCGACGTGGCTTCGAGGCGAGGACCGGTGTTTTGTGCGGCATTCTTGCGGCCCTTCTTCGTCTTTTGTCCGGGGTTGCTACCTCTCTCGCCGACGGTCATGATCAGGAACTCGCACGAGATGGCATCGCCCGTGTAGGCAATCTGGATTGGACGGGCAGGAATCGAATATCTGGCCGAGACATCGTTGCCAGTGATGCCTGCGTGCTGGATAATGGCTCGGAAATCCTTGACAGAAATCACAATGTGGAGCTTATCCTCAACGTCAATGTCGTCGAACTCATCTGCCTCTACAGCGATGGATGTCTGAAGGGGTTTCTTTAGAACCGCTGCACCGAGGTGTTAGTGTATCGTTTAGGTCAAGTCAGAAGAGAACGTACTGTCTTCACTGACGGTTTTTTCGCTGAAGCAAGTAAAATTGACGTGATCGCCGTCCGTGTTTATGTCTAGTAGATCGATACCGGGGCCGAAGTGATCCATAAGCTGCCGTAGTGTTCTCGATGAGATTGTCCAGTGGTGCGGAGCCTCTTGCCTGTTGAACTTGGCATGGACTGGGACAGAAATCTCGTAGGGCAGTCGATGCGTGGATGTAATGCCATTGCGAAAGATGATTCTGACAATGAATCGACTCTGGACGCCCTCGCCGTCCTCAATGGCAGCGTCGCATCGCTCAATCTGCGTCTGCTTCTCTGCGTCTCTCTGGCTATCCTGAGAGGTTCGGCTTCGGAAGAGAGAGATGAGAGCCTAGCAAAGTGTCAGTAAACTATCTGAAAATTTCCACCTGGTTCCTTGACATACACGAATGTAGAGGGTACAGTAGAAGCGATCACGGTACTGCCCGCTGCCTTGGAACTGATAGCGAGAGAAGAACTTGCTTGTGGCAAACTTGAAACTGGCATAGGCGGACTTGGAAGTGTTTAGAGTGGTGAGGGTAAACTGCGGGTCTGTTAGCTTTGTGTCTGGGGAGCGGAATATGATGTGTTGCTCACTGAATCTTTGCGAGCCTCGAGCGAGACGTCGTCGCTGAACTTGTTCAGGCAGATGAGCGCGTCACGAAAGGCCGAGACGCCCTCGTCACTCAGGGTAAAGTTGAGAAGCGCCATGGTTTCATCCTAGACAGTATCATGGGCTAGGTATCAGAAACTGTCGGCGCGATACGAATTGGGCATCCTTGCAGCCATTTCACTTCGAGATGCTGCTGGCGTTCACGCTCATCCACCGCCAGCATTGCTGAGCTTGACAACCGCGTAAAGTGGGTTGTGATCGGGTATATACATAGACCCCGCATTGTGCACATACCCTATAGTGTTTCGTGATGGGAAGCCATTTGTCCAAAAGCAACCTCCAGCCTTATTTAATGGATGATCTAATGCTTTATTCTGCTTTTTTATTTATTTCTTATATTGATAATCTGGTTTTAATATCCATAGTAGGTTGTGTCCTGTTGATGTTCAAGCTGTATGTTGACAACTCAGTCAAATTCGTATGTTTCACAACCTCAAGATATCATCTACTTCAACTTCAAGAGCTGAACAACCCAAGGATCCACAAACCCACAAATCAATACTTACCGTCTAAATACCTAAAACAGAACTCGCAACATCCTAGTTTTTTGCCAAGACAAGGATTTGTTAATTAGGCAGTACCTCTCACTCAATCACGCGACTGCCATTCATGGCACCCATCTCACTAACAATACTGTTGTGCCATTAGCGATAGCCATATCTATAACTCGAATGCACCTCTATACTTTTTATCGGTAAACCGGTCTCTGTTGGTGACCTTGATGTCGCCAAAGTGGGGACCGAAGAAGGCACTGACGCGACTCAAGATGCGCGTCTTCTCGGCTTGATCGCGCAGGTCGACCTTGTGGCCAATCCAGATTACAAAATGATCCCGTCGGCCTGCGGCTTTCCCCTCCTCGACGATTCGAATAAACGCGTACTGAACCTGATTATCCTTGAAATGCTCAGCGAGCTCTTTGGCGTCGCCACTGCCTTCAGCGGCTAGGCGAAGGACCTTGGGCCCGGAGAAGCTCAAGAGCATCCACCCAGGATCAGAGCTGTTGTTGTATATCTCGGCTCGAGCCGCCATCACCTCTGGCTCGTCTTCAAAGTCAAAGCCTAACGGCATTTTGGGCTTGATCTGTCGGAGATTGCCACGTGAAATCCCTAGATTGATGAAGGGGCTGGTCGATGCAGGTCAAGCAATAAACTGTCCGCTCGAATGGTAGTACCTCTACACAAGGTGCAATGCCATCCATATCCGCCTAGCCCATGGCCCAATAAGTGAACTGCACGTCACGAGTAGTGCTGGAAATGTACCATGAGAGGGGCTGTGACGCGGGGTGAGTGGTAAAATCTAGCTTGTCTTGTGCGGCACGAGGTGAGCGAATATCTCTTGATAGACTAAACATGAGGCAATGCCAAAGAAAATGGAAGGAGGTCGAAACACGGCGATGTCTACTAGGAAGATGCATATCTTGTTCATCGAGATTGGATTTATTCCATCATTACCCCTCCAAACCGCGTCAGCACACTTCCAAGCTCCTCTTCAGGCTGCTATGTAAGATATCAAAGCCGATCGCACGCAAAAAAATCTCATCAATGCATTATCATGAACTTGAATCATCTAAACCGAGCCTTCCGAAGGATCACGCCGGTGTCAAACTGTAGGCTGCCCAAAGGGAGTTTTTATCACGTCCCATCCTTGAGGCACGCTAGTGTCGGAAGCAGCTGAACTTGCCGAGAGAAAACCGCCAAGGACCACGGCGGACACCGTTTTTATCGACGTGGACACTTGTGCCAAAGTGTCTCCCGCCAACGTTCTTTGCCCAGAAGAGACCCATGACGATTTGAGTAGATTGAGGTCGCGAGACACGTTGGGAGTGGGTGTAGTGGGGTGAAGCGGGGGGGAAGTTGAGAATCTTGGTGGCTGGAGTTGGTCAGCGTTGCCACAGTGGCGTCGACGAGTGCAACTTACTCAGCGAAAGAGCTGCAGTGGGAAGAATGCGAGGTGCAGTTGAAGAAAGGTTTTTAAGAAAAAAATTAAGGTAATGACAAGCTGCCGGTGATCTCACTTTATAGAACATGGTCTGCCACATCAAGCTTCTCTGGTGTCACATTCTTGTTTCTTGGCATGAAGAACGCGGAATCCCTAGGGGCTTGTATGACCTCATGACGTCGATGATGTGGCGGTGCCGCATGAAGGTGGCCACGGACAATTCGGTTTTCAATCACAGTGACATTCCGACAAAACCTGGGCATCCAGCAGAGAATATTAATTAATATACATGAATGAACATGATAATTTATGTTTAATCTATTTGTGGGTGCAGGATTTACTCCGTTATTCGTTTTCTGCTTTGTCTTTTTGCGCGACGTTTTCCCTTCTTGCCAAGTGTGTCTGGGTCTTGCACAAGCTTTGCAAGGCCACCCATGTCAACCGCTGGACCGAATACGACGATTCGATGGCTGGCTACCTGGTACAATGATACTTATCTTTAATGCCAATCACAACGCCACAGATCATAACTGATCCACCAAGTTTGTTTCAATAACTGAACTCATATCCCAATCTTAGCATCAGCCAGCCACTGGCCCCTCTATTGGGGCTGAACACTCTGGGGGTTATGGAAGACATCCATCGGATCCCAGATGGCTTTAATCTTTTGCAGCCGGGCCAGGTTGGGGCCCCAATAGGCCTTCTGAGCATCCTCCAGTTTAAGATCAACGTATCCGGGGTATGTAGCGCGTGGTCTTTTGGGTATACTTTCCAAGATGATATTGTGGACGGTATTGAGGAAGTTCATATCGTCTCTGTTCAATGGCTCCATCGTGTTCAGGGCGTATGACTGGTAAAACATGACCTTGTCACGATGGGAAAATGCCGTCGAATCCATGGGAGGCTCGGAGATCTTGCCACCGGTGGCGTCGAAAATAATGAACCAATCTGAGGCAGTTGCTTTGTTTCCCTTGTAGATGGTCTTCAACAGACGACTGGTAGCAACTACCGAGAGCGTATCTTCAGCCGTGAGCCCAAGGCTGCGGGAGTAGAACTCGGTCGAGAGATCAGAGAGGACCAGCTTCGCATTGTCCCATTGCTTTCCAAGGGTTTCCCAAAACCCCGACGTAACCTTTTTAAGACCGGTGATCTTCTTTTCGATTCCTGTTGCGTCCCATTCTTTCTGACTCCCGTACCATGTCACTGTGACTTTTGAGTGATGCTTGCTCAGGGTTAACTCGGAGGCAAAGCGGCGATCGAGCCCCTTGGTGGTAACAAGGTTCTGATGCTCCTGGAATTGGAGAATGATGTCATTTATATTGTTGGATGAGATTTTACTTGCAAAGTAGAGAGTCTCCGCTGGCGTTGGGTATGTTCGCATAATGAATTCTGTGACGATGCCGAAACTGGCTCCCGCTCCTCTAATAGCCTAAGAACGAAACACCGGACCGTTAGAATATGGTGATAATGGCGAGGGTGCATGTGTGCTTACAAAGAAGAGGTCTGGGTTCTCCTTCTCGCTTGCTCTAACAATGCTCCCATTCGCAGTAACAACTTGAGCCTCCAAGATGTTGTCAAGAGTAGCACCATGCTGTCGTGACAGTGAACCAAGTCCACCCTGCATTCTTGGTTATTGAATGCACTTGATATAGAGATTCTTGGAGAAAAGCGCAACTCACAACTGTAGCGTGACCTCCGATACCGACACCTGGGCATACACCATGTGGGAATACTCTCTTTTTCTTGGATAGAACATCGTCAATAACACCAAGTTTGCTGCCACCCCCAATGATGGCTCGAGATAGGTCATCTCCGTCAAAACCGGCATACGCCAAATTCTTGAGATCAATGGAAAGGCTTCCATCAGCCCCTCCAAGCCCTAGGAGATAGAAGTGATTAGTTCTATTGCAACACTTCATTCCATTGATGCAAATGAACTACCTACCGAAATTCCTGGCATCTCGTTAGTGATAGTAATAAAACGGCAAAGAGAGAGTCGACTGACGCAAATGAGTGACCCCCGGACTTCGCCTGAACCTTGATATTGTTCTGAGCTGCACACTTGACAAAATCCGAGACGGCCTTGGCATTCTTAGGTCGAACAACGGCAACAGGTGCAACCGGACATGCTCGATTGTAAGGATTGGCCCAGGCGGAGAAGTCTTTGTTATCCGGATACTTCACGGAATCCTTTGATCCGCGACAAACGCTGTTTAGACAGTTCTTGAATTCTTGTGATGATACTGAAACATGGTCAGACGCTGGTCTGCCTACAAAAACCGCACCAAACGATAGAACAGCGCCGATAAAACTGACCCCCCATTTTTTGATGATGTTGCGGGGAGACTTGGCCGCTTCATCATAGGCCTTCTTGGCCTGGATCCTCTTTTCAGCCTCTTCGTCCAAGAGCAGGCTCTTTTTCGCCGTCTGTTCTTTGGTGATGGGGGCCATGGCGACAGCAGCTGCGACTGATTAGCTGCGGCAAAGATCTGCCAGAACCCTTGAAAAGCGGAAAAAGAGCATTTAGAAATCGGGTGGGAGTTAGCGGTGTTGGCACACCCTGCCACCCCATTCAGCTCAGCCACCATGTGAAGATATCGCACTATCAGTCAATAGCTCTTGAGAGCTGAGACGAGAGGCCATCATAAAATGGAGCATTTTTTTCTGTTTCCGGGGTCGAGGTGAGCCGGCTAGAATGCCACGTCGGCACTAGCATGCCACCGTTTGAACCCTTACTCGGCATTTGGCTGACCCAGTCCTGCAGTCCTTGTCTGGTGGTTGTGACCTGGGTGGGGCCTGGGCGTAGTTGGCATTTCCAGCTGAAAGCCCTTGTCAGCTTATCGTGAAAACCGGTCGTAAGATGGTGGGGCAGCTATTGGAGCTTGGAGGGTCTAGAATGACGAGACCCCCAAGGCGGTATGGAGCGAGAGGCTGATACCGTCTGAATTGGGACCAGCCTAGCCCGCAGCCGCCCCTTATTGGGCTAGCTGGTATAAGCTGACTACCACGCGTGTTGAATGTGGCTGGCCAGACTAGACTGGATACACGACATTGATGAATGACAATTGCCGCATTCCGATGCGACTTTTCACTTGTCCATGGTTCGAATGCGGCGACATAATGGATAAACACACATATTTTAGCTTACCATGAGCTATACCACGGCATGCAAAGGGCAATCTATATATTCGTCTACCTATTCCTAGATCAGGGTGACGGCGAAAACCACCACGCTGGCAACATCCACCATCAAGTCAATTAAAGGCACATACCATATGCTACTTCCCTCAACTAATGTTTACTTTTCTAGAACTTCCTTCAAGACAAAGACTATTATGCCTACAAAAACCACTACCAGTATTATAACTAAATACATAACAACAACCAACACTATCAATATCCCAACTACCTTTACCAACTTTCATACTCGCATCACCACTATCTCAACTACCATCTCAAGAACTACTTCATCTACCACAAATTTGGTCATTACTAGGTATGCTATCATTACGAAATCAGCCACCAAAACTATAACATAATCAATCACTTTCACTTCATTCGTAGATCCCCCACCATGCACAAGTTAACATACAAAAAGAAAATCAAGAGGAACAGACGCTAAATTTGACACAGGGATTTTCAACATTCCGAATGTAAATTGCCAGTGGCCAATTTATACGTGCTAAGGCCGATAATTCATTCACGCTCATCTCGTCAAAAGGTGACAGCTCCATCTTCAGGATAGGGAATGCAGGGACTTTAACGGTAGTTTCACTCGACAAGCGGGTTTATGTGAAGGATGCATTCTTGTCGCCTCCAAGGCTAAGCGACGCGGCAATTGATATTGGGAACAATTGGGTAAATGAAATGCGGTTCAACTTCGAGCCAAGTTTGGTTCTTTTCTAACTGAGATTCGTATTTAGAGCGGACTTATATGCTGGGTTAGGGGCGGCGTCCTCGGCTGTGAGAGCGGCCAGGGCTCCAACACGTGGTATGGAAGTGGAAACAACGTGCTCTATGGGCCATCGGGCATTTCTGGGGGGGTTGACAGTAGAATTGACTTCGCGGCAATGTGCGTAACTTGAACTAGTATCAGGGTGTTGCCAAGCCTCTCTTGAACTGAAAGAGTACCGACAACATTAATAATTGAATTGGACCTCTATTTTTGCTTTATTTATATAATATTGATCTACGATATGTTACTTATAAAACCTATAAGGTTTTTTGCATGCTTCTATAGGAATTTCTTGGTCTATCTTGAAATTGTGATTAAGTAGCGCTTCTTAAGTTATGCTATGTCTTTGGCCATGGCAGGATAGTCTTGACATAACTCAAAGTTAGGTGAGCTATTGATGTAAATTATCTCTGTGGTTTGTAATAGGGTTGGGTAATCTTTAATGCTGAGGTTAATTTAAATTTAAATTCTCGAGACTTTTTGAAGATTGTAAATTGCCTAGTAAGAAAGAAAATAATAAATATAGTCAAGTTGAATGGTTATACAATACTTGAACCCATAGGTTACCAATCGCAATATAACTTAGTCACCCAGGTATTCTTCGGACAAGTCGATATGTCATTCCAATTCTGGTAGTCGTAGCAGTGAATCCCCTTCACGCCATCGCAAACCAGCTTCCCAACCTTATCCTTCGGCCCAGAATAATTGCAATTTTTAACACCGTTGATGGTCATGTTTTTAAGTTCAGTCGGATAGGTGTGTTCCTCCTCAACGTCGCCCCATTTTACAACATGGATCTTGCACATATCCTTGATGGGATTGGTGCTCGTCTCGTTGTGCAGCGTCCAGTGCAAGCCCCAAGAAAACTCTCTCAAAGTAAAGAGGACGCGGTTGGTGCGCTTTGCTTTGCCGAGGTCATCGCAGCCGTTGAGCCACGCGGCTATTGCGTTGGTGTTGCGGTCGACAGCAACGAGGCTTGCGCGGCCGGTGCGCTGCATCTTGGCAAAGCGAATATTTTCGCCTGCGGTGCCTACGCTGCCGGCATACTCTCCACTGTCAATCCATGCGGGACTGTTGGGATAGTTGTTTATCCAGGCACGAACAACACCGTTGATAGGATTAATCCACAGATAGTCAGCCTTTCCGTCTCTGTGAACAGCACTGTTAGTATAGATCAAGAGAATTTAGGCTTTTTGATTTGTGCATACCCGTTGATGTCGTGAAAGTGAATTTCTCCAGGCCGGCGCTGGATGCCGTGTTTTGCCTCGGCATTTTCCATCCGGACCCAACTGTCCATAGGGCTTTTCTTGTTCCATTTGTTCCGATATATGGTCGTGCGACCTCCTGGATGCAAATATATGTAGTCATCAAACTAATATGATTAGCCTCAGTGCCGCGACAAAACCGTGCATCTGGAAACCATGAGTGAAAACTTACACCATCGCCATCAATATCTGCTAGGCGGACGTTTGCTCCGGGCCCAATACCACCCTTGAAAATGCGGCCCTGGGGCACGAAACTCCATCCGTACTCGTTGCTTGTGGGACCTCCGTTCAACCAACCTCTCATGCCTCCATCTTTAGGGTCGATGACAATGTAGTCGTCTCTCCCGTTTCTGGGTTAATGGTAAGCTAAACAGTACCATATCATCGGGGCCGTATTGGAGAAACTCACCCATCAATATCAGCAAACCGCACTTTCATGCCAGGCGCCGTTCCTCTAGCAATTGGGTTACCGTCGTTCAAGGCCTTCCAGCCCCATCCAAGTTGATCATTACCATCTGGGCCCATATTGAGACTACATAGGTTGTTAGATGACGCGAAACTGGAAATCAGTGCAGAACCCGATTTCGACTCACCGGACACTGGGTGCGCCAGTTTCAGGATGGACCCAAACGTAGTCATCGACCTAAAATTGTTATTTTCTGGCCTTCTTATCACGGTCGCGTTTGTGGATACTTACACCATCGCCATCGATGTCTGCAAATCGGAGGCCATCAATGGCCATAGAAGTGTCTGCCGATCCGCGGTTGTGCCAGAGATGGACAGCACCTTTGTCGTCCACAAAGATGTAATCCGCTTTCCCATTACTAAATTGCGTTTGTCAGCATCAAGAAGTAGGAAAATGGACGATTCAAATGTATTTTACCCGTCTATATCAGCCAGGAACATGGTCTGGTGGCTTTCCCTGATGCCCTTGGCAATAGATTTGTCACTTTGCTTGATCCACGTGGGAACACCCTCACGGTTTGATGGTTGGTTCAAAAATCCGGATAGACCCGAATCACCATCCCAAACCAAGTAATCTGTATCACAACAGTTAGTATTGTAATTTCCGGGTTGATGGATGGCATACCATCGCGTCCATCACCATCAATCTGGATAAACATGGTTAGCTTACGTCCCCAGAATTTCGAGCATGGACCTTTAGAACTTACATCAGCAAACACCAGCTTGCTAAAGTCTGCAAGATTATAAGTCTCCCCCGTAGCTATGCCGTTTCTGGATACCCATTCCACATTTCTGCCTGTGTCTGTTCCCATGTTCATTGATCCGCCCAGGGATCCTCCCTTTCCAATGAAGATGTAGTCTGCTCTACCATCTCCATTCAGATCAGGGAAGCGGAGGGTGGCGAGGTTAGCATGGGCAGTTCCCTTCGAAATTTGGCCTCCATTTCGCCAGTCCCAGCCGTTTGGTACGTTCTTGTTTGGTCCATTGTTCCACCACACTTGTACTGATCCGTCATTTGGGTTAACCACCAGGTAGTCGGGGAGCTGGATTACGTCAATCAGTAATTACTCGTGACGGTCGGAATCTTATAAACTTACCCCATCTCCGTTTGCATCCTATAGCTGTTAGCTTGGGTGTTGTGTGTGATGTGCGATTCTACTTACTGCAATGTATACTTTCTCACCAGGGGCTGTGCCTCTTGCAATCACACCATCTTTATTTGTACCAGCAGGAACAAACCCGTTTGGCATCTTATTCAGATAGCATATCATCTTTCCAGACTGCGGGTCTAGCCAAACGTAGTCTATTCTTTGTTAGCCCTGTCGTGCTACAATGGCGTTGAGACTCACCAGCTTTGCCATCGCCATCCATGTCATAGAATCTGAGAATAATTTTCAATTAGTTTCTTCGAAGTCAGTTAGTCAGGTGAACTTAGACGCTGACTCACCTGACGTTGGCAGCAGATTTCCCAATCCCATCAAAAACCTTACCGGCTTTGCCCCAGTTCTCAGTAAACTTCCACAGTCCATTTTTGCCGACGCCCTTGGCGATTTGTCCCGTGCTTTTCCAAGTTGGCCGGCTTTTGCACGCACTCTCATAGCCCTTGAACGCTGCTTCAAATGCCTCTCGGACCTTGGTCTTTGAGGTGGCGACAATTGGATTGCCATAGTCTGGCTTGGGAATATCCTTTGCCACACCGCCATTCTTGTCGCTCCCAGCGCCAGAAAAGTCTGGATCGCTTCCGATCGGCTTTGAAATCCAAGTGGAAGGAATCTGGCTAATAAAGTCATACCAATAATCGCCCATTTTCTTGTATCCGTCATTAGATGGATGGATACAATCTCGCAAGTTGTTCATCGGAAACTTGGTGAAGTCAACGGCAAGGACCTTGCGGCCTTTGCTGCTGCGCTCCCTCACAACATCGGGGATCAGGGAGACATATTTAGCATGACGTGTCGCCTTGTGAGAATCACAAGTATCTATGATCATGGCCACAAGAATCACAGCATCAGGGCATGCTTTTGCCATTTGGTCAATCAAATCGCCCAGGCGCTTAGCCATTCCCTCTGGATCATTGCCCTCTGCTGAATACTGTGACCTGTCATCCAAATCATTTGTTCCTGCATGAAGAAGGATGATATTGGGTCGTTGTTTTAGAGAAGGACCAACATGATCGGCCATGTACTTGATCGTTTTACCTCTCCAAGCAGCCTATTGATATGTTAGAAATTTCTCACAGAATATGCTGCGTTTCATCAGCTCTTACGTAGTTGCCATTTTCCATTGTACCAGTTGACTCTGTGCCAGCGAAAAACACTTTATCCTCTATGATAATAAAGTTAGTTTTTGGTATCGGCATAGATCTAATCATGCATCTTACTTGATAGGTCCTGTTTGAGTCTGAGTCGATAGCCATTGCCATCACCCCCATTGTCGCTACTGCCAGCTCCAAAGGTGATGGAATCACCAACACAAAGGATTCGTAGTTTTGTGCCTGATTTGATTGCACTTCCAGGCTTTCTGCCTTTGTATGACAGATAGCTGGTGTTTTTGCTTCCGTCGGTGGAACATGACTTGGGGTCAATACTTAATGGTACCTCACCGTAGCCATTTCTTTCACTGTTCAGACTAGCCATCTCATGCATGACCCGATCGGCGATGACACTATGGAGAAGGATTTGAGGATGGAAGACGCGTCCGTAGCTATTATGCCACAAACGTATTTAGCAAGGGTCAACGAATTGGCGGAAAGGAATATCTTACCCGTCTGGCAAAATATTAGGAGTTGCCCAACCTCCTTCCTCAGACCCTTCTGGCTTCGTTTCTATTTCCGAAAACGTACTGGTATTACTTAGGACAGAACTCAACTTCAACTTTGAGCTTGAGCTCTGCTCAAAAGTGAATTTGCTCTTGGGGTCCGCAACAAGAGCGATTTGCGCAAGGACGTTTTGGGAGCCGGAGAATGTTTTGCTGAGATCTTGTTCGGTTGATCTTTTCCAAGGTGTGCTACCCAATGGATCCAAAGTATTCAGCTCGTAAAACATGAGACCAAATCTGTAAAATAGTCAGTAATTTTGGAAGGTGCAAGATAGGCCTAGAGCCTGGCTACCTTGTGTTACTCTCCGATGTAGATTCATCAACATTGGGCTCACAGAATCGCCCTCCAAATTCTCCCACTAACGAATCATAGTCAATAAATTTGACGCTCGATCCAGCTCTTTCTACAGCCGCCTCCTATTAAAGAAACACCACATTAGTGTAGGTGATAAATTATAGAGAGGCATGATACAAACCAGTTTCGCGTTCATCTTGTCCACAAGCTGATTCATTTTCCTTCGGCGGTCAACCGTGAGATATTCTCTGCCCCTGAAATCGTGACCGTCCTACGAAAATTAGAGGAATTATTCAACATAATACATCTTGTGGAAAATGAAGACTCACATGAAGGAATGTTGTCCAAGAAACCTTGTTACATTCTGCTGTCAACGCTGTTGAGAAGAATTTGGCGTACCTTTGATAGATTAGTATTTATTTTCTTGTAAGATCGACATTTAGTAACTACCCTGTATAGTAGATCATACCACTGACACCTGATTAGCGATGATGAAGTAAATCCAAGATATTAGAAGGTCCATACTCCTTTGCAAGCTTCTTCTTCGCCGCAGCTAAGGTTGCCTCGATCTTTTTGCTAAAGTCATCGCTATCAATGATAGACTCGGAAATCTCAAGCTGCTTCTCGCAGCCACGGCTCAATGTGTCCCAATGAACTTCTGAAGCCCATGGAACCGTATTGCCAAATGTCGATTCCAATTTTCCGACAACATACTGGAGACTGTTGAAAGAAGCCCATTGGTAAACACAATGATTTAAAATGCCGACAAGTTCGGCATCATTGCCTCCTGTAAATATGTTAGGCAATGTCCTACCCACAAAAAGGAGTTTCACCTGCCTGCCGAGAGCAAAATCACTTGCTGGTCAGAATTCAATTTGGGAATCTGGTGCTCCATAACATCGTTTAAAACGGCCCCAGAACAAGATTTAAATTGAAAGGTTCTCTTGGACTGTTTACCGAGCCTAGCATCTTCATGTATGAGATACGGGTACGAATGATCGTAGCGTCTGCAAGCCCAATCTAGACAACAAATATTAAATCATGAATGAGTATTTTCGGCGCGTGAAACTTACCACTCTGGGAAGTGAAGGCCTGAGTGACAGATCCAAGTCTATCACCAGCGCCAATTCCCGCCGAGTATGAGTCTCCAATGGCAGCAAGCTTAGTGATGTATGAAAGGTCATTCTCGTCAAAGTTCTTGAAATCTCTGGCCATCAGTGAATTCAAAGACATTGATGCAAAGTCGTGACTTGCAGGCGTACCAGCCGTTTGCCAGATCAAGGAGGCAATGGCTGCGCCATGCCACAATGACGGCTTCATCTTGACGGTTTAATGAGCTGTGAAGTGTAAAATATAATAGAGTACCGATGTATTGGGAACAGTTTGGATAGGTTGGGAGGGAACAGTGGGTTTAAATGTTCATGGTACGGCGAAAAGCCAAATTCACTTTCACGATGTCGAGAATCGCACTGCCTCAGCTCCTTAATTTCGAGAAACCAAGACAAGAAAATCTTGAAAGGCCTGGTATCTCCGTGTATTCTAGCATTCAGTATCTAATTCTGTTCTGTTGGTTCTGAGTTTTCGAGCTGCGCCTTGTCAAGCCTCATGTTGGTCGGGGTGCAAAAGGATTCGCTGTTGGTCCAGCCCGTATTTTCTTGGGGCAATGCAGGAACCATAGCCCTCGCACGTTCATTGTTCTCATCCCAACCAACGAAAAAAAATCAAGCTTTGAAACAAGGTTGCACAGATCATAGTATCGAAGGATTTAGCTAGCAGTTCAAGAGCAGTTATGTGTCGTTGGTCCAACACGCTGTAAAATTGCGCAAAAGTAAGCAGTCGGAAAGGCACACGGAGCTTAATCAGGCGCTATCTTAAGCATAAAAATAAACATTGCACAACTTTTACATATTGACTGCAATGGAAGTTAATGGTTTTTTTTTGAACATCGATTTTATTATTTGAAGAGATATGAATTCGGGGCTTATTCAAGGAATAATAAATTAATTGCTTAAATTGTCATTGAGGCATCCTTTACACGCTGATTTACCAAGTGGTAATGCCTACCACCTACCCTATGCTGCACCCTTCATTCCTGCTGCCAATCTTGACTAGACTCATAACATTACCACCAATCGGGTAACTATTTGGTAGCATCAATAAAGTAATTTTAGAGAGTCAATATTTCGACTCTGTCCTTTCCTGTCTGAATACCCATCGCTTTCACGACAGCAATCGCCAACAACTAACACCAAACAGACCCCTTTCCTTGTGGGGGGCTGAACCAACAACTGCTTCAGGGGACAAAGAATGGGCCCCATGACAGAGACAATACCTTCGCCCTAGAGTCTCCACACTAGCCGTAATTTAGTTTAGAATTACTACATCTCCATTTAAAAGTATCCTTTTGCCAAGAAGTATAAAGGACTCAGCCTAGCTATGTTTATAATCACTTGTAAGCTAGTGAAGCACCAACTGGTAAGCCTAGACCATGAAAACTACTCTTCACATGGTCTAATGCACACCGCATGATCTTTTTTTTGATCCAATGTAGATGGTCTTTCTCCCCCGTGATGGATGTGTCCACAAATTAAAGGCAACGGGAGGATGAGAAGGATTTGTTTCATATTACAAGATTGTCTGATTGGAACCGAGGATCGAGACCGGTCTCTAATGACGTCGATAATGGCATTGCCTAATTTCACATTCTCTCAACCAACGCTTCGGCTATCGCTCGGCAGGATCGATCCTTGATAGGACTCCAATATCGAGAGATATATAAACTGGTCCAATGCTGCGATATTCATGTTGCAGGAACTCATACGCATGAATGGCAACCTGAGTCATAACTATCATCAATTTGAGCTTTAATCATGATTATTAATATATTTGCAATACTTCACCTTGTTCTGCTTATCTTTGGGCAAAACACTGCAGCTGCTGATAATGGGCCTTCTAATCCCGTGTTTCAAGGGACGGTTGGAGCGATGGCAAGATGGGATGTGACAAAAGTCAGATCCTTGGAGCATATTTCAGATGACCGTGTCGCTAAATTGCGCCAAAAGCTGTTTGATGAGCCTACATGGTATGCTAATTATCGGGCTGCCGACGTGGACGATATAGTGGATGCCCATGGAGGCATGTCAGCATGCGATACGTTGGCCGAGATTCATTTCAAGTGGCTATTAGATGAGAATAACCGAGCCACGGACACACTGGATGGTGAAACTGTCTCACTTTTCAATCCCAGAACGGGCTGGAACATGGTTGCCGTCATGTATGACCCGCATAGCGACTATTACTTCGTATCAACAATTCCGCGGGAGCCTTTGAGACGAATTATCACCAAGAAGGCTCAGGATGAAGGCTGGGCCCCCAAATGGTGGGCGCAATTCAACAGCGATAGCCAAGGATCATCGCACAAGTTGCATGCTGAAGACGGTGTCTATTGGAACTGGGAGACTTCAGAGCACAGGTTTTATGAAAATGGAATGTATCCACGCAGAAGTGTGATCGCCACCTATGGAGCGAACAATAAAGGGGTCAACTGGGAAAGATCGCAAGAAAAATATGGAGCTTGTGATGCGCGTGGAGGTGGAGGTCCCAATTGTCAGATTGTTGCAAGGGGACTCGGCGTGAGATACCGCATAGGACACACCAACCAGGTTGATATGGCGTATCGGCCGCCCGATCCGCAGATCCCAGATGACCCAGAGATTGAAGATCTGATGAATGACACTGACGAGGAGGAAATGGAGGCATTATTGGCAGCCACTTATGAGGCAACGTTCTCGTCAAATAAGAGGGCATTGGCTATTCGCGATCGCGAAGTAATAGCACCAAGAGCTCTCGCATGGAATCCACCGTTGAAACTTCGAAAGTTTGTGTACAAGGGGGCGCCTCCTTGCGAAACAGGCAAATCACAGGATAAAAAGATCACAGACGACATTTGCGCCGACGGCCAAGACAAAATCATCGATCTGGTAGTCGATCGCCCATGGCTATCCGCTACTTACACCGAGATCAAACGATACTGCAAGGAGAAAAAAAAGAGAGACCTGTCTAGTTCGTTCCAAGAACTTGGACTGGAAGATTGATGGGGGAGGGTCTGCATTTGAGTGACCCAAGTGGATTGGAAAATATTCATCGGCAGCTACTTGTAGTATAGAAGTGAATATTGACAAAATGGGACGATGTAGTTTGCATTCAGATCCATGTAACTAGGATTGCCAAACCGGGCTGAAGGTACTCGGCAAAGTTGATTACTTTTTAAATGATGTAGACATCAATGTATGTTTTATTGAAATGAATCGCCTTTGAAAAGGATATGGCATTGGTTTGCCTTTTCCTTGTGCTGTAAATCTGCACGGTTCTAGGGATATCATCCAGCGAGCCGCTACTCATAATTGAGCGACTGCTGAGCTCTATCACGATCGACTATCTCAATTACACAGGGCATCTATGCTAAACAGAGCACATCCATTCCAGTCACAGCCATGGGGCTGGCTATTCTGTCTCGGAATCTGTCCATCGTTCCGCTGCAGCGATGTTCAGATCCATTTCCGGTCTGGGGCCCCTCGCTTATTAATCGGGGCAACTGTCTGTTGGTTGCGGCTTGGAGTGGTGGTGCATGCGTTGGCGCTAACGCAGGTACCCAATCTATTACATTAGGTGGCCTTCCACGGGCAAGACAGAGGACATGAAATGGAACATGAAACTGGGGTGGCAATTCGTATAATCCCATCATCTCACCCTGTTCTTGGCCAACTCAAAATCTCCCTCCACTACCCCATGCAACGTCTGGAAGTCGAGTGCGCCGAGGGTTTAGCGACTGAAACGCGCCACTGTGCTGAGACCAACCTGACAGCGAGCCAACCAACCGAACCCCGACTCAGCGACAACTGAAAATTTATTCAGTTGCGTAAAATACAACACTGCTGTCTTTGTTTTCTAATCATTTTGATATACGTTTCCTTGCGACCTTGAACAAGCCCATTTTCCATCGCGATGCAGCAGGCAAGGGACCCTTGGCTTCCATCCGGGAAGGGGTTTCTTGACCTCCCCCGTGAACTCAGAGAGCGAATTTATGAAGAAGCTGGTCTCGTTGTTGAATGGAGGTTAGTTATTGGCCGCGACCAGCCGGATGGTCGTAATGCCCTTCGACCTCCTACTCTGGCATACAACTTGTTTCAGACTTGTCGACGCATCTATACCGAGGTTAGGGAGATCATATTGAGCCGAAATGAAGTCATTATACCTCAGACAAATATCGAGAATGGTCTCTATTACTTACTTCGGTTGCCTCCTCAGGTCTGTTCGAGCATGACTGACTTGACAGTGCACCTGCAGCTGCAGAGACCTGCATCCTGGAGGGACCTAACAGTCTTGGACACGCCTTTGGATCAACCGTTGATTGATCTCTGGAAGAGTGCTGCTGCTCACATCCTAACCAACGCAAAGCCTGGAGCATTAAAAATGTTTCTGATTTGCGATACTGGCGATGGAGACAGAACAGCATCGGTCCTCCAGCCATTCTTTGACTTTCCCGGTACTCTGAAAGATCTTCAACTGCGTCTTTACCATGAAAAGAGGTGGAGGCTCTACACCGTTGCTGAAAAGGCGGCTCGCAGCGTAACCGGTCGGGATTTGCCAGCCGAGCCGTTTCGTTTCCTAGACTTACCAGTTGAAATCCGACGCCACATTCTGAGCTACACGGACCTAGTGACACCGAACCGACAGGCGCACTGGGATCCTGAACATGGCTTCCATATTGTCCGAAGGCGCAGCCACTGCACGGGTCCAGGAGCTGACGTGCAAGACATGACAAAGCACGACCGCGACACAAGCGAGGGCTATAAGTGGTGGAATGGAGACCCTCACGACCACCACGCTTGCCAATTTCTGTACTGCGACCCGCCCAAGCAGTATTGGAACAAGGGCTTTGCGTGCTGGCGATGGAACAGCGGATACTCATCTCAATGCCGTTGCTGGATATACCCGCAGCCATTGATGCTTGTTTGCCGCTCGCTTTACCATGAGTCTCTGCAAACATTTTATTCAGAAAATCGCATCATTGTTGCCCCATCAAAAGACGTTATAAGGAAAAATGCTGCCGTCTCCAGCGATCGATATGCGGCTTCGCGGTTCTTGTCGACTAGAAGTACTTTCGCCTTACGTTGTATTCGCGCCCTTGAAATCGCGTTTCCACCTTTCAAGCCAGGCATTACAATGCAGAAGAGTGCGACAGACCCAATTTTGCGTGACTGGACCCATGCTGTTCGCCGCTTTGGCGCTCATGCTGACATTTCTGGTCTTAGCATGGTTATTCACTTTGCGTTTGCAAACTCTAGAAAGCTTATAGGATCTACTCCAATGGCAGCCTTTCTGGGAAACCTCAGAGATTACACGCCGGGGAGTAAGCAAGACTTTGATGGCGACGAGAAAACAGTGCTTGCATGGCATATCGGTATTCTGCAGCCTTTTTGGAATTTCCGGCAGATGAAATATCTAAATATTCATCTTGAGTATCGTTGGCACTGGTCTCCTCCTCTTAACTTGCCTTCTGCTAATCCTTGTACTCATGCTGAAATGGCCGCTTTGGAATCATGGCTGGAACGCTTTGCCATGGGAGAAGAATATGACAGTTGGGCGCTCGGGAAAGCTAGTCAGCGGCCGAGCGAGTGGATGCGACTGCAGTGGGATGGATCATTGTATCCCATAGTGAGGTAACTGCAACTAGTTGGGATGGAAGGAATACTCAAAGCATGTGTTATACGAGGCCTAAACACGATCAAGTGACATGTTATGTATAGAGTGAAGTGTGCCTATTGGTCTTCAATGACTAGGCCGTAGCAACAGGTCCTAACTCAAAAGAGCTCATTGTAATAATATAGGAACATCTCTTGTGCCCATGTATGTAATGAGCACGATATGGGGATATGATGGGCTACGCCTCTCAAAAGGTCCTTGGCAGAATGAATCTAATTGGTCGTAGAAGCGATGGTTTCACCACATCAAGCAACCGAGAGGGTGACTGCACATCCCTGAGGCTGAACTGCGGGACGGATTTGAAATTCCAAAAAGTAAAAGTTAGCTGGTTGAAAATTTAAAAGCTCTTGAGCATTCTTGTTGCATTTGATCGTGCTAATATCTTTAAAAAAGAATGGCGATTGCTATCTTCTCCTAGTCACCGTTGGTAGGCCAACCCATATTGGTCTCACCAGTTTCCTCAGAGTAAATATATCGCGCCATCATGTCCTTGCCACGAGAGAGTCTTGAATTTTGTGATATTGAGAATTGCACCGACGTTGAACTTGGATAGCTATCTGGAGTCCTAGTGTCACCTGCCAGACCAGCAGAGACTCTACAGGAGCAGAAGCATGACGAAATAGCACCGGTATTCATAAGATTAAATCTTGGTATTGAAAGAATCGCCGTTGATATTTTTTCTGTTGGAGTTCCATTTGGTCTCCTCATCTTTTCTGCAATAGCTATTTCTAAAAATGGCAAAGAAGCTTCCCCTGAAACTATCGAGAAGCGGCAAAACGCTGCCTCTGTGGTAAGTTTGAACACAATGTTGAAACACCAAACGTATCTGGCAATAGATTCTAACGCCCTGCGACAGTTGTTTACCTCATTCCCCATTCTATTTGCTACAATCGTGGGTCGACTCATGATGCAAGCCGCGCGCTGGAAACTTGAACAGGGTGTCTCCGTAAGCAGCCTTGAGCAACTCGTGGGGAGTTGGACTGTTGGAGGCGCCATCATAACACAATTGCACCTAAATTCATTTAACTTCATCGGCGCTCTGACCCTTCGTCTCTGGGCTTTCTCTCCACTAGGGTCTCAGTCTATTCTTCGCATCATACAACCGGGGCTGACTACGGTTACTCATAATTATGATGTAACCTATTTTAATACCATTGGATCCACTCCTTCCGATACGTTTCCCCTTTGTTTTGATCTGTCTGCTGAAGAGCAAAGATATTTGCAGGCCAGGCTGGATTTGATAAATAAGGTGTATGGGGCGATGCTTATCTGATCAACAGAGGGGATTATTGTCACTGATCAAATGCCACCAGGGCGTCATAGGCACCCTAGGCTATTTTGGCGAGTCCTAGCACTATGGCCGTCTCGGTCTGCAGATGGCGGTGGCCGTGGGATAATATTAATCTCGATGGCGGCCAAGGTAGAAAAACAATACCACGATTCCGAGGAAGAGTGTTGAAGCAACCTCAGCAATTGAAAGTGCTGCTGCAATAATTTATATATACAGTTTGCCCCTATCTACCCCATTGTCGGTAAAGTAGCTGCTTGTTGTCGACTCCGGACCACTAATGTGTGAACCACTTCTTAACCATCATCCATCCACTCGGCGATAGCACGCGCTCGTCCGCTTACCCACGACCAGCACCCTGGTCGCCTTCTGTCAAGTGTTTGTTGAACTGTCGAACCGATGTCAATAGTAGTGCTCAATTGGTTCATGCGGATTTGATCTAGGGGTGCATGATATGTAACTTTATTATAGGCTATCCCAATGTACCATCCACAATCATGTTCCATTTTGTGACTCTTTGCTAATGCTTTGGTCGACAGAATCCCAATAGAAGCCCAGAGCCAGATTTATTTCTTTAGAATGGGAACAACGTGAATGCTTTGGAATTGCATTTTTTCCCTGGAGATAATGAGCCATGTCTTGTTGGAGGAATCAGAGTTTTCCCTTTCTCAACCTTTTTGGCCCTTCTTGTAAAATTCCTAGGAGCAAGGCCAAAGAGGTGGCAAACATGAAGATTGAACCATAGGTAGATGGGCAACCACGACATCTCCGAAACGAAGGCTGGCCAGTTATTTTGGTAATAAATAAGGACAAACCCCTCAGGAGAGCACAAGGAATATTGCCTTCTATTGCACACTATCGTCTAAATCAACCAAGCTTCAAACACTAGACATGGATTGCACAACATTTCGTCTCTTCTCTCGCCTCCCATGCGAACTGAGGCTCATGATTTGGGAGTTTGCTATTCGCCCGATGGGCCGGCATTACGCCGGCATACATAGCTTTTCCATTGCCGCCACCCAGAACCCACGATATGGGGAATACGGGCGGGACGATGCCTCCAATGGAAAGTACATCGAGTCTTACGTTGCTACTCTCGATGACAGCCAGGCAAACCGTTCTGCCTATCTGTGGGATGCTGGCCTCTGGACGGCATGCCTCGAGTCTCGCGAGGTCATCATGACCAAATTAGAGATGAGTTACTGGCACCCAGAATTTTACGGAGGTTATTGGACCGGGGCCTGGACACGAAAAAAGCTCGGCCCAAAGCAGCTGGGGGCTCCGCTCCTCTTCCCAGTTTCATCGGTAGGGGGCGGAAGCCACAGAGAAGACTGGCAGGTTCTGGTTCGTCCACTTCGGGACGTATTTAAACTCGACTTCAAGGCCATCCCTGCTTCGGAATGCGGTGACTGGTTCGGGACCTGTTTGGGCGAAATGATGGAGCAAGTGCCCTTTACGTTCTTGTTCCCCCGGCGCCTCAGCCTCGCTCTGGACTTTGATCCAAGCTGGCACGACGACTGGCCCAGGGACTTTTGCGACATGATTTTCGAGCCGAAACCCCGCGGCTTCGTCGCCAACATCCTGCGCGAGGCCGCCTACAAGGGGTGCGACTTGTTCGTCTGGCTGGTGGACCGGCGCGATTACGGACCCGAGGACGACTGCCACGATCGTAGGTCGTTGAGAGGGCGTGCGTCCCAGGTGTATTACGACCTCGACGACGAGCTTGTGGAGATGGACATGGATCGGCATTACCAGTACTGGGACTCGCCGGAGAGATTCATTGAACGCATGCAAATGTATGACCACGACGTCTTGTCCCAGCTTTCGACAAACTTGAGGGAGGATACATCGGGAAGATATCGTGTGGGAGTGGAAAAGCACGTTGGCGTTCTCAGGCCAAAGAAATTGATGGGTTTGAGGTAACTGTAAAAAGTAGTCAAATTCAGGAACCCGGAGGGCCCCAAAATATAGTTTTCGATCAAACTTTCATTGCATTTGCCATTATCTATTGAATTAAAAACTATTACCATCATTGATTCATGGAATAATAAACTTCTTGGCATGGATCGGCTATTGATAAGCGTGCGGACGTGCTCCAACGCTGAGGGGCTTCGCATGGCAGCCAGGAAGATGGCCGTGTCGTGTTCGAGGCTTACAAGGAGCGCTTGAGGCTCGGGAATGCTAACGCGATCATCATGGTCTCTCATGTAGGAAACAACCCGAGCAGTGTCGGCAACCGTATCAACAAGGACATCCTCCATGTCGATATCATCCGCCAGGTTGATGCTGGGAGAAGAGCTTCGGGAGGGGACCTGTCGGAGCATGGGATTCTCAGTGCCAAGGCGGTGGGGTTGAGACGCTCGCTGGACAAGGGCCTGCGGTGCAGGTACTGGCGCTTATCCATCCCCTTGACCGAAGACCTCTTGTGATGCCTGAGGTTGTAGGTTATGACGTCCTCATCGGCGCCTTCAGCTGTCTTCTGGCCCTCATTGGCGGTCTTTGTGGGTGGGAGCGAAGGGGTAGCAGGGCGGAGGCTTTGCGGGTCGGAAACAACAGTGGCTGCAAGCGCGTGCAGTCGTCTGTGAGCTGGAGGAGTTGTTGGGGTTGGGCTACTTGCATCGGTGGGAGGCCGGTGCCAGTCCAGCTGCTCTAGTAATCCCAGGATATTGTCGATGGTGGGGGTATCTATGGTACGAGTTGGGCGGGGAGCAGATTCTGTGGGGGACTGGAGTTGGCATGTGCAATGGTTATGAAGTATGGTATGGATACTGTACCAGGTATGAAAACAATGTTTTGGGTTGGCTTGGTGGAAGGAAAAGCGGCGTGAATGATTGGGTTCTAAAATCATTTTGTCAATGGAGAAGATTCCAAAATGTAATTATGACTGAAGCCAAGCCGTAATAAGAAGTTAATGGCTACAATGTCCTCATTATTGGCTAAATTATCTGGGATTATGAGATGAAACACAAGCCCAATGGCCATTTTCAATCCCATTTCTAGGTCCTTGATCTCGGGATGTTTCCCATTGTTGCGACCCGGTCAGAAATTCCGGCAAACAGTGCCTCCAATAGGCATTCATAAAATCTGTTGACCGTGCGGACAATCACAAGCATTGTGATTATTCACTCATCTTTCGGTCTGGTGGGTTAGAAGACGTAATAGGAGGCACGGTCCCTTACAGATGCGCCTAGATGGATTTGAAGAGTCGACGTTTTTCAATCCCAACGAACCACTTAAAATAATTCTCATTTCTGGAACTCATGAAATGACTGTGTTGCTTCTTGAATGGAACAGGGGCATTTCAGAGCAACGTGGTATAGGGAGGTTGTTCGATATTGGACTAGACATGAGCTTTTGGCCAGGTCCTACATGGACGGAAGTTTTGCTAGGATGGTAAAATATTTTTTCTTCCAGTTTTAGCACCATAAAATTGTTCTTTGTCTTGTCGACGACTCAAATTTCCTCTGTATACGTGCAAACAATATTCTTCCCGCTAATCTTGTACTACAGTTCACTCTTGACCCAGTAAAAAGGCATCCACTGGAATATTATAGACCACTACCATATTTCACAAGGAAACATCTCTTGTAGACCGTGGAATATGGGTAAAGATGTTGGTTGAAAGTCTAAGTTCTAAAGAGATTCAGACTAGTCTAGCTTCACCCAAAATAACCCTTTAACCATATTCTATCCTCCTCTGTTCCGTGTCTCTAAGATGTAAACAAGGTCAAGCCCTTAGCAGTGGAGGTTCTCGCAGGCAATGCGCTGGGAGATGTCCTGGAAGCTCTTGCACTGCATGCATTGGATCTCCTTGACGCTCTGGGGAGCGGCAGCAACCTCGACGGCAGCAAAGGCCAGAGCGAAGACCATGGTGACGGTGTTGAAGAACTGCATGTTGGCGGTTGTTGTTGTTGAGACTGAGTGGTTGAGTTAGTTAGGTCCACTGGATTGGTTGTTGTGACATACAGTGTGGTGTTGTTTGTTTGAAGTGTTTGTGAAGTAAGAAGTTGATAGTGATGTTTGTGTGTGAGAGTGTTGTGTGATGGATGAGATCTTGGTTCTGAGAGACGATTCACAGCATACTTATACTTGAAAAAAGATCATTTAGATATTCTAGTGCATTGATTTTACCAATCATAGCCATCACTAGTTCTACCGCCTTACCCTCATGCGCCGGAAAATAGCCATCTGCCACTTGCGCTATGATTGTATTTCGCATTAATTGCAGCTGCCACGAAACTCAAATGCTAGAACTACCACGGAGAGCTCCGGCTTGACAGCGCTCTAGCCTCCTTCAGCCTTGCATAATGCCGAAGATGCAAAGCGCCGGTACTCCATGTGTCAAGCTGAGGCCATTCGCTGTCAAGGCAGGCTAATTAGTTCACGCAGCGGCCAATGCCAAATAAAGGGGTTTGGGGTAAAGGTGAATTGAGACAATGCGCACCACAGAAGCATGAATTTTGGCCTAAGCATCGGCGGACTAATTATGTGGTTCTAGTCTCACCATGGTCGCATTTTAGTGGCAGGGACCACTATTTGGCCGCATTTTCATTCATGTGGCAAAACTCACCGCTAAGGGAGCTAATTTGAGCGCTGAGCCATCAGTTTGTCTTCTTTTTTTATATTTTATCGCCGTGTTAGCGCACGATAAACTCCCGAGTAGGCACCGACGCTGTGCGCTCTGCTACGCTGCTCTCTTTGCGCCTCCCTCGGTATCTGCGGCAGGGCTGACGTCAAGAGACTATTGGCCTTGCCATAGCTGACTTTTGATGCAGAGCAAGTGTTATGACCCAACCCGTAGCTAGCTGGCTACCTGTGCCTTTCTTTTTCGCGCACTGCATCTATTCGCACACACAATAATGGCTCAACAGCTAGCTATCTGTTCTGATATCAGGGAGAGGTGGTAGCCCTCGTATAGGGAAAGGCGCTGAATGAACTCATTTGCAAAGTTGATGCAGCAAACTAGTTGTTTCGTTCATTTCGTCTTGTGACGCTAAATGATGTGAAACGATGCTGACACGCTCCAAAATCCAATTTCTTTCCTCGAGTTGGGCTCTGCAACACTAAAGGTCCTGATCTTTTCGTCGCGTAGGATTAACCTGAAAGTGAAGAGGTGGGGCAACACAACCCAAATCACTTATTTTTGGCTATCTTTTGGTGTAAAGATTCATCTGATTCACATTTCGTTTCTCTTAACTCTCTACACACACAAACCCACAACATCCAAGCAAGTCAGCATGCCGATGATCCCTAAATATACTCCCAACATCACCGAAACTGTGTCAGGTCTATATCTGGGCAACCTAAGTAGCTCTTACGATGTCCCCACCCCAGCCTTCAACAGATCACGGCCATGGTCTTGCTTTCAGATGTACGGTCGGCGGGCCGGGACATGGAGGAGAGGAAAATAGAGAGCAGGTACCCAAAGATTACCACAAGTTCGTACTAGTCTTTGGTATCTTAATGTAAGATCTCCTTGCTGATATGGCTAAGACCTGTGGTTTTATTAATAAGAAGCTTCCTATTGGGAATCTGCTTATATATTATGTCATGGGCATCTTGTGCTCTATTACTATTGTTATTGCCTGTTTTATGTAAAAGTACCATTGTCTCTAGAAATTACTTGAGAGTCTACGAAGAAATGCTGCAAGATTGAATTAAACCTGAATTTTATAGATTAATTAATAGTATAGGGTAAGTCTAAGCATGTGTAAGACTTTTTGGCCACTGTACCACCGTGCAAAAGGGTGGAACCACCGCTAATTGCAGCAGTATTATGCACTATAACGTTAAAGAAAAAGGCCTCACTGGAAATGAGCTGACTTGGCCTATCTTTGCCCTACCATCTAATCCCACCTTGTCATAGCCCTAGCTGTATTGGTGGCTTGCTAACAATACATTGTCCTTGTTGATCACCAACTGTTGGCTCAATTACCACATTGGAACTTGCGCCCTGGAAACAGACAAGGATTTTGGTACGCTTGAGTTTCGTCTCCGAGTGTTGAGGTGTTTACGGTTGCCTCGACCAAGAATAGTCAACCCCAATCCTTTGTACAGCTGTACAACAACTTGATGCACTTCGCGAGGAAACAATTCCGCTCACCAACTGAGACAAACCACTGCATTATTCGTCATCCATCTACGGGACTACGAAACACGGGATATGTTCATGGCCTTTTTTACTCTTTTTTGTAATGATCATCCTCTAGTAGGAGGGCCCTGACGTCTCGCTGCACCCAGATCCGCTCACGGTGTGGTGGTTCCCTGCACGAACTTGCCGTGTCCTGTCGATCAGACGCTGGCCAGGGGCTGGCTCAAGGTTTCGCTTAGCCAGATGGCTGAAAATACGCATAAAACCCAGGATCGAGATGGATGCTCTCTGTTTGCGCGCGGTCATGATATCATCGGGAGCCTAATTGCACGACAGCTCGCTCCATCCCGCCGCGACCAGGCTCTCGTGGCCAGGCCTGTCCCCCACGCCGGTCCAGTAGAACAGGCCCGCCAGCTGCATGGCCTTTGTGTACCGGGCCTTGGCGCGGACGGTGGCGGGCACGTCAAACGACACGAAGCCCTTGCCGCCGTCCTCGTCGTCGACGTAGCCGGCCGTGGCTGCGCGCTCGTCGACGTAGGCGTTGGCCACCCACTCGCCGGGGATGTCGCAGTAGTCCATTTCGCCGGCGCCCTCGAACGGGTGCCCCGGCCCGCGAGCGCCGCCAAAGTGCCGGGCGTAGGCCGGGATGCCCAGCACGATCTTGCGGCTGGGGAAGCCGCGCGACAGCAGAAAGTCGACGCCGCTGTGGGCCGACTTGCGCAGCGTCGGGTACACCTCGTTGGGGTTGTCGCTGGGCGGCAGCAGCTGCGCGTGGTGGCCCGAGACGTCGGTCCAGCCGCCGCAGAAGTCGTAGGCCATCAGGTTCAGCAGGTCCAGCACCTGCGCCACCGCGGGGATGTCGAGGTGCTTGAGGCAGTACTCGCCCACGGGCAGCGCGCTGGTCAGCAGGAACCACGGTGACGGGAGCGCGCGCCGGATGTCCTGGAGGAAGGTCAGGTAGTTGCGGCCATTTTCAGGATCCGACGGGTGTTCCCAGTCGACTAGCGGAAAGAAAAAAAGAAAAAGATCAGCACATGCGGTTTGCACTTCATCATTTCGGGCCAACACTGGGGCAAGCGCAAGCGCAGGGGAGGGGGAGGGGTGGCCACGTACTGTCGGCGCCGTCCAGGTGGTGTTTCTCGCAAAACTCGCGGATCGCCAGCGCGAACGTCCATCGCGCAGATTCGCTGGCGGCCACTTTGGGGAACTCCTTGCTGCTGGCTCCACCGCCCACCGACACGAGCGTCTTGATGTGCGGGTTCTCCTGCTTGAGCTTGTGCAGCGCCGCCAGGCAGCCCTGGACGCCATCTACGTTTTTGTCGTTGTCGGCGAATTCGTCCAGCGGCTGTTTGTGCACACATTATGTTAGCGCAGCACATAACCCACAGCAGGTTTTGGATGGAGGGGCACGCACCCGAAGAGTGCCATCTTCGTTGACGCTAGAACAAGTTAGTTGGGTTCGCTTGGTGTCTTGGCGCCCCTGGAAACTCACCCAACAAAGGCGTAAAAGACGTGTGTGATGGAAGCGACGTCGAGGCTGGAGGGCGGCTTGTCCTTGTAGACGCGCCACGAAGGGTAGTAGACGGCATTGTAGTATTGAGACATTATTACCCAAGGCAGAAAAGATTAATAGGCACAATGGCGATGCTAAAGATGCTCGGTTTCAATGATGTGGTTGATGTTTGAAGCCGGCGGTGCCTTATATGGGTGCTGATTTCCTCTCAGGTACCACTGTTACCCCGCTGGGCGCAGCACATCACCTCAACGTGGGAGGGAGCCGATGTGCCGATTTGCCATGCACCATTTCTTGGTATTGTTAAGTAATCATGACTGCATCTCCGTGTCATACTGGAGACGGCTGCAGCAACTGCCAAGGACTTGGAATTATCATTTTATTACCTCAAGGTATGGTATATGCGTCTAAAAAGAGATGAAACATAAGGCATGATGATTCAAACATATAAAAAAGAAAATAGACATAAATCAATTATCCGAGTCTCATTGTCCAACTTTTCCCAATGCGAGCCTGCAAACAATGCCACCAAAAACACATTTCCCATAGACCCAGTTCATTATCGACACCAGCTCTCCACGCGCACGCCTTGCAGGTCGCTTAGGACGTCAAAGTTCATGTTGTGCTGCTTCAGAGCCACGACAATGATGTCGAACGTCTCGAGCTGCTCCTTGGTCCAATCCTCATCGGCAAGCCGTGGGATCTGGGGAATCGACTCCTGCTTGACGAGGGCATCTGCCCACATGACCTCCACCTCTTGCGAGACGGCAAGGTTGCGCGCCATGTCGAGTCCGGGTGAATTGACGAGGTGAGACTGGCCCGCCTTGAAGCCCATGCCAACAATGAGCACGCGCGGGGTTCTGATCTCGGCGGGCTCCCGCTGCAACGATGACAGCAGACGCTTGGCAAGCTTGGCGGGGCGGTTATCCATGGCCACGGAGCAGGCCTCGAGGAGGGGAAACGAGTTGTTGGAGAGGAGGTAGAAGGGGTTCACGGGGATGCAGTGGCCGCCGACACCGAGGCCTGGGGCGTAGGGCATGTAGCCAAAGGGCTTGGTTCCCGCGGCGGCGCACACCTCAAAGGGGTCGATGCCGTGAGGGACGCAGGCATCGGCCATCTCGTTGGCGTAGGCGATGCAGACCATGCGCTGGCAGTTCTCGTACAGCTTCATCATCTCAGCCACCTCGGGCCTGGACACGGTGACGACGTTTTCGAAGATGACCGAGTACACTCTGCTGATGGCGTTGAGTGATCCGGGAACAACATCGTCGAGGCCCGAGATGATTTTGGGGATCGAGTGAACGGGTGGCTCGACTCGGCCGGGGTCGACTCGCTGGTTGTTTGCACTTGTTAGTGAACCATAATCTTTTGTTTCTTTTTTGTTTAATTTTTGAAAAGCAAAACCACATGAGACAAAACAAACTCAATCGAAAACCAAATTAACAAGCACTAATGGAATGGAATCACTTACTTCGGGTGACATTCCAGCAAACAGTCCCTTGCTTACAGCGATGGGACCGAGCAGTTGTCGGGTCATGCCAACAGCGACGGAGCTCTCGATGACAACAGTTGAGCCACGGCGAGCCACCTTGCTGACCATATTCAAGGCATCTCGCAGGTAGGAAGAGTCAATTGTCTTGTCCGGTCGTAGAAGCGTAGGGACCGAGATCAAGAAGTGCGTGGCCGGGATAAGATCGGCCTGGTCACGGGAGAAGTAGACGCTCTCGTTGCCGCTGAACTCGCCTCGAAGCTGGTCGAGACGCTTCTCGGACACGTCAAAGCCAACAACCTTGTACTGGGAAGAGAAGGAGCTGACGAGATGTGTGCCGACGTAACCTACGCCAATGACGGCGATGAGTGGCTCATCTTCTTCACAGACGCTGGATGATGACAGCTTAAGCTCGAGATTTGTCTCAGATGAAACTGTGCTCAGAGGGGGAGTATCAGGGTAGAATGGAAAGGCCTCTCGAGGCGAGGAAGAAGGAGTTGTGCAGAAGGCTGGATGACTGGCATCAATCTTGGGACCCCAGACTCGAGCCATGGTGCATGAAATGTGATGATATGTATAAGGGGTTTCTCGCTCAAGACGGGAAGGCAGTAGGGATAAGTGACTGTGGAATGAGAGACGGGGCAAGAAGCGTGTGAAGGAAGGAGTACGAAATAGAAATACTCTGACGACCTGGATCTAGACTATGCAACTATCTACTGTTATATCTTTTCGACCGAGCCATCTGGCCTGGCCCGCCTCGACTCGACCCGTTCTCGTGCTAAATGACCTGCTGGGTCAGCCCCCAAGCACAATTTTCGTTATTCTCCCCCTTCAGCCGTACGCAGCAGAGATGTCGCGGCGCTATACAGCGGCTCAGGCACCCCATCGATCGCATGGAACAAACTACACGAGGCTTCTTGCAGGTCGGAATAAGAATGCGCCGTAGCCACGGCCGTCGTGAGCCTAATGGGAACGAGCCGGGGTTTGGCTCCCTGCAAGCCTCAGCTGGGAGAGGCGTTAGGGCCAGCCACTTGCTCGGATCAGAGGGTCTAGACTTGCAATTAGGTGCTCGCTGGGTCGACGGAGGCAAACACATGGGAGGGCGTACATTGCGCGGTGGTCCGAGTGAGTGAGAGCTGAGAGAGGGGGGGGGCGTACAGGCCCGAGGGCGTGTTGGGAGGAGTGATAATCGCATGCAGTAAACGAGAATACAGGGACTCGAGCTGGCGACGAGGCTGAAATAGGAAACGAGCTTCTTGGCACTCGTCTGTTTGCCGGTCGAGCATCAAATGAGAGAGCGATAACTCCCCCTGCCTGGCGGAGATGGGCTCCGGACGGCTCTGTGGCAGGGGTTGATGGGCCCCGACCCGAGCGCGCGGATGCTCAAGGAAAGAGAAGTCGGGGGGTGGAGGCCGCCACAAAAGGGCTTCACCTGGCTCTCTGTCTTGTCTTGGAAAATGTCCTCACTCGAAGCCACTCGTCCCGAGCCGGTGCGCTTGGCATGCTTTAGGGGCAGTGGGGGCTCTAGAGGCGATCAAAACGAGTAAATCTGGTTGTGGGCAAAAAAAGAAGGAAAAAAAGAAAAGAAAAGAAAAGGTGCTGTCATCGTTAGCCTTGTACATCACGATCTACGAACCTCGCCATTCACCGGTGGAATTGCACGACACTGTTCTGAGCCAACAAACAGGGCATACGTGTTACTATTTGGTAATTGAGGCCAGGGGGTATTGTTGGTAAGTAACTGGGCAGGCAATTCCGGCGCTTTGAGGCTGGGATATTGAACCCTGTCTCCTTTCAGCAGCTTCCGACTTGGTTTGGAAATCACCGCTCATCTTCAGCTCTATTTCACTGACAGTGACGATCTAGACTGCTTGAAGGCCGTGTAGATAATATCAAACAATGCCAAGTCTGAATGACATGCTCGTCCTAGTTTCAACGGGGTGCTGCGCCAAGCAAGGCGAAACGGTCAACGTTGGCTTGGCCAGCCGATCTTCAACGCGACGAAAATGACAAGACTCTTGATGGAAACAAGAAACATGGAGTAGTAAAAGACATTAAAGGACTCATTACAAGATCCAGCCAATTTGGGAGCTGCTTCCAGTTCTGCACCCGAGCAATGTTTCAGGTCAGTGATCTACCTCGGCTCCAGCGAGTCTGTCCAGGTTCCATTTCGCCGGGCCTCCCGCCTCGCCAACTAGAACCCAAGCATGTCTTACAAACCAGCTTCCGGGGGGTCCTTATCAGCCCAATATTGCGGCGGAAGGCTAGATCTCGATGGCGAGGCCGCTGGGATCCAAACAGGTACGGCCATCACCTGCCAGCTATTGACACTATTGATTTTCTCATCCGGACGAAGCGAGATCATGTGCTTATGTCAAGCTGAAGAAAATTTGCCATGGTCTACGCCAGCTGATTCTAGCTGATTCACAATTCACGTGGCCAAGCGGCAGTTCTGTTGTGGATATTCCTCCGGGATGCCTCATTGAGAAACTCGGACCCGCCACGTTGACGATGGCTTTGTGCTCGTATTCCACAGGGCTGAGGAATCCCGGTAGGCTGAAGGTCGCAAGAACTAGCCCGCATCCATTTACAATCCGGGAACGTTGGGTTGCGACACCTTCTCGCCAACCTAGCAAAAGCCTAACGACATAGGTTGAAAAACGGGGCCATGCTGGATGATGAATTCCAAACCCAAACTCTTTTTTTTCCCCGTCACTAATACACAATTCCCATGCCGAAGACCATCGGACAATCGAAATTCGGAAGGATGATTTTTTAAGTGTGAGATTAAGTCCGAGGTTGGTGATGAAGATCTTTCTGCACCGCCAATTCATCCTCTGACGATCACGATGATCCGTTTCCTGAATGGGACAAAAACTAACTCGGCACGATGCACCAGCACACTCCCCATGGCAGGGAGCACTCAAGGAGAAACTAAATAAACTAGCGCCAAAGGGATCGGATCACACCAAGACAGGGGGTTGTGGCCGGCAGTGAAAAAAGCAACGTGCTTCTCTCGGCCCCGCTCGCCAGGGGCAGATCAAAACTTGTTGGTTGTCGGCTCACCTCGGTGGAACGCGTTGTTGGGTCTTCCAGATCATCCTGGAGGGTGCTTGCACCTGAAGATGGCTGCAGCAATCATTTACCACCACGCATAATGTTTCACCGTCATCACACCAAAGGAGGGCTCCCCGTGCTATCCTGCGTCAACTCGATTTGCCAGCGCACCTCACAGTTTTTGTCTCTTTCTCTCTCTCTCTCTAAGTAGTGGGGCCGCCTCCCACTAATAAAGCATCTAGTGGTCCTTACCATATATCTATTGTCTTGGCACGCTCAGCCCGGGGAACGATCGAGTCCGGGGCGAGACAGGCATGATGAGAGACTCTATTTAGGGATACACCCCGAGGGTATAGAGGCCTTATTTCTAGACCCTCGCCGAACTGTCTTGGCACGACTAGACAATTCTAGCCCGCCTCAATGGACACGGACTCGAGATGCTGGCCCATCAAGGCGAGAGGGTCTCGCTAGCGCCGAGCAGACCATGGACGTGCTACTATGTCTTTGTGCTCAGAGGCTGAAGGCTGAAGTCTATCGATTTTGTTGCTGTGGGAAGAGATTGGTGGCTTATTTAGGTGCTGTGTGGTCTCTTCACGAGTCTGTATGTCGACAGCTCTGCCCGGTCAGGTCAAGTAGTGTGATCGTCGCCCGATCCTCCATCCTCTTTACCTTTGGTGCATTGCACAGAGTCTTCCTTTCTTAACATTCGCTCGTTTTCCCTCCTCTCGCTCGCTTTTCCTCATCCGGCGGTGTTTTGTCGTCGAGAAGGACGTTGACGTTGACAATGACTTCGATACCAGTTGAGCGGGCGCCCGGCGCCGTGCTCGCAGAGAAGCAAAAGGTGAAAAACTGACAATTTTTATCCGATCGTTCCATTTTATTTTTCATTTTTTGCTAACAATTCTTTTTGAATAGACTAGCGTTGCTCGAGGTTATCCCCAACTCGGCAATGGCAAGCACTTCTCGAAAGAGTCGGATCAGTTCTCTGCGGACGGCGCCTACCCGTCCCTCCCACGACCTGTCTTTGCTAGCGAGGAGATGATGTCGATGACGGACAGCGCCCAGCCGTCGCAAAATGTCTCATCCCGATCGTCCTGGGACCAGGTCTCCATCACCACGCCCGCCACGACGACGGCCCCCGCCTCCATCGTGGGCCACGAATCCAAGCCCCAGCACGACCTCATCGCTCCTGCTCCCCGCCTTCCCGTGTCCATTCCCAACCGCAACTCGAACGAGTCGAGCTCCTACAGCGAGAGCGAAGGGCGGGCGTCGACGGGCATCCAGCCCGCTGCGGTCCCGCGGGAGGGTCCCGCCCCTCAGGTCCCGCTCGCCACTTCAACACCACCTCGCGTGGAGGTGGACACGGAGAAGCAGGCGGAAACAGAGACACTCATTTCCAGAGGCAAGAGAAAGGTCAAGATCCAGAAATGGACGCTGGCAGCATGTCTCGTCGCAGCCAAGTAAGTTTCATACGAACGGAGAAGCCCTGAGTTTAGAGCGCTGACCAAAAGAAAAAGCACCATCTTCATCTTTGCGTCTTGGTACTGGCCCAGGTACTACTATATTTACCTGCCATTCATTTCATTCCCCCTTGTTCTGAACTGCATCATGATCGCCTCCATCATTGTCTTCACTCTACTCCACGCGGCCCGCCCCGAGAAGCAAGTCCCTCTCGGTCGCCCGGAGAACCTGGTTTATGTGATTCCCTGCTACAACGAGACGTACGAAGAATGCACGCGGTCGCTCGACTCGCTCGTCAACCAGACAGGCCTCGACGACCATAAGAAGGGCATCATGGTGATCTGCGACGGGCGAGTGCGCGGGCCCGGCATGGCCAAGACAACGGGTGACTACCTCAACGAAGACATCTTCCTCCACCAGACGCAGCGCAAGAAGATCCGCGGCGCATACACGGCCTGGGACGGTCAGCAAATGGACATTGAGGTCTCCAAGGGTGTCTACAAGGGCGTTCCCTTTTACTGCATCGTCAAGGAGCAGAACCAGGGCAAGCGCGACAGTCTTATCGTGATCCGATCGTTCCTGTACAAGTTCAACAAGCGCCGCGAAAACCCCACGCACATCTACTCGCGCGAGTTTCTCGACTCGATGACGGACTGGCTCGAGAACGAGGTGAAGATGGAGTCCGTGGACCACCTCATCGGCATGGACGCCGACACCGTCTTCGAGGACCAGTGCGTGACGGAGCTGCTCAAGGAGTCGTACTACCCCAACACTGTCGGCGTATGCGGATACGTGGCCGTAGACTACAAGGACAGCAACTGGAACCTGTGGTCCATCTACCAGTCGGCCGAGTACACCATCGCGCAGGGCCTGCGCCGCCTGCACCAGTCCATCGCCACCAAGAAGGTGTCGTGCCTGCCGGGCTGCTGCCAGCTGCTGCGCATCTGCGAGGAGACGTGCGGCGACCTGGTGCTGGTTGACCTCTTCGGCTACCACCCGCAGCCCCTCGACGGCATGCTCAAGCGCATCCGCGCCACGGCCTCGGAGGACCGCAACCACATCTGCCAGCTGCTCATCACCTTCCCGCACGCGCAGACGCGCCAGGCCCTGCACGCCCGCGCCTACACCGACGTGCCGCACTCGTGGAACGTCTTCCTCTCGCAGCGCCGCCGCTGGACCCTCGGCGCCACCAGCAACGACCTGCTGCTCTTCACCGCCCGCCGCACCCAGTGGTTCGAGCGCATCGTCGCCTTCTCCAACGTCCTCACCTGGTGCCTCAACGTCTTCGTCATCGCCTCCATCGGCGTCATGATTGTCGCCTTCATGACCCAGCCGTGGTGGCTCATCATGGCCTTTGCCGGCGTCATGATCATCCCGCTGTGCTACTACATCATCATGTCCTTCTGGCTGCCCCGCAACATGCTCGAGCGCTTCCAGTTCCTCCTGGGCCTTGCCATCTTCGTGGTTGGCGGACCCTTTCTCAACATCGCCGTCATGTTCTACGCCGTCTTCAACATGGACAACTTTGGCTGGGGCAAGACCCGCAAGGTTCTCAAGGAGGACGACCCAGCCGAGAAGCCCAAGGAGCTGGAGCAGTCGTCCGAGGACGAGAAGCAGAAGCAGCCCCCTGCAGGGAATGAGAGATATGCCGTGGCCCAAGCCTAGAAGGTTGCGGGGCCAAAAGCAATTCCTAACCGGCGTTCTTGTTCATCACCATCTTATTTTTTCTTCTTCTCTTACATCTTGATCTGTACATAATTCCCAAGGATAAATGTAATGGTATTGTTTAGTCATGCAGCAAAAGTACGAGCCAATAAGAAAACATGTCAGAAAAAATTGTTCTTCTCGCACTAAATATTAATAATACTCCTTTTTAATACATGGCGAGGCACCATTCCGTCCGAGAACCTGGGTTTGACGGACGGACCAACCTCCGTAAACCAAAACCTGGTTGGTCTCCTTAAGAGCAGGCTAGCAGGCGGTAATGTCGATCTCCCGCCGGCACACCCTCCCTTAGCACAGCGCTAAGGAAGTTTTAGCTCCCCTCGTCTTTATGCCCTCAGTGCCGTGGCTGCAGGGGGGGTCAGCTCATCGACTGCAAGACCTGGTGCCCCTGACACTGCAATAAATGGTTCAATCCAGTGCCTAAATAATGCTCCATTCGATTGTGCCTTCTTCCGAGTCGTGCTGGGTGGAAGGTGCGGTGCAACGGGCACGCCTGAGGTTGAAACAGACAGTTATGTGGCTGTTGGCTTTCCGTCGTGTTCGCGCCGGCCCGCCACGGTGTCAAACTCAAGAGGAACGACTTCCCATAGCACGTGGAACGTGTGGTTAAACTATTTTTCAAGCCTCTGACAACAGTCAATATTGACAAGGGGAGTGAGTCTGGATCGATCCCGACAAGCCCACTATCCCTACCAACACATTCCGCCACTCCATTCAAATCTGCAAGTGGCTAGAGGTGACGGCTCGCTTGTCTCAATACGGCATCAGGTTGCGACATGTGGCCATGCCCGATCACACCGGGATACACAATGCGCTTTGATGCATGTGCGTGCATGAATAAAATTTTAACTCTAGCTCATAATCTTCTTTTCAAGGTAAAAACTTTTTTTTTTATCTGCATGCACGCGATCGACACTTGATTCCCACCGCCACGAACAACACCGTCTTCTTTTTTTTTTTTTTTTTTGTGGGCTCAGGATCCGCGCGATCAGCGTGTTTACCGGGGCACAGCGGCTAAAGGAGTGAGTTTTATCACAAAAAGAAAGGCTTGTCGTTGGCAATGGATAACCATTAACTTCGGCATTGATCTGCTCTCAAGTCCCCAGCCACGGGCACTCTAAACGTGTTTTTTTCTTGAAGAAAGAAAAGTGCGCTGCCTGCCTTGCTTCGAGCTCGAGGCGGGAGGATCCCAATTTCTCTTACTTGGTCAAGCTTGCGTGTTCCCAGCGCATGTTGGACGCTGAGTTGTTGGTCCTAAGGTTGAAGTACACTCAAATTAAAATGGTTATGTGGCGTCCATCTCTTCACGGGGCGCCACAGATCTCTGGGCGGACATCTCAGCGGCGCCACTCTCAGCTGTCCGATCTCTAGCCCAATGGCTTGGCCAAAATTGACCGCCTGCTCAGAATGAGGCTTGCTACTTGCTTTTTCCCCATTTGCCATCCGGTCGTGGGAACTTTGCTGTAAAAGGAACATTGAATACGACAATTCAAACAGATGCAAGGACACAAAATGGATGATCCAGCATATTCGTATCAAGCCGTCACGCATGCCGGCAGTCTGCAATGACGCCAGACTCGTCTACTCTTACGCGATATTATCTGCCGCCCCAAACCCATGATGCCAAGAACGCGCTACTGTTCCTAGCTTCAACAATGGCGCCTACCGTGTAGCGGGCTCGTATGCTGCCGCCGGGGAATATCACATCGATGTGGGCGCGTTGCATCGCCGATCCAAGCACCTCTCCACATCTTTCCTCAGCGGCCAGGCTCGCCGATCTCTCTCGGCGACTCCGCAACCGTGTACACCCGTCGTCTAGCAGCCGTCCGGGGCCCACGTGTTGGCCATCTGCCGTTTCAGGCTGTCGAGGCTGCTGAGGCTATGGAGACCCCAGTGTCTGTCTCGACATGGTACCTCGCTACAAGCATGCCAGGTGGATCCTTGATGTCGATCGCACTGCAAGATACGTAACCCATCGGTAGATCATTGCAATACGAAGGATCACCTCTCAGGCACCCAATCTTGCTTGGTGGCTGTCGTGTATGCTTGAAAGAATGTCCGAGCCTTATGTCCGGTCTCCTGTCTATTTTCATTCGGCGTGAACCATGGTACCTGTCAATTATTAATGGTGCTTGCCGATCTGTCTTGATTAAGCTGCTTCCCGGCTTGCTCACTCGTTTTGTTTCTGAAGTTGTAGCGCCATATCCAACTATTACATTCGTTTATTGTCATTCGTTTCGCCATGAAGTATCACTCGTTTTTGTCTCTGGCTGCTCTAAGTGGCTTGGCTAGCTCGTATGCCACCAAGCCGCAGAATGTTCACGAGCGTGGACCAGTCGCTTTGGAAACTCGCGACGATCTGCACAAGCGTGCATCGTGCGGTGCTGGCGTCGGCTCATGCCCTGCCAATCAATGCTGTTCCGAGTCAGGCTTCTGCGGCACTACCGAGGACTACTGTTCAGCTCCCCAGTGTCAAATCGAGTACAGCAGCAACAACTGCGATGCTAGGTGATGCCACCATATTCTATCATGGAGTAACTTACTGACGTGTACCAAAGTACGAAGCCCGCCGGAGATGACACGTCAAGCATCCCTCGAAACACTGATGGTCCAGCACCCTATGGTAGGCCACAGGTCGCCCGAAAACGATATCATAATGCTCACTTGCCATATAGATCTCTACATTACCAATTGTAGCACACCGGGCGATATTGCACTGACATTTGACGATGGCCCTTGGAACTTCACGTCGGACATTCTTGACGTGCTAAAGTCTCATGATGTCAAGGCCACGTTCTTTGTTGCCGGCAACAACCTAAGCAAAGGCCAGATTGACGACGAGTCCACCGAATGGCCCAGCATCCTCCGCCGCATGCACCAGGAGGGCCACCAGATCGGCTCCCACACATGGGGACACGAGGATCTCTCGGCTGCCTCCGACGAGATCCGCCAGCAGCAAATCATATACAACGAGATGGCCTTCCGGAACATTTTTGGCTTCTTCCCCAAGTACCTGCGCCCCCCCTACGGCACCTGCAGCCGCGTATCGGGTTGTCTCGACTATGTGACCGGCCTAGGCTACCACGTTGTCAACTGGAACCTCGACACAAAGGACTACGAGAACGACTCGCCGGAGCTGATTGTCAACAGCGAAACCACCTTTGACAATGCCCTGCTAGCGAGCGACCCCGAGATGGACAGCTTCATTACTCTCAGCCACGACACCCACGAGCAGACTGTGGTGAGCCTGCTGTCGCACATGATCCAGGAGCTCCTGAGCAAGGGTTACCGCGCTGTCACTGTCGGCGAGTGCCTGGGCGACCCTGAAGAAAACTGGTACGTGAATGCTCAAGCTACGAGCAGGATCAGGAGAGTCAAGGCGTCGAATCGCCACTTGGGCATGTAATTCCCTTTGAATAGATGCAGCTTTGGTCTTGGAGCTTGACAGGCTGCCTAAAAGGTACCTTCGCGTTTTCAACATCTCTTCACGGGGCGTGTATGCCATCTAGATATTGAGGAGATATAATTCTTTATTGTACATACGTACTTTTAGATATTCTTGAATTTGAAGAAATGGACAAGCGATTCAAGCATCACTTGAGGTAGGGGTTTGACAACCGCTGCTTCCCCAGGTCCCGTGAACCCTTTCGCACATCATTAGAATATTAATGATGGAGTAGTTTCTCGAATGTATGGCATAGTCCAACGGTGTTCTGTTTTGATTGTCCTTGGAGTTTGGGTCAACTCTATCACAATCCAGAAGCTCCTCCACAGCCCAAGGGTCACACATAGGTACCAGTCCTACGGCGTAAGACAGTGGCGTTCGTCCGTAGATATCTTTCAGGTCGGGGTCGACTCTTTCGTCGCTCATCAGAAGCTTGATAGCCGGCAGGTTTCTGGCGCAGATGGCATAAAATATTGGCGTTCGACCCCTCGCATCACTCAAGTTGGGGTCAGCTCTGTCGCATTCGAGTAGCAATTGCAAGGCGCTCTTGTTTACCCCGCGCATAATCTTTGGAATAACCGTTCTCCAGTCTTTATCTGTCGAGTCCCAGTCGTTCTTGGCCGATTTCACACCAGGCATCCCGCCCAGTTGTGTTTGCGTGGCACGAATAAGAGGAGTGTATCCCCTTTTATCTTTAGCATTCGGATCAACTTCGTCCAAGGTGAGTAAGAAGGCCATCATCTTCGAATATCCGAGTCTCTGAGCGTGGTAGAAGGCTTTCTCGCCAGCCGCCGCGCCAATGGCGGCATCCTTGCTCATCTGGGTTAGCAGTAACTTGGTCAATGTGAAACACTCGCCAACCACAGCCTGACGCAACGATTCCTGAGTTAAAACGCTTCTCCTATTCTTGGATTTTGACGCAGGCGGCATGGGGTCAAGCTGAGCACCCCGCTTCATTAATAAGTCGACCATTTCAATATCTTCCCTCTCGGCAGCCCTCCACAAGGGGCTGACCTTTTGATGTCGCTTTAATTTGTTGTACTCTTCACGTGGAAGATCGTAGCCCCGATGTGTAAATATCTCGGGGAGAAAGTATCCCACCCAATTCCCTGCTCTGTAGTCATCATCGGGGAGAAAGAGGTGGTATAAATAGTTGACCTCAGCTTTCTCTTCCAAGAGCATCCTCACGGCACCCATGTGCCCTCTTTCAATTGCCGCTGCTAGTGCTGTTGCCCCTCCTTTGCCCTTTGCATTGATGTCAGCGCCATTTTGGAGCAGCAATTGCACCATAAGTGGGCTCCCATCCCAAGCTGCCCTGTGCAATATTGTCGTTCCATCTATATCCCGAGAATCAACGTTGGAGTTGGCTTGGAGCAATAGATTTGCAGTGGCAACGTTTTCTATGGCCACAGCACAGGCTAGTGGGCTCATTCCTGTACTGTCCTTGGCCTTCGCGTTCGCATTATATTCGAGCAGCATCTTGGCGATGTCTTTCGACCCATGCTGAGAAGCAGCGATCAGCGGTACAGTTGCTCTCTTGTCTATAGAAGAAATCTCGTCACCATCCCTGATCTGATTGTGAACCACGACGTGCGAATCGGGGTGAGCCCCTCTCTCGAGCAACATCTTGACAGCAGCGACATTCTGCATCATGACCGCCACCGACAGTGGAGAGCAAAATTCCGCCCCTCCAGTCTCAAGGTCGGCTCCATTTTCAAGTAGAGCATGCACGGTAGCATCCTGACGCTCGACAAGAGCCAGTATCAACGGTGTTCGGCCGCTTGCGTCTTTGTGATTAAGCAAAGCGCCTTTTTTAGTCAGAGGCGTTACTGCATCGTGGAGGCCAAAGTATGCAGCAATATGCATCGCGGTGTCCTCAACCAGGGGATAGAAAGAACCAGTGCTCATCAGGAGGCTTTGGTATGAAGCGTCACGCTTCTGGTCAGATCCAAGAAAATGAACGAGCTCCTCGGTCCTCATCTGCTGCCCTCTAGCCTCACAGGCATGTTTTCCCCAGTACTTGGAGGCATATGGGTATAATGCATACTTTCCGTATTTCTTAAATAACTCAGGGCGCGAGCCACAGGGGCCGCTCTCAAAAGAATCGAAACTGAGATAAGTAATGAGCATCCTAGCAATGTTGGCATGGGCGTTTTTGAACCAGACGTCTCTCGTGCGTTCAAGATATGTTTGCGCGGTATAGTGAACCAATCTGATGATATTGCTTTGCTCATCAAGCACAACCAGCGGCGCGCACGCTTTGAGTATATGCTCGACCCTCGGTATGTTGTCTTGGCAAATGCTTGGCTTCCCTAATTCAATCGAGAGTGCCTCCTGCAGCTCATGCACAGACAATTGTTTCCGAGCATTCACAATCCAAGAGAGGGCTAATAGAGCATCTTGCGTCATGTCGCCTTTTTGCTGTTGGATTCTTTCCATTGCTTTTTGATATGCGTCGTCGAGGGTACTTGATTTATCTGATGCGGAAGACGCTTTTTTCAGACGTGTCAAGGAGTCTCGTAGACTTTTCGCTGATCTCTTCCCAACAAGTGAGTCCAAATAAAGACCAGCAAGTAGGAATCTTGCCAAGCCAGTTCAAAATAACGCTATTGAATGGATGTCATACTCACATGCCCTCTATAGCATTCTCGATGCTTATTATGATCTCACATTGGAGGTCCTCGTCGCCCTCGACAAAATCAGGTAATTCACCAAGACGTGTTTGTATGAATCGATAGATATCTTCTCGTTTAGGGCTGATTTCCACGTGAATGGCGTTGCAGAACCTCTTCTCAATATTATCAATAAACCTTGAAGTTACGAATAGGCTGAACCCGGTGCTCCCCTGCAAACCAAGCAGGGCATTGAGGAACTTTGTTCTTTCACCATTCGTGTCGTCACACTCATCCAAAGCGTCGATAACAATAAACACTCTGGAATATGTTGACACAAGCGCCTCAAAGGCTTCGCATAAGTCCATTTCACAAGGATTCATTCCTTTGCTTTCAAAGTCTTCATGGAGTTTCGAAACGCTTTTTGATAGAGAATCCTTATAACGAGCCAATTGCTTGATCAAGTTAGCCAAGAGACTATTGGACCTTTGCTCTTGTTGTCGTTGAAAGTTGCAGTAGAGGTATGCAATGCCGACCTCGGGATCGTCACAATATATTTTAGTCAGGTAGTCAATCACAACAGACGTCTGGATTGTCTTCCCTGCCCCAGGGATGCCTGGGGCGAAGAGCGTCAGTGTGTCGCGCGGCGACGAAGTCCTCAATGTGTCAGATTCTAGCCAAGTGCGAAACTCAATAGAGCGTAGAAAAAGTACTCCAGTCCCTCTCTCTCGTTTTGATATATAATCATTCTGGTACAACCCATGTTCTGCGTTGCTTAGCCAATTAAGGATCTGTTTTTTTCGGTCCAAGGCAGTATCTAATGGCATCAGTGTGCGATCAATTTGGCTAGTAAGCAAACTGTACCTCTATTGAGATTATCCAACCCAACCTTTGTTTCAATGAATCCATCTTCAATAGCCTTTCCGATATGGTTCAGTCCTGTTTGGACTTCTTTTATTTCTAGTCTACTGTTAAGCACATCATCTCGCGTTTGTCGCAGCAGCTTACCTTCGCGAAGCACATCCTTAATGAGATGGTCCCCCTGTACTTCATTCGGCTGCACAAATAGCAGGAGCTCTTTTGCAAATGCGGCTGCTACAGCTGCTGCATGCTTTTGCCAATCTTTGTTCTTGTGAGAATCAGCATAGTCACATATGCCCCGTACTACCAAGCAGGGGAAAGTGCTGACGATTCCAGCCGCCTCCATCTCAATACAGAGTATATTGCCACCAAGATCCTTGTTCAGCTTGTCACGGAACTTTGCATCTTTTATGACCTGATTGCCAGATGCGATTGTACCATAATGCACAAGCATGTCTCGAGGTCGCCTCTTGACAGTCTTAGTTTTGTCGCAGTACGGGCAATTCTCGTCCTCTTCTTCATCCTCATCTTCTTCCTCTTCTTCCTCGTCTATGCTTTTTTCGTCGGAGCTTGGGCGCTCAACATGGTCATAACTTGCTTTGAACAGTATATCGACGAGCAAATCCGACCTCAGATATTCTGCCGCTGCCCTGGGATATTTAGCCTTTAACTCATCAAGGTAAGTTGGGATTTTAGATCCTTTAAGTTCATTCTCTGTCCTGAGTTTTGCCAGAGACGTCAGCAGTGCCTTTGGGGGGTTGTCAAGGGAACCGGTTCTCTCGAATGAGCCGCCTTGTGTGGCCTTTCCAAAATCCCACTGCACGACACCTGGATATTTGCCCTGAGGAACGCCAACGACGACGTCACCAAGACGCACTTTATTAGGCGGCATCCCTCCTGCAATTCCTACCATTAAACAGGACCTCACAGATGGAAACGTGCCAGCCAACAAAGTGACCACGCTAGCTGCCAAGCTCAAGCCATATGCACCTTGCGGGAAACAGGCGATGACGACGTTATGCTTTCCAATGGAGCCAAGAGTGTATGCATTCGTATCGTGTGGAGGATTTGCCAAATCGCCATGCCTAGTATCCAGCATTGCAGTTGCCGCCGTTTGTTCCACGGGTAGGGCACATATCCACCCGATCGTGTAATCTCCATGACTTTTGAACTCAAGCTCTTCGCTCGCCATTTTGAGAATACTCGGGTAAGCATGGGCTGTCGTTTCCAATCAAAGTGACTCTCCTGCTTCTAAATATTTGTCATAATAGGGCCTTGGTCAAGGAAGGTTTAATATGCCGCGGAATAGACACTGCGCCAAAGTGAACACGGCAGAAGTGAGCGGGGTGCGTTGTGCGGCGTTTAGGCGACATAAGGTGCTCTGCGGGGCTTGCGGCTGAGTTATACAGAATTCAGGCCATATGGATATCGCATCCTGACCCAGTTGTTGTCCCACGTACCAATCAATCCCTGCCAGCCCAGGTGTCGGCGCTTATATTCACATTCTTGGCTGACTGTGACGGAGGCACTTGACCGTGGCCAGAGCACATCAATCCCAGCAAAAAGTAATCCTAAAATAAAAAGGTTCCAACATATTATCCCTAGGGAAACATAATTATTTAGGTATTATTTTCATTTACGTTGGCAAGAAATGCTAAGGCGTGAGATCGCAGCAAAGCATTGAACTAACACGTATTGTTCACTCAAACCTTGACTAATGGCCGGATGGGAATGGTTACTCGGCAAATACTGCTCAATAGAGTCCTGGATTATATACAAAGTCTTTATGAGTAAAGCCAACCAAGTGATAAGGCGAGTCACGAGTTGTTCGGATGCGTGGAAATGTAGCTAGACGCGCGTTGTGGGCTTCAAATAGAGAACATTGTCTTGAACCATATAAATGTGCTTCGAAATATGCTATTTTTAGCTTGAAATTGGATAAAAGAACTAGAAGCAATGTTATTCATGTGACTAATATGCTAATGTACAAGAAAAAGGGCTCTACATCGGGCAGTTACATCCGAACCAGAGCACTGGGCTGGTAGGCGGAACAGCGTGCTGAAGTCAGTATGCAACCTGCTGCAATGCAATGTTTCACTACTCGAGTCATCTTTTCTCGCTCTGTCTAAAAGGATAGATGTCACGGTCCAGCACATCATGGTCGACAATACTACCACAACAGAACGAGGCCAAGCAAATATTCAACAGCAAGTGACAGATGGCATCAGCGTGTCAACGAATGAAGAGGTCGCTGCATGACCTGCCATCCGGTCCATCCCATCTTATCCCAGTAATTCACATGCAGCCAACACAAAATACGATTGAGTCAGGCCTCGCTCGCTGGCACAAGTCTATCGTGGCTCTTTCTTTTCTGCCGTTGGGCACCACTGCACCAGCTACGCCAAGATATCTCGGCCCCCAGTCGATCCATTTTCTACCTCGCCCTGGCACCTGCAGACAAACATGAGCAATGCAAGCAGGGACGGGCATCTAGAAAGCCAGGCCGACGAGACTCGGTGAGCCATGCCGGCATGGGCACCAGTGGTCCCGGTGCGGCTGAACAATGTTTGCTTCTTACTCCGCGACAAGACCAGGGCCATGAATGCGGTGCTCGTTGCGATGACGAGTGACGTGTCCCGAATGCACGCCCACTATGCAACACCATCGAGGACATGGGCATGGTCCATCATGTTACACCACTGTGACAGGCACACAATCCGTTCCTCCGGGGAAATGTTCCATGGCATCTGCTCGATGCGTACGGATCAAAATCGTCCCAGGGCTCTGCAGATCATTCAAAAATCATCCCCTGTCGGTCTCTCAACGGCAAGTGGTGATCGCATGTCTTTGCATTGTACCCGCAAGCCCTATCATCCCGTTCGTCGTCACGGTTCGGGGCACGCCTCGAGCTTTCATCTTAATGCGCCTCCATCTTCCCCCCGCATCAACTTCCATGACGCTTGCATTTTCACATGAACCCAAAGGTGCATCCGAAACTGTGTACAAAGGAGCGGGACAAGAAGCGGAAAAGAAAAAGAAAAAGCAATGTGAGAATGGGCTGCAGTTGTCCTGTAAGCCTTACTCGTGGTGCAGAATATTCGCGCTCTCTCAGCTGCTGCACCTAGAGAGAGAGAAGAGGGGGAACGTGCGCGGGGCGTTTGGGGGCGACCGTTTGCGTTGTCTCTCGCTTTTTTTCGCTTCTTTTTTTTCGCTTTGCTTGCCAAGCTTAGGCTACAACAAAGCGACAAGGCAGAAAACGAGAATGCCACATGGGGAAAAGGCGCACGTTGTGTGAGGGGGGCAAGGATTGACAAGCGGGCAGAGAGCGGCAGAGACTGCGTTGCACCGTCTGCGGGCGGATCGCGGGGGGCCATGGGGTTGTTCGGATGACGACACCAAGGGCGGATAGCTGCAGATTCCAGATCCACGTCTGATGTCAACGCAACGTGACGGATCGATTCCGTGTCACCAAACGCGCGAGAGCGATGCCACCGTCGCCTTCGCGCACATTCACGACGGGCCAATGGCTCATTTTTGGCTGCGCACAACTCAAACCAAGCTTCTTTTTGCCGGAAACGTGTAGAATATACATGGTTAAACCAGACCTAATCGGAGACATGGACACTTCCCGGTCCTGCACGCCCAGGGCCACCGCTCTGAACGTCTCCATCCCGTAAGTCCTTGGACAAACACCCGGAGAATCCATACCGTCCCCCATTAAGAAGAAAAAATTGATTGGCACACCCCAGTGGCGAAGACGAGACGTCTCCGGTCCTGTGCCAAACGCAACAAACACACCTCTCTGACAACACTGAAATGCTCGTCTTCGAGCGCTAGTGGCCACAAGAGACGCTGTCGGAGATGAAGAAGGGTACCAAAGAAATTAGAAAAAAAGACGACCAGTAGAGCCCTGAAACTTCCTTTGCGCACGCCCTCGTGAAGGGTAGTAAAAAATCTCAGAGCCCGCAACTTTGCGGGCCCTTTTCCCTGAACGCCCAGAACAATCCCGCAAAGAACAACCCTCCGTTGTAAACTTCCAACAACCGCCGAGTCGTAGAAAGCGTTTTTTCGTAGTAAACCGCCAAGCAAAGTCCCTTTCCGCGTGCATCAATCCCATGAGCTCAAATAAAATAAAAACGTCAACAGACACCTCTCCCGGTCGTAAAAAAACAGGCGTCATACTTTCAATCATCTTGCGCTGAGTGCGAGGCTTCCTGGCCGGCGTCGTCCTCGCCCGGTGGCACCCTGAACGAGGCCGCTGCCCAAAAGTGCCCAGCACTCTGGCGGCTGTTCTACATGACCGTCGAGGCTAGCAGGCGTGACTCGACGTCATCCATGCCCATGCCGTCCATGCGCGGGCCTTCCACGCCCTGGAGTCGTGACTCAATCGCCTGGAACCGAGGCTCGTACCCGCCAGCGCGGGCCTCAAGGTTCTCCATGCGCTTCTCAATGTTCTCGAGGCGCTGCTCGATGCGCAAAAACCCCTGCGCCATGTCGTGGTTGAGACGGTCGAGCTTGTTCGTGAAGGATCGGATCGAAGTCGCCAACGGGGCGTTCTCTTGCCCGGGGGTGCCGGCCGGAACGCGTGGTTCGTGGTTGTGACGGCCCTCCTGGATGGCGAATCGCCATTGGTTTCCGAGCTGGACCTCGCAGACGGCCTTTGCGCGAAAGGGGCAGTCAATCTTGCGGGTGGATGGATTGCGCTTCTTGGCGGTGCTGTTGTACTTGACGCCGCCGCGATCGCAGACGAGGTCGTAGCGGGTGGGCTTTCCATCACGGTAGTTTGAGGCGCGCAGCTTGACAATTCCGTAGCCTTGGTCCTTGGCGACACGCTGGACCGATGCCATCAAATCGTCAAAGGTGCGGAAGATGCCTTCTGGTGGGGGCAGTAACGCCGGTGGTGGTGTATTCGGCATGGTGATTGATTGAGCCAGGGTGGCGGTTGTAAGGGGAAATGCTGGTGAAGCAGGGAGGGAAGCTGCGAGGTGCGAGGGAGCGAGAATTTAGACGAGCTGATGATTCCGGCGTTTGAGAAAGCTAGGCAGAACTCGCAAGAGATATCGCGTTTCGAGAGGGTGTTGGTTGATGGTGATGTACTAGTATGCAAGAGGCTGGGCTGTGAGGATTTTTCCAATCCGCACTGTTGACAACTTGAACACTTACAAGGTTTAGTGTTGATCCGGTCCGGAGGCGGTAGCCGACCAGTCAGAGGCGGCCATGCAACAGGGGTAGACGCTAGCGCCAAAGCCCACTGCGAGCTGCTGTAGCACGTCGAGGTGCTGCTGTGGGCTGCTTTTTGGGGCCTTTTGGGGGAGAGCTTGGAGTCTTTGTCTGCCGCGAGATAGCCGCGCGGCGCAATGCGTATTTCGAATACCGCAGCTATTGCTATTTCCACGGTGCCAGCTGCCAAGAGATTCCCCAGGGCGTGCTGAGCTGGCGCGATCGACGAGGGTGAGGGCAGGATGAGACATGCACTCTGTGTAGCTGCAGCGAAGGCGTCAGAGCACCAAAGAGACGACCGCTGGGGCGCCACCCCAGCAGACTGCATGGGTGCGCATCTGCAAGCTATCTCCAATACCAAGACAGTTGTTCCTTTTGCTACCGAATATCCAAGCATGCTGACACTCCAAAAGCAAGCCCGCCGATATGCAATTTACTTCATACATGGAAAAATGCAACCAATTGCCCAGGCCTCAGCGTGCCTTATATGTAACGCCTCTTCAGCGCATAGCTCGGAGTGGGCACGTGATGGCCGCCCTGGCGAGGCGCGTCTTCCGAGCTGACAACAAACAGGCCAAATACGGGATTGCAGGCCAGGAAAAGAAATGAAGTGAGAAGGGAAAAAATTTCAACCCTATGCAGTCACACACAGTGTTGGATGGGATTGTTTGCCTGCATCGGGGAGCCAACGAAATATCCCAATTGGACACAGTGCTGCAGCAAAAACACCAAATTTGGGTTCGTCATGATGTCGTTCAGACAGGTACCGAGAATAGAGTGCACGCACCCTTACTTAGCAGGTACCTTGCCGGTAGGACCCATGCTCCATTCACTCCGCGTCGGCCGCGTTGTGGTTGCACCCAGGGCCCAAGCTTCTTCCCTTTTGCTCACCCTTGCCCCACGTCGCGCAGGACCAGGCTCACCCAAACCTCCATCGCATCTTCTTCAACTTCTAGAAGGCCTGAGTGCGCCAATCCAACCAGTGTAGACATCTCTCTTCTTGCTGTATTCATCGGGGTCTGGCCTGACGTGTTGCTTCCGCTGCCCTCTTACGCGTATACCCGTTCATTTACCTTTTTCACCCCTTTTTGCCTCGTATTACCCTCGGCACACGGCTCAGCCTCGCAGGTCCTCAAATGAACCAGCAGCCAACCACCCAGCCCGGGGCGCCGGCCAACGGCCAGGATGCATGGGACGAAGCTCGTCTTGAAGAGGCCATGCAACGCCTAAAGCTTCTACACATCAAGGTATGCCCATTACCGCCTCTTGAGTATCCTCGTCTGTCGCGGGCTGACTAACGCGCGTGGTTTCTTCAGGTCCGCCTACTGCGGGATACCATTCCCCGGATGGTCGACCCGCTCATCCAGAAGCAGCCCTCACGTATGAGTTTGTCCATGACCCATTCCCACTGACTAACATGGCAAGACTAACGTGTTTACGACCCCAGCCGACATCATGTTTGGTGCCTTCATGAAGTCTGTGAATGACGCCCAGGCCAGCGTCGAAGAGTTCACCAACCTGATGCGCGATGAAACCAGCAAGGAAGTGTTTGCGCAGGCGGACAAGAGCCGCCAGCAAGCCCCAATGGGCATCACCCCATGGCGCCACAAGGATCATCCAGATTGGTTCAGGATGGACTCGAAGGAGTAGGGAACAAGGTTAAAGAGTGTATGATACGTGTGCAGATTGTCTCATCTTTTATGATTATGATTTCGAGCGGGTTTTGCTTTCAGGCCACAAAAGATACCTACCTTATTTAGAAAATACAATTAGGAGAGGGTTATGACTGGCATTCCACATGAGTTCCTTGGTCAACTGATATTGACGGATTGCAGTGTGATGGCAATACTCTGCTCAGTGAAACTTGACGTGAGCCGGCGAAATAAAATTAGAAAAAATACACTAGGATAAGTGTAAAATGGCATCAACTTGATTTCCTCGGTGAGTGACAGCAAGGGCTCCAATTTATGACTCTTATTAAAGAATTAGCTACACAACTCGCTCTTTGCAGCCGATCCAAAAACACACCGCAAAAGGAATAATGTTGCTCCCTCCTGGTGGCTCAAGCCCGCGGTGGAGCAGCCACAAAAAATTACACACGTGACTTGGGAGTGGTCCTGTCTCTCCCCGCTCTGATTCGTCGGTTTAGCGGGCACAAATCCTCGCTCCCACACAAAATTTCCTAAATCTCGAAATTCCTCTTCCTGTTGTGAGAACCTCATCGCAACACCCGACAACACCGCAAAAATGGTCTCCCACCGTGTCACTTACCGCCGCCGCAACGGGTGAGTTCCTTTCCGAGCGACCTCGAATCAATCAATTATCAGGCCGCTGCTTCTTTCGCGAACCGCTGGACTGACAAAAGGACTTTCGCACAGCTACAACACCCGTTCCAACCGAACCCGAGTTATCAAGACTCCCGGTGGTGACATCCGTCTGCTTCACATCAAGAAGCGCGGCACCGTCCCCAAGTGCGGTGACTGTGGCTCCAAGCTCTCTGGTGTAGGTTGCCCTCCACGAACAAGCGAGCATTCTTGGTCAAAATGGTGGGCTGGACTGGACGGATCAGCGAGATGCAACGGCGCAACTGAAGCGAAGATGGCACACGACAACCCTTGGCGGCACACAATCTCACGACGACTCTGTGTTTGCTTCAGCCAACGATACAGCATCGCCGTTGCCCGACATCTTGACAGCCCTGTCCCCTCCACCATCCTGACCACCGAGTGACTCCCTCAACAGTGGCACACAAAGACTAACTGTCCGTCTCTTAGATTCCCGCTCTCCGACCCCGCGAGTACTCTCAGATCTCCAAGCCCAAGAAGACCGTCCAGCGTGCCTACGGTGGTTCCCGATGCGGTGGCTGCGTCCGTGACCGCATTGTCCGCGCTTTCCTCATCGAGGAGCAGAAGATCGTCAAGAAGGTGTTGAAGGAGCAGGAGCAGAGCCAGAAGAAGAAATAAATGCAATTTCTATTGCCGGATTTGGCTTTCTGCGTGTGAGGGCAAGGAACTCTGGGGACTCGGTTCATTGCTTTGGTGTTCATTAGGGCAAAAGGGACTGCATGATACATCGGGACCGGGCCAAGGATGGCTGGTCTTCTGCCGTCTTTACGACTGCTTCTTTCCCCTTGGTGATTGAAATGAAACGAACATCAAGCGGCATGCACTAAAAGTTGGGCGTTTTTATGTGTGACATTAACTCGAGCTATTCGTGAGCGTCATGTCCACCACCAGAATCTGTCTTCTCCAGATCTGCCTGAGCATTTAAAAAGTGATGAAATTTCTCCAATAGTCTGTTTTTATTTGTGCATGTCTTTTTTCTTGGTTGATTTGAATTGCCCAGTCTTGTAGGGGGAGATTGAACCCTGTTGTCTATCGTAGCCGCAAGAGTACCACCCATTCATGACGTGCGGGACTCGGAAAAAAGTCGACACCCCACGCCGGCTGCTCTTTCAACCTCCATCGCATTTCTGAACCACATTCTACGGCCTCTCACGCCTCCAATTGCCCGCCAAGCGGCTTTCTTGACATTCCAATCTTGTCAGTGTCTCAATTATGGCAGCCCGCAGCTTCGTACGGCCCTGCAGCGCCGCGCGCGCCCTGGGCCGGGTAGCCTCGCACCCATCCGCACCTCTCCCACGAACCGTCATCACAGCCCCTCGAGCCAGCGCCCCAGCCTCCACAGGCCTATACCAAGCCTCACTCTCGAGTCGCAAACTTTTCCACTCTATGCCAAGCCGAAGAAAAGGCGATACGCCTCCCGCACACCCTCCACCGACCGATTTTGGCGAGCTGGATGTGTTGGGCAACACGCCGATTCCCTCGACCTCGGTGGATGTGTGCCTGTACGATGGGTTCGGTTTGAACAGCGGGCTTACGATTACGGATGGAAACGGAGTGCTTCTGGTAGATGGAGAGGTGTTCAACTGGCGACCTTGGGAGGCCAAGGGCCAAATGGTGTTGGCGAACAAGAAGGGACAGCTTGATCTGCCCGTGGAGACATTCGCCCTGTTTGACCTAATATGGCCGCGACCTGGTGAGTTGGGCATTTTCCCTGTTTTATTTTTCATCGAAGATCGAAATCAGGAAACCTCATGTTCAAGGGATCATCCTTGGCTAACAAGCACGCAGATCTCCTCATTATTGGTACCGGTCCCACGATCATGCCTCTCAGTCCCGAAACGAGGCGATACATTTCCGAACTCGGCATCCGAGTTGAAGTTATAGACACGAGAAATGGGGCAGCGCAGTTCAATCTGTTGGCAACCGAGAGGGGCGTCTCGGATGTGGCGGCTGCTCTGATACCGGTTGGCTGGAAGGAAGGGGTTGGCGCAAAGTAACAAAGCTCGGCTAGTTGGGCATTAGACTAGTGGAGGGGAGCTGAACCTGCAATTCTTGCAGCCTCGTGTTGTGTAAGAGTACTCTCGTGGGAAGCTGGTCATGTATACATATTTGCTAGGATAAGGGTCTTTTAGGTTGTGGGGAGGCTTAGGCACGAGCGTGTTAGTGAGGCGTTGGTCTGGGGATTAGATGTAGGTTGAAAATTCATCTCTGGTCACGTTCGATCGACAAAGTTCCATGAGTCAATGGATGGTGCGCTGTTTTTTTTGGTTTTTTCGTTTTTGAGGCCGTCTTGGCTTGGGGTAAATCCTGATTCCAGCGTGGCTCATCGCTGAACTGGGCCACGTGTGGGGACTTGAAGCATAAATCCACGAGGGGAATCAATTGGGGTACGTTTCTCGGCAATCTCTCCACGTAAATGAGATGGACTTTGAGGATGGAGCCGCTAGATACACGTAAATGAAGCTGCAATTTACAATGCTACGATAATCGAGCCAGTTTAGAAGCTTAGAAGGCTTCTAGATGCTATTTCTTTCGGGCCGGACGCGTCTTCGGTGGCCGTATAGGGTAAGGTATGTGGAAGGAGGCGGGCTGTCGTCAATATTAGCTAAGCACGCAGATCTTGGGCAGATGCAAAATACCCATGTTGGATAAATGGCAGCATGATTGGCCCACCGACATCTTCCAATTAAGATCTCGTCGTAACCCCAGGTGGATGATGCAATGCGACGATTGGTTAGCACCACCTTTTCTCCCAGATTCATCGCATCACCTCGCAGCGCCAGCAGCACAATTACGGCTCCATTGCAGTTCCCTAGCCCAGGCTCGTATCTGACGCAAGGGCGGCAGCCGACAGAAACACCCCCGGCCGGCGCGGTCCCCTTCGCCAGCCCTTCGCCCCCGAGGCCGAGTTCTCTGCTCTGCTTGACTCTTTTTTTGCCCGCGCACGCCTGCTTGCTGCACCGCCGTTTCAATTTTTCTTTACTACCGCCATTTTTGTTTTTTTCCCTGGGCATTTTGCCCGCGCCTTTTTCTCGTGGGGCCTTCTGGGGGCCTCTGGAGCCTTGGGCCGCTTTCGGGCTACGCATTTTGACACACCCCTGCTGGGGGCGGCGGGAAAAAAAAAGGCTTCAGCGAGAAAAACCACATAAGCCCTTGGGTCCCGAGGCTTGGGCCCTGACGTTCCTGGGGCCGATCGCGGGTTGAGCCTTCTGTCACTTTATGATAGATTGACCAAACCGGCCTGCCGGACAACGCACCAGACAGCAATCCACGTACAGCACGGCCCAGCCGCAGGTGGCCTCCTTCCTCAGGCCTTGCCTTGCCTTGCTATCTATCAGCAAGCCCCAATCGCAGCCTGCAACCTGCGACGTGTGTCCCGCGCGCGCCCTGCGGCTCGTGCCTCCCCCGGAATTGCTTTTTGATATCCACGGACTAACTGGCTGGGCCCGTCACGGACGTCGAGCAAGGAATTCTGTTGGACAACGGCTCACCTTGGCTTCTCACCACGTCTTATTTATCAATTGCGACATCCCTTTTCTTCTTCCGCACTCTCATCTTCCCGTTCCCATACACATCTCTCGCCAGCGCGGGCCCTCACCCAACCCCTCTCGTTGCTCCCGCTTCGACCTCGCTTTCTCCCGATCAGCTGGGTTGCCCACTTACTCTGGATGCAGTCTCAGATGCACGGCATGACGGCTCCTCATCCTGGCCACTCTCAGCAGTCTGCGGACTCCACCGACCCTCACCTCACGGACCCCACGCTCCTCAGGGACAATTCGGAATTCAAGTCGTACAAGACGTCCCGGTTCGAGTACCGTGGGCTGAGGATCTTTTATCGCCAGCATGCCAAGGCCGACCAGCTGCCAAAGAACCCGGCTCCTCTGCCGCTGCTCGTCTGCCTCCACGGCCTTGGTGGCTCCGTGGCACAGTTTCACCCCCTGTTGAGCAGCTTGACCGACCTGGCTCCATGCCTGGCCATTGACTACCCCGGGTGTGGCCGTTCAGAGTTCTCGGTCACCAAATGGGATGCTTATACCACCGAAGCCTTGGTGGAGCTTCTGGAAACCATCATTGAGGACTACCGTGACAAGGATGCCGGCCAGCGTGTCGTTCTGATCGGCCATAGCATGGGGACCGCTCTGTCTGCTCTACTGGCCAACCGAAAGGTTTCTCACACCACCTCCCTGGCACAGTACATTATTGGATTGGTTGCCATATGCCCCGTGTCAAGCCCCCCAAGCGAGTCCACGACCACATGGGCCAGGAGGGCTCTGTGGATTCCCGGATGGCTCTTTGATCTGTGGCGTAGCTGGGATGGATGGGGAGGCCCCGAAAGCCCAAGTGTGAAGCGCTTCGTGGGCGAAGGCGCCGACAAGGCTACCCGGACCCTCCAGTATCGGTTCAATAAGCAGAGCCGGACTCCTGTCTGGAGACGCATGGCAAACGGAGCGCTCCCGTTTTACAAGGGCGGCAAACCCAAGGGAGGTATCCCTGGGCTGGATGTTTGGGCTGGCCTGAATATCCCAGTTTACTTGATTGCGGGCGCGAAGGACAACATTGTCTCTCCGAAGGAGGTTGACAAAATTATTGCCGTCCTGAACCCCAAGTCGCCACCTTCAGAGAGCGAGTCGGGAGATGAGGCGACTAAGACTATTGTGGATTCTGCAGCTCCGGTTAATGCGTCTGCTAACCCTGCGGATCACATCCCGCATGCCATTGAAGACCTTAGAGATGAAGACTTCAATAGAGCCAAGTCTCAGCTCGAGGTTGATGAGAGTCAAGACGACCCTTCAACACCCCGAGACCCGTCTACGCCTCATGAGGCTGTTGCGGAGCTCCCTCCTCAGCCTAACCGCCCGAAGAAGGTCGTTTGCTCCATCACTCTTCCTCCCCCGGCCACCCACGCGCTTCTTTATACCCCTTGCTCCGTCCGCGCCGTGGCAGGCCTCATCTCTGATTTTCTAGCGACAAACATCACTGGCCGACTCTCTCTTGCGTGGCAGTTGCAGTATCTTTCCCGCGAGGGCAAGTGGGACGTCAAGAACTTGAACAAGTGGAAGTCGGTCAACCCCGTCTCCGAGCCCATTGGCCCTGAAGGCAGCCCTGTTTTCCGCGCCATGAAGACTCTGCGCGAGGCCGACGACGTCCACTGCCCCCCTCAGTTTACGTCCAACTGGGGCCATGTTGTCAAGGATGTCATTGACATTTCCAAGGACCAGCCCGTCTATGACCCACTTGGTCTCGAGCGCGCTGGCATCCACTATCACAAATTCCCGACCGTCTCTAAAGTACCACCCAGTGCCGAAGAGGTCGATAGTTTTATTCGTCTGGTTGACGAACTGCGCGAACTACAGCCTCAGCGCGCAGAGAAGGAAGGCTGGGAGAACCCGAAGGAGTGTGTTGTGGGCGTCCACTGCCACTACGGCTTCAACCGCACGGGGTACTTTATTGTTTGCTACCTCGTCGAGAGGTGCGGGTACGAGGTTCAGCAGGCCATTGAGGCGTTTGCCAAGTCGCGACCCAACGGCATCCGTCATTCGCACTTTTTGGACAGACTGTACGTGCGATACAACGTTGATGTCGCTCGACAAGGGTAATTTGGTTCACAGCACCACCCTTGAGAACGTGTACCATTGTTTCAGAGAGCATTGCCGAAAAGAACGGACAGAATGGCGAAAAAAATGAAAGTAGTCAAAAAAGATTACCCGGAAAGTGCGGCGTTTATTTTTATTTTTCAATTTTTACATATTATTATGGATTGGCGTCTGGCGGAATGGAACCGAATCAGACGGCATGTATGTTATAGACGGATCATGGTAGCGATGGAACTGAGATAACGGAATTATCAGCTCAAGGCGTTTACTGGGTCTCAACACTCAAAATAGTAGTATTTCATGATGATGCAATTCATAATCCCAAATTCAACCCTCGTTTTAAAAAAAAAACAGGACAGGTATTCATTGCATTGCTATTGTTGCTCTTCCAGTTCAGTCTCTGTGGATGATTTACACGCATGGCAAAGTCCGTCTCTCTCAAAAAAAAAACTGATCTACATGATATAAATGCCAATGCCCACCATACTCCATAATGCACCACTCTGAAATGTTGCCTTCTAAACATGGGGATCGTCTACATGTGCTTGGCCTGGGAAGCAGCCACGGCCTCGGGATCGGGCTTGGCCAGCTCCATATGGCTGTTGAGCTCCTCGGTGATTTCGTCGACATCGACGTCGAGGTACTTGCGGAGGAAGGCGCCAACATCGGTGTTCTCGACGTTGTGGCGGAGCTTCTCGGAGCCCCAGCCACCAGAGCTGTAGATGTTGACGTCGACGGCCGTGTGGCCGTGGGTGCTCCAGCCGACGTGGGCGCGCAGGGAAATCATGTCGGCAAAAGCGTGGAGAGAATCGTCAATGCGGTTGACGAGGCGATCCAGCTCGGCGTCGGTGGCGTCGGTGATGCCCAGGCCGGGCACGACGAGCTTCTCGTTGACCCAGGCCTTGAGCTTGTCCGCGCTGGCGGCCGTGGTGCTGGCGACGGAGGCGACGTGGGCCTTGAACTGGCGGGACAGCTCCTCAGCCGAAGCGGTGGCGCGCGAGAGGGCCTTGGGGTACCAGTTGTAGACGGGGAGGTGGCCGGGGACCTGGATAGCGGTGGCGAGACCGCCCGTCTCGTGGTCGCTGGTGGCGACGAGGAGCGTCTCCGTGTCAGACTCGGCGATGAAGTCGATGACGGCGCGGAAGGCCTTGTCGTACTCGAGAACTTCGTGAACCTGGGCGGCGGGGTCGTTGTAGTGGCCGGCGTGGTCGATTCGACTGCCCTCAATCATGAGGAAGAAGCCGCGGTCCGAGTCGCGGGTGGCCAGCTCGAGGGAGCGCAGGGCCGTCTTGGCCATTTCGTGGAGGGGCGGGTAGACATCGTTTTGGTTTCGGCGGTCAATCTCAAAGGGGATGTCTGTGGGTGCAAAGAGGCCGAAGAAGGGGAGGGGGACCTTCTCGCCCAACTTGAGAGCGTCGAAACCAGCACGGCTGTCCGTGTAGGACCAGCCGTGCTTCTCCTTGGCGATTTTGACCACATCAGTGTCGTCGGCGCGGCAGCTTCCCTTGGTGGTGTTGGGGAGGAAGTGGCAGCGGCCACCGCCAAGCATCAGGTCCACAGAGCGGCCAAGCACGCCCTCGCCAATCTCCTGCAGGGCAATTGAGTCCTCCATGGAGCGGTCGAGGGCATGGCTGGCGAAGCAGGCGGGGGTAGCATCCGTGATGTCTGTGGTGACGACCAGACCAGTGTGGTAGCCGGCGCGCTTGGCAGCCTCGAGGACGGTACCGCAGGCATCGTGGTTGGGGAGGACCGAGATGGCGCCGTTGTAGCTCTTCTTGCCGCACGAGAAGGCAGTTGCGCCGGCCGCGCTGTCGGTGACCAGGCGATTGGAGGAGCGAGTGCGGCTGGTGCCCCAGAAGTGCTGGTCGAGCACCAGAGTGTCGTCAATGGGGAGCTCGTCGACGTACTGGCGGAAGCTGCGCGTCAGGGAGAGCGAGGCTGGGCCCATGCCGTCCGAGACCATGAAGACGAGGTTGCGCTTGGGGTTGGGGGTCTCATTGTGGACCGTCTGGCTGTTGTGCTGGACCACAACAGCGAGTATAATGACGCCAGCCGTGGCGACGAGGGCCCAGGCGAAGAGGCCTACCTCCCAGAGGGAGGAGCGGCTGCGCGACGGTTTCCGTTCGGCGTCATCGCCGGACGCGAGGAGGGGACTTCGTTCGGACTGGAGACGGAGGCGCCCGTTAGCCGTTTGTGCGCGACGCGGACGGGAGCGAGCTTACCTGGTTTACCATGGTTCCAGACACGACCTGCGTTGGCCAGCAGCAAAGCAGGAGTCGGACTGAGGCTCAACGGAAGGAGAGGAGGAAGAGGAGGGAGCTAGAGGGGGAAGAAAGAAGAAGCGACCCATGACTGCTGGTGCTGTTATACAAACAAGCTGGGTCCCTGGCTTTGACTCAAGCATAGCGCGGGAGGCATGATAAAGCACGGTTTAGTCTGACAAGGTGTGCAAGACGATTGGCAGGTGAGCAGCAGCGGGCAGGCGTGGGCCAATGGAATGCGGCGCTGACACCCGTCAGGCGGACCCTCTGCGCCCATTGAGGGCCCTGATGGGGCTCTATTTAGGCACTTTCCAGTGGCTCCCCCACATGGCTTGGGCCACCGACCAGCCGCCCTTTGGTGTGCCGTCCTGGGCCCTGGTGGCCGCCCACACAGCCCAGCCCGTCCCTGTGACATCAGCAGCTCGGCTCACATGCCATCGCGGGGGGCTGCATCGTGTCGCAACCCGTACCAGAACGTCCTTTTGCAGCCGTAGCTACACGCTGCGAGCTGCATGTAGCTGCGCATGTGACGACCGCTGCGTCCAAACCAAACCTCAGGCCGGGAGCTAAGCCCGGTGTGTGATCGACTCCCCGAGTTTCGCAGCTGCCGGCTCACAAAATGAATCGGGCGTCCTGAGACTTGGTGCTATGCTACTGCGGACGCGCGCTGCACCTTGGCGGCCAATGGCGTCACTCCGTCTGAGACACGGGAACCAACTCTGGCAGACCGCTGGATCATCATAATTCGGGGACAAGGAGATGGAGGAGTAAAGGGAAAAAAAGGTCTCGCCCCACGACGTACGTAATTGGATATCCGTACTGTTTCTCATTTTATGCTGTCACTCCCCCTCTTTTCCTGGAGGCAGTATCCATCAACGAAGACGCTTCTCTCACTCAGTTTTGGCCCTGTCAATTGTCCCTGAATGGAACCCCAAACCCTAACTCCCCGGGCCGCGCTGCTCCAAAATAGACTTCCCCAACCGCCCGCTCTCCGTGTATGCTATTGGCGCTAGATCAAAAATCCCTTTTCTGGTGAGGCCAGTGATTAGCTGCCTCGGACGAGAGGCGAGTGACTTGTTGTGTCGATCGATGACGCACGTCGCCTCAGTTATTTGGCAACGAGCTGCCGCGCCCGCACTCGTCCCGATTAGGCATGTGGTCGGATGACCTCCTTCTGCAACTGTACCCAGCTCCATGGGCGTGGACATGCCAATGTGCATACTCATCCCTATTCTGACGTGTAGTGGACTTTTTGTTATTGCTCTGCAGCTTCTTAGCCCTGCAACTCGCTCATCATCGAGCGCATCAAGGGTGTTTGCTGCACCCTTAAGGCGTCCGAGCGAGAAGGCAGCTATCCCGAGACGGGATGAACGGCCTGCTTCTTGGTGCCTTGGCTCATGACCCGAATCACAGGGTCCTTGGGCACTTCAGCCAGCCTCCTGCGTTGACTTTGGCCAGTGGTCGATCTGTGCCGCCTGCCGCTGTGGATGCGGGCGCTGTGGAGCGACCATTCCGCTTCGCATATCCGGCGCTTCAACGGGCATTGTCGGACATTTCTGCGCCTCCAAAAATTCCAATCGACGACCGGGGCACCGGGAGCCCCTCTGCCGGCCGACTCTGGGGCTCTCTCGCATCCTGCGGGTACATTGCGACATTGCATCCATGTACTGGCTAGTTACCCACCCCGTCCGCTGATGGTCTGGTTCGGCCGAGAAGAAGAACGGGACTTTCATGGCTCCTCGCAGGAATGCCAAATGCGGAGATGACCTTGCTGTGCGTAGGGCATTTATTCCGACCCAAATCTGGCAACTGTGAGCCTCGTTGTCAATGCGGGTAACAATGACACAACACTCGCAGGCGGAGCACGTTGACATCCATTCTGGCTGCAACATTTGAGCCTGAAAATTCCCCCTCATTACATAAAGCGTGCATCATTGTTTTTGCTGAATGTAGCCACCGACGCTTCGTCTGACTCTTATCGCCATGTCTCCTACAGTGCAACCTAAAGCGGGCTAAGTAGCCGGGCCGAACTCGGATAAAGCCATATGTTGCGGTCCTAGGTTTGCGGGTGAGCTTATCGCCTATCTACTATTTTGGGCGGACTGTTTTGAACCTCGCTCCTGGGAGCGAAGAATCAAGGGTACGGCCTTGGCAGACCGTTGGGCTATGAAACATTGTTCCGCTAGGTGAGTTGATAGATGCACTGCTTTCATTTTCTAATCTAAAGGATCAGTTAAATTGTGAAATCCTGACGTTGACCCCTGAAATCTTGGCGTGACTGCGATGAATTATGACAACACGGGGTTTGAGACCGGTCGACTTGCTTCCGACAACCTGAAACATGAAATGCAGCGTGTTACTGAAACATTTCCAACAGTAGCATGGCTGGAATGGGCAACCCGATGATTGTCACTACCACTTTGATCTTGTTTGTCAATGACATTGCCTCTGCGCACTGCCCGTCACACCTTGCACCGTTCGCAAACTGGCTGCCACATGTGTTATAACTCTGACACAGAGTTTGTCAGAAACCGGAGAGGAAAAGAACAATGATGAGCATGTCTGTGGCAAGGTATTTTGGCCAAGTTTGCGCGGGGTGATCCGGAGGTTACCATGTGTGTCGCTACGTGCAGACGATGCAACCAGCAGAAATAGATGACTGCAGCGATTGGTGGTGATTGACTGAATACGTCTGTGATGGTATTTTGTGATGAGCAACAGGCGTTTAAAAAGCCCCATAATCACCCATATATAGCCAGTAGGGCGAAAGCTGCCAATGTGTGGATACGTTCTTTTCCTCAAGATATGCGGCTGTTTCGACGGTCTTGAATGCGAGACAACCTGCCCACTCATTTTCCTAGAGCTGAATCGTATCCACTTTGCCGAAGCATGGTCCCTGGAAGCCATGAATGAGCTGCCGTTTGACTTTCCGGATACCTGCAACCCTGGCTGGCACAATACGCGGATACTTACGGCGTTTCGCACCTGTTCTCCACAGTGGTTCTTTAACTGTCCTTCTCTCACCTGGCCAAACTAGACGCACTGTCAGCGCTCCACATGAGACCCGATATCCTAAACAGCAATGGGAGTAGAGAATAATTGTAGTAGTATTGCTCTGGTGGTTCGAATCAATGGAATGAGGGGACGAAACTGTGGAGAAATCGAACCAGTCACAGCATCACATTATTATCTCGACATAATGGTTTGAACCATCATGGGACATGTCCTACAAGGACGACTTTGCTATTCCCAGTTCAGAGTCTTATTAAGAGTGCTTGCACGGAACCCAGGCAGCATATTTGTTGATTTCACAACATGTATGATGAGCCCAGTCTCCAAGTTGGAGAGAAAATTCAGAGCAAGAGTCAGAGGGTTTCTTGGGATTGTAGGTTATTCAAATGGATTGGATTTTCGTCTGTTGTTGTCTTGGAGCAGATAGATACATGGCCAAGGCGCTGTCCTTAAGAAGCTGGTGTCAGAGAAGTAAAGGGTGCGTGAATCTGGCCATTTGGAAGATTTGAATGACCACTTTGTAAATGCTGTACACTGTTGTTTTTGATCTTAGTTTTGTGTAGATGCTGTCGCGTGGATTGGATTGCTGCGACCTGGGTAATAAGTCCGGCGACGACGGAGCCCTCATGAAAGCTGTTGTCCGTGCTGGCAATTGCCAGCATCGCAGTTATTAACTTGTATTTTGACCTAACATTTCAATGGATGTAATGCCAACTACGAATCCTTACATGGATGCTGGAAGATAACTTGTGACTGGTTGTGCGGCTGAAGAAAGACAGAATGGTAACGGGCAGCAAACATCATTGAGAAACAGCAACCCTCAGCTTTGGGTTGCAAACTGTTAAATATCCCAGAAAGGATTGTTGGGGATCCCCTCAGTTTATCGGAAATAGTCTTTTGTTTGCAAACCCAAGTTTGATTTGGAGTAGGACTTGCGGCGAGAATCTGAGCAGCGAGCCGTGTCTAGAATTGAAGTATTTATAGCAGAGCAGGCTGCGAAACACGGAGACAAGACGGGTTTTGCAGAAAGCCTCAGTAAGCACTGTGCCTTGCAACATTATTCCGCTCGGGCTGACCTGCATCGCTCCGATCGTCGAGCTAAGATGCAGGTGACCCACTGGTTATTGACAATTGATGACGCATCACGCGACGGGGACGGACTGTTACATCAAACCATTTGCCTACCTGGATATGGATGATCTGACGTTTCAAGTTTAAGGGCTCGGAACTAGGCTATAATAATTTGATCATCTCTCATAACCTTTCGTGAAACGGACTAAAATCATGACATGTCACGCAGCTTGCCCGTGGGCTGTTGCTCCCGTTTTATTCGCAACACCAACCAGACAACGGGTCGGCGCTTGCTGCCTAAGTGCTAGCGCCGCTCGGTTGCATATTTGGTGGCAGAATCAGCACTACCCAGGCACTATTGGAAAACTCATTGGTGAAGGGCTTCTCAGCTCGGCTGGCCGGCACCATTTCTGTCCGCAACAAGGGGGGTCACCAACGATGCGGCTGAAGGCGCGTCTTCCACTAAACAAGATCCATGGTGCTGATCCCCTTTCATGCTCCATCAGGTCGACGTGGTATTCTCCACCCCCATCTAGAAGATTGGGCGTAATGTCCCCGGAAGTTTTCATCCCGCTTCTCCGGCTGCTTTGTTGTAGTCTGCCTTGAGTTGTTTATAAAGTTATTCCCGCGCTGCGCTAAAGAAAAAGCTTGTTTCGCGTCAAATCCATGTAAAAAAAACGACATATACGCGGTTCGACATTTTGCGCCTTTGCACCATGGCGAGCGGTGTTTTCGCTTTCGGGCCAGATGATTGCTGGTTCATGCAATCACCGTCCATGTGGAAATGGTATGATACAAGCACACCATAGCCTGCTCTTCTATCTTCTAAAAATACGAAAGGGGGACTCTTCCATCTGCGATTACGAATCGGTTTAACGACACGACTGTTGCGTTCCAAGTCGCCTACGTCTATACACTGGTCTTTGGTGTAAACGGCAGTTACCTGATGACTTGGAGAGGGAAGGACGGCAGGGACTATCAAGGTATTGCAGGGCAAGAGCGTCTTATCATGTCATGATACTAAAGAAGGATAGAACACTCGGGTCTTCCCGCCGACCTTACAGCTTGGCTCGACAAAAAAGACGCCAACGGCTTGCTCACCCACAAAATCCCCCAAATCCACCTCGGCCTCGGCCCCAACAATGCCTCTTTTTTCGTCACCGACGGCACGGACTACTTATGGATGAACCTTCCGCCGGACCTCAACACCGCAGTGGAGCAACTGCGCAAACCAGAGGGCGGTTTTACGAGCGCGCCGCGGATTGTGGCACTCGGACTCAACAACAGCTTTGTCATGATCACTGCTGGGAGCGGCGGGACATGGAATGTGGGAACCGAGTATCCAGAACTAGATGCATGGATCTCCAAGCTGAGAGAGGCAAATGGGAACCAGGGCGGTATGTTTGCAAATGTTTCGGTAAGTCTTTCTCTCTCATTCACAACTCAGTGAGTGGTTTACTCATCTAGTTTTAGTATCTCTGCCTCGATGCCTTTGACCGCCAAAACTATGTCCTTACCACATCTGGTGGCGGGTACGAGGCCTGGGTGCCGGATGCTTTGCAGGAAAACCTGATTGCAGTCCTGCAATCTCTCCCACGTGGGACGGCTGTCTCGGGACAGGTCCAGCAGACACAACAAGTACAGCAGGTCCAGCAGGCCCAGGCGCCAAACCGGCAGCACGCTAGGTCCAGTGGTCTAGGGGGCGTGTTGAAAATGGCGGGCAAAATGCTGGCTTCAGAGATGAAACATGTGCTTGGTGGTGATAACAATGGTGGCGATGGCAGTGGTGGGACCAATGGAACTGATGCAGGAACAACTGATTATAGCCAGGCGAATGTTGATTACAGCCAAGCGAATGTACCGGTGGATTATAGTCAGCCGGTCGTGGACTACAGTCAGGTGACGGTGGATTATAGCCAGGTGAATGTGGTACCGGTAGACTACAGCCAGGCAAATTACAGTCAAGGGTTTTAATATTGGGCTTGGAGTTGGTTGAAGTTTACGATAAGTTCCGAGTTTTATACTTTTAATCAAAAGCTTCTTGATTTCAACAAAAATAATCCAGTTGGATTGTCGCCGAAAAATAAGGGGGTTAGACTTTAGACAAACTAATGGCTGGCGAGCTTAGGCAAGTGGTCAACTGACTGAGTTGAATTTAATTTATGGAACCCATTTTCACTTAATTAGAACGACTGAATTATACCGTGAGATTATGTAGTCTATCAATCTAATGAGATTATATGCGTTTGTTTGTATATACAGCTTTTTTTCTTATACCGAAGCCGGAGAGGGTCTGTTGCTTTTAAAAGTTACGCCTTGACCCTGTCGAATAAATCAACCCCCATCAGCTACCTAAAGTACTGCTTGGCAGTATCGACCATCAAGCCACCGTAGGAGGATCCAATGACAATTCGGGCTGCACCCATAGCGAGGATGGATAGCCAGACCAGTTGGAACGCGGTGCCATCGCTCAGACGGGCCTGCATCCAGGCAAACCTGTTCTTGGTAGGGATGGGCTTCATGGCCGCTCCTCCGGTTGGTCCGCGAGGGAGGGTGCCCCAAGAGCCGTCGAGAACGGTGAGCAGAGCCCAGACGTGAATGCCGGGGTGCATGGCCGAGTACCACACGATGGTGGGCATCAGCCACAGAATATCGGACCAGCTCGTGGTGTTGGAGCTGGAGGTGATGACATAGGTGGTCTGCAGCAGGCAGGCGCAGCAGAGATCCAAGATCTTGATTGTGAAGAGGGGCCCGTAAGGCGCGGAGCGTCCCAGCAAGCCGTAGTACGCAGCCTTGTAGAAGATGACGCAGGGGATGATGCGTGCCTTGACAAGGTTGTAGATGTGCCATGTTGACAGACGGTGCATCATCAGGGGGTACCAAATAGTTTCGAGGAGTGTGCTTCTGAACCATCGGACCTGGGCGGTGTTAGTATAAAATGCCCGAGAAATTTACGGAGCGGTGTTTCTGCGTACCTGCTGCTTGACCCAGTTGCTGTATCTGCTGGGCGTATCCGTGGTGACAACGGCCTCTGGGAGGTAGTGGACGAGGTATCCAGCGTAGAGCAGTCTGGTGGTAAGGTGTCCGTCCTCGTTAAGAACCTAAGCATGATTAGCATGCGGATTGACTAACAAACAAGATCGAGAAGGACTTACCATTCGTCTGCCTAGAACGCACTGCGTAAACCAGGGGACGAGAACCTTTCTGAGGGCAGAGATTTGGAACGCGGCACACGGTCCTGGCTGGACTTCTGTGGATCCAAAAGTAGATCCTTGGCTCTTGAAGACTTCCTGCTCGTACCAGTAGTGGGACTCAGCCATGCGAGACATGTACGTCTCGTGGACTTCGGCCGAGAAGAACTTGAGATGACCAGCTGCACCGCCGATGTTGTCGTTGCTTTGCAGCATCCTGGTCAGCTTGCCGACGGCACCGTCGCAGACGATTGAATCGGAGTCGGTGCTGAAGAGGTAGTTGAGGCCGGTGATTTCAGAGAGAGCGATGGCGAAGCTCATCATGGTGAAGAGAATGTCCTTCTTGTTCTGGTGGGGCTGCACAATGCAAATGGCCCTGATGCCGCTCAATGTGGAGGTGGGATTGAGGACCTGCTTCTGGATGGCTTCCTTGGCGAAAAGAACGGCAAGATCCATGGCCTTGGCTCCGGGATCTTCAAAGGTGACACGATCATTCATGGCGGGAATGTACTGGGCGATCATCTCTGCAAGACGCTTCTGCAGTCTAATGACTACACCATTAGGGTGTACCTGTGATGGGTTAGGGTTTGATGTCCTTGAGTGTGTGGGATGGAAAGTCTTACTGATCGAAATATGGCCACCATCTGCTCATCCTCCTTCTCATCACCATCAATACCAGCAAGAGTCATAGCGCAAGCATTGTCTGCAGCAACGCTCTCGAGACAGCGACGATATAGGGTTTCATCCTCGCGCCATCCGACCACGCCACAGATGGCTCTGGGCTCAATAGATTTTTCCAGGGCAGCCGAAGACTCGAAGCGGTCCTTGTCGAAGCGGTCATCGGTGTCCTTGCCTCCCATGCGAGCCACGCGGCGGGAGTGCTGAAAGGTGATGATGATCTTGATCATCGCGTCGAGGGTTACAACGGGATAACCCAGGACGACGGCCAAGATGGTGGCCGTGCCCATGAATAGAGAAAGAAAGAGAGTTAGCAGCGAGTTCACCAAACTCGCTGCCGCCGACCCGCGGGAAGATGGAGTTTGCAAAGACATTGTAGAGCTTCAGAAGAAAGCGTGTGTGTGGATAGTGTGTGGGGAATGAAGAAAGAGTGACAAACACAATGATCAAGTCTGAGCTGGTGAGATCTCCTGACTGGCAAGCCGGTGGAGGTGCTATCTAAATACTGCATCATCGAGGTGAGGAGCCCGCCGAAGTCGTCTGCGTCAGATCACGACTTACAATGGGACGAGGCTGGCCGGTTACTTCCCAAAGGTGACATGACCCAAAGTCAAATCAATTTGATTTTTTTCAAACAGGGTTATCAAGGGGATCGCAGCGCGCAAAGACGCAGAAACCGCCTTGGGAGTTTGGGGCTCGCCGCCATGGCGGCATTTTGCTGGGGGGCCCATCCCGTTGCGCCGCCGCCGTGTGGGTTTGGGCGTGAAGGAAACCACCGAGATGTAACAACTAGGCCGTTTAGACTCCGGCAAGCCTATCGCCAAATGCTTCGGTGGTGTCGTGGGGCTGGTGTAGTTCGGAGCGCCACGCTCCGTACGCTGGCGCTGTGCCAAGGTGCGAGAAGCTGTTTCAAAATGGGGGCCCTTGGGGGGGCCCTCACGCCGCGCATCATTGACAAATGGAGCATGCGTTTTTATTCAGCTCTGGGAAACGGCTGCGCCTTACTTCCGTAATGGGAACGTTGCGTACTTTATCGATAGCCTCTATCCTCGAAAATGTCGCGCCGTTGGGTCTCGGGCCCCAGTGCTCCACAACCCGAGCAGCACCGGCTGTCGGGTTTTGGTTGAAACAGAGACACCTTATAGATCAGGGCGGCCCTCGCGGAACAGGCTCCGTATGATGGTCCGATGGCATCCGGCGACCCCGTGAGTCCGGCCGAGTGCTGCAGCGGTAATGGTATAACTATCGTGTTGACGCTGTTGGAAGTGTCTGGCAACTAGACAGATTCATGGCATCAGGCGTCATGCTCGATATGGCGAAGCTTCCCTCAACTCCTCGCTCCGGCGATACACAACCCAAATTCGCGTAGTGGCATCCTTCTAGATGGTTTCGCAAGATGCAACAATGCTGGGTGCATCGGACTCCTATCCCATGCTCGAGACGCATGGTCCAAATCGTAAAGGTTAAAAACGCGGGAGCTAGCGACACTGGCCAGGTTACTGCATACGGATCGGAGCTTTGATTCCTCTTAGCTTTTTTGGGACGAGCATGTCGCACAGGTCCCACTTTATTAGCGACGCGAGACCGAATGGGCCAACCACGAGCGCTCCTTCGTTCCGATCGGACGGACCTTCGCGACGACACTTGAGCTTGGTTGGACCAGGAAGCCTATCTCCCGCTGGAAACTAGCCTTGTCTTTATTTCTTATTTCCGCGACTGCCTCTGACTAATCTAGAGATTATCTATCCACAGCCTGATTTTGGGAAAAGAAGAAGTTGGCTTTCCTCAGTTACTGGCTGTGTGTTCTGTAACCATCTTTAACTAGGGAAGCGAATATTTGAGTGCTATATACCTCAGTAGCATACTCCTTTGTGCACACGTTTGTGTCAACAGTTGGCTCTTTACAGCATTCTACCATCGTGGAATCTCGCACGAGCAGCTGACGTGTCTCGTGGCACAAATTCGCAATCAAACCCCATTCCCACATGTGTTACAGCCTGGGTCACTCGAACAGCGTACAGGCCTTTAGTGCTCAGTTTTCACGCCGCGGCGATCGACGCGAGTAACATTATTGGTCCCTAATAGCCCAACCCCCTGTCAAACAAGGACTTGGCGCAACCGTAACGTTGTAGAGGAGCCCGTGACAGTTGGACCACTTTTTCTGTGGCATATTCTCCCGAGCCATAACCGTCATCCGATCACGCTGTGCTATGAAACAAAGGCATCCAAAGTTTCCGCTGACCCTTCTTGGACAGCAATCAAACAACTTTGGCCCTTGTCGGACAGGCTGTGCTGCCGGGGGCTTCCCGCACAGCGAGCATCATCTGATGTCCCCCTGGCAAACCTTGTTGCCGCGATCCTTGCTGGCTCGCCAATCAGACGTTGCATCACACCCAGATGCCCAGATATTTTGGCAGGGACGCTGCACACGAAACCTGAAGTGTGCTTCCGCCTCGCGCGATCACAAATGTGTCAACACGTGGTTGTTTGTCACATCTCGGGGAACCAAAAAGGCCAAGCAAAGATGCGGCGCGGCCAAGAAGGGGAAAAAGAAAATGGGCTAAAATTTTCTCGGGCTTGTATAATGTTCTTGACATTTCCTCTTTGGGAAGTGAAGGAGATTGTATTTAGTGGCTGCTTTTGTCTTAGCCTTCCTCGTCTCGCCAAGTTGACTCCGCGGGTCCACAGTGGCGAAAAGAGACAGAAAAAAAGAATTAATAATGATAATAAGAAGGAGAACTGTCTTATTTGTTTTTGACCTTAGTCAGTAGGTGTTGTCTGCATCTGAATCTCCACCGCATGGTCTTTTTTGAGGTAAGCCTGACGAAATTGAATTCAATGGTGTTGATTACTTAGCGTTGTGCCAAGTGCCAACACGCCGAGGAAGGGAAGGTCCTTGCTGCTAATGGATCTAGTTTTACGACCTCGTTTTTTTCTTCTTTTCTTTTTCGACAAGAAACTGGAAGGTGAGATAGAATTTGGGGTACTTTCGGCGAAGATGGTCTCTATTTCATTGTGAACTTTTGAGAAGTTGGTTTCATTGCCGGCATCTAAATCTGACATGAGCAGGATATGAGTCTCGCGCTGCGTTTGATATTGCAGAGACCTATTGGGTCCGAGAAAAGGATCGACCCTTTACTACTCTTTTCTTTTTTCTCTTCCTTCTTTTTTTCTAATTTATGTCCAGCTGGCCTTTCCACCAATAAACTTGGCCGGGATCGGTAAGGTAACCGAGTGCACAAGATGTGCTGTCATGTCGTCGAGGTGGGTACTTAGGTTTACCGCCAGCGATTTGCTTTCTCTTCCTGGACCTCACAATGGCACAATGGAATCATTCTTGCATGAACCACAATGCACGCAGATAAGTAATGATAACCTTAACAAAATTTAGATTTTACTACTGGCGAAAATTTGGACTCCTCGATGCATGTGAAAATATTGAAAAGCATTCGGATAGGCCGGTTTAATGTCATATTGACATCACGATCCGCCGGTTCCGGGCTTATGAATTTTGTGGGTTCTCGTATCCAGAAAACTTGATTTGTATTTGAAATGTCTGCTTGCCTGTTGCGTTGCGGGATCTATGCGTTTAGCTTTGTGTCATATTGTACGACTCGGACTTTGTTGAATCGCTGGAGTTTCAATAGTACCAAAGGCGTTGTTTTGGGTTACCCTAAAGATTATCTTATTCACTCGTTGATTGGCCAGCACAAATGGAGACCGCTGGAATGTGTTATGCTTCTGTGACTGTACTGTGCGTCTCAAAGAATTTCGTGTTAGATCTACAACTATGTGTAAATAGCCTTTGATGTTGTTGTTAAATTAATTCTAGAGTAGTTAATTCACCGGGGTCCAACGCCTTCCAAACTTTCCCTTGCAACGTGGCCGGTATAAAAGCTGGCCCTACGACCTCGTAATGATTCTGACCTTGCCGTTCCCTCAGAACAAGCGGAAGAGATAGGCCGGACACAAGGGCGACAACATCATGCTCCTGCGCATCGCCCGGGGCAGCGCCAAATCCAAGTAAGGGCCCTTTTCCGCACCGAACCAGAGACATGCGTTCGCGCCCAAAATAGTTTACCAACGACACGGTCAGTCCCAATTCTTCCTTGTTTCGCCGTCGCTGTAGCTGTTGCAAGGTCCACTCGGGTCCTCTCACCACACCCCTCCACATGAGAGTAATCCACTGGCGTTTGGGCATGATGTTTTCCTCATCGTACTTGATGCCATGTGCCAACTGCCATAGGCACATCATAGTATTTTGGACCTCCAACCGACCAAGGTCACCGAGGGCATTGAGAAAGTCCCCAATTATCTTCAGGTGCTGGCTTTCGCTCATGGTTGTGTCATCTGCTAATTGGAACTCTCCAGAAGCGAACAAGACGCGACCGACAATGTGTCCACGAATTTTGAGTAGAGCCAAGCTTCCGCCCATTTGTGCGGCGGGGTCCGAGACAACGTCCCACATCGAATCTGACGTCGGCGTCGCGCCGAGATATCTCTGGGTCACTGACGGCGAGCGGGAGAAGAGGAGACCCCAAAATGGATTGCGCGAATCAACCTCACCCCAAAACAGTGACTTCAACCAGACCGCATGGCACGAGCGCCAGTCCACAACCCATGATGGGGCACCAGGCATGCGAGACCCTTGGCCCGTGAAGAGGAGTACATCTAGGGATTGCGTATAGCGGAGCATGTGTTCGAATAGCAGCCTGTACACCACATCAGTCGTCGCGCCGACAAGTGCCGACGCGTCTGTCTTCTGGTCATTGTTGCCTAGGCAAAGCACGCCAAAGTACTTGTCGTCCGCATTTGTGGCCTTTCGAAATCCCACCTCCATCATGAACGTCTCCGTGGGCGTATACAGCGGGATCATAAGCTTGGGCGACCTAAAATAGATTGAAAAGGCCAAGCTTATCCACGGTGCCAGGGCTGCCGCTCCCGCCACAAGTAGAGATATGGCCCTGACCTTATTCCCCCGAATTGCTGCCAAGATCATCATTAGACACGGCAAAATGATACTTAGTATACTCAACACGGCAAAACCCCGATAAGCCTTTTTGAAGTATGTCTCTTGTTGTTCCAGCTCTCCCTCGAGCGCCCGGGCAGCTGGGCCCTGATGCTCACGCCACAAGGTTGACAATCTCCACCATGGGGCCAAGCCAGACGGAAAAACGAAATACATGACCCGTTTTTCAATAAAAATCATGTATTGAAGACTATGCATCAATGCCGTCCATGATACACCTTTTTGTCCACAAATGACCAGGAGATTGTTGGAAAGTAGTGCTTCCTGCAGTGTCCAGAGCCTCTCAATCCAAGGCGCACCTAGGACTTTCTCTAGGCCTTGATAATGAGGTCGAATTTGGCGCGTGATGAATCGAAAATAAAAATGAAAAGCAAGTCGAAAGGCCATAGAATTGCCTGTTGGTATTTTTGAGCTGCTCGTGAGCCGGCGTGCTATGCAGCTGTCAAACGGAAGAGCACCTTTCGCTAAAAAGTCCATTGCTGCGTTTGTGTCATTGTCACCCTCCCCTATCCAAGCATAAGTAGCCTTTGCTGATGAATAGATTCTTGACATTAGAGGTATTTGCCGTCCCTTCTCGATATCATCTGTTTGATTGATGCATATAGCGTCAACCCAGATTGTGAGTGGTCCGAAGAACTTGGTGAGATGGTGCAGAGCGGACCGGCAATTTTTTGTGATCTCTAGAGGGTACCCATTGCAACTCAACACATCCTTTGGAGAAGAATAATCTCCCCAGACGTAGGATAGAGCTGTGAACGGGGGGTTTTGGTCGAGATGTACGACGCGTAGTGCGCCAATGAGGGCTGGGTCACCATCCGAAGTCGAGTCATGGCTTATGTCTAGGACGCGAATCGCATCTGGTGAAGACAGAGGTAAGTATTTGTAGAGGTCGAGGACGTCCGGACGTTTTAGATTGGAAGGTGAAGGGGTCCACGAGGACGCATCTTGGGTCGATCTGTTAAATGGGAATATCGCGTCAAGCTCCATTGACGCGACCGTATAGACGAAACATTGGCAGTCCAACCGCAATTGGAAATATGCGCCCGAGTAGGACTATCGAGAGCGCAACATGAAAAGACTACGATGCCATAAAATATGAAGCGCCTGTCAGCCTTGGATTAGGGGGTGGGGGCTGACGAGAAAAAGGTACGCACGTGCCGAAAATCTATGCATATTGTTGTGCATAGCCACCTTGCCAAGCCACACGCCATCTTGATTGCATCAAAAGAAGTAAGTTCCCTACTCTGAATTACCGGTACCATAATGGCTTGGAAAAGGCGAATGGGGAATAAACGCTGGGTCGGGTTATGTCGCGTTTCGTAAATGCGCTGGCTGTTGATATCGCATGCAGGCATTGGGGCGCTGTCGTCGTAATTTTAGCAGGGATTAATACCCCGCCTCACTGAACATGCACCCGTACCCAACTCAAGGATGTCTTTCTCCGAACATCAAGGTACGAGGGAAGCAATTACTTAATGGACTTAATTATCCAACACTATGTCACCTCACATTCATTCTATTTCAAGGTGCAGAGTTTGCAGAAATAATTCTCTAGTGCTGCTGTACAATTCCAGCTCACTCACTTTCACGTCCAGCTATACATGCCGAAACTAGTGGCTTCATGTCTCTATTGATGTAATTGAAGGGAGTTGTTAGTATTATATCACAAATGAAGTAGTATCCTAATTCTCTGGGCTGCTTTCAGCTTGTTAAGGATGTAAAAAAAAGTCCGCTAGAGTTCTCCATCGTCTGGTTAGATACACTTCTGGGTTAGGGTTAGGGTAAGGGTTACTGTAGGTTCCATATCAGTGATGTCTCTCCCAGTGTCCCTTAGAGGCCTTTTTTTAATCACACCCTCAGACCTTCGGTTCAGTGGTGTACCGCTTTGAAAATCTTTTGAATTGGCTGTGCACCCGGTCAATCAACTTCATGGGTGGTAGGATCTAGCATACCGTCTCGCAAAATCGGGATGGGAAGTGGAGACGAAAATGTCCCCATAAATGTACAAAGAGCCAATGGTGGTCATTATCAATAGCTAAAACGCGGGGGAAAAAGCAACATGGTGCTCCACTCCATGGTCCGATTTTGCGAGGTTACACGGTATAGTTTTCTGAGAATCGGAATTACCAAGAGATTCATCCAAGTGATTCTTCCCTTTATTGAACGTGCTCGAGAATTCACTTATGCACAAATAAATAACTGTTGATGTCTCATAGCTCGTGACTGATATCGGTTCATGGAACAAGGAATATGTTGGTTACTTGACAATAAATAAACAGCGTGCAATACACGACACAACAGTGCGCGAAAACCCCAGAAATGAAATTTTATGACGGCCATAAAGAAATTTTAATAAAATATTCACGTAATTTTATTCATACTAAGAGAGATGAATGTAGTTTGGGCAATCCCTAGATTTCAGTCGAAGATTAGATGGCAGATGAGCTATGGTTTTGGACTTGGCCTGACCCGCTAGAGGGTATTGTGCAAACTACAAACACTTTCACTAAACCATGTATACGAAAAAAAAGTCAACATAAGCTTTTCATTGTACGGCATACCGGCACGATGTTTCGGTCTTCCCGACCTCCGACATCATTCTCCGAACCCCGGATAATGCTACGCGTCATAACAACGCCATGACGTGTGAGCCTCGCATTTCGACATGGCACCATCTAGCGCATCCTTGTTTCCGGCCCCGTTACTAATAGCAATTTTCTATTTGGCGAGAGAGATCGGCAATCGGCAGATGTGGATTTAGACTACAATTCCCCATATTGTGGCTGATTGCCGCTACACCACATACTCCGGGGCATGCATCACCGCACAATCATGCAGATGACAATTAAATACGCACAATTTTATTGGCTCAATCTATTTCTGGTATTCCGCAAAGTTTCAGTATTATTGTCAAGACGAAGGCAGGGTAAGAACCAAGTAGACTATAAAAGCAATCACTGTCCGTCCTGTTTTTCACATTGAGCAACACAACAGATTTCCCCTTCACGCACATCACATTACAAAATGAAGACCTCCACTCTTCTTACAAGCATCTTTGCTATCGGAGCGGCAGCAGCCGTGTGTCCGTACTCAGGCGCGACCGAGCGCAGTGGGGATTCTGAATCGAGCCACGACTGGCAGCCTCCCTCTGAGGATGCAGGTATGTTACCTTGAGCCGTATGGTTTGAGAGCAAAGTACTAACTAGCCGTTATTGAAGTGCGCGGACCTTGTCCCATGCTGAACAGTCTTGCGAACCATGGATACCTGCCGCGAGATGGCAAAGACATCACACTTAACCGCACCATCGATGCCCTCGGAACAGCGCTGAACATTGATGAGGAGCTTTCCAAGTATCTCTACAGCGAAGCCATTACTACCAGCCCATCCTACCCAAATGCATCAAGCTTCTCGCTCAAAGACCTTGTTCGCCACAACATTCTCGAGCACGATGCCAGTCTCAGGTTGGTCTCACTTCATGTAAATTCCATCAATTTTGCACGTTTACTAACAGAAATCCAGCCGCGTTGACTACTACTTTGGCAACCCTCAGCCATTCAACCAGGACGTTTTCGACCAGACCAGGTCGTACTGGATCGGCGGCACCATCAACATCACCATGGCCGCGAATGCTCGCTACGCTCGTGTCCAGGATTCCAACAGGACGAACCCCACGTTTGAGCTGAGCGATCTGGGGACCCAATTTGGATATGGAGAGAGTGCTGCGTACATCATTGTTCTCGGTGACAAGTCGTCGGGCACAGTGGAGAAGCAGCTCGTCGAGTACCTGTTTGGTGAGTACCCTATGCCAAGTTGAAAATGGATCCAACTGACAATCCTTGTAGAGGAGGAACGTCTCCCAATTGAGCTAGGCTGGACCAAGGTCAACGAGAGCCTGTCGATGGATGATTTGGAGGGAATGATCCAGAAAATCATGGCACTGACTCCCGGTGCGTCAACCAACGAGACCAAGATCTCTCGACGTGGAAGGATTCACAACGGCAGCCGATTTTTCGCTTAGACGAGATCATGGCTACTGGACGAACTCACGAGATTCACAGCTACCGCGGATACCTCATTCACTCGGGAATCGATTTTCAATTGGTCACCTACAGCCCTGCGGCGATTTGTGGACTTGAGCTGGTATCCACAGCCATTGTGAATTTTACGGGTGCTGCGGTATAAAATTGCATGGCGGCACTTTCGCCGTGCGAGCTGGAACAAGTGGAGCAAGCGGGATACAAATCGAGAATAGATCTGCCTTTCTCTCTATGAATATTAACTATTTTAGATACATAAGTTTACATTGTTTTTTTTTTTTTTTTTTTTTTTAACTCCGCGTCATCTAGCTTCTGTGTTTGGGTCAGATTTAAATGAGTGTCAAATGCCCAATGATCTCGACGCAACACCAGGCCATCTGTCGTGGCCGTTGTTTTACTTCACTGCAACCGTGCGCTTGCCTCTAAGAGACCCCAGAGTCACCGAGCTCCTTTATTGGCCCAATTCTGGCCCGGTGTGGTTTCCCTTCCGTTCTGCCCGCTGCCCCATCCCTTCGTGTAATTGGCTTTGTCGCGAATCGGAGGTTGGGTTGCGGCTCCACGTGGGGCATTTGGGACGGCCATTTTCATCGGCCATTTTTTAACCCTCAGGGCTCGGCACCAAATGCCGATATCTCAGGGTCAAAGGTCGGAGATATAAGCGTGAGCCCCATTTAGTGGAGCCGAGATGTGCAGCGTGCACCACTTGTCCCTTGCACAACGCGTGGCGCCGTACTCGGCGGAAATTGCCAAGGAATTCCAGCCAAAGCATGTAGCTGCTGAGGCAGATTCTTGAAACCTACTTGTTCGTGAATGAGGCTTTAGCAATCGATATGCATCCTTGCCGACCCGCATCGACTGGTGATCATCGGAAATTGTATCTACCAGTGAAGGTGTTCGGCCTCGGACACAAGATCGGAGGCTGCGTCAGCGGCTGTTAAGGGTGAAGATCTGCGTATAGTTCAAGATTTCTATATAATATATCAATAAACCCTCCTTTGCGTTAATAACAGGGCTATCAAGAGCCAATCCAACCTTCGTCATGATATCTACCGCGGTGCTGGGCGTCCTTGCGACACTGTCGTTGGCCACAGCGACAAACACCACGTCCAACTCAACAATCGATAACGCCTTTCTTTCTAGTGGCCATGGTAGACGTCTCCAACTCATCTTGTACTCTGGTTAATGCTAATATTTTGCATCGTCAAGTCAAATTTGGTGCGTTCCAAGATGCGTACGACAAAGCCAAGGCGTTCGTTGCACCACTAAACACCACCGAGAAGATCGCCATCGTCATGGCCTCCAGCTTCACCGGCGAAAACACCTCGTGGACTGCATATGCTAACACAGATGGTGTTTCTGGCCTCAACTTTTACTATTACGTCTCGGGATTCGTGATGGGCAACGCCCTCACGCAGACGTGAAACAAGGACTTGATTGCTGCGCAGTTCAAGGCAGTCGGTGAAGAATATTTCGGCACAGGCCATAATGTAGTTGATGGTGCACTCCTTGGACCCTTGGGTCGTGTTCCCGAAGGTGGCCGACAGAATGAGGCCTTTTCGCCCGACCCTTACCTCTCTGGTATTGCGGTGGCGGAGGGTGTCAAGGCCCAGCAGGAAGCCGGTGTCATTACTGTATGTTCATTTGCCAAATGGGTTACTACCCACCTAGTGGTTGGTATGCTAACATTAGTATCAAGGGAGTTCGCCATTTCCTTCTCTATGAGCAAGAAACCAACCGTATGAGCGGTGGCAGCGGCAGCGGCAGCGGCAGCGGCGGCAGCGGCAACTTCAGCACAAGAAGCACGACCTCAGGAGTTTACTCCTCAAACGTCGACGATAAGACCTTGCACGAAGTTTACATGTGGCCGTGGGCTGATGCCATCAAAGCTGGTACCGTCGCTGTCATGTGTGCTATGCCTCTCGTAAACGGCACACACTCTTGTGAAAATGAGGACCTTCTCATGGGTAAGCTCAAGGAGGAACTGGGCTTCGTTGGCTTCGTATACCCGGACGAGTCTGCGCAGTTCACAAGCTATGATGCGGCCAATGCTGGTCTTGACTACTCGCCCTACTCGAATGGGCTCTGGAGCCAGGACACGTTGTCCGCTGGTCTCAAAAACGGAAGCATTTCTACGGAGCGACTCGATGACATGGCCATCAGGACTGTGCTGGGGTACTACTACGTCGGCCTTGACACCGCGGATTTGCCTGACCAGACTGACTACACTACATGGCGAGACGTCCGCGGAAACCACAGTGACCTCATTCGAAAGATTGGCGGAGAAGCAATTAGCTTGCTCAAGAACAACAAGACCGGTGGCGGCGGACTTCCCTTAAAGAAGCCCAAATCCCTTTCGCTTTATGGATCACATGCTGGTCCCGCGCAAGCCGGTACGTGGATTTTATTACTATTTGAATGCCCTTTACTAACAATTCAAAGGCCCCAACTATGGTTGGAGTGTTGCAGGCACTGATGCTGATATCTTTGAGGGTCATCTGGCCAGTGGCGGGGGTTCTGGAGAGCTGTCTATGCCCTACCTCATCACTCCTTATGACGCTTTGACCAGACGTGCGGTCCAAGACAAGTCTATGATCTTTTGGATCATGAATAACAGTAAGTTGCATATAGTAGTGCAATATTCTTTTTTATAGACAGCATGCTGATCCTACTTAGCGTATTCTGCCTCTTCTAGTGGTCAGACATTTGGTATTGGTGGAGGTACCGGCGTGTCCCCCTCCTATGCAAACTACGCTTCGCAGTCCGAAGTATGCCTTGTATTTATCAACTCATGGTCTGGGGAAGGTGCAGACCGCAGCGAGTTGTCAAATGATGATCAAGACAACCTTGTTTTGCAGGTCGCTGAAAGCTGCAACAACACGGTTGTGGTCGTGAACGTCTCCGGCCCTCGAGTGCTTGATGCTTGGATTGAGAACGAGAACGTCACAGCCGTCATCTACTCTGGCCTTTTGGGACAAGAGTCCGGCAACGCTATCGCTGACGTTCTTTACGGCGACGTCAACCCTAGCGGAAGGTCGATCCACACGATTGCGAAAAATGCCTCGGATTACCCTGCCTCTGTGTGTGAGGAGACCGAGTGCTCATTCGACGAAGGTGTCTACGTCGACTACCGATGGTTTGACGCCCATGACATTGAGCCTCGATATCCTTTTGGTCACGGCTTGTCTTATACGGAATTTACTTATGGTGATGTCTCGGTCAGCATCAAAGAGAAGACGGCCCTCTCTCAAACATATCCTTCTGGAAATCTTACTCCCGGAGGAAAGTCTGATCTATTCGACGAGTTGATTACAGTTTCGACGACCATCAAGAACTCTGGCTCCGTCGATGGTACTGAGGTTGCTCAGCTGTATTTGACATTCCCGGATGCAGCAGAGCAGCCAGCTCGTATCCTGCGTGGCTTTGAAAAGATTGCTATTACGACTGGAAAGAGCGAGCAGGTTACCTTTAGTCTCCGAAGAAGGGATTTGAGTTACTGGGATGTATCAGCACAGAACTGGGCCATTGCTAGTGGCGAGTACAAAGTGTTGGTCGGTTCAAGCTCGCGAGACTTCCGTGCAAACGCCACATTTACAGTCTAGACTGTAGATATTTTACTCGAGAAACACCTTTATTATTAGCTTTAGACTTATTGAATGAGGAATTTACCATGAATAAGTTGAGATTGAAAGGTTGCCGCATTTCTGATGCTAGACTGAACTAAACATAACATCCATGGTAGTCCGTGTCCCCGCTTAATATAGCGGGTATTCATCCCTGTTGCAGAGGCCTTTTTTTTTTTTTTTTTTTGCGCATTTGCCTTCTATCACGATGGCCACTGCCAAGGGGTGTTGGACATTGCTTGTTCCAGACGCCGCAGTAGACTTGACTCTAAGCATCCTCACGCCGCTTGGCCAAGATGATAATTTCCTCACGCAATAAAGTGATGATTTTTGGTAACTGTTTGCCATTATTTCCCTGGCATATTATTCTGCAAACTCAAACTTACTTCGTACACCTCGTGCAGCCGATAACGCAAGCCCGAGTTTCAACTAGCCATCGTTGGCGTCTTATCTGTACTAACACATAACGCTCTGCATAACGCATGCATCTTTTAAAGCCGTTCTTATCCGTGGTCAAAGGATCCAGTTTTGCGAAGTACTAGCCTCGAAAGTCCGAGAACCGGACTAATCAGCTAATAAGCTTTTTTAACACATCAATATGACTGGCCGATAATGGGGAAAGCACAACCAGCACACAACGAAACAGACATTCCACTGTTCCACTCAGTCACATTTCTCTATGATCACGGCGCCTTCCCCATTCCCTCCTCAGGAACTACTAAGACCTTTATTTTTGCGAAGAGCATCGAGATGACTGCCTTGGAACCATCTCCTGCACGCGTTTTCCAAGGCCATGCCTATGTTCACGGAAAAGCTGCTGGGCGACTGATCGCCAGCAACCTAGAGTTGAGCGTCTGGGGTGGTGTATCGCCAAGTACTGGAGAGATCATTGACCGACATCATCCCTTAAGCGGCCAATATCTGGAGGGAGCAATTCTTGCCATCCCGGGCGGGCGTGGCTCCTGTTCGGGCAGCGGGGTAATGCTAGAATTACTTCTCAACGATAAGGGGCCTAGTGCGCTTGTGTTCGAAAGAAGAGAAGATATTCTTACTCTAGGAGTAATGATTGCTCAAGAGATTTTCAACAAGGCCATTCCTGTGGTGACATTAACCCCTGGAGATTTCCAGGAGATTCTGAGGCTGAATGGTAGCCAAATCTACGTTTCTGGCGGGAACGTCTCGGACAGTGACTCTGGTTCGGCTGTCGGAGTAGATGATGAGCCTTCTCTCGCCACTAACGCTATTAGGCTCTCTGACGTTGATCAGTCATTCATGAATGGGGTCTCCGGAGAGGCTTCGCGGATCGCCATCAGAATCGTAATAAGAATGGCAGAGCTCTTGGGGGCGCAGGAGCTCATGGACATTAGCCAAGTGCATGTTGACGGGTGCATATACACGGGACCAGGATCTCTTGCATTTGCGCAGAGACTCCGAGACATGGGTGGCAAAGTGAAAGTTCCGACCTCTCTAAACTCTATATCCGTGGATCAACAACGTTGGGCTGCCCAAGGAGTGGATTCTGCATTTGCCGGAGCAGCCAGAGATTTGGCCACGGCCTACACCGACATGGGCGCACAGCCAACGTTTACCTGCGCGCCTTACTACCTCGACACCGCCCCGAAGCTCGGCGACCAGGTAGCTTGGGCCGAGTCCAATGCAGTCGTTTACGCGAACAGCGTTCTTGGGGCGAGGACGATGAAGTATCCAGACTTTTTGGACATCTGCATCGCACTAACAGGCCGTGCACCAAAGGGTGGGCCTCACATAGCAGACAATCGGGTCGCTTCAGTCATTGTGAGCGTTGAAGACATTACAGACTTCAAGTGCATTGATGATGCTTTTTATCCGCTCCTGGGCTACGAGGTTGGCGCGCTGGTAGGTGGTCAGATCCCGGTGGTAGTTGGGATGGAATCGTTGCAGCCTTCGAAAGATGACCTGAAAACATTCGGTGCAGCCTTCGCCACAGTTTCTAGTGCACCCATGTTTCATATTCTAGGCATCACCCCTGAAGCAACAGATCTTGACGCCATCGTTAGCAAAGGATCTGATCCGCCAAAGATCAGGTTGAGCCTGGCCGAGCTGAACGTCTGCTGGGACAGGCTCAACGGCAGACCAAGCCGCCAAACTGTCGATTTGGTGTCACTTGGCAATCCTCACTTCTCAGTAACCGAAATCCGAAAACTTGCATCACTGTGCAGAGACCGCACGAAGGACGAAAATGTCGATGTAATGGTGACCTGTGGGCGCGCGACACATGCCTTGGCCACCCAGGCCGGATTAATTGGAGAGCTGGAAAAGTTCGGCGTTCAATTCATCACGGATACTTGCTGGTGCATGATCACGGAGCCGACGATTCCCAGGTCGAAAAAGGCCATCATGACAAATTCCGCCAAATACGCGCATTACGGGCCCGGTCTGACAGGACGAGACTTTTATTTTGGTAGCCTTTCGGGATGCGTGGAAGCCGCTTGTTGCAATGAAAGTAGTGTAGATAGACCACACTGGCTACTTTCAGTTGAGGCACAAGATAGGCTGGGTTGATGTAGAAAAATAGAATAGCAGATGAGCCTTCACGATGTCCATATAGATAGACCACGATTTTGCGAAAATACAACCCTAGGGAATTATTGTACACTTCCATTGTCACTGACACAAAAGGAACCACACTCCTCACTGCACTTCATGAAAGCAAACCTAGCATTTAGCTCCATATCAAAACGGCCTTTAATGTCTTGCCCTCTTTTGTCTCCTTAATCGCCCGCTCGTAATCTTTGATGTCGTAAAAGGTCACGAGGTTTTCGATGGGATAGTTTCCCTTGGCATGCTCTTCCATCAAGTACGGAATCAACTGTAATTTCTTTTAGCTTGATATCATTTGAAAACTTGATGCAGGCTAGTTACCTTTGTAGGAACTGCGTCTCCTTCGCAACAACCGAGATATTGTCGCCCATTGACCAGTTGGCTGAAAACATCAATGCTTGCTCGTTTTCCAGGCTACGAATTGTTCCGGATTAGTCGGAGTCGAATTGAGAAGGCCGGGCAGATAGAACTTACCGCTGGGGCTCCCACAGTCGCAGCCTTACCTAGCGTTCCCAAGCAGTCAATCATGGTTTCAATAACGGCTGGGATACCGGAGCAATCGACGGCATAATGGACGCCGTTTGGTGGTGATATTTGCTGAATCTTGGAGACAAGGTCTGGATCGCTTCCCAGTATCGTTCTTGTTGCTCCAAGCTTCTCAGCTAGATCAAGGCGAGACTGCTGCAGATCAATAGCGATGATTTCTTTAGCGCCACGTAGCTTGGCAGCCATGACGGCGCTCATGCCGACAGATCCGACGCCGAAGATGGCCACGCTCTTTCCGGGCTGCACATCGAGTGTATTTAAAATTGCCCCGGCGCCAGTTTGGAGTCCGCATCCTAGCGGCGAGAATAAAGCGAGGTCTGTGTCGCTGCGCACCTTCACCAGACTTGATCGGTGTACAACAGTGTGTCGGGCAAAGGAGCTCTGTCCGAAGAAGCTACTGTGTACCTGTGTCTTCTTTCCATTGTTATCCATGGCCATTGTCGAAGTACCATCGATTCTCTTGCCGCCAAAGTTCAGAGGAACGAAGGAGTGGCAGTAGGCAGGATGGCCTGACTCGCATGAATCACAGCTCGCGCAATGGGCAAATGATAGCAGTACTTTATCACCAGGCGCTAGGTCCGCGATGCGCGAACCTACTTCTCTCACAATTCCAGCTCCTGCCGCGTGAAATTAATACATGACCGATAATTTAATTCTCTCAATAAAACCTACCTTCATGGCCAAGAACTGCAGGGGCTGACGCAGGTAGTGTTCCGTTGGCACAGGATAAATCCGTGTGGCAAATACCCGTGGCATGAATCTCAATCAGGGCCTCATCTTCTCGGATGGTGTCAACTGTGATCTTCCCTAAAGAAAATGGGCCATTGATCTCGTTCAGAACTAGGGCGGTAGTAGTCGTCATGATTGGAAATGCGAGGTAGGTGATGATATAAAATGGAAACCCTTGAGTAACAAAAGCAACGAGTATTGAGGATCCATCTAGGTATTTAAGGAAGCCATTGTGATAAATCTCAGAAACATAATTACACCATTTCACGATTATGCCGATAAACGCTAATTGAAGCCTTTGGGATGGTGTATTGGATCCAGCTTTGCCGTTCAACGATCCCGTCTCCGAAGCTAGTCTGTATCGACCAGTAATACTTGAGATACTCCTCGGAGCGTGTTTTTGAGCTGCGTACCCTTCGCTTAGCGATGACCTCATGAAACAATACCCGATGTGCCAGCTAAACTAACAAAACCTTATTGGCAAACCAGCATGAGCATACTTCGATTCCGGTGCGGATTCCTTGTTCGGAATCCCGTAATGCGGGCGCTGTTCAATCTCCAATGCCACCCACCACTGCGTCTGAGGGTGATAATATGGCTAGAATATAGCTGCATCTTGGTAATTTTCCTGACCTCACAGCAGCATGAACTCCAAAATGAGTTCGAGCTAGAGCGTCTTGGGCGTTGGGATAGTGGGGTGGTGGGTGTCACTTACCACGTTACACCAAGGCCACCGTTTATTGCTCCATTCAAGCGGGAGGAGCTCGCGTGGAAAATCCATTCCGCCATCAACTACGCGGAATGCCTGGAGACCAGTGACTACTTCTTGGATTGGGAGCCACACTGACCTCCCTGGGCAAAATTTTGAGGCGTGGCAGTAGCCACACCCATGGCTTGATGCGGCCGAACCGCAGAGACCTGGTTCGCAATAATGACATTTACACTATTTTTTTTCTCTCTAAACAAACCATCTAGGTGGTATGAGAAGTCACCAATTGCGTCATGCCATAGACTGAAAATACTACTCTCCAGCCTCGGATCGTTGCGATCGGATGTGTGTTGCAGCTGCAAGATGAGACCTTACTCGCGATAAGAAGCATGGCCCCACTCTAACCGAAGCACTCACCTCGGCGGCTTACCAGTCTCGGTTGTCAGGAAATGAGACTGGGCACGGTAAATGCCATGCACACCTGCTTCCTTCCAATGAATACAATGCCGCTCCGAGGCGCCGAACGTCGCGTCTGTGCGCTACTGACGCTAAAATGCGGGGTGCGACATCACAAGGAGAAGATCTTCCTTAAAGGAACAGGCGTTGGGGTACATGCTTGGCTCATTCAAGTTTAGCCACTTGCAGGTGCTGGGCACGAACCAAGCTCTCCACGAGATCAACAACTTCAGGGTGCCGTTTCTTGCAGCCGGACCCCGGATTCTCCGCCTCATTTTGAGAATGCGGGGTATGGGGAGGTTCTAGCCATAGCGCGTGTGATATGGCGGTCACCCTAGTTGAAAACACCAATCACGACTTCAGTGATAGTGCGAGTTATGATGTTTCAATATCCACGTGAGCTAGACTTAGACGCCTATATCTAGTGTTGGATAAAATGCTGCTGCTACGGGGATATAAAAAGTGGCTTGTCTAAACAAGCTCAGCAGACAGAAATTGTGACATTTTCTCAAGCATTCAATCCCATTTCCTTTCCTTTTATCTCCCATATTGTAAGTCTTATCGTACAACTGCCCAGAAATCCATGGCCGCAATGATGGAGTGTTAATGTTGTTCATAGATAAGATGCCGGCTCTGGCTACCGACCGCAATGGCAGCGATACGGTCCATGGTGACTGTGTACCCCTCGTCATAGATGGCAATGAGGTATACAGCGAAGACACATTTGAAGTCATCAGTCCCATTTCTGGCACTGCCACTCATAAGGGCTCCAATGCTACTGTGGCCCACGCTCAAGATGCTGTCGCTGCCGGAGCTAAGGCATTTGAGTCGTGGTGCGAAACTACTCCTGCTCAGCGTCGGTCAATCCTCCTCAAAGCTGCCGATATTCTCGAGAAACGATCGACCGAACTCAAACAATACATGATCAAGGAGACAGGTAGTGATGATGGATGGGCAGCCTTCAATATCTTCTTGTCTACGCAATCTCTGCTTGACTGTGCAAGCAGGATCACAGCAATTGAAGGCAAAATCCCGAATACCCAAGACCCATCTGTGGGTGCTCTGATCGTAAAGGAGCCGTACGGTGTTATTCTGGCTATGGCTCCATGGTGAGTCTAATCACGAAATACTGCACCGAATTGAAAATAACAGTATCTAGGAATGCACCGTATGCCCTAGGGTTCAGAGCAGTCATTTGGGCCATTGCTGCAGGCAATACCGTGGTTTTCAAGGGGTCTGAGCTGAGCCCCCGAACACTCTGGGCCGTGTCTTCGGTGCTCCAAGAAGCGGGGCTACCCAATGGCGTTCTAAACTACATCACATGCAGCCCAGCCAATGCGCCTGACGTTGTGAGGTCGATTATTGAGAACCCGCTTATTAAGAAGATCAACTTCACTGGAAGCTCCGGTGTCGGGCGCATTGTCGCCCAGATGGCCGGGGCAAACTTGAAGCCGGTTCTTTTAGAATTGGGCGGAAAGGCGCCCGCCATTGTGTGCGAAGACGCTGACCTCGACGTCGCAGCAAAGGAATGCGTGCTGGGCGCTTTCATGTACTCAGGGCAGATCTGCATGAGCACTGAGCGCATTATTGCGCACAAGTCAATCCGGAAAGATTTGGAGGAGAAGCTGAAGGAGTGGTCAGAGAGAATTTTCTCATCGCAATCTGATGCCCCAATGCTCATAATGGAACGCGCTGTTGTAAAGAACAAGGACCTCATTCGGGATGCCTTGGCCAAGGGCGCATCGCTGGTGTGCGGCAGCGTCGACGCCGCCGAGACCACCAAGACGAGGCTGCGTCCCATCATCGTCAGCGGCGTTAAGCCCGACATGGACATCTACATGACGGAATCCTTTGGCCCTACAGTGTCCATCATTGAGGTCGAAACAGACGAGGAAGCGCTGCGCATTGCAAACGACACTGAATATGGTCTTAGCTCAGCCATCTTTTCGCGGGACTTGCGCAAAGCTTTGCGGCTTGCAAAGAAAATTGAGACGGGAGCTGTGCATATAAACCGAATGAGTGTTCAAGATGAGGCTGTTTTGCCTCACGGAGGTGCCAAGTCGAGTGGTTTTGGTCGATTCAATACGGGCATGAACGAGTGGGTGCGAACTAAGAATATCACGTATGACATTTAGAAACACTAGCATTGTAAGGTAAAATGGAAACATTAATAATCATGAACCAAACATAAACCCTAATGTTCTAACTGCGATAAAACTCGGGGAAATGACGCGTCGGGGGACCAACCCGAAATAACACATGGCTTCTCAGCGACTGTATCGTGGCTCTGAAGGGGGTTATCCCCTATGTGACATATATCGGGCCCTATAGACTTCTAGTTTTGCCACAAAAAAAAAAGGGATTCAGATACGCCGTCAAAAATAAGCCTCCTGAGCGTTGGTAAATCAAGGCCATTACAAATGACTGTGTGCTAACCCTAACCCTAACCCTAGATAAGAGAAAGCTGTCGGTGGTTCCAGTCCGAGTACCCTCATGGCTTTATGTACTCTTAGTATCTCCGATAGCCTCACACAACGCAGCGAAAGCAACCTACCAGAAAAGCCTTGAATATGATCAAAAATATAGATTTGGGGTAAGGTTTCCAAAAATTTGGATATACCACTGGCCTTCTTGCTTCACACATTTACGTCACACAGTAATCCGGATTGTATAATCTCTATCCCGAGACCACGCAAAGAAGATGGAAATCCAGCATCATTTAGGTTCATTTATTTCCTATGCACATCAAAAGTGTTTCAAAACTTTTACATGCGATCCCCAAACACTTCGTGTCCAATTCCATCAACTAACGATGCAGGTTGCAAGCCACAAGCATGCTGGTGTTCTTCCAAGAAATCTGCGACATGCCAATGGCCATTCTTCTTCGCGAGTTCAACAGCTTTGCAAAATCCCGTGGCTACGTCTGGTTGAGCACCTTCATTCAGAAGTAGCCGCACGATATCCGACCTCCCATGCTCGGCAGCTGCTTCAACTGCTGTTCTGCCCTCTTCGGGAGCAGACTCCGCGTTAACATCAGCCCCCTTTTCGAGTAGAATTCTCACAAGCTGGAGGTTGCCCGTAGTTGAAGCTCCCTTCAAGGCAGTGACACCGCCAATCTTTGCACATGGCGCGTTCACATCCGCCCCAACTCTCAAAAGCAAATCCACCACTTTCAAGTCGTGTTCAGGACTAGAACAAGCCGCTTGCAAAGCCGTGCGACCGTGTTCAACAGCTGGAACGGCATTTACATCCGCACCAGCTTGGAGCAAAAATTCGACGGCCAAGAGTCGATCGTGGATGGCGCGGGAATGCCACTGGCTTACACCAAAAATGTTTTCTGTCACTGAAGCTTGAAGTGGAGTGAGACCGCGAAAAGAGCCAGCAGGCGCATTAACATTGGCACCACCTTGAATGAGGAGCCGCATTGCTTATTTCTAGTCAAAAAACAAGTAGGAGGCTCAACGGGGTTTTCCAGGAGCAACAAAGCATATACAATAGAGTTCAGGCAATAAGAAAACTCTGGTCTTAAGATTTGCCCTAACTAGAAGAATAATCAACTTAATCTTTTGTACAATACAACTTTAATACTCATAAGATCAGAGATAGAGTTTGCCTTAATATTTAAAATACTTTTCCTTGCTAAGCCCGTTAGTGCATTCCAACATACAACTTCATTACCTCAATCACCTTAATTAAGCAAATTAACCAGCAATCAAAATAGCTAAAGAATTCAAATACTATATCCTCCACGACCAATCGCACTACTCAGCTAAGAGGTATACCACCAGAAAGATCCAAATACATTACAACAAAGACCAAATCAGCAAATATTGGTCTTATCTCGACGACCAAGGCCTCCTCTACCTCTCCACACACCATATCGAAGCTGATCAAATGAAGAATTAGCAAAAGATAAGGCTCATCGACTTTGAGCTCCGGATTCTCAAAGAGATGAAGAATCTTAATAAGGTTGATCAGGATTTCATCAACAAAGAGTACGAAAAGTTCAAAGATATAATAGACAAATCAGCTGCAAATCGATTCATTGGAACGACCGCCGAAGAAGATGCGTTTATCGAAGGGATTGGCCATAGCCGTTATCACAGCTGGATGGATAGGATCATGAGGGAAGTCGATTGGGTCAGAAGAAGAGCCAAGAAGCTGAAGCTGAGGCTGTAGATGAGGGTTGCTACTGATACCAATTAGCAGATAGTTTACCAGTCCAAAGGTCAAGGGAAAAGTCGGGTCAAACTGCTAGCTTCTCAATCAAAAGTGCTTTTCTGTTACAATCAGTAATCACAATCAAGGGAGCCGCATTGCTTCTATATTGAAGACATTAGAAGCGATTTGTAGGGCTGTCATTGGTCCGGATATGAAATTCTCGAATACAACCTTTTCGAGTCGGTCATCAACTTTGGCACCAGCATCAAGCACTGCTCTCAAGCACTCGATATTGGAAACAACAGCTAGCAGGTGCAGCAACTTGCCGCTCTGGCCCTGTGTGCGGTTGACAGGGGCTCCGAAGGCAAGCAGTCTTTGAAAGTGGGCCACACGTTCACTCAATAGAGAAGAGCGCAATCTCCATTCTCTGTGTTTGTCCCCAGAAACGAGTGCGCATGCTGCAGCTTCCAAGACGGTTAGTCCATCCTCTTCAGCAGGAGCTGCTTTGATATCAGCGCCGGCTTCAAGCAGGAAGTTGACTATGTCAATCCTGCCGTTATCAGCTGCAGCCTGCAGCGCAGTGCGTCCCCCGACCTTAGCTGCGGGAAGGTTTATATCAGCCCCTCGGTCAATAAAAAACATGGCTAATTGAAGAGAGAAATATGGTTCCCCCAAATTCTGAATAGCGCTTCTCTGTGCCTGTCCATACTCATTGATTGGGCAGCCTGCATCAAGCAATATGTCGATCTCATAGAGATGTAGAGGTTCGGAAAACCTCAGAAACGATTCAAGAACAAAGGCACCAATTTTAGACATGCTATGCCCCGATTGTGCCAGTGCGAGTATTCCTTCCTGGAAATCCAGGTTTAAGCTGATTTCCCAAGATTCAAGCCTTGCTCCACCTTTGACTAAAAGATAGACCATGTCGGGGTTGATGGCAATTATTGCAAGCTCTAATGGATGACTTGTATTTAAAGCCTCAGTGTCATTGCTGTCATCTGCCCTGGAGCTGGAATTGCTGCTGCTGTGCAGACCAGTGTTATTCAAATATTGTTCATTTTGCCGATAGTTTTCTGCGTTGGCATCGACGCCTCGAAGAAGGAAGGTTCTGACAGCTACCACGTTGCCCCACTTCACCGCATGCCAAAGGGCTCTCTCGAGTGCCATTACTTGACTTATATTCTGCTCCACGAGCAACTCTGCCAGTGTGCGATTGCCTTTCTGTGCTGCTGCAACTAATAGAAGGGTCATTGATTCTTCGTCGTGTGCCAGAAATGATTGTATCAGTTGGTAGATCTCGGGTGATTTTCTCTTTGCATAGTCCAGGACGTTCTCATGATAGATTTTGTCCCTAAAATTCTTTTCGCGACTAGACCGGTAATACGGTCTCAGCTTTAGTCCTGCTTCCAGCAACGCCATAACTAAATCTAGTCGAATGTTCTTTATTGCTGTTCTCAAGGCGGTCTGACCGTGGTCGGGTAGATAATTGTCCAGTTGCCCACCAGTCTCTTTGGCTGCATGTAGTATTAATCTTGCCATATCCAACATGCCAGATCTTATTGCCGATTCCAGAAGTCTCTCATAGTTACTCGGCTCCGTGCATGGGTTTGATCCGATCAAAAGATTCGCTGCGTTTAAATGACTCGAATCCACAGCTTGAAGTAATAATTCCTGGCCCAGATCGCCTTGAAAGAGTCTTTTATCCGCAGCAAGCAGCAAATCAAGGCATTCTTGAGGGTAATCCCGGAAAAGGTCCCAGTCGCCATTTCGTTTGTAATAGGGAGAGAAGCCTTCTTGTAGAATTTTAGCTATTAATGCACTCGCATTCTTCGATCCATTCTTTAAGAATGCTACGAGTTCGCCGATAAAATGGTGCTGAATAGCGCTTGAAAGAAAAGAGTGGATCTCAAAACCGCTGATTAGGTTGTTGGATGCCAAGTACGCAACAATCGAGAATATCGAATTCTGGAATTTTCGGTCGGCCTTGTTAATGTTTAAATCGGTTGTGTTTCTGTGAAGAATCACTTCAACTTGGTCTGCAGCTTGTTCTAGAACCTCAAGTTTTGGGTCAATACCGATTAGATGGGAAGCAAGCAGGCGAGCATCTTCTTTTCGAAATTGAAAATTATTCCTTCGGAATTGAAACATTTGTAGTTCTTCCTTGCCAGATGTGCGTTCAGAATGATGGAGACTTGAAAGACTTGAAGATAGTTCTAGCTCATTATTTTAGAACAATTTATACGCAACGAAAGGGAGTATCCAAATCACCTTCAAAATCCCAAAAGAGTTTATATTCTGGCTTGTGCACGCCATCGTTGTCAAAAGGCTGCCACGAGGTGGTAAAATTGAAGTCTTCTGAAAACGGTAGGCGAGTATTTCGACAACAGGTAAGTTGCTGACGTTGTACTTGCACCCTATTCTTTAAGTTCGACGCAGTAGTGCTGTTTTCTTGTAAAACCAATAATGGAGATACAGGCCGTGAAGTACTTTCGAGACCGAGGATCGGGAGTGATGTCATGTTGGTGATCTCGAAACATACCGGACTTGATAGAACAGGAGTTGTATAGTCAGGTTCCTGAACGAGCATTTCAATGTCGGTATCCGCAAAGAACATCCCATACGACGATTCGACAAAATCATCTGTGCTATCTCTTGTTTGTTGTTCCCTAGACTCCGTGGAGCAAGATCTTCCACGGAGCGGCAACCTTGTTTCCTTTCCGATTGAGAATCGGATCTCGATACGATGCTTATCAACCGTATCGATTCCGATCACTATCACCAGGTGAGTACATGACGGTGTTGTGGATTAAATCGTAGACAAACCAATTTTCGATATATCGCATTTTCTATTTTTATCTCCATATCGTCGAATCTCCCTCTCAACGCGCTTTGGGTCTTGTATACGACCGTGGAGATAGACCTCGAAAGCTTTCCCTTGAGCTTCCAGTTTGGCCACTTCACGACCTACGGCTACCCATTCTTCTGCCCGCAGTTTTTTTCTCCCAGGAAACCGATGCTTGAGTTGTCTAACTCTGATTTTTGGTCAACTCATGAAACCGAAATCCCTCTTGTAGACTTACGTAATGGATACGCCATATTTCTGGTTTAAAATTTCGACGGTTTCTTTTGCGGGTCGGTTCTCATGCAAATAGAGTTTGGCGGCATCTTCATGGTATAAGGCCCAGTTCAAAGGCATGATAGGCGCAGGAGTAGAATATGGGGACGCAGAATATGCTAGATTGTGCACTGTGGCAGTGGAGGCAGGGCAAGTAGCGGGATAATCCAGTTTTTAAAGACGCCTATTGCCATTAGTGGAATAGATGGCGAGGAAAGGCTTTTATACCACCAGTATATTCACTTCGGCTGAGCCATCAGGTCATCTCGCACATGGTTCGCATCATAATGTGGCACAGAATTGGGTGCCTTATTTTCATCAGCATTGCGAAAGAAGTCTTTTGCCACCCAATCAAAATATGCCACACAAGACAGTTGACACACCAGCGAATCAGATGCAATTTCTGGCACATCATCCTGATGTACTTTTGGTAAACAAGGCAATTTTCTGTGCGCTTCCAACACGCTCAGCAATGTACTTCTGAAAGCCAGCCATGCTCGTCCTTTTGGAGTGACACCTTGCGTGTGGGGGTAATAGGCGTGGTTCGATCTAATAGACAATAGCGACTGCTCAGAGAACGACCAGGCTGTTTCTTTTGCACATCGCGCCCATGAGCGAGACTGCCAAGTATTTGGGGAAATTGACAGGCTCGCAAAGGAGTTGCATGGCCTTACAAGCCTCCCAGGCGCTAGTGATCTACGTTGAGGCGAGTTTGGTGCTATACAACATCTTAGGGAAAGAGACGTACTGAAATACCAAGAACGAAATGTAGAAGACCAGTTGAGTCTTAAATATCAAGAGGCATGAGAAGTGTGTCTCCCCGTGTATTTAGTTCCTCTTTTGTATCGCAATCGTAAAGAAGTTGCGAAAATATATTCGCAGATGCACGGATACATCGTACAATTTACGGTCACGAAGGTGTCCTAATTGGGCTTTTAAAGTGCACACATTGGCCCGCCGTGTGGCGTTTGTACATCTGATCCATTCATTCCGGTTTCCATTCGTAATGTCTATGTATTATCTTGAATCAATGGTCTTCAAATATTGTGTTGAAGGTATCATTTCTTGTTTGTGTGCTATTACGTACGCTCTCACGGGTAGATGATCCCTTAGTAGTCAACTGCAGCGCATGGACATAGCCAGCTACAGGGGCATTGACTTGGTATCAAATCTTTTCTTCCACATCGTCCCTCCCCAAAATTGTTGTTGCGTAGCAATGGGAATGCTAGACGACCTAGTTGAGAGTGGTTCATCACTTGCCCTATCACAGTGGCATTCGTACAATGCTCCGTGCTCGATGCCTGCCGAGACTCCGTGTTCCGAAATGAAGCAGGGGCTGCAATCGACCGGGATTGGAGTGCCGGGATTGTCAGCCCCAAGCCTCCAGACCATTCTCAACGGCGAAAACCCATCAATGGGCAATTTCAACGTCAGCCCTAAGGTGCCAATAGAGCCACGTCCCATCAGCGGGCTTCAGCCACACAGCCCAAACTACGCACGCTTGCTCCAGCTGGAACCGTGGTGGACCCGGAGTGCTGAAGCCGGGTGGGGCCGCCCCCAAGTTCCCCGCGTCCAATAGCACCACGCTTCGATGTCAGAGCCCCTGGACATCTCTGACGAGGACAATGCAAGCCAATTCTTGACACCATCTGTCGATCCATTCATTTTTTGCCCATATTTTGTCGCTCCTTAGCACTACTGTGCACCCATTACATCGCGAATCCCTTCATTCTCCATTGTCATTGCTGCTGCCCCTCCTGCTCCCTGCGCGACGGTCCATCCACTACGCCGCAACCGAATCTGGCGTGCCCAATTCAGCTTGGCAGCTCGCGATAGCTGCGTTGCCCACCATGTCTCACGACGACGAGTACCAGGCCCGCCAGAGCCACTCCTCCAACACGCGCGTGTCAGTCGAACTCGAGCCCGAGACCGAGCCAGCCCGCCATGTGCGCTACAACCTCACAGTCGACACTGAGAACCTGGCGCCGCCGCCCGTAGCCTCGCCCAAGCGATTCGCGCGCTCCGACACAGACATCCAGCGCGACATCAACTTCTCGCCCGTGCTGCGGCGCCGCATGACACGCACCCAGACCTTCAAGCCTGTCGACGACTACGACGACCTCGATGCCTTCGATGCCACCTTCAGCGCGCGCCCAGGCTGGCAGCCCGGCTCCGAGCCTGGTTTCGACCCTGCCCTGCCCGACGGCGGCCACGCCTCCATGCCCGCCCTCAGCGCGCCCTGCGACATCTCCGTCATCGATTTTTCCCACACGAAAATGGTCAAGCAGCACTTTGAAAACGAGGGCTTCATCGAGTACCTCAACCAGCCCAAGCCTGAGTGGGCTAGGTGCCGCTGGATCAACGTCAATGGCTTGAGTTGGGACGTGATCCAAGCCGTCGGACAGCACAAGAACCTCCACAAGCTGGCGCTGGAAGACGTCATGAATCTCCGAAACAGGACAAAGGCCGATTGGTAAGTTTTGCCTCCGATGAACCATGTCCCAACATGATCTAAATAAACTCAAACTCTATCAGGTACCCCAACCATGCCTTCATCATCATGACACTGCAGAAGCTGGTCCATCTAGTTGAAGATGATGATGACTCGACGGATACGAGCAGCACAATTTCTCATAGTCCTCCCGGTCCTCTCAAGAGCTCTATCCGTGATTTTTGGAACAGCCGCAGGGCCGCTGCAGACCCAGAAAAAAATGCCTTTGGCAACATGCCTTCGTTCCCCGCCGGCGAGACATTGCAGGAAACGGGAATGATTCGCACCCTGCAGCGTTATCACTCGTCTTCCAATGAAGCTCGCACCGAATTCATGGAATCCCATTCCTCGTTGACGCCCTACAAGATGGCAATCTCGGCTGAGCAAGTCTCCGTCTTCCTCACCAGTGACAACACTGTCATTTCCTTTTTTGAGGTCTCAGCTGGCGATGTGGAGCGGCCCATTGTGACCCGACTTGATACCCCGGGAACTATCCTGCGAGAATCCAACGACGCCTCGCTTCTCGTCCAGGCCATTATTGATGCCATTATCGATCTTGCAATGCCCTTGACAGCCGTCTACTCGGATATTATCAGCGATATTGAGCTCGATGTTTTGACTGCACCGTCCATCAAGCAGAGCAAACAGCTATACATTTGCATCAGCGAGCTCAACAAGATGCTGAGCTTCCTCAACCCTATTGACAATCTTGTCAACGTCCTCCGGGATCATAGGACGCAATACTCCCACGAGACGGCAATGAAGGAGCTCGAAAATCCTGCTTCGGGTGTCATTGTCACGCCCATGACCCACACATACTTGGGCGATGTCCTGGATCACTGCATCATGATTACCGAGGCCATGCAACAACTGAAACAATCCTCAGACAACCTTATCAGCCTCATTTTCAACACAATTTCGGCTAATCAAAACGAGTCTATGAAGCAATTGACGACTGTTACGATTATTTTCTTGCCACTTACCTTTATTACTGGATTCTTCGGGCAAAACTTTCAGGAGGCAGGGTTCCCGGAGATTCACCACGGCATTTGGTACTTGTGAGTGATGCGACTGAATGTGATTCCTTTGTGAGTGGTATCCATGCTAACAAAATTTTATAGTTGGGCGTGCGCCGTACCGACTGTTGTTGCAACCATTCTCATTCTGATGCGCGAGATGATTCACAGCTGGCTGGTCCGATTTGTTCAGAGGAAACACATTGGCTCTATTAGAAAGAAGAAGAAGCAGAGCAAGCGAGCCCCCAAGATGAAGCTCAAGGTTTGACGGAGCGGCGCTGGCACGTTGTAATATTGGGAATGGAGAAATATTTTAGTACACTTGGTACGAGTTTATACCCTCGGCGTTTGGTTAAAATAGAAGCCGCATTGTAAGACATCGGCCCAGATTCATATGCATTTTTGGAGCTACACTGCAATCGCACCACGGTCGAAAATGACCAAAATGTTCAATTTCTTTGCTTTAACTCTCTATGTCTATAAACTATGCTTTATTCCCCAAAGTGCTGTAATCTGGTTTCCATAAACGACGAGACTTACACCGAGCTGCCGGAAGACGTCGTGCTGTCCGAAGGAGGCGCCTTGAGCTTGATGCCGGGCACCGGCTTCAGGATGCCCCGCGAGTCGAGGCCGGACGGGGAGATGCTTCCGCCGCGGCGCTCGCGCCTCTTGAGCTGCTCCCAGTAGTAGCTCGACACGTTCTGCAGCCCGTGGGTGAGGAGCGGCTTCCACCGGTCCTCGGGGTCGAGCTTCTGGCCCGTCAGGAGTATGACGTCCATCTCGCCCATGCTCTTCCTGAAGATGTCCGCGGGCGACCCGGCCGCGAAGTAGAAGACGCGCCCGAGGAGCTGCAGCCAGTGCCGCATCGTCTCGGCTTGCGGGTGCCACACGGTGTAGCGCATCTCCAGTACCGGGTGCAGCGCCTCGCTGTCGGCGGCGGGCACGTGGATGGCCACGGCCGTCTCGCCGTCCGGGCTACTGAGGGACTCTGCGAGCTCGGAGAAGGTGGCTGCGGACCAGATCATGTTGATGCGCTCTTGCAGGCACGAGTCGTTGAGCTTGGGGATGTTGGCATCCAGCGAGACCTGGTCCGCAGCGCTCTGGGGCCTGGTCTGGCCGAGGAGCTCGTCGCACCGCGCTGGAAGCTCCTTCATGTACCCGTCGGGAAACCTGGTTGGCTTCTTGGCGATGCGCGATGCAGCAGTGATGGGCAGGAAGTGGTTGCTCTCGCGGTCGCGAACGTCCGGGCGTAGCGGCAGGAAGAGATCGCGCTCCAGCATCCAGCACATGGCCACCATGCGTTTCGCTGCCACGAGGTTCATCCCATTGGGCCGATGGGTGAAGTAGTAGCGCAACTGGCAGGTCGAGTTGGTGTGCATCTTGATGCCGGCGCGGAGCATCCCGACGAGTGTTTCAATCTCAAGCCAGTGGTTTTTTTGGGGCAGAGTATGTTCGTCCTCCTCGTCGCTGCTGGTTGGCCCGGAGGATGCGTAGCTGGAAGAGCCGTGTCCAGAGTGTTTCTTGTGTTTGGTGGTGCGCGCATCGTGAAGCGCCCTCAGCACAGCGTCGCCCTCTGGGATGGCTGTTTCGATGGATCGGGAGGGGCACCGCATCTTGAGCCCGATCCAGTCATAGTCATCTGGGCTAGATCTATTGGGGACAACATTTGGCGCAGGACTGAAGAACCAGTGACACATGCTTGGGGAAAGTCCCGGTCGAGGGCTTGAGCTCATGAGGCGCTGGAAGTTATCATCGTCGAGGGGGGCTACGTCCCCACGGTACGCTACTCCTCCAACGGCGTGTAGTTTCATGACACCGTACTTCAGGATGAGTTCAGCGCAGTATTTGGCGCAGGCCTCGTACGGATTGCTCGCGTCGGCTGGACAGGCCCATCGCTTGTCCGGCGACTTGGGCGTGTTGTTGCGTTCCCTGGCCACGAGGAACTCGACCTCAATGGACCACTCGCAATACTTGCCGATTCTCTCGGCGGCCATGATTCTTGATATGCTAGCTTCTAACTTCTTGTCTGGCGGGATATACCTCAGCTGGCTCGGTGGGTGATCCTCTCGCGGTGGTTTTGCTCCAAAGGTCCATCGGGGCTGATGCTTGGTGGTATTTATACATAATGGTGGCTCGATGCGGTTCCGATTCACGTTTCGATATGGATATGAATCCATGGCAAGAGGTGATGAATGGCAGATGTTGTTTTTCTGACGTGACTGACGCCACTGTCGTGATGGACGATAGGGGGCGTTCTTGTGTGAGGTAACACGAAGCCACCCGGGTGATTGCATCGGAACCATGGAATTCATCGAGAGGGGTAGGCTGTAGACAGTCAATGGTTTGGAATTACTTTTGCCGGGACGCATTGAATGCTGTGTTGATGCGGACGAAATCCTATCTTGGGGCTGTCCAGCAGTGTCGCCAAGGCGGAACCTAGGTAGTGCCATGATTGGAGATACTATGACGCAAACATAAATCCCATTTTCCATATCACGCTATTATTTATTTGCCCAAGTGAAAATGAGCAAATTATATGTTCTCCAGATCGCGATGAATTGGGTGATGTTTCAGTGAGCGGACACGGTGGAGCAGGGAATATTGTAACAGATGCAAAACTGGAACACGAAACAACCAGGACCTCAGAAACAGCTTCAAAATATCGCGCGATCTCATGTTTTAGTATCTCTTCTACATGCTGTATCTAAAGTGAGGGTTCTCCAAGTCGGTCGCATCCCTCTCTCCAAGCTCCTTGCCTAGGCGCTCCTGGTCTTCCTTGGACAGACCACTCTCGGCCGCCAGGCGATCTCGACGCCTGTTTTCATACATGTACCAGCCCCTCCACAAGATGATGACGATGACTTCTGCTCCGAAGCAGGCGCAGCATATAGCAGTGCCGATGATGTAGCGCGGGGCATCCTTGGTGCGGAAAACTTGGGCGCCGACCATGTTGCCAACGCAGTAGGCGATCAAGGTCAGCGATGAGACGACTGTTCGCTTGGTTCTGCCCGCAATGTTGGATGTTACTAGGATGGTGTTAGTTCTTTTTCATTTCTGGGTCGATGAAGATGTGCTTACTCAAACTCCATCCCAGGAATAACGCGAGTGAAAAGACCACAGTCATGTCAAACATGCCCCATTTGATCCACTTGTTCTTGGGGGTATTTGGCAGCAAAGACATGAAGAGCATGGCGATGCAGGGCAAAATGCACGACAGGACCATGATCCACAATCGCTGGTTTTGGAACCTCCTGACGAATAAAGCGACCAAGATGAGGACAACAGTGTACATGGCTTGTACGAGTCAGCATAATTCTGTTCTGCAGAGATGACATACGCACCGTTGCGAGGAAGCCCGTAAAGCATGGATCCCCATTCGTCAAAGCCAAAGGTTTCGTACATGAGGGTACTAAATGTGGTGATTCCGCTAAAAAAGATATCAGCACAGCTCTTTCGATTCGGGATTGAAAGGACTACCCATTGGGGATGCAGGCCAAAAAGGTGTTCAAGAAGCCAAAGTATACTTGAGGGTCCTTGAAGCATTCGATAACCTGAGCAGTCGACCACGCCTTGCCAACGGTGTCCTCGCCGATTTGGTTGTCCATGATTCGAGCGGTGCTTTATTAATTAGCAGACGGAACTCGCCACGATGCCAGAGGACAACCTACGCCATGCGCTTCTCTTCTGCGGTAAGCCATTTCACTTCGTGAGGCGTGCCCAGGATGAACCAGCAGAAGACGGCGCCGAGCAGTGTGAGCGAGCCGAGAAAGAGGGAGATGCAGCGCCAGGGTTCGATCCCGCCAACCTTGGTGACGTGCCGCGCAATGCCGTACAGGATCAGATTGCAGACTACGGAGAAGACGCCCTGCGACGACTGCCAGAAGAGAGATCGATTCGCGTGTTCTTCGGTGCGATACCATGCTCCAGTGATGAGCAGGAAGCCAGGCGTAATGTTGCACTCGAAAAAGCCTTGCAACGCACGGAGGGCCATCAGCTGCGACCAATTCTTACATGCGCTGATGCACAATAGACAAACGGCTGCGGACGCATGAGATCAAGTGGCAATCTGGCTAAGGGCAACTCGACTTACACCATCCGATCATGTACAATGTCAGAGTACGGCCCATCTTGAACTTTTGCAAGAGCCAGGTCGAAGGAAATTCGCCTATGAGATATGTGAGATAGAATCTGTTCATGTGATTAGCAGTAATGCGCAATTGCAGCGGCGTGGAGATTCCCGTACATGGTCGTCAGCCATTGGTATTGCTGGCCATGCAATCCAAGGTCAGTGGACATGCCGAACAGCTAAGAGCCCGTCAACAAAAGCCAAGGCATAGAATGATGCGGAGATGGGTTTGAACATACTGCTTGGATACTAATAGACGTCTTGTCGGTTTGTTGGATGCCGTAACAAAAGAACCTAGCGAATTAGCTGGGCGTTGCCTCGACATGAAGCGTAGCAGAACGAACATCATTGGGATCAGGTAGCGATCAACTTTTCGCAGCAGCTTTTTGTACTGGGCCTCGGTGAACTCTAAACATTCCTAAATCAGAATCCATTCTCGCACGGTAATTGGCAATGCGGGATGGTCTCACCGGCGTCAATCAGTTCACCAACTGCGGTGCTGCTGACGGGATGCAGTCCATCCTGGGCCGGCTCCTTGTCATCGATGGACGACTTTGTAGAATGCAAATGTTCCGCCGCGTTGACCTGCGCGTCTGACATTGTGAAATTTGGAAAATTGTGCTAGATTTTGGGGCCAATTGAAGCCTGCGACCTAGCTTAGGTGACAATTACTTTCTTCCCTTTAAAAAGACATCCGGAGGATGTTGTTCAGGATATAAAGATGCATGCCACTGAAAGATAACGGTGGGACCCCGCATCTGTGTTTGCCGAGATAGCAGCGTTTAGGCCAGGATTACAGGCGGCCGGTAGCAACCCATGACCCAAATCGTAGCGCCTGTAGATCGCTACCATCACTACAAATCTATGGGCTAGTGCGCTGTTCGCAAACTTTAACATCACAGCATTCTCTGGGGAATGGTGGAATAAGGAAGCAAGCCGTGGTCAAACGCGACTGAATGTTCAAGGAGAAAAGATATATGATACCCAAGCATGAAAATTAAAATGAGCAACCAAAGAAAGCATCAAAATAGCTAGGGTTGATATGCACTGTTGCATCGCGTTTAAAGCCCTTGTCTTTCCAGTGGTGATAGTATCGAGCAATGGCCGGGTGATTTTGGCCTATTGGGCTTTACCATCGCCTGGCAATATGGAACTATAAGCCAGCAGTGTAGTAAAAGAAACACCTGTCGCTGTAAGAATGCTCTGACTTTGTGTGCGAGCCTGCGCAGCGATGGTGGCCCTGGGAGGGGTACCTTCGGGTATCGGCGATATGGGGCCCAAATGCGACGCGCAACGCCGAAGGTGCGGGCATGACCATTGAATGCGGGCCCGACAACACCAACTGTCACATTGGACTTATCGGATCGCTGCCAAGCATACACCCGCCCCCGCTTCAGCTTGATATAGGGTGCTAGCATCCATGAATTGGCTGCGTGCTGTCTCTGCTCCAAATCCGACCAGAAAGTACCAGGCCAATACTTCCGACACCATGGGCTCAATCCCTATCGCCGATTCTACTATCCCATTTTGGCGGACTGAGCTCCACGGGTTGGACAGTCATCGTTCTACGCCAGAACTACCTGCTGAATGCGATGTTCTCATCATCGGAGCTGGTTTCGCTGGTGCTGCACTAGCTCATTACATCTACGAGGACAATCCATCTCCTCCATCTGTTGTTATTCTCGAAGCCAGGGAAGCATGCTCTGGCGCAACAGCCCGCAATGGTACGCCATTCTTTTGCCCAACTAAAAAGAGACAATTCCAATGATTACATAGGAGGGCATATGAAGCCAGATGTCTACTACAACGTGCCCAAATACATCAAGAAATATGGCGTGCAGGCTGCAATTGACGTGGCCCGCTTTGAAGCATCACAGGTCCATGCTGTGAAAGAGCTCGTCGAGAAGGAGAAGATTGACTGCGACTTTGTTCTCACCAGAGCTTGCGACGCCACTCTGGATCCGAAATTGGCACAAGATACCCACGAGGCCTTCACAGAACTAGTCAAGTCCGGTGTTGCCAATTTGAAGGACGTTTACTACGCGCACGGAAAGGAGGCGGAGAGGGTGAGTGAAGTCAAACTATTCTCTTCTCATGACTCCATGTTGATAGTTCAATATAGTTATCGGGTGTCAAGGGAGCCTTATCCTGCTTCACCTTCACGGCTGGTCATATCTGGCCGTACAAAATGGTGCTGCATCTACTGCAGGGCGCTGTGAACAAGGGCGCAAACTTGCAGACGCATACACCAGTCACACATCTTGCAGAGGAGCCGTCGGCGGATGGCAAATGGGAAGTCAAGACCGACAGAGGAAGCATCAGGGCTAAAAGGGTTCTCCTAGCCACAAACGGATACACGGCCCAGCTTGCGCCCCAGTTCAAGAATCACATTATCCCGGTGCGAGGAATATGCAGCCGCATCACGGTTCCCAAAGGATCTACGCCACCGTTTCTGCCCTACACATACAGTATTCGTCATGGGGCTGGGGTGTACGACTATCTGATTCCTCGGCCGGACGGCAGCATTATTGTTGGAGGCGCAAAGCCAAAATTTTGGTCCGACCGCTCGCAATGGTATGACGTGACGGATGATGGCAAGCTGATAGAGCCTGCTGTGCCCTATTTCGATGGGTTGATGCAAAGGACTTTTGTTGGTTGGGAAAACAGCGGCGCCAAGACTGAAAACGTGTGGACGGGCAGTAAGTCATCAATCTATCTATCTCCCAAATTTGTATGCTCGAGCTAACTTCATTTCAAAGTCCAGGGTTGGACTTCAGACTTCATGCCGCACGTTGGAGATGTGCCCGATAAACCTGGACAGATGATAATGGCGGGTTTCTCGGGCCACGGCATGCCATTGATTCTGCTCACAGCCAAAGCATTGGTGCAGATGCTACGGCATGGAAAGCCATTTGAGGAGACTGATGTGCCAGAAATATTCCGCACCACAAAGGAACGGCTTGCTTCTACGAAGAATGAAATATTGGAGGGACATGTTCGTCAGTATTCTAAACTCTAGTTCACCTATAGCTCGTTACCATTTAAGAATATCGAATGATCTCAAAGAGTGGACACCCAAACATGAAGAGGCCCCCAAAGAACTGAATGGTGTATAACCTTTTTATTTTGCATATTTGGTGAAGTATATAGTTTGAGAGCTTGTGTATAATATCTCAAGTCATTATTCCATAAGCGGTGGTTTCATACTATAATCTTACTGTCGAGCACGCAGTACTATTTATTTCTTCCCTGAATAAGCAATTATTCCCTCCGCCAGGGCTGGAAGATCTCCAGCCGTTACTTCCATCTCTCCAAAAACCTCTGTACACGGCTCCTTCTCCCAGAGAGATACCCACGCGCCCTTGAACCTGTTGAATTTGCCTCTGTTAGCAAGACATCTGTGCTAGCTAAAAGGCTCAACTTACCCGCAGTTCCGTGCCCCCGCAGCATCCCACATATGCCCGGCCGCAAACCAGGTTTCGAGGTTCTCCTTGGGGAACTTGTCAAGAATGTACTCGTAGGATTTGGGCGCTGGCTTGCCGATCCCAATCGTGTCGCAGGACAAGAAGTTTTCAGAGGGAAACTCAATGCCGCCTTGGACAAAGTATCCATTCACCCGCGCAGCGTCGCCCGAGGTCAAGCACCAGACATTGAATCCGTTGTCCCGCAGCTTGGAGAAGCATTCGGCGACGCCAGGTCGGGCCTTGAGGCTGCGGTATGATTCCAGGAGAAACTCTCTGTCATCATCGGTTGCAAATTCTCGCGGCTCCGTAATGCCGGCCTGCCAGAGGGTGCGGTAGAAGATGGCGCGGAATATGTCAAAGAATATTAAGTAGTTTCCGGAAAGGCTCATATATGTGTATTCCTTCTCTCCAGCCTCCATCCAGGCGTATCCAAAAATCCGAGATCCAATGTTCTTGACCCGGAGGCGGTCACCAATCCGGGCTTCAATGGCCTCGAAAAAGGCTTCATAAGAAATTAATGTGCCTATTTAATTTTAGAAACATTAAAATGTATACAGAAACAGATATCCCATTGTTTCTTACCCACGACGTCGAACACGACATGCTTGTTCTGAGTGTTTGACATGGTTAATTGTTTTCAGGTGACGGAAAGCCAATTCAGTTATTTGGAGCCTTAATCTTATCAATATTCAAAGATTCTAGAATTATCTGAACGGTATATCCGGTAACAGCATAAAATATGCATCTGCATTTGCAATGAGATGATGGTTGCCGGTATGTCGCAGGCAGCCGAGAGTTGTCGGCTTACGCCGTGCGGGGGTTCATCAGAGCCGGGGAAGTCCGACAGATAAGACTAACAAGGCACACCCAGGCCGTCTCCACCTACCTGCTCAATTCATCTTGACGTGCATCTACAATACAACCCTTGAATGATTGTTAGTTTGACACTTCGCTGCATGGTGTTCCTGCAAAAAGAAAACAGATTTTGTGATTATTTACCTAAAATAAATAAGTATAATACATAGATAAATATACTTACCTAAATATAATCTCTTAGGATTTTTTTTGGCTTATTTTCCTTGGAATATTTGTGATTATTTTGGCCAGGATTGATATTGTGCAGCAGGTGCAGTGGAGAAGTACCTCTGCTACAATCATTCAAGGGTTGGATTGTAGAACCTTATCAATGCCCTCCCTATCTCCGACGGATAACTATCTAATGGTAGCTTGGTCTTATCTCGAAAAATTGCATTGACTCTGCAAAAAGGCGATACTGACACGCGTCAAATCGGATATCGCAATCCCAATGGTCGTTCATAGACATGCTACAAAAAGGAACCGGGCTACATCGTTCCACGCTTCATAGACACAGACCATGATTTGTTATCATGCCACAAGCTGGCCGTGATGAGTATCCCTGTGTATCATTCGTAGACGAATATTGGCCGAAGAAGAATGATGTCTCAACATTTGTAGCAACCATCTAAATTTCTAAGACTAATACCTAGCTATCCAGTTTGAGTAATGAAGTGACAGTGTCACCGATGCATTCCTTCACAGATCGGAAGTTTATTCCGAGGATATTTTTAGCCTTGCTGTTGTCGTAGCCGTAGCAATCCTTGGGGAAGTCATCAATGGGGTTCTTGGGAAGTTTGGAGGACAGCTCGGGATGAGTCTCGCGAATGGCATCCACAATCCACTTGTTTGAGCAGTGTCCTGCCGTCATGAAGAAGCGATTTCCTCCGGCCTCGGGGACCTCAATAGCCTTAACATGTGCAAGGGCCAGGTCGCGGACATCAATCCAGATGAAGGTGCCCGTGGGCGGCAACTCGTCAGAAAGGGTCTGTCCTTGAGCAAAGTTGCGAATCCTCTGGTTGGATGTGTTGAGTGCAGTGAGGTTCTGGAGATGGTGGATAACAGGGCCATACACCAGGGGCGGGTTCATGGTGGCAATGTCGAATCCCGGCTTTTCGTTCGCGACAAAATCCCATGCCGCTTTCTCGGCAAACGTCTAAAAACATTTATTAGCCAGTTCTTTTTACAAGTCTCGTGGTGGCCATGTTTCCCTACCTTGCTGGCGCGATAAGCCAGAGAGGGCTGAGCAATGGCCCCCTCAATTGTCACCGGGTTCCAGGAGGACTCGTCATACACCTTCGGTGGCGAATCCGGGTTCATAATAGCCGCGAAGGACGATGTGATGACCACACGCTTCACAGTCGGCGCGTGAAGTTTGATAGCTTTGAGGATGCCCGTAGTTCCGTTAATAGCGGGGTCGAGGAGATCCTTTGCAGACTCCACGACAGCGGCGGGGAAAGGCGAGGCTGTATGAATGACATACTCAAATGGAGGGTCAGACTGAACGGCCTAGATATTATGATTGTGATTAGCTTTGAATCCGTGCTCCATAGCGTCATAGCTAACCTGGTCAAAAGCGCCTTCTGCGGCAATATCCTTAACGATGACATAGGACAGCTTCTCTTTTGGCGTTTTTTCATAAGCCGAAATTAGCTTATCGCCTTTATCGGCTGAGCGAACTGTTGTAACAACAGAGTGCCTATTAACAATGGATCAGATATGTCAACTTGGAGGTATCGGCCAGAAATACCCGCGCTCCAACAATGTTTTCAATACGTGGGAAGCAATGAAGCCACTGCCGCCTGCATGGTATTAGCATCCAATTCTAGCGTCCGTCTTGGAATCGGGCAACTTGCCAGTGAGAAGAACCTTGGCCATCTTTTTTGCTATTATTATTTTCTCAAATAACGCAGGTAAAACAAGCCCACAATTGGACTTTTTCTTTTCTGTTTTTTTTTAGAGCGGTCGAGCTCACGGATTCTAAAAACACTGTTGAAAAGTTACCAGCTCAACTTCGAGGTAGAAAAATGGCTCCAAGTGATGAACAATCACAAGCAACGCCCGAGTAGTGCGAGATTTCGCCATCGGAGGGGTTGCTAAAATTACGTAATCGAGACTGGCTTATCATTTGATGGCAAATGCAAATTATCGGCCGAATGCGTTTCGGTTTGCTTACCACACGTCATAAAGCGACACGACACTTGCATTGCATGTTTTCAAGAACTGTCCAATAACTCATCTGGATTACTAACCAAGTTTTCTTTACACAGCTTCAGCAACTCTATGATGATTGTAACCAACTGTCTAACGAATGTCCAGTCCTATGTGAATGGAGATGGGTCAATAGGCTTCTTTATTTCAGATTAATCAATGGAACATTGTACCGTCTCCTATCTCCATATCAAAGTTGTCCGCCAAGTCATTATCCAAGGTCAACTCTTGTGGCATAATACCCCAGTCTGGGGCCCACTGCAAGAATTCCATGTCCTCGGACATCTGATCCAAGAAAAGCGAGCCGCCGTCAATATTGATATCACTAATTCCGATTCCGGAAAGATTCCAAGTTTGAGACCGTTCTGAGAATAGCAGACCTTTTATCTCTTCCGTTATGGAGTTATCCAAGACACCCGAATCTTCCGTGGTGGAGAAAGCGGAGCAAACTCTTTGAACCAGCGGGCGCAATTTGTTAGCGCACTTTGTGGCCTCGTTCCATCGCTGCCCAATTATATCGAGAATTTGTAAGCATTGAGGGATCCATGTTTGCAACATTTGCGTAGCTTCAGCTTTAAGAGGTTGATAGTTTCGGCAAGACCACGACGCATCCAACGCCGTGCTCGCAATTTCAAACAGGATGTGTACACCGTGCCAAGGGTAGAAAAGTCGGCGGCGGCGGTCTTGTCCGAGGTAGTCATCAATCAATTTCTGAACTGCCATTAGTGCCGCCGCCTTCTTGAAACTAGATTCAAAACACTTACTCTAGATGATTTCAAGACGAGGCACCAGTCTTTAGGTGTTGTCGTTCGCTTTCGTGGAGTTGGTCGGTGTACCCGGACTCTGAGATGATAAAATTGGACCCGTTTGAACTCGAGCATATTGTAAGGTCTATAAGATTGTGCTTCTTTATACCATATTTCCATCCGAGCATTAATGTCTTTTATCCAGCCGTCGAGCGATCCACCGGGGAATTTGTGGAGCTCTTCTTCAAGATAAAGCACGCGATGCACCTCGGTCTCAAGGGCGCGGTAACGATATATGTGATTTGCTGAAGATTTTCGTTTTAAATCGTCACTAGCCAATGCCAGGTTGTAATTTTCTGGTGAGGGATTCCCAAGCTGACAGGATTAGTTATGTCCCGGAAACACAGTTAGCAGGGTGAAGCTACCTTTGTGCTGATTAACTCTTCCGGAAATGACAACGGGAGCCGCAGGTTTGTACATAACGATCTCTCCATTCCATATGTGACCCAAAATAATCTGGATCGCTCCTTTGCCTGCTCAGAACTCAGGCCTTCTGGACATTCCTGGTAAAGGCCAAGACTCAAAACAATTCTGACAGCATTTGCAATACATGTCCAATTATCCACTCTTTCAGGACACATGTGAGCATAATGTGCCAAAAGTAGAGATATCTGTAACGCCTTTATCTCGCTGTTATCCTCTAAGATCTGTAAATATTTCACTGCAGACTTATAAAATGATTCAGACGCGGCCCGTGCCTGATCCTCAGCTTTCCAGGTCAATGTACTAGCTGAAATCGCCAATGCAATAAAGATGACAAAATGCTCAAAATTGCTTATGTCTGATGAAGTTGAGTTGCCATGATCCACGATTGAATTCCCACCTCCAGTGTCATCGCGGACCCGTTCGACAATGCTATCCAGCAGAGACGCAGGAATAATTGGATATTGAGGCAAATGCGTGTCTGCATAATTTCGAACCATTTGTTCAAGGGCCGAGTATGGTACATCGTTGAGTTTGATGGGATTGCTTGCACATCCCTTCTTCTGTCGGTTCCGCGGTTTTTCAAGGGGCAATGATTTGTCTCGCTCGAGGATTTCGATGCCTTGATCCCCAATAATTGGAGAAAACGACAACGGAGGACAAGAGGGTCGGAAAAATAGTGCTGGCGATACTTTTGATTCAAGAAATGAACCACAAGTAGGGACCCCGAAACCCGTTGTAGCTTGTGCAATTTTAGAGGCCATTGAGTAAGACAGGTTTTGGGGGGTTGATTGAACAGCCTCGATTTGCGCTTCAAGTTGCGCAACGCGAGCTTCCAGGGACCTTACTAAACTGCCTGAGGTGTTAATCATGCTGCAGAATTATCATCCAGTTCAGAGATTAGACATCGGTGTATACCTCCTTGGAACTGCCTGTCTTGTTGCAGGGTCAAAGCCCAGACAACTCGTGTTTGCACGCTTACACGGTGTGCATTGTGGAAATTTGAAGTCACACTGCAGTGTTATTTCCAGTTAATACTGCTCCGTTGGCCCGGGTTGATAATAGCGAGGGCAATGGAGAATCGCACCTTGGTTTTCCGCTGTCGGCAGCGAGTGCACACCTTGGTTGAACGGCGGTGTGATTTTTGCATATTACCCGGTATCGTTAAATTAACTACTATTTTATGTTCAACTTCAGTCTTGATTGTCAAATTGCGATCCTGTCATGAAACAGTAACGATGAGGGGCTGTTCATGTACACCAAAATGAAGACCGGGATGTTATGCCGGGTCAGAGATAAGACGACGTAGTCACGTGCATGACTCCTCTTCCGGCCACCGACAGCGCAAGTTCCGTGCTTATCACGGCTAATTGTGATTGGCATCCCCTCTTTCATTTGCGATATGATTGATTATTCATCCATGACCTACTTGTTCCGTCACCAAAATTGCAGCCCATGCTTCAAACATGTACCAGGTGTCGAAATCGAAGGATCAAAGTAAGTTCCTATATTAGCATGGCACCACCCACTCTTCCATGTCAGTGAGTGCTCATACATAACCACTAGTGTGACTCCAACCTTCCTGCATGCACCAACTGTGCCAAAAATGACCTGGAGTGCACCTTTCGAGATGACGCCTTACAAGAAGACATTCCCAGAAGGTTCACCAATCTGCCACAAATAAATTTCATATGCACACGAAATCTCACGTCTCACATAGTTATATACAATCTTTAAATGATCGCATAGACACTTTGACTTCGCAATTAGCTTTGCACAGAGCGGAAAACCCTGCATTGTATGGTCTCTCTATACGTATGAATGCATTGTTTGGCTAACTGGATATAAGAGATACATCATCTGATGGATCTGCAGCCTCGCCCTCGTCAACTTCATCCCATAGGCCTTTGCACATTTTGGCAGCTGCCAGACCGGGATCAGAGTTGCGCCTTGACTTATCAGCTCCGTCACGCATGACACAGGTTGTCTTTGAAGCACTTCCACCATCACGAGTCACTGCATATGTTGGAAAAGAGACACCTGAGGATGGTTACATTTTAAGGCCAAATGCTACTTATGCTGACAAGGCACATCTCGTCCCGAGTATGGTGAGATTCCTGCTTGGCCGCTACGAACAATGTATTAAGCCAAATTACGATATACCAGTGCCGGGGCTTTTAAATAACGACGGTGCAAGTTTTAAGAAGCTTCCCGATCTGCAAAAGTTCAAGCTACTTATGGCATGCGCCATTGCAGCTGCTCGAGAGGCGTACAAAGCACCCGATTGGAAGCACATAGCCCAGATATGCCGCGATTGGGCAGATGAACTAATTACACCCATAATCTTATCAGGAGATGGTGACACATTAGCATCTATTCTACTACTTCTTGTTTACGAGCTGGCAGACCCTAATAAAGGAATCATTTGGGAGCTACTTGATCTAGCTGCAAGAACATGTCTTCAGCTGGGTTGGCACCAAGTTCCTGACACCTCTAGGCCTAGAAGTGATGGTAGTGAACCCAACAGTCTAGATATATGTGGTCCTGATGAAATACATCTAATGTCAGTGTTGAAAGGCATTGAAGGGTAAGAAGTCTTAGCTCCCACGGCATCGCTACTGTTAACACTCCTAGATCTCTGCAGACTATCTTCAACCGCCCAAATATTCTCAGCGGTTCCAAGCTACAGTCAAAATCGGAGACAGAGCCAGTTTTTGAGTTATACTTGCAGATTTCGGACCAAATATACGGCACTGGTCGAGTCTATGAGAACCAATCATGCCCGTTTGTTGGAGAAGTTGCGACATTGATGGATGTTCTTGAAAGCCTCACCAGCCAGCACATGGTCATTAAAGAAGCCTGGCTATTATACCTACCAGTCTGTGCCAAACATAGACAATGTCTCTTCTGTTTTCAGGAACCAGACGAACCGACTGCGAAGGGGATGTCAAAATTAAGATCAAAAGTAATTGATGCAGCATCCGGGCTGATAATAAGTGTCCATCAGACTGCCACATTACCAGATGGTTTTATCCCGCCAGTAATAGCCAGCTCACGAATCTTTAGTTCTGGCTGTTCTCTAGCGACTGGGATTTTGAAGCGTTGGATAACACCTCAAGCCTGCATTAGAGAATTGATGAAATGCACGGAGATTTTGGCAATGTTTGCACCACATTGGAACGGTGGACATAGCTATCTCAGTGTCTGGAGAACCATCATCGACATGCTTGAGCTGGAGTCTCCTGGGGAAGGATGACCTACATATTTGAATCCAATTGATATGGCTAAGACAAGGAAGGGTCAACAAATAAAATATCATGGAGCAAACAGTTTAATCCGAATTAGAAGTTACTCCTTTTAGGATCAACAGCCTCCCACCCTCGTTGCGAATGACCTTCCCGTCCATAAACGCCCCAGCTTTGCTAATTAGCCACAATGCACAGCCCACCATATCCTCTTCGTTTCCTGGGCGCTTCGCTGGGGTTTCTCTAGCCAAACGGAGATTGGATTTGCCATCGTTCGGCGTCATGCCGGACAGTACCATCCCAGGCGACATGGCGTTGACGCGAACTGTGTCGAATAATTAGCTTACGCACAATCCCTTCAAATGTGGTTTTCTCTACTGTAAAAATCTGCGAATTCTGCAGCCATGATTCTGACAAGGTGGTCCACGGCAGCCTTGGATGTTTGATAACTTGGGACAAACTGGTTATTGTGCACGCTGGCAGGGCTGCTAAACATTACAACGCTGCCGCGCCCTTCACCCTTGGCAGCAGCCGCTCCGAGAAGCTTCACCAAGCCGGCAGTCAAATAATACGGTGCCAATACATTAACGCGAAAGGTGTACTCCCAGTCTTTGTACGATGCAGACAATGTAGCGGCCTCAAGTTTCTCGAGACTTTCCCCTGGCGTGTAAGTGATCTCGTTCATATATCGAACACCAGCACAGTGAAACAGTGCATCCAAAGAGTCCTTTCGCGATTTTATCTTCTCGAGAACGTTTTTAATGCCCTCTTGGTTTGAAATGTCCCCGTGAATCCTATAATGTAGTCAGAATGCCATTCCTTTCCTGCAGTCAAGCATAACGAAGCGTACGTGATGACTTCAACTCGATTCCCCCCCGGTTGAGAACTGCAAAGATTTTCAATTTCATCTTTTACCTCAGCAAGAGCCTGCTCGTTGATGTCTATGAGGATCGTGTGGGCGTCATTCGCTGCACAACCTCGTGCCAACATTCGGCCGATTCCGGAAGCTCAATGATGTCAATACGGCATGGAATTTCATCTAAACGGTGTGAATCGTGGTGAACTAACCTGCGCCGGTGATGGCGACCCATCGGTCTGCGATATCGAAGAGTTGGTTTATGCGCAAGTTACTCTCCATGATTACGACACACTGGGTGAAATTTGCAGTAAGAGCTAGACAAGACACATAGTCAGGGAAACATTTGTTTGCTTTTTACTCAGTCAAGTCACTAAATTATTCTACTTACAATGGTACATGGTGATTGGTGCCCGATTTCCATCGCACTTCTCCGACGCTCCGCGACAAATCCACGCGATTCCCCGATCGCAGGGACCCGCCTCTTCTGGCACCACCACCACTTCCTTTCAGGGCAATCTAATTGGCACGACAGTTTGTTGAGGTTGTATCATCATGCTTTCGATATCCGAAGTATCGCGTTCTACAAAACCGACCATCCAGAGACGTAGCATTTGTTTTCTTGCACTGATCAACAATTGAGCCGCTCAAAGTCAACCATCTAAACTTGCAGCCATGGAGCTCGCCGATTCATTGCACTGGCCGACAATATTGATGTCTTTTGGGGTCTTTTCGGTAGTCGCATCGATACTACTTTTTGGTTATCTGTTCTTCCTATACGTGGACTATCCAGAGATCCGGGGGATTCCCGAGGTTCCGGGTGGTGAGCTGCTAGCTGGCCACCTCTACAAGCTTGGGAACGACCACGCGACAACTGCAGAGGAATGGGCAAATAAATACGGATGGCCCGTCTTCCAAATCAGAATGGGGCGCAGGCGTGCCATTTTTCTGAACTCTTTTGAAGCAGCCAGAGAGTGGATGGTCAAGAACGAAGCCGCCACCATAGACCGTCCATGGTTTTACACATTCCACGGGATTGTCTCGAAGACTTCAGGTCAGTAGTGCATCTGGTGAAAACGCTGTTCCAAGTTAACGGCGATGGTATTAAGCTGCTACCACTGGCACCAGCCCTTGGGATGAACGAACTAGGAAGCAGAGACGTGTCGTTGGCTCGTTTACCACTGGCCCCTCGATACAAAAAATGCAAAATATGTTAAATATGGAGACTTGCGCAGTGATTTCGGGTCTTTATTACGACAGTAAACAAGGCACCACTGACATCGTTCCTCATGTCTACCTAAAACGGCTCGCTCTGAATATCATCATGATGTTTTGCTATGGGAGCCGGTTTACGTCGATTGATGATCCGATGCTGCTTCAAATTCTTCAAGACGCTCAAACCATAGCAAGGTAGGACAACATGCGACATCAAATGTATCAATGAGCCACTTACTAAATGACGGCAGTTTTCGATCGACAAATTCCAATGCCCAAGACTTTATTCCCCATCTAAGATATTTCGGTAAAAGTAACCGGACAGCTACGGCCATGGAAGTTCGTACACGCCGCGACAAGTGGTTGGCCGCAATGTTGGAAACGGTTCGCAACGGCATGGACAAAGTCAAGCCTGCAGGCAAGAAATGCGTAGCAGAGTTGCTTCTAGAGGATAACACACAAGGACTCACACAGCGTATGTATCTCAAATCTCTTGTGGGGGTGTAAATGCTGAATCGTGGCAGTTGACGTTAAAACAATTCTGGGCGGACTAATGTCTGGTGGGTTCGAGACCATCTTCTCAACCGCCATCATCGCTGTGGGCATGCTCTCCTCGCAGAAGGGACAAGAGATCCAAGAAAAGGCCTATGAGTGCATTATGAGCGTTTACAAAACTCCCGAAGAAGCATTTCAGTTCTGTTTGACAGAAGAAAAATGCCCCTACATCATGGGCTTGGTCAAGGAAGCGTTGCGATTCTACCCGCCTCATAAAGTTCTCCCAGCCCGCCAGGTCTTCAAGGACTTCGAATACAATGGAGCCCAAGTGCCAAAAGGCGTGCTACTCTACGTTAACAACCAGGCCGTTAATTTTGGTGAATCTTGGCTCCATCTTCATTGCTATTCTTTCGCTAACCATTGAATTAGACAAGGCGACGTATGGCCCTGATGCCGACCAGTTCAACCCAGGACGGTGGATCGACAATGCTCAAAAAGTCCCCCCTCCATATCACTTTGCCTTTGGCGCCGGCGGGCGTCAATGTACGGCCGTGAACTTCTCCAACAGAGTTCTCTACGCCATATTCCTGAGACTGATCGTCGCGTTCAGAATGAAGGAAAGCAAAGACATGCCATGCAATACCGACCGCATTCACTACAAAGAAAATCCGGCTGCTTCGAATGCGATCCCATCAAGCTTCAAGGTCGCACTTGCAGCCAGAGGCAATGGTACTTTGAATAATTGTCTGCAGCAGTCGCAGGATGGATTGGCTGAGTTCATGAGCGGAAGTAATGCTGAAGCCTTGGTGAGGTAGAAATGAGGTTCAGGAATTCGTCCATAAAATCATGCGTGAGCAAATAAATACATAATGATGAAGTTTATGACATTCCCTGGGGTATCCCATTCATCTTCCAGACAGTCGCATCTTTCATGACGAAGTTCACCGATCTGAGAGCTTTATGGTTTCTCTCAGGGTCTTCATCAAGCGCGATAATGTCTGCCTGTAATCCTGCCTCAAACCATCCAAATCGTCGTCCACACAGATCGCCTCCACACGACTCCCAACCGCCCACAGTGCACGACTCCAACACATCCGGCGCGGGTATTCCTGCTTCAATCATCAATTCAATTTCCCTAACATTGTCGCCGTGTGGAAACGTTCCCGTGTCTCCACCGCACGCGAGGCGAACGCCCATTTCGTGTGCCCTCTTGACCTGGCGCAGGATCTGGTCAAATCGGTGCGAATGAAGCTTCTCGGCAATCGCAAGAGTAGGCACGAAAATGACGCCCTTTGCCACCATTCTCTCAAACATTTCGTCCGTCGAGAAATACGCATGCTCAAGCGTGTTTGCGCCCGCCTCAACGGCTGCCAAAGCACCCTCGAGCGTGCAGCAGTGCGCGGACACAGGAGCGCCGGCCAGTGCAGCCTCTTTGACAATCATGTCCATTTCCTCCTGCGAAAACACCATATAGTCCGGGTTTGGCTCTTTCGGCGGGTGCAGCACGCTGGGGATGTAGGGATGCTGTTGCGCTGGAGGCGAGCGCATGATACGTCGCCTGTAGTCGGCGAAAAACTTGATGATGTCTGCTCCCGCTGCGATTCGACGCCGAACCGCCTGCCGGCATTGTTCTACTCCATCAACGGCATCTGCGCCCGCTGGGAGACAGTGCCCGCCTGCGCAGTTCTCAGTTCGGGGCTCAAAGGATCCAGTGCTGGCAAGGACCTTGGTCGCGACAAATAATCGTGGGCCCGGAGTCAGACCACGCGCAATGGCATCTCGTAGGTTGGCATCAAATTCTTGCATTCCCTCAGATCCGAGATCCCTGAATATTTACCGTTAGCTTTTTAGTTCAATAAGTCGTAGAGTGCGAAGATAATTACCTGTACGTTGTATAACCCGCCAAGAGCGCCGTGCGACAGTGATTGACGCCACGAACGATTCGTTCAGGGATGCTTTCATCCCTCTTTTGAATCAGAGCGCCAGCCTCACTTCTCATGTTAGAATGCTAACCATCAAATTTCTCATCATTCATTGGAAATCTCACTCGTATGAATGTAGGAACACATGGGTGTGGGCATCCACCAGTCCAGGCATCACGTATTTGCCCCGCAAGTCAATGTCACCATCGCTGAACACTTCTGAGAATAGCTGTTGATCATCGCGCTCAAAAACACGAATTATGAGGCCGGTTTCGGAGTCGACGGTGATGGATACATTTTGGAGCACTTTCTTTGCCTTTGGGTCAAAGAGAGACGAGGTGTGCACATTGAACTGAGGCATCGTGGGTCTCGATTGGATGGGTGGATTGGTACGCAATGTCCTAGACGTAAAGGCTGGGCATCCGGCTTTGACAAATGCGAAAGATCCCACTGTGCTCAAAGGGCAATAAAAAGATAGGCACTCTTGTCAAATTCACTCATGTTTTGCTTTTCTCCTCTCAATAGGTTGTAATGGGATATAGGCAATCGGATCTGGCCGCCATTTCATTCTGTCCGGTCGCGTATCTCCGCGTGCTACCTCAAAGTAATTCTGCACCAACAATTATGGATGTGGGACTTGTTAGATCGCGGATTACAAAGAATTTTGGTCAAATCCTCATATTTTCGACTCTTTTTCTGTTTATTTGATAGCACGTACGTATTTTGTGATGATCGAAAATGCCTGTGAAAGAAAAGAAATTGAGTAGTATAGGGTGGGTTCGCAAGAGAACGGGAAGCAGGACAAAGGACACCAAGGCTAGATCAATTCAAGAGCTACATGATACCACAACTGCCAAGAAACAGAGTGAATCTGTGCTCAATTTGTGTTATCAGCATTTCAAATGATTGATTGCTCGTTGTTTTCATCGTCCCACCCCCTAACAAGCCCCGGGACTTGCTGCCTTGGGGCAGGTGTTGGTGGTCCGTGAGATTACGTAAGGCCAATCCAAGTATGCATTGGCCAGGGGATGGACTAATTATAGGCGGCGTGCGCTGTAGGCAGCAACCGCTCCGCTACAGCTTACTTAGCTCACTGTTGTTGTGCATCAACCGTATTTAATGAAAGCTTAGCCCAACGGCCAACATTCCATCATGCTATGGTGAACAGAGTCGCGTAGGTTCCTCTCTCACGCCTAGCTACGGATCTCGACCCATTGCGCCCCTGGGTTTCTCTTTGTTTGCCAGCATCGCCATTGTCAGCTCGGCGCGTAACCTGGTCGGCTGATGTGACATCATGAGTTCACATGACAATGCGCCATCCCCCAGCGGCGATGCTAAATGGGAGGATGAGATACAATATAACGTCGATGGAATGACGCAGGAAGAATTGGACGAAAAGTTTGATGCCTGCATCACGTTCTCTGGCGCAGCCCCCAGCTAATCCCGGTGCAGATACCCTAATCGACCAAGGAATCATTCCAAGACATTGCTGTTCTCTGACTTGTTTCGGGAACTTTTCAACCCCCTCAATGAGAATAAAAAGCAAAAAGCAACAGGGGCAGGCCCCAAGAAGTTTCGGGGCACCAACAAGCCCTCGCCGCATGAGCAACGGCGGCACATTATTGATCGCTTCATTACTCGATGGCGCAAGGAGGTTGGCAATGACTTCTACCCAGCTTTGCGCCTGATTCTCCCCGACAAGGATCGCGAACGTGGCGTTTATGGCCTGAAGGAGAGCGCTATTGGCAAGCTCCTTGTCAAACTCATGAAGATTGACAAAAACTCAGAAGATGGATATAACCTTATCCACTGGAAGCTCCCCAGCCAGACGTTCGCCGCTCGACTTGCTGGCGATTTTGCTGGGCGCTGTTTCGAGGTCATTTCGAAGCGTCCCATGCGGACCACTGTCGGAGACATGACAATCGCCGAAGTCAACGCGCAGCTGGACAAGCTAGCTGCTTCGACCGGCGAATCCGAAAACCTAAGAGTTTTCGAGACATTCTACCACCGTATGAACTCCGAAGAGATGCTTTGGCTCATTCGGATTATCCTGAAACAAATGAAGGTGGGTGCCACAGAGAAAACTTTGTTGGACCTGTGGCATCCGGATGGCGATGCTCTATTTAGCGTCTCATCTAGTCTGCGACGCGTGTGCTGGGAACTGTACGATCGCGACCTTCGATTGGAGCAAGATGAGGCTGGTGTCGCTCTGATGCAGTGCTTTCAGCCTCAGCTGGCTCAATTTCAGATGCCCTCATCATTCGAAAAGATGATCCAACTTCTTCACGCGACCGAAGAAGATCCGGAGTTCTGGATCGAGGAAAAGCTGGATGGCGAGCGCATGCAGATGCACATGGTTGAAGACAAGTCACACCCTGGCGGGCGCAGGTTCTGCTTTTGGTCGAGAAAGGCCAAGGATTACACCTACCTGTATGGCGACGGTTTACAGGATGAGAATTCGAGTTTGACACGGCATTTGAGGAATGCCTTTTCGTCAGGTGTGAAGAACCTGATCCTGGATGGCGAGATGATCACTTGGGACATGGGTGTCGACAAAATTGTGCCGTTTGGTACGCTCAAGACTGCTGCCATCTCCGAGCAGCAGAACAAGTCCACCTCCGAGTCCGTTGGCCACCGCCCACTATTTCGCGTTTTCGACATTCTTTATCTCAACAACAAGCCCTTGACACAGTATACGCTTCGAGACCGACACAACGCCCTTGAAAAGGCCGTGAAACCTGTTCATCGACGATTGGAAATCCACAATTATACAAGCGCCACATCTGCCGACGCAATTGAACCACTTTTGCGAGATGTAGTGTCCACTGCTTCAGAAGGTCTGGTTCTGAAGAACCCTCGTTCCATGTACCGGCTCAACAGCAGAAACGACGATTGGCTCAAAGTCAAACCCGAATACATGTCCGAATTTGGTGAATCCCTGGACTGTGTCGTTATTGGTGGCTACTACGGCTCTGGCAAGCGCGGTGGTATTCTTTCGAGCTATTTGTGTGGGTTAAGAGCGTCAGAGAATAATATTCGGTCTGGCGCCAACCCCGAAAAATGCTACAGTTTCTTCAAAGTCGGCGGTGGATTCCGCGTTGAAGATTATGCCGAAATTAGACACCGCACTGAGGGAAAATGGATTGATTGGGATCAGAAGAACCCGCCGTCAGAGTACATTGAACTGGGTGGAGGAGAGGCCCGACAGTACGAAAAGCCAGATGTCTGGATCCGACCAAAGGACTCTGTTGTAGTCTCGGTCAAGGCAGCCAGTGTAGGCCCGTCTGACCAGTTTGCCCGCGGATTCACTCTCCGATTCCCGCGATTCCGTCGCCTTCGACTGGACAGGACCTGGGATACCGCCTTGTCTTTGGAAGAGTTTGACGCGCTCAAGCGGAGAGTGGATGAAGAGTCCAAAGAAAAGGCCATGACGGTAGAGGACCGGAAGCGGCGGAATCCGAAGCGAATCAAGAAGGAAATTATCATCGCCGGCGAAGATTCTGTGCCCGTCGAGTTCGAAGGAGAGAAGACTACGGTCTTTGAAGGGCTGGAGTTTTGCGTCCTATCTGAATCGCTGAAGCCGTACAAGAAGACAAAAACTCAATTGGAGACTATTCTGAAGGAAAATGGAGGGAACGTCTCTCAAAGAGCAGCGCCGGACACGAACATGGTACTCATCGCGGACAAAAAGGTGATCAAGGTCGCAAGTCTCATCAAGTCTGGGGATGTCAACCTCATCCGACCCAAGTGGATCAAGGATTGCGTCGAACAGGAATCAGGCAACTTCCTGCTCCCATTTGAGCCTTCGCATCTTTTCCATGCGTCGGACGCACTGAAGCATGCCGCAGAGCAGAACCTGGACCAATTTGGCGACAGCTACGCGCGGGATGTATCGGTCGACGAGCTCCGAGAAATCATGACCGGAATGCCCAAGATTGAGGACGGCGGACCGTTTGACAAGAACGGGTTCCTCCAGCAGCTCGAGGAGCACGGCAAAGACCTGAGCAATCTGCGCAACTTTGTGTTCCGGCGGTGCGTGGTGTTGTTTTACCAGGTGGACGCGACCGACCATCGCATGTCCAAGCTGAAACACTACGTTCGGTACGGTGGTGGCTCGACTACGGAGGACCCGGAGGACCCAGCCGTGACTCACATCGTGGTCGAGGGCGAGGACCCTATGCAGATGTGCGAGACCGGAGACAGGGTGAGGTCGGAATTGAGCTCGAGGAGCATCCAGCCCCGAGTGGTGCTGGGCACATGGATTGACGAATGCTGGAAAGAGACGACGTTACTTGACGAAGAGCAGTTTGTGGTTCCTTAGTGGACAATGTGTGTGTTTTTAGCATTATCATGTAATTTGTATTACTACTTAAAGTCGTGTAAATCATGAATTGATGCCGGGGCCTCCAGGCGATGACAATTATGTAGGCTCTAGTCCACCACCACTTCAGCCTCTTCTCACGGTGCAGGTCTATCTATTTATTTGCCAATGGTCAGGAACAGTCGGTCACCGACGTCGCCCAGACCGGGCTTGAGCATGCCGCTCTTGGTGAGCTCCTTGTCGACTCCGGCAACCCAGATCTCGGTGCCCTCGGGCCACTCGTTGGCGACTCGCTTGAGACCCTCCTCGGCGGCAATGACACCGAGGACAATGACCTTCTTTGCGCCCCACTCGCGGAGGGTCTGGATGGCGGCGGCGCAGGTACCGCCTGTGGCGATGACGGGGTCGACGATGATGGCCAGGCTGCTGGCGTTGGAGCCGGCGCCGGGGGTCTCGGGGATGTGGTGGGGGAGGTTGTTGTAGTACTCGACGGGATCGAGGGTCGAGGGCTCGCGGTACATGCCCAGGTGGTGGACGGGGACGGGATTGGGGAGGATGGTTTGCACAGCTGTTGGGGGGGGAATTGCGTGTAAGCTTGGCAGACGAAACAGTGACGGCGGGGAACCGCTTACCATCAACCATTCCAAGGCCGGATCGCAGGATGGGGACTATGCACAGGGTGCTGGGCTCAGTTGTGGTGGTGGTGAACTGGTAACCGAGGGGTGTCTCGTCCTGTTGTTGCGGTCCGTCGTTAGTGCCGTGGCCATGATGGCGCTGGGGGGGCGGCGGACGGGCTGGTGACATCATACCTTGGGACCGTCGACGGCGGTAATGGTAGTGGCCAGAGCCTCGCACGAGACAATGACGGAGATCTCGTGGATTAGAGACTTGACATCGCGAGCGCTCACCGACTTGGAGCGCAGCTGGCTGAGCTTGGCCCGGAGGCAAGGGTGGTTGGAGACGTGGACGTGGGAGGGAAGCGAAGCCATTGTGAGAGCGGCGAACGGGTCTGGAGTAAATCACAGGAAAGGACGGAGAGGGTGAGATTAAAACGAGATGCGGTAGAGAGCTGTTCAGACACGATGAAGCATCAAACGAGAGATGCTGGGACGGGGCCGAGGAGAGAGAAGGAGGAGGAGGAGGAGAAACAAAGGGAGAGAGTCGGTGGGAGACTCGGTTTATGTATTGGGTACGTTTTTACACAAGGAACCTTGGCTGGGGACAACACACTTGCACACACGCGCACACACAGCACAGCACATCGAACCAAGTGTCACTGGCAAGCCAATCCCGCCAAGACAGGTGCAGGCAGGCCAGGCACATGGCTTACTTACAGGACAGGACCAGGACTAATAAACCCACCAGGCGCGCCGACAGAGCTTGAGAGAGGATCACAAGGCCCGGGTGGGGCAGACGGCTCGGAGGGGGGCTGTTTCCGATAAGATAAGAGCTTCTTCGGAGCTCACCGGTGGGCGACTTTGTTGAGGGCGATGGCTGCTAGTATTGGGTACCTGACGGTGCGGTGTGCGGTGTACGTTTGGAGCTGTGGAAACATGGCGTCGGCTACTGGCACTTTTGGGGAGAACGACTGCCGCTATCCAATCCACGTTGGGCGGTTGTTGAAGAATGTCCCGCCCCTTCGCAAGCCACCTCGTCTCTGGCTGTTCACGCGATTAACATTTTTGACTTCCCAGTAGTAGCACTCTGCTCCTCCCCAATTCGGGCCCCGTATCTCTCCCAAGATCCTGGGGCTCGCGGCCCACTCTATGCACTCTGACCAAATGCCCCTGGCCGTCGTTATCACCATCCGTGGCCATGCCCGAAAAGATGCTAGACCCCTGCACTCCGCAGCGGCCATCGCAGGAGCTCTCCCCGGAGCGAGCCGGTGTTCGCTGGCGGCTGAATCTCGGGCATATCTGAGCTTCGACGATGGGGACAATGCCGTCATAGCCGATTTTTTGAACTTAACGGTCCATCTCAACCCACCTCGTGCTGAATGTGGGAAATTGTTCTCCAAGGAGGGAAAAAATTGGAGTCTGATCACTTTTTATTTTTACTTTTTGCAATCGTCTCCTGAACATGACTGCGCTGTACTCTGGGCGTGGGGACGCTCGACAGGATTTTGGATAACGATTCGCCAACGAGAAGGAATTGCGACCGAAACCACAACCAAGACAAACAATCGACCGATTTGCGACGTCACCTGCCCACGACCGCAATGGACGCGGAATCGGGCCAGCGACGCCAACCGGGCGGTTACGACGCGCCGGAATCGTACCAGGAGCTCAACGAGCTTTCCGCCATCCCACCGGTCGACGAAGCGAGGCGCGATGAGCCCGTGCTGGCGCAGCCAGGCGAAGGAGGCGGTGTTGAAGGACGGGACCAGGCCGAGAAGCAAACAACGGAGACGGTTACGGTATCGAAATTGGCTACGGAGGTGTACACGCACTCGTACCTCGTCTTCTTCGCCATCCTGGGCACCCTCGCGCGCCTGGGCCTGACAGCTTTGACTCGCTACCCGGGCACGCCCGTCATCTTCAACACGCTGTGGTCTAACTTCACGGGCAGCGCCGTCATGGGATTTCTCATTGAAGACCGCAAGCTGTTCCGTGACGAGTGGGGGACGCCCGTGTACCATCGGGCCATCGAGCGCGCGAGGCAAAAGGCCCGGGATGAGGAGGGCGGCTCCGAATCGAGCCTCCCGCCAGCGGATCTGTCGGCAGCCAAGAAGGCGCACTTAGCGGCAAAGAAGACGATCCCGATGTACATTGGGCTGGCAACGGGCTTCTGCGGCAGTTTCACCACATTTTCTGGCTTCATCAAGGATGTCTTCTTGGCCCTGTCAAACGAGATGCCCGTCCCCGGATACCCGACTTCGCCCGTGAGTCGCAGCGGAGGATACTCGTTTCTGGGTATGCTGGCAGTGCTGATCACAACTGTGTGTTTGTCACTCTCGGGCCTGTTTTTCGGCGCCCAGCTGGCAGTCCTGCTGGAACCCGTGACGCCGTCCCTGTCGTTCAAGTTTGGACGCAAGGTGCTAGATCCCATCGTTGTGATGCTTGGCTGGGGCTGCTGGCTTGGTGCCATCTTCATGTGCATCTTCCCGCCCCATGACAACTGGCGCGGCCAGGCAAGCTTTGCGCTCGTGTTTGCCCCCCTCGGCTGTATCGCCCGCTTCTACCTGTCGACACACCTCAACGGACGCATCCCCACATTCCCGCTTGGCACGTTTGTTGCCAACGTCTTCGGTACGGTCGTGCTTGGCATGGCGTGGGATATTGCCCATGTGCCGATAGGAGGCGTGGTGGGGTGCCAAGTGTTGCAAGGAGTGGAGGACGGCTTCTGCGGATGTTTGACGACCATTTCGACGTGGGTTTCGGAACTCAGCACCATGCGACGGCGAAGGGCATGGATTTACGGCGCGGCGAGCGTGGTGGTGTCGCTGGCCCTGATGATTGCTGTCATGGGTGGGCTGCGGTGGAGTGACGGGTTTAGCGGGCTGCTTTGTGTAACATAGACAGGCTGTAGAAGGGCTATGTATGATCGAATATTTTTATGACAAGTGATAATGATGCCTGAATCTGACCCCACGGAATCACCCCTTGCGACCATACGGAGCGAGACAGAAGAATGGCAAGCAACACCTGCAGCGGTATCAAACCAGCTTGCCCGGGAAATGGCGACTTGCAGCACCTTGCCGAGCCCGTGTCTGCCTCCGGCCGCTGTAAGCAAACGACAGAACCAGTCACGCACTGATTGCGTATTGCAGTCGCGGGCCTGGCAGCCCAAGCGACTTGCCGGCCGCCACCAAGTGCAGCACCAGCTTTGAGAGAGGCGCGGGGAACTCTGCTCCTTCACCATATCAACCAAGTGGATGCAATGACGTTGATCCAGGGCATCCCCATCACTGAACCGCGGTGCCTTGCTCAGCGCGATGGTGTATACTGCGAGCAGAAGCCAGAGACAACATGCCCCAAGTGTCTTCTCGTAGCGGTCTGTCTCTCCCTGGGGGTACGTGTAGGGACGGGACGTTTTGTGTTTACTGACTTCTTCTAGTACTGCAGCGATGAATGCAGGAAGAACCATTGGCCAGCGCATAAGCCTGAGTGCGTTGTCGGATCTTTTGTTGACCATTTTCCGGATGGGAAGGACGAGGGATGGTCAGATCCAACCCACTGGGCAAAGTACGGTGCCATAGATGTTCTTAACCTGGAAAAGAACGAGGGCAAGGACTACGATGGTGCCCTAGATCTCCTCCTGCTCGGAGGTATGCCCCTCTGTGATGGCATCACCTTTCTTAGCGTTGCTAACGGTGATAGAATCGGGCCTTCGCAACCTCATTTACACCTTGGTCAAGTTGCCTGAAACAGCCAAACCCGAGATCAGCGCCACAGTCAACGAGACGTCTCCCTATCATATCATCCGCCTCGTTCTCTGCGTGCTCCTCCTGACAGATGCAAACCACGACCCAATTGTCAATGCCGAAACCGTGGTTCACCTCTGGTACTCGGCAAGGATACCCTGCGCCATGTTCCGCCACATGGAACTCGTTGCGGGAGACTTACTGGACAGTGCCATCGCCGACATGAAAAAGATGCGTGATCGCGAGCAGAAGTTTGAGGAGGGAGAGTCGTTCCCAATCACCATGGACCGCAAGAACACCTCCGTTGTCATAGACATTAATCATGCCCAGTGGTCTCACATCATCAAATTTATCAGGCCTAGTAATTGGACGCAGAACAATGCTACCTTCTTCAGGGGCATCGACTGCAAGAAGCACACGCCTCCTCTGCATCATATGCTCAATCGCATGTCCCATTCCCGAGCGGCAGGAATGATGCGTTGGCGGTCGGATGGACTTTTGCTGCCCTATGGCCACCCGCGAGACGATTTCGATACCCTGAATCCGTAAGTTTGCTTCAAAGAAGAAGTTATTATATGTACTAACAGGCGTCAGCATCTTCTTCGCAGACCACGAAGTGTACCCCATCGGCGCGACCCAGGAACCTCTTATGGAATGGCCCATGGAGCTTCTTGACCACTCCTCGGGACCGGCGCAGAATGATGTATACGGCAAGATGTTTTACTACGTTCGAGACCTGTGTGTCCGTTTCCAGAAGCGGCTCCGGGGACTGAAGTTGGAAATCTGCATCACGGCCAAGGCGATCGAGGACCTGCATCTTTTTAATAAGCAATTTGACCGCATCGAAGTGAGTAGGCGCGAACTATTCCTCACCAGCACACTGAAAGTTGACAATTCGTAGATGGCCGACAACTGGGATTGGTACCCGCTTCTTACTTTCATGGAAGCGGCTAACTTGCTTCGCCACGAGGACGAGAATCCCAATGCCACCCTGTTGACAATGAGCCGAGACAGTGTCAGCCAAAATATCGATTCGATTCAGAAGGAGCTTGCGGTCGAAGCAGAACTCTTCTGGAAGCCCAGTGGTACGGTTCTGGACGAGTATGCGCCACCCCTGACGGGAGAGGACCCTGGCTCTCAAGCTGCGACTCGCCGCCAGCTTGGGTTACTTATCTGGCGTAACTGGGACAAGTACTCTGAACGGCAAGTTTACCAATGTTTTTTTCTCATGTCTTTTGGTTGTCTTGCTGACATAGATGGCCACCAGATTTCTCAATACTCCACACTATCTTAGCAATCTCAACGAGGATAAAGTGTCCCGCCGCCGCGGGATAGGAGAGCCAGGCTTTTCTGGGCTCTCGCTCAAGGGCAAGAATACTGTTACCCACCGCTGGCCGAACCGGCTTGTGCATTCACGAACCGCTAAGCCAAGCCTCCGTGACTTTAACCGCTGGCTTGGGTGGGGACTTGACAACAAGCCCGAGAGATGGCTTGAGTGGAAGAAGGTGCACGACGTGGGAGAACGAGCCTGGTCCCATTATCACAACTTGGGCTTGGAAGAGAAGGCTTGTGTTAGTGGGCGGCTGGACCCAAAGGTCCTGCGAGAGGCCGTGGAAAAGTGCGCCGAGGCGGTTCGGAACCTGCCTGCAGAGGCTGAAGGTGGGACAAGGGAGGCCGAACCGGAAGACGGCGGTGCCATTGGAGCTATTGAGACGGCCACTGCCGAAGATGGAGCCAAGGAGGAAGCGGACCTGTCGGATGTAACCATGGGAAGGGACCAGGAGCCGTCGGATGACAAGCCCAAGGCGAAAAAGAAGCGGAACAGGAAGAAGAAGAAGAAGGTTGTGGATGTGTAGTTAAGCCGGATTATATCTGGATATTAATAGTCTGCGAGGTGGGGTGGCAGGGATGAAGACAGTAGACTAATGTCGTTACCCAAATGCCCAGTTCCAGCATTGATCCTTAGTTAGCTCTAGTAGTCTCATACAAAATGGTCTTTGGGCACTCATTTACTGTTCACGAAAATACGGCCTCTTCATTTTTTGCATTGCAAATGAGGGAAACCCAACTTAATCTTCGGGTCACCTCCGTTCCTGCTTCCCCATCTCCTGCGCTGAATGGTGTGGGTGCACAAGGTGTTTCCGGGTATCACAGGCATCCCGCCGTCTCCTGCAGCGCGCCGGAATTGAGTCACGACGGGTTGCACAACCGCCATGTTTGCTAACATCGTGTCATATTCCGCCATAGTACGCTGCGGCAGGTGGAGACTTGGCTACGGACCTGAGACTTCGCCCCGACTGTGCAACACGGGTTCCGACTGATACGATCGGCTTGGGCCAACAAGACGGTTGAGCCCAACGGGATCCCTCTTGCCACTTGGGCCATTGGTCCTCATTCTGGAGTATATAATGCCTCCCTCCTCCTCTACTTTCCTCTTCTTCTTCTGCTTCTGCAACACACAGTTCTTATATATACTTTGGGGCGCCTAGAGATGTGCCCCAGAGGGGGGCCCATGGACATCCTGCGCCCCGTACACCTTATTGTTCGGTATGTGGTCTGCCCTTTTGATCGTGATCGATGACTGAAATTAGCTTTCAGGACGCAAGGCCATTCTGATTGAGTGCTCACCGTGGCTTCTGGTTTGGTGCCGCGTAGTTGGCTGCCCAGGCTCGAGTCGAGTACCCAAGACTCGCGACAGCATGTAGCGTCGCTGGCGCTCGACCTGGGATTCCATTGGAAATACGCTTGGTATGTGACTTTGACTTTTGATCTCGAAGGTTTTGCTGACTTGCCTTCTCAGGACCAGCCACGGTGAAGGCTCGTATCGCCTGTCTGGGAGGTTTGGTGGTTGTTGACCTGGGGTCTGCCCAATGATCTGTATGTGGTTTGCACTTTTTGATCGCGACGCTTGGCTGACTTGGATTTTCAGTATTAGAGAGCCCTCCTACGCTACTTGAACGGGCTTTGGGGACGGGTCTTTGGATGCCGGGATTTCGGTAAGGCACATGATGGCCACGGCAGCACTCGGATCCGATGCCAATTCACTTGGGATTCATTGCCATTCTGACACTCGGTATGTAACCATGCTACTTTTTCCTTTGCCCTTTTCTTCGTTTTTCTTTTTACAAAAAGATGATGGTTGACTGACTTGAACTTTCTGGTAGCTCGGATTCTCTTCCAGTGTATTGTCCGAGCGGGCTCCAGATCGGTGCGGATCCACAGTACGCCGCTCGTATATCCGACACTCAAGAGCCGCGAGAGCATATGGCATCGTTTTCGTTTGACTTGACGGCCCACTCCCAGAGGATATTCTTAGTCCTGTTGGTTTCTCGCTCCCAGGCAATAGCCTCACGAGACATGGCGCCGAGCTTTATTCGGAATCTGAGAGCGGAACTGTAAGCCAGGATTCAAAGATCATAGGCTCTGTTCGCAAGGAACCACGGATTAGTGCCCATATGAGAGGGCCTCTACTCGGGGGCACCGATAGTATTCATCCTATGGGAACACCGTTGGCAGGTGAACTTTGTGGAACGAATACTATGCGTGAGTTGACAGTTGGCATCAACGAGTTGACAATACTGAATTTTGCTACTAGGATCACATCGTGAGATGTGTCTCGCATGTGTCTATGAACCACTGCACACACATTCTAGAGCAGCACAGGCTATATGGTATGTTCCTCTCTTTTCTTCTCTCGTGATTTTGGCAATGGTCTTTGAAGGTCACGATATTGGACATCGTTTTGTTAGAGAGACACCCTGCCTTCCTAGGGATATTGACATGATCTTTTGCAGGACTCACTTCTACGACGTTATTCTTCGGTTCGAATGGTTCTTTCTCGGGTTGAGAATCTGTGGTTTGTGCCCCATCTTCATTCTGATTGGTAATGATTTGCTGACCCTCATAACAATAGACCCGAAAGAGCGCGAGCAAGACCGAAATCACGATAATGGTGTTCTTGCCGGCGTTCTTCTGAAATGCTTCCGATGTGTTTATCCTGCGTGATCCCGAAGAAGATGATCGAGATAGTGTTGGCCCCTTGTACGAACCAAGGTTTGTGTCCCTTGCCATTTTGTGATTGAGCAACCATTTACTGACACAATGACAATGAAGGCGGGCTCCGAGATGTCTCATGACGGAAGCCAAGTCAGTCACAAGGTGCTGATTGTGGGAGAGGCACGGTTTTCGCGATCTCTTCAACATACAGTATCCGAGATAATGCAGAATGAGCGTTCCGTTCGCTTTGTTAATTCTGTTGCTATGAACTCGTGTACCAGGTCGAGGTAAGTCAAGTACACGCCAACTCCAGGAAGCATCTCTTCTTTGAGGCGCTAATTGATTTTGGCATAGAGGTTCTGCTGGAAAAGCGATGATATATTATATTGCCATGCACGAACGATCACCCCTCTTGATCAAGGCGGGATGTGGACCCAACAATACGAATTGGTACGTTGGTGCCCTCTTCATTTCATTTGGATGCGATTCTAATTGTCTGGATTCTAGTCTTCCTTTTCGGTGCTTGAAGGTCCCATGAATGATCTGGTAGCCTGCTCGTTCTGCAAATTCCAAGTCATAGCCAGATGATCTTGGCGTTCTTGCAGAAGTAGAGGACGAGGATATTCGCTCCATCAAGTGTCTTTGGAGCGTAATGTGTTCACCCAGTTGTTGAAGAATGTCGGTCTTTTCGAAAACGACTTCGTCGACAATCAAGAGACCACGGCGATAACTGCCCCCCACCGCATGGAAGATGGTGCCAACCTGTTTTCCATATGGCCAGGAAAGTCGACGTGCTGTGTTGACAACCTGGGACGCATACAAAGTTCGCCTGCCACGGTCGGGGGGTGACACATGCTAAAACACGCACGGGTACCGCCCGAAATAATTCCGATCAATGAGATAACAGAGCAGTTGCAAAAAATATGCTGAACGATGCTCCTGAGGCTTCTCGACAAGACGTTTTACCCATCGCCAATTGATTTGGCGGGCAGCCGAGACTATCTCACTTTCCTAGGCCCTTGACGAATGATGCCTCTGAACTTTCCAGATGGGTGTGAAGTCGAGTGCAGTGTGCACATCCGCCGCTTCCATCTCCATGTCCCTTTACACTTTGTGGCTGGGCTGCTGCCACTGCAGGAATCGGCTGAGATTGCAGCTATTCAGGGACGTATATATCACACCAATTAGTTCCACTCACGGACCAGGACCCCTATGGTCTGGGAGATTGCTTTCGAGTTACCCGATGCACTCGTCCTCGCATCAGACAACCACAGAATTGCACAGAAAATGGCGCTAGAGCGATAACACGATTGCGCCGCGACTCTTCCATCAGCATCGATTCTTGGGCACCTTCATCTTATCCTTTCTCGAACCCGTATTGGTCTTCGGTCGGCTGTCACATTGACTCTAAGCTCTTGAATGCTGGGATTTTCAACTTGCTGATGATGTATTCTAACAAGAAGAATGACGTGGACGTGCAGCCGCAGCGCCTTATTCTCATGCTCGGCGAACCACGTTGGAACAGGACATCTGCTCCCTCTGCCTCACTGGTGTTTTGTTTGGTGAATGGCTCACAGGGTAAGGATCACTAGTGCTGGCCCCCGGAAGTGAGAGCTGTGTTGACAAGTTGACAGGATGCTCGTGGATAATGCCACCTCGCTCTCCGATTCTATTAGCAACAGCGATGAAAGCAAGGAAGTTGTACTTCTGTCTCGCTTCCCTCGTACGATCACGAAGATATTATGAGAGTATCCCTTTCTTCACGTTAAGAGATTCAGGTTAGTCAAGATGATGCTCATTTTCCTTGTGCTCGCTAACATTTGACTCACCGACTTAGACCTCGTGAATCACAGGGGCTTCTCGTATGTGCTCATGTATACGCTCTACAGCAACCAATATGTGACCCTCTCGAATCTTGGCAACTAGAGATGATGAAACCTTTGATTCGTCAAATCCTTGGGCAGCTTGGATCGGAGTCATCATCACCTGTGTACGCTCGGCACTGCGCCCATCTCATCCAGGCGTTTGAGATGGGCGTGGGAAATGAGTGCGCTCATGTCTATTAGCGAATACGACCGACTGAAGCTCCTTTCTAGCGACAATAACCAGACGGGGAATAAATTTGGTGCAGTGGCCTCCGTCGAATGTGTGAAAGCTGTTCAAGGCTTGAAGAAGCAGTGGCAATCCTCCATGATGATGGGGACTCTATAGCAGCGCTCGAAAACTTGTTTCGTTGCAGCCCCTATACTTGATGCTAGTTCTTCGGCGTCCTATCAGCATCGCTCATTTCTCTGCCGATCAATGGCTCACAGGCTCCCCTTTCATGCCACTTGGGACGGTCTGTTGTCCACACTCTGTCGCAATAGGATCTAGGGTCTGGCTCCACTTTGAGAAGAAGTGGATTGGTTCGCGCGCTCAGCAAAAATCTTCTCTGAATTCTCCGGCGTTGCTGACGAGTATTTTCTCGTCCGAGATCTTGTGTCGGTCGCCGCTGACTCCTTTCTCATCAAGATGAGATCAAAAGAGGTCTCTGAGGTGTATGACAAAGGCGGTTTTCACACAGCCCCTAGAAGATCATCCACCAGTGGTTCCAAGTCCTACATACGAAGACTGTGTCTCACGGGGCAAAGTGGGCAATGGCCCTTAGAAAATTGCTTCACCTCTATGTGGGGCTTTGGACGAAGACGGAATCGACCAAATGGTTCTCGATTCCTTGCCTGGCCAGTTGCGAGCTGAGCCCCAGGAAATGTTCCACTCTAATGACTGCCCAATACCAGTTGGAAGATGGATGTTATGAATAAACTATTACCGTCTAATACGATTCCGTTCGGCTTGCTTTGGCGAAACCATCGCCACTTCACCATTCTACGAAGTGCGCTTCTTCCTTAGTTCGTCAATTGCATCAACAACCCTGGTACGAAATATTCCACAGCCACCCACGATATGATGCACACGGAAATCCATTTGCCTACAAGTTTGAGCTGGGCACATGGCAGCTATTACAAACCAACAGGCAACTCCGAGCCCCAACAAGGATCTCTCAAATCAGTTTGGCAGACTGTACTGGAGCACGTGGAAGACTTCATCATTCACGCCTCCACTTGCTACTCAAGCCCCATGCCACCTCCCGCTTATCCTACGAGGAGACAAAGTTGGAACATTCCGGAATGCCAACAGCACAGAGGTCTCATGTTTGGCAAGATGAATGGATATCCTTGATGTGGAGCTGAACGACATCTTTTCCATGATTACCAAACCCATTCTTCCTTCTTGTCTCGTGGGGCTTTTTGGCATGTGTAAGAGGAAAGAGAAGTGGATTGAGGTCGACTTGAGCAAATCCTCACCGTTCGACGACCTATCGCTAGCTTTTGACAACGAAACCGAATCCTGCACCTCTATCAAAAGAGCTACTTCATATAGAGTGTCTCCTACATCGGGGCAAAGTTGAGATACCGCATTCTTCCCTTCTTTCAAGCGGGAACGTCGAGAAAGCCAAAAATGAGCACGCTTACATGCTGCGTTTCTATTCCATCATTCTGGGGACAATTGCCACAAAGGAGACTACAGAAAGGTCATTGTGGTCCTCGCATATGCAGGTCACCATCTCGGCAATGTCGAAATAGATTTTAGGACTTGTAGGAAATCTTCCAAACATCAAAAACTACGAAAAGGATGATCGAGACAACATGTTCCTCGCCTGAGCTATTGAAAGAGAGGTAGCCGAACAGCGGACTTCGAAACTCATCAAACTTGGAAGGGCCGCGATCAGAGCCCATACCCACTTTCGGGTTTCGGGCTCCAAGTTGGGCCCAGCCGCTGTATTGGAGACTCATCCGCTATGCATGGGTCAAACTCAACAGTGGAGCTCCGTTTCAACAGAAGAACAAGAAGCCTATGAAAGAAACTATACAACAAGCTATCAGCGCTAGAAATAGATATGCACGCGCCGCACATGTTCGATAGCGGCCACGGTGGGGAGACCTGTGCGAGTTGGACGACGACCGCGTCACAGCATCTGTCAAATCAGCACCCAACCTTTATATATAGAATCCTAGCCGATGACGACGAGGATAACGGGATCCTCACGGAGCTCACCCGAGAATATCCAAACCTCGCGTTCGTGCCATCGCCCTGTTCAATGCAGCAAATTATCAAGGACCCAGACCAATCCAAAGCAATCAAAGATGAACCTCGGCCAAAGATCGACCCCGAGGGCTTCCGCGGAAGTTGCATGAGCAAGTCGAAATCCAGAGAGGAAAGAAAACTCGAACACAAGTTGGAAGGACGCGGATCTCGGACTTTGGTGCTCCTTGGATGAGATCAGTATGAGAAACAAAGAATTTGTTCAATCTGCACCAGAGAAGGTTCAGCAGTAGGCTATCATTGGTAGGGTTTCCTAAAAGAGATCAAGAGATGCTCAAGCGCTGACTGGTTCGTAACCAGGAGAGATTGGCACAAGGTGTTGACCGCTTGTACTGATTGCGAGCCAAGAGATTCCGTATGACACAGCCGAGGCGTTCAAGCCACATCAAAGAGTCTGGTCTTCAATAGATCCTACGCTGTAAATATGGCGTATGCTGATGTGCACTTTTCGGTACCAGTTTGAGTTGGCATCCAATCTAGCCATCAATGAGAGAGGGAGAAATGGGACATCCAGAGAAGAGTCCTGTCCCTTGCTGGCCTCGCCCTCTGCGCCCCATGTCTGTCACCGTAGGTCTGAACTTTTGGTGGCAGTGCAAATGGCGGCTATTCTAGGCTTGCAAGAGTAATGTCTTTGGATGCGCCCCGCTTCACAGGATGGTGATTCGTATGCGCATATGCGTGTCCTCGTGTGCCCTCCACAGAATGGTCATCTGTGTGCGCATATGCGTTTCTGTTTGTGATCTCTCGACTTCTTATTACTCGACTATCTCCGAGCCTACGCTAAAACAACGACGCATCCATCAAGCGAGATGCATTCACAGACCAGACCGCAAGGTTCTCAGCCAGCGCCATTCGGTGCTCAAATGGAGAGGAAAATTACCGACTATTCCATCTTAATCGAGAAATGACAACCAAATAGGGTTTCCATCTTCCAGTTTTTCGAAGTGGAACCAGCATATCACTTTGGCTCCAGGGGTACGGACTGGGATACAATCGCGTGTCCCAGCATCAGCTTCATGCACGAGCAAAGATTCCTGCAAAACATATCGCCATACATGACCCTACGCACAGAATCGTCGCAAATACTGAGCAGCAAGATTGACCAAGGATTGAAAACATTCTCCCATGTTAGCGGGAGAGAGAGACACTCGTTGAGCCGAATTATTCCTCCTCGCTGTGCAAGGCCGGGTATTCGCAATCGCATACTACTTCACACTCCTTCAATGCGAAATTTTGATCAACCACTTGTCTCCTCTATGACGCGAAACATTTCCAGGAACACACGGGCAGATTTCCAGTCTGAGCCTTTGATATCCTCCTTCATTCACAAACTCACAACCCTCCAACCAGACGATCATCGGCGCGAATTACGCAAAGTTATATGAACCCCTCGCAAAATTTCCTCTTCGAGACATTCCCCTCGGCGCATTCCACGGCCCAACAGGAAAGTCCTCTCGGTTCGCAGTTTCTGTCAGTCCAAGGAAGCAATGCATGGAATTCTCCAAGGCACCCGATTTCCAACCCACGCAAGGAATAAAAAAACGTCACAAGCAAACTAGGCCAGTCCGAGAGCAAACAGCCACCACAACAAAAGATTTCGAAATTGAACCGCTGATTCTTCTTGAGGGCCTTGATCTTGAGACTCACTGTGAAATACCAACACCGAAAACTGGGCGAAGGCTCAGGAACCTTTCCGGGGATACCTGTCTGGTGAAGCAACAAGCATCAAAGTACTTCTATTCTCCAATATTCCTTGCTCTCCATCAAAGGCCAACATTGATCTCTTTTTCTCAAAGTATTCTCTCAATGTAAGCTCATTCCACTCCAGGCTCTTCCTTCCTACAATTGCTAACTTGTGTGGACCAGAACAGCAGGAAGCCATTTCCTCAGCAAACATAAACAGAGAAAACCAGTTGTGAAGTTTTCATATTGTCGCTATGCTTTTTGGGTTTCTGGTGGTTCAGCAAACATGAGCAGAGAAATCCAATTGTGAAATTTGCTCATCAACACTATTCTTTGGGAAAATCAGATACCTACACATCGACAACCGATTCAGAGCAAACAAAGGGCCGCGAGCGAAACCTAGTAAAAAGCTGGAAGCAGATAGGATTCCACTCGAAAGGGCCCGGCCTGTCAGGCGAAAGAAGAATGCTTCTATAGAGGCATCCCCACATCTAACGCCTAATACACACGTTAAACATGCAGCAACTATTTGACGACACAGCCAGCAAGAGGTGCGACGACATTTCAATATGTCCGATAGCCAGTACATGCCCCCAGAAAGGGTTGGCCTGGAGGACTTATGCTCTTCTACTTGATTTGGAAGCAGCGACTGGCCACAAAACCCACCAGCATGCAGGATTGGATTATGACTATGAGCGCGAGCAGCACTTGTATCTGGAAGAATAATTGTACTCAAGTGAAAGAACTAGAAGTGCGAGAGCGTCTCTTTCCTGGTACGCGAATTGACCAAGGCTTGGAAAAAGTCAGTCACCTTATCTGCTTGCTGCATCCATCAACACGAATGTTTATATTATACCAGTGCCAATTCAGTCAACACTCCAATCATACCATGGCCCCTCAGAGTTTGAATCGAAATTGAACAGGATATGAAGTCTGTGTGATTCATTTTGAGAGAGGCTTTTTCGACCTGGAGCAAATAATGGATATAAGAGACTTTGAGGTTCGCAAAATTGAAATCGAGAGGACTATCGTGAGCCTGATTCCGAGAGGCTTCAACGCGAATAACGGATTAGGTTCGAGATGCTCTGACAAAGCCATCATCAGCGATTATTCGCTCGTGGTCGATACTCTGGTCAAGCTCAAGGCCTCGGCCAATGTGACTTTTCCTGATGGGATGACGCCTTTACATTTGGCTTGCTCATGTCCAATTCAATTCGATCACCCACCTGGATGTTGGCTCAATCACGATGGACTTGGGCATCAGCCACAAGAGCGTCACTCCAGCTGACGAGAGTCAAATTTACCAACTCGAGAACCTGGAAGACAAATCGAATGTACGCTAATTCCATGCATCTACTGAGACAGTCGCGAGGAAAGCCCGGAGGTGTCAACACTGTATGTTCGAAGAGTGGTCAACGCAACACACAACCTTTACGTAAAATAGCATCTAAGTGGGCAGCTCGGTTGAGTGTTTCTATGAACCATTTCGCTGCACCATGGTTTCCTTCAGCACCGGGCGTCTCTTTCAAGTCGGCATTGTTGTCTCGAGTCGTGTCCTCAAAAGAAATCACCCTAAGATCGATTCAATCCAACCACAGTACCGCATTTTCGCGGGCATTACAATGCTACGATTACCTAATGGTCTCAACTGAATTTGACCCTGGCGAGCACTCGACTCCAGACGGGCTATCATTCTCGGGGACCCATGGTGAAGCATAGCAGAAGTTGTGGGTGAGAAGGAGAAATAATCAGTAACAAGACTTTTTGAGGAACTTTGGCAAGGAGGTGTTCTTCAAATAGCAGCATTTGGGTTCGATAACCACTCTTCCGTCAATTGCTTTGCACAAACTGTTGGTTCATCGGGGTTCTTCTTAGACGATAGGCATGCGACCACCATCGTATGAGCCATTCCTTCCTCGAAAATCGACTCAAACATGCATTGTTGGATGCTGCCTCCCGATTTCAGCCCTGACCCGAGCCAACAAATCAACCCTAGAGATATCCTCTCTAGGGCCCATTCAATCCAGTTTCCGCCATCGAGTCGGCGCCGTATGCGACCTATCTCTAGACGACGTAAAAGCAACCATACTAAGCGTTTCATTGGGACGGTGGCATCAAAACAGTCGGTGGAAACATTGTCCGTGGATCGCGACATTCGACAGCATCGCATCTTGTTCGGTGGCACTGAGGGTTTGCCGTTTTCCACATTAATCGCCATAACCTAAAGAACATCTAGTTATCCGAGCTAGAGGCCCAGTGTTCGGGTATCAGGATTCGATGCAGCTGAAAAGGCCATAAAACCGGTATGGAGCGCAGCAGCAGACATCAACAAGTGCAGCGATTGTGGAAATCAGATCGACCCTTTGGGCCTTGAATCACACAAGAAGAGCTGCTGTATATGCTCTTCTTGCAACACAAAGATTGAACAACAAAAGCTCAAATCTCACCCAAAAGAATATGTGGAGCGCTGGCCGCGATCCTCAAGTAGGGAGACGAGACTTATGATTGGCTGCACCAAGAACTCCCTAGGATGCAGTCACACTCTGCTCTCGGCAACCAGTCTTCAGGGCTGAATGCATATCGCTTTTAAGATCAAACGAGTCTTCTATTCCCAGCATGGGCTTCCGGCTCATCGACACCGACGACGAGAGCGACTCTTCAATCGCAGGTGCGAGAGGCTCTTCCAAGAGTCCTAGATGACTACGAGACCATGTGATGGTCGCATTGACGGCGAGCCAGGTCATGGCAACGTTGCTGCGGGGTCACAGCCACCTTCACAATATGGTGCAACAGACTCGGTCAGCCACACGCAGGCCTGGTTCGTCTGCAGCGTAAGCCCGCCAACGTTTCAAGGAACGAAAGGATCGATGGCAGCCGGGTTTCAGTGGGGAATGGTTGCGGTGGCTGCGGGCGGCAAAAGCCCTGCAAGCGTCTCAAGATAAAAGGCCTCAGCGATCAGCGGTGCTTACGCCGGCTACAGAACCCGCTTCCCTGGGTGTATGATGGACGCACTTCAGCATTCTTCGATCTCGTCCATCTCATTTCACAACAGCGCGGTTTCCCGGACAGCGTGCATGGAACGCATGCATGCGGCAGCAACAGAATCAAGAGCAAGGAGGAGTCAAGAGCTAAGGATGCCGCCCACGTCATCGCGGAGTCACTGCAAGTCAGTCGTAGGACTGAGTTTAGTGAGTGAGGGAGGTTTAGAGGGGGGGCGAGATTGGTTGGTGGGCAAAGGACTCGGCTGAAAACAGGGTACCAGGTTGTCGCATGGTAACACAGATGTGACATTCGGAAGGTAATTGCATTTACAGTTTCAAGACCCAGTGTTTTTTTTTCTTTCCTTTATTTTCGCCGCGGTGCATCGGGGATCTGACGGATCAGGCCAGGACAGGGTCTCTTTTAAACGGGTCTGTCATCGGGGAAAGGTCGGTGGCTGGGAAGGATAAGCAGTAGCAAGCGATGGAACACTCGCATAATATTCGTATTGTCTGGAGAAGCATCATCATCAAGCTTAGTCAATAGACACAAAAAAAAAGATTAGTGGCTTTGTTGATCCCAACGGTCGCGTTCGACCATGCCCGCATTCAGACTGCTTTGCTGGCGGCACCGTCCCAGAGGCAACCTGGGCTGTGCAAGGTGCAGATGCCGACGCTAGCTGGGAATAGTAACAAGCAAGAGTTCTGGGACAGCCGCACATCGCCAATGGGCCAATCACGCGATGCAGATGCCCAGACCAGGGAAAAGCGCGGGCACACTGGGGGGTTAGCTTAGGCTGAATCGCCTTTGAAGCAACAGGCACAAACCTAGTGCAGTGAAAGCGCTTTTATTCACGTCTGATGGATCTCGCTTGACAAAGAGGCTGGCGGCGGCGATGGGTCGACGGCGTGCAAGCCATAATCGCTCTATTTGCAACCGCGTAGCTCAGCCAGCAAGCGCCACAAAACCAAGCTCTAGGCATGTTCTGCGAAAAAAGGAGAGCTCACGGTAGGTAGCATTCGGTGGTATTTTCTCCAGTTGTTCATTGTCCGCCATTCTGCGGCCAGGGTACGCGGATCTCAAAATAACCCAGCGCAGCGCAGTGCATGGGGGCAAGTCAGCGAGAGCGTTGCAGTGGCCCGCTTGACGCTGGGTCTGCGCCTTCAGCCCTACCTACACCAAAACCCATGGCGAGCAAACCAACCAACCAGGAGCTCCCACACACCACAAGCCTTGACCCATGCAATGCTGGGAGATCCCAAAGCCTGGGTCCTGTGGAGGCTTGGTTGCTCTCTCACCAATTCCACATCCCCCGTGGCCCCGCCCCGTGTCTTGTCTGTCTCAGCCAGCTCAGCCCAACGACGCCCTTGCACCTCTCGCGCTGCCCTCAGCGACATGCCCGCCTTTTCGTCCCTGGGGGACGTGGCCATGCTCAGGCGCTCATGTCCACGGCCTCGTCGCCCAATGCAAAAGAGAAGCAGACGCATTGCAGCCTAGGACTCAAGAGTCAGAGGGCGATGGAGAGGGAGGGAGAGAAGAGGGGGGCTGGAACGTGTACCCACGAGCCGTGACAACATCCTCAGCTGGTGCGCCACGCTCCACGAACCAGGCCTCTCCCGGAAACGTGTGGCGCTGGGCCCAGCAAATCACGGCCCCCAACCCATCGCCGGCGACCCTCACGCAAGCGAGTCGAGACCCAAGGCACGGCTAGGACGAAGCAGGCGGCCGGCATTCGCATGCGCACCGCCCCCTCCCCGCGGGTGTGGGAGAGCGGAAAGGATCGCGAGCCAAGCGCCTAGGGAGACCCTTGTTTTTCCTGGCATCGCACCCTTCGGTAGTCAAAATTTTGGGTGTGGTCGCCGGTGGGTGGGTTCCCAGACGGCCGGGCTCTGTTTTCCCACACAGATCCATGGCTTGTCGATGGCTGCCCACTGCGGCTTGCATGGCTTGCTGCATTCATTCGACGCATGGGAGGGCCTGGCTGCCTATTGCCCAGCCTGTGGTCCTTGGGTCCCTTGTTTAAATATCTAGCCTGCCTAGGCCCGCGCGAGCTCCCTTCCCTTCTGCTTGCTGCTTGTCGATCATCTTCAAGTTCCCACCTACCGCGTGCGTCTGGACGACGACGACGACGACGACGGGAATCCCGCCCGCCATGTATTCCCAACAGCCGGGCGCCAACACGGCCGCGCACGACTACAATGCGCAGTACCAGCCGCAGTCGACCGACGATCGAGTCTGGGACGACGGCCTGAACAAGCAACCGGTCCCCACCAAGCGACCCAACTACAAGCCCACGCCGCTGCGATGGCCCTACATCGCCTCCCTCATCATCTTCCTCATGGCAATCATGGGCCTGGTCGTCTGGGCCAGAATAGCCATGCCTCATTCTGATTCTACTGCTCACGTTGAAGGCAAGCGAGAGGAAGTAGTGGCTGCTCAGCCCACGGTGGTCCCTGTCAAGGTGCCTGAGGTAGCGGTGCCTGAGAAAGTAGAGCTCGAAATCCGGCAAGATGGAGAAGTCATGAACGCCGATGCTTTAGCCACCACCGTCATTGTGTCCCATGTATCTAGCACCGTAACCGTTGGAGGCACCACCGGGAAGTTCACCACCATGGTGCCGTCAACAATCTTCACGACCAAGCTCGCTGAACCCACTACAATCACTCTCCCTCCATCCACAGTCACCTCATGGGCTCAGTTTACCTTCACATCAGCCATCGTCACAAACATTATCAAGACCATGCCAGGATCAGTTTCTGAAGTCGTCTCGACCGGTTGGAGCACTGGTTTCACTGTCATCGAAGGCACAGGCACCGAGGCACCGATCACCAGCGCCTTCTCCACCCCCTTCATGATCACTAAAACTCTCACCTTTCCCGGAAGTGTTGCCACCGAGCAAAGCACTTTGACGACCAAATATGTCTCTTCTTCGTCCTTCGCAAGTGTTATTCCAGGCTCAACCCAAGAGATCGCCTTTAGCAGTGAAATCACCGAGGCTGTGGGCACAACAGCTGTGCTCAGTGTTGGAACGACTACCAAGGCTGCAAGCACTTTCATTACTCTTGGTCAGGTCACCATTACCTCCGTCTACACCGATCCCGACTACACTCCCCCAGATAAACCTACAGCAAAGGCAACGACCAAGGTGGTCAATGTGGTGACGGTTGAGCCCGATCAAACTGACAAGAAGGTTGAGAAGTTGGACCCCGTCACATATGTGTCCAAGGTTGGTGGCGTGGAAACCGTGGTGGTCAATCCAGGCGTTCAGACCATTGTCACCGAGGTTAATGGCCAATCTCAGACTGTGGTGGTCACCCAGGCTGCTGTGCAAACTGTTGTTTCTGACGTCGAAGGCTTTGTCACAACCATGGATATCACAACCTGGGGAGACGATGGTCTTCCAACCACTTCCAAGGTTGTTTCGTCCGTTAGCGGATACCGCACCACAGTAGTCGCCTCGGCGAAGCCGACAACATTTGTCACCACCCGGCCAGAGAGTACCATGACGATCACGTCGTCTCAAAGCGGCTCAACCACTATTATCTCAACTAAGAAGGGTACAACGAAAACTTACTCGTCAACGGCAACAATTACGCCAACCGCGGCGGACTCTGAACCCACAGGTGGTGTTCGCACAGATACTCAGGTTATCAAGATTACCGAAGCGCAGTACTTTATTGGCAAGTTCTTGCCTCCTTTCTTGTCAGTGCTCCTGTCGATTCCGGCACGTATCATCGACTTCAACGCCCAGCTGTATCAACCTTTCTATGCCCTGAACCTTCCCAACGGCGCCTTGGGTCCTAACTCGATGAACCTGCATTTTGGTGGATGGAATAGCTTCGCCAAGCCATTTACCCTCCTCGTCGAGGGCCAGCCTGTCACCTTTTTCACCATGATCATTGTTTGGATCACCGCCCTCATGACACCCGTCGCAACCGAAGCCATCGGAGTCAAAATCCACGGAAACTGCAAGACATGGGATCCCAGGGGTTGTGCTGCTGCTCTTGGTGTCTCGCCAGATCCGACGCGAATTCTACTTGCTCTCCTCGCCCTCACCATTGTCCTCCTCTGTCTTCTACTCTTTTTCCTTCGCAATTGGGAGACTGGTTTGCACGCGAACCCTTGGAGTGTCGTGGGTATTGCATCGCTGGCAACTAACAGAGAGGTGCGGCCGCAAAAGTCAACTGAACATAAGATTTCAAAGGAGATGATCGATAAGCGATTTGGGTTTGGTTACTTTGAGAACGATCACGGACAAACCGAATACGGCATTGTCCTCTACGACGATGCCGGCCAGGGGCTTCGGCAGCACGATATGGGAGCTCTCTCGGAAGCCAGTTCTCTGGACATGTCGGCTGCTAACAGGAACAAGCGGAGAGGAAACCCATTCATGGCGCTTGGAGTGGCATGGAGACTGAGCTTCTTGCTCTTTTTACTTGGACTCATGACTTTGGTCATATTCTACACCGTGACGTTCAAGAAACAGAACAATTTCCAAAACTTCATGACTGGTCAGACTTTCGGCATTCGATTCTTGTTTGCTGCCCTGGGTGTCATCATTTCGTTTTGTTGGACAACCCTCTTTATCAGTTAGTCTCTTGCTTCTACTACCCTGACATTTGAGCTAACCATTACACAGGTGTCGCAATGATCATGCCCTACAAGGCCATGGCCGCAAGTCCTCAGAGCCCAACCGATTCCATCCTTCTCACGCGACCGACGAATCCCTTTTCCGGCTTCTGGTCCTCAATCCAGCGTCGCCAGTTCTTCCTAGCCATTGTCGCACTCATGACCATCTTCTCCGAGTTCATGCCCATCCTTCTCGCCAACATTCCGTATACTCTCACTCAGACCCAGGACACACACGTCGTTTGCCTGCGACTTTCGGTGGCTATTATGGGTACGATGGTCCTGGCTATCATCGCCAGTTTCTTTATTAAGTGGCCCTACGTGCCTGTGGATCCGCGATCCATTGCGGGTGCCATGTACTACGTCTCCGAAAGTGCCATGCTGGACCAGTATAGTGGCATGGCAAGCTTGGACAACCACGAGCGAAGACGCCGAGTACAGGAGCTTGGCGGACGATACTGGTACGGGGACATTGTCACGCACACAGGCGAGACGAGACCGGCAGTGGATCGAGACGATGGCTTGCTGCATTCGCACGATGTCAAGTCCGCGGCACCGCCACCGATGCGCCAAAATTTTAACTTGAACGCGGATACAGCTTACCATGGACATCATCATGGAGTGGACAATGCCAACGACACACCCTACCATGGGCAAGACTATGGACAAGCCCAAGGAACCCTAGATAGTACAACCAGTGCGACCACTTCAAGTTACTATGATCCACCACCTGAGGTCCTAAACAACAATCCGACGTATTACGGGCACCACCATCAAGAGAGCCACGGTGGAGCAGCCGCTGCAACTTACCAAGATTATCAACACAACCCTGTGAGCCCAATCGCCGAACCCACCTACAACGGGCAATACCACGAGGTCCCCGTTGCCGATGCCGACATCACAACGGCACACTATGGGCAACAACACCAGATGTCGCCTACACATGCCGGCACTGGTTACTACGAATATGGATATCAGTATGGCATGACGGGCACAGATGCCAACGCTGCATACTATGGGCAACAACAACAGTATGATGCTCCAGGAGCAAACAACCACACGACATATCACGGCCATCAACAGTAAAGAAGGGACAGGGTTTGGAGTTTAGTTATTTTCATGTTGTTACGATTTTTGTTTTAATACCCGGTTGTGCATTATCAGCGAGGTACTTGATTACATTTGTTGGGATAGAAATTTACGCTTGGATGGGGTGACTTTTTAGAGACGAAACTTGAGGATTTCGGGACACGAATCAGTTCGAGAACAAATTTGCAATTAAAATCCATCACGGCCTTCCGTGTATCATTTCTATTCAAAAACAAGAATTATGAAACAATTCACTGTCATCATGCGATGCGGTCCGACTTAATTCATCCTGGCTTAATTCATCCTGGCTTGATTCATCCTGACCTGATTCTGCATCTGAGTGTACCGAATACCAAATATCCCAACACTCTTTTGTGAGGTAGTAATCTGGACCGTGAAGCTTATAGAAGCCCTCATAGGCCATCCGGGCGTGTTCCGCGGCTTCCTCACCACAAGATAGCTTATTCAATAAACAAGCCAGCTTATACCTACTCCTCAAGGTGCGAGGGTGGTCCGGTCCAACAAGGCTCTCCCCCCTCATCAGGGCCCCTCGATACATTTCTTCTGCTTCTTGATACTTGTTTTGACCTTCCAATGCTAAGCCGATATTGACCATGGCGTTGAGAGTTTCGGGGTGGTCAGTGCCGAAGTGCCGTTTATTGTTTTCCAGTACTTGCTTCAACATGGACTCGGCTTCCTCATTCTCACCCATCGCGGTCAGTATCAAGGCCAGGCCATTGAGGCTGTTCGTCGTCTCCATCGAATCATTTCCGAAAACCTTCTTCATCGCATCCAAGTTGTCCTCATATATTTCCCTTGACTCCTCCAACTTATCCAGCTGCCACAGCACATTTGCGAGATTGTCAGAGCTGAGTAACGTGTCCATGTGGTCCTTCCCCAGTGCTTTCGTAAGACCATCATACGTCTGCCGGTGTATTCGCTCTGCCTCTGAGTATTCCAGCATGCCCACTAGCACCAGTCCAAGTTCGTCCATGCTGCCAAATGTTTCAGGGTGCTCTTCTCCAAGTGTAAGTCGCTTTGTCTCCACGGCTCGTCTGATGACCGTCTCGGCGTCACGGTACCTGCCTCTGGTCCGCCGATACCAACCAACGTTCAACAGGAGGTTAGCCCACCAAACGCGATGGCTTTTTTCATCTGGCTCCTCCTTGATGATTTCCTCAATGTGAGGGTTCAGTTCCTGGCAAATGTTCCAGTTCTCAAAACGCCCTATCGGGTATTCCTTCGACATTATTCGCAAAAACTCCATCTTCCAGTCCATCAAATTACCAAAGGATGATATCCATACCTTGGTACAGAATTGAACCAGTGCATGCATCTCAAACATGTCTCTCCTTGTGACAGACACGAGGGCGTATCCGCGTAGAGCCTCGAGATCGTCGTCTAGATTACTTGTCCCCCGGCGGCGTACATAGGCCTGCAGTGCGGATTCCGGGATTCCCTGAGAGTTGAAGAAACTCATGAAACACAAAAGATCAGCTGCTGAAGGGCTTTCGCTTCTAATTTGTTCAAAAGTCATTTGCCAAGTGGTGACGATAGAGTTGGAGGCGGCCTTGTCCCGGCGAAGATCGGCAGTGTCTTTATTTAGCAAGCTTGTCTTTTTGGAGTCATTTTTCCCCAGCTCATCCAGATACTCATCTAGGGACATTCGTGGCGCCATACGGTTAATAAAGGCGGCGGCCTGGGTGATGGCCAGGGGTATGTTCTCCAGCGCCTGCGCGAGATCAGCCGCGGCTTCTTCGTCGTAGTTGTCGCCGTCGAGCTTTTCCAAAAGTAGCTGATATGCTTCCCCAGTTTCCATGGCGGGCACTTTGACAATGTTCTGGTATCCGCCTGTCAGCCTTTCAGCGGCGTCCATGCTGCGCGAGGTGACCACGACGGTTCCATTGCTCGTCAGTGGCAAAAACGAACCCAGCCCAGGCTTGCCAGGTAAGAAAAGGCTAGCATCGTCGGCGTTGTCGACAAAAATGTACCATTCCCCGTGGTCTTCGGCGCAAAGCCAATCGTGCACTAGTTGAAGTATATTCTTCTCGCGATCGTGGCGCCCAGGCAGATCCAGCCTTTCCGCAATGGATTGATAGGCTTCCTCGAACCGCTCTCGGCTGCTGGCGTGAACCCAGAAGATATAAGCGCCGGGCGAGCTCTTGTGGACTTCGTGGGCGTATCGAATAGCCAACTGTGACTTACTTGGCGATGTTAGCGCGGCACTTTGCGATTGATGGAGGCGGGATCTGGCCTACCCTACCCCGCCGAGGCCGACGAGGGCGATGCGGGCGGCTGGTCGGGCGCACCGCTCGCGCATCCAGTTGAGGATTTTTGGGCGGTCGACGAATTCATCATCGGGGGGGAAGGGAACCGTCGAGAAGGGCCGTGGTTGTGGACGAGACGACGATCCCGCGGCGGCTTGAGGGCTGCTGAAATTGACGTTGATTGTGCCGCCTTTGGACGCTTGGATCCCTGCAAGGGTGTTGTGGCCGTTAACGGCTGCCCTAAAGTAATTCAACGGGTTCATAACTCTCGTCACAGGGTGAGCAGTCGGTGTGGTCGGCTCTGCTCCACCCCAAACATTGTTCGGCCAGGATCAAGGTGATTGCTGGATGCAGTGTGCGGCCTGACAAGACGAGGCTATTTCAGCCGCTTGTTGCACTTTGCAATGCTCCGCACCTGACCAGGCCGGCCAAAGGCGGCTTTGCACCATCCATGTCAGTCAGCCAGAGCATTGGCTGGTCTTGCGAAGAACCCATGTCGGCTGCTGGGGGGGCTTTGGGGGCCAAGCACGAGCCCTGAGCATTATCAATTCGAGGTGCTAATCAATTGAGGCACGTGATGGCGCTGACAGTCATCTCATCTCTCGTATCTCGTATCAGTGCTGTCAAAATGAACGAGAAGCAGAACCTCTCCCTGCAAATAGAAAGTGCTGAGGTTTAAATGTATAGCTCATTTCAACATGATATTTTCGCTTTCGCATTCCGCTGGCATCATGCATGCCAAGTCGCGCTTCATCGGACCCCGATATCAGTGGTGGGCCTTTGTCGGTGCAACTTTGACGTAGCACCCTGGCTCGGACACCGAGATTTTGCCCGATTTTATGCATCGGGATGCAGCCCTAAATACGTGCCAGGGGAATTAACCTTTTTGACGGCCTCATCACTCGCTCATTTGGTCAAGCGGGGGTCGCTAAGGGCCGTGGTAGTAATTATGTCTGCTCCCTGTTGTCAGTGCGCATCATATAACTAAGTGTGGGCTAATCCGGTCTGGAGCACCGCCTGTGAGGTTACGTGTAAAGAAAAAATTAAAAATTTGGCAGGTGTCACGAAACGGCCACGAGCTATAATCAGCCGGTTTTGTACCTTATATGCCGGTTTTACCCCACAAGGTGAGCGCACCTGTACATTGACAGCTCCACGAAACAAGAATCCCAATCATGAGCAGCCGGAATCTTGACGGGTCACCGTCCATTGCGCGACTGTCCTGCGAGCAATGTCGTCATAGGAAGCTAAAGTGCGACCGCGTCGAGCCGCGCTGCAACAGGTGCATCAAACTGGGCGATGAGTGTGTCTTTCCCCAATCGAGGCGGCGGCCCGGTGGTAAGAAGCGATTCGGCATTCGGGAGCTAGAAACTCGCCTAGGTAACGTCATCCGCGTCATCCGCACACAAGCTTAGTTGAGGGCTGTATCTGACTTCGGGCAGAGCAACTTGAAGGCGAACTCGAGAAAGCCAAACGCAGCGAATTCGGCTCGGCACAAAACAGCGACACAAACACTACGCCAAGCACTGATCAAGATGTTTCGTGTTTCTCACTCTCTGGCCCATCTCCTCCCACAAATGACACCGCAGAGCACACCAGCATATCAGAGATTGACGAGTTTGTGGCCAATGAGCTGCTCGGTTTTGATATACTGCACGGGGTGACATCTCTCCAACTCAGGGAAGAGCTGTAAGATTGGCAATTGTCCAATGCATGCCTTCCACCTTCTTATTAATCGAGCAATTCTAGGGTCAACATTTATTTCGACAAGGTTCATTCAATCACGCCAATACTACACCCTGACCGCTACAGGGAGTCGTTGCATGGTGATGAGTTCCGAAAGCCTCCCTGGTGCTTGCAACACATCGTACTGGCGCATGCAGCATTTAACAGTGAATCTCATTCCGCTCTAGCGCTTGCCTTCTATCACCGCGCCAAAAACTGTCTGGAGCAAGACGAGTTGAAGGGCCAGGGGGAACACTGCATGACGTTGGCTCACGTGCAGACTTGGTTGCTTATGGCAAACTTTGAGGCTCAGCAAACCATGTTCGTACGCGCTTCATCAAGCCAGTGCCGTGGCCTTCGGCTAGCACAAATGCTAGACTTGCACCAAATCGATCATGAAGGTTCGATCACCGGATCTAATTTAGAACCTGCCCAATGGGCAATAGTAGAAGAGCAACGACGAACATGGTGGGCTATTTACTGCACCGATAGATTCTTGTACGGAACTACTGGGTGGCCATCGTTGGTTGAAGATAAAGACGTATTTTGCCCCTTTTTCTTTCAAATTCGACCTGAGACTAACCCATCAGATTCTCACACTTCTCCCCGCGTCAGAAGAGGCATTCGTGAATAATTGCCCAGAAATTACCACCTCTCTCCACGATTTGCTAGAATGCAGAAGTCAAGATTATTCCTCGCTCGCCGGAAGAGTTCTCGTCGCTCGTCTCTTCTACAACACAATGAGGCATACGTTTCGCAGCCTGCCAGAGAACCGATCTGATGCCATTGAATACGGGAAGCATTGGGAAACCCATCGCCAGCTAGACAACGATCTCACCATGCTACTCCTGAGCTTTCCTGCTCACATCAAGCTCCCTCAGAGTTTCCAGTGCCCAAACGCCGTCTTTGCCAACATTATGGTTCAAACGGCCATCATCTGCCTCAACCGTACCGCTGTGTCTCATTTGCGCAAATCCGCGCAGTGCCCGGAATACTTGCTGCTTCAGTGTCAATCGCGCATCATCCCCGCAGCAGAGCAGATGGTCAGCATATTCCGGATGGTTCCTGACCTCGAGTTTGCCTTTAGAAATCCGGTCATTACCTTTTCCGCCTACACGGCCGCCCAGGTCTACCTTGAGGATTACATGATGATGCAGAGCAACCGAAGCCGAGATGCGCTGGACTTTTTATTCAGCCTGGTGGTCCTCTTTGGTAAATCAAACCCAGTTGCCAGCTCTTTGTCTAAACAGTTGGCAACAGATTTGCAGCAACATGGAATCAGTTCACCCCTTGTCAATCAGGTAAGCGGCCTCTCTGATTATCTCGGTTACAATAAGCTGACAGGTGCAGGTGAATGCCCTTGTGCCCTGCCCTATGCTGACTACCCCTCTATTGGGCCGGACGAAGCTGAATTCGTCCGCTTTTGCATTTAATCCACTTGTTTAATAATCCTAATATCAATCGATACATCTATTTCTTCACCAATTAATACGGCCATGTTTGCTGTATGTGAGGATTTTTATTCTTTTTTATCACCGGAATGTTACCACAAAACCTTCTGCCCAATAAGAACCACATTCTTTTTGAGGGCCAACAATTAATTAATAGAGATAGACGATAATGCTTTTCCATGATCGTCGCTGTTTGCTGGCTAGTGTTCCTCTCTATACGTGTATTCCCAATTCTAACCCTCTTCAGCTCTTGCTGACTAATCGAGATGCGCCACATAATGGAATGTTTAGTCAGTCTTCCCGTGTTTGTAAGTTGTGACTCGACGGATTTGCAACTTGCCAAGACGGCAAACTCAATCGTCAACACTCAAGACTTGGAAATCGCTTGAATCCTCAATATGGACAACAGATCCCCCAACCTTCCCCGCCTCGCTCCCGAAAAGGTGATTGCGTACCTGCAACACCTCGGTGTCCTATCGGAAGGCCATGTTGGAGCTGAATTCCCGAAGCCGACACTCTCACTTCTTCGAGAGATGCAGCGACACCACCACGACAAAATCCCGTTTGAGTCTGTGACGATCCATTTGGCAAAGAACAAGACCTACCAGGACTCCGATCCGATCCCCTACCAGGAGGGCACGGGCAACATCGACGTCCACGCGGATGCGCTATTTGACAAGATTGTCACCCGCGGCATGGGAGGATACTGTTTCGAGTGCAACGGGCTGTTTGCAATCGTGCTACGTTCGCTTGGATATCACACCACTGATGTGTGCGGAAGAGTCTACCCGTTTCAGGGCAAGACGCCAGACGAAGCGGGATGGGCTTGGACGTCTGTTGCACACCAAACCACACTAGTGCACTTCACCCATGAAGAAGTATCCGACGAGGAGACGGTCCCAAAGGACTGGAAATCTCCCCATCAGGGTCAAGGGGTAACATTCCACTGCGATGTCGGCTTCGGTGTCGGACAGCCCAGGGAGCCATTGTTGCTCGGCACCGAGACGGATCTCAACACCCACGTCTACGAGCGCCTGCCGCCACTAGGTGATCGCGAGGACGTGCCCTACGGCTACACGCTATACCGCAAGCTGTACGATCGCACTGGCGCCGATGGTGCCGACCCCTCCAAGTTTAAGCTGTCGCCTCTGTACCATTACATGCTGCAGCCCCAGACGCCAGGCGACTATCACGCTGCCAGCTGGATGTCAAACACGTGGCCTCACGCAGTGTTTGTTAAGCAGCTAATGGCCACAGTGCCCTTTGCGGTCCACAGAGGCGACTTGCCCGAGGAGAGCGGCAGACACAATCTCCTCTACTCGCGGGACGAGAAATACGGCGGGCGAAAGGACGGCGATGGGTACGTGGCGGTGTACAAGCGCAAGGGATCCGGCGCAGGAAACGTGGCTATAAACGAGGAGCGTGTCTTGAAGACGTTTGGGGAGCTCAAGAAGTTGCTCTGGGAAACTTTTGGCATTGATACGGACAAGATTACACCGACGGAGGTGCCTAGTGAATCGGTGCAAGACGACGGCGATCACTTCGAATTTTCAACATAGACATCCATCAAGCTCATTTTCATAGACTTTTGTCCATGTGATGTGTTATTTCTTCAATAAACCCATGGCAAGAAGAGCGGTTCGAAAAATGACTTAGTGCTTTAAAAAAAAAAGATAAAATAAAAGAACTTATTTTGCGGTTGGAGAAACATTCTCACACTAAGTCCATTTCCTCTAGCCCCGTCGTTGAAAGATTACATCGCAATGATGCCAAAACACGGAAATGCAACCTCTCTAGGGTATGCAGCTGGTACAGGCAGCAGAGATGGTGCCTCTTGGGAGAGCTCGGCCTGGTCGGTCTACTAATAAGATGATGGCTGGGGATGCACAATGACCTGATTGCTCCCTAATGATCTAGCGCTGATAAGCTTACTCGTTTGGTGCCATCTCATTGGAAGCGACCAAGCTCGGCCAGTTGGGCACATTTCTCGCTCTTTTTTCGGACGCTGGCCACCGACGCGTCCGCACGGACCCGCAGACGGCGGATGGATGTTTCCACGCGGGGGAAAAATGCACCGAGTTAGCGCAAGCCACACGCCACGCAGAGCAGCCGTTGCAGCCACAGGGCGGCGTACCGGCTAAATGGGGCACCGATTTCAGGGTCTCCGAGAAAGTAGCGAGGACGGCCATCTCGGCCATCGTTTCTAGGTGCCTGACGGCGTCGCAAAAGATGCAAGCCACGCTGGATATAAAGACGACGTTGAAGCCGGATCTAAAACGAAAGAGAAGCATCATCACACTCACACTCACACACAAGCATCACAAGCAACCAGCTTCAGCAACTTCAACAAACAAACACAAACACAACAATCACTCAACTACTACACTCACAACCACCGAGACCCACTTCCACTAACACAATGGCCTCCTCCACCACCGCTACCAAGACCGTCGCCTTCTTCGGCGCCAGCACTGGCATCGGCCTGTCTGCCCTCAAGCACACTCTCGCCGCCGGCCACCAGTGCATCGCCCTCTGCCGCTTCCCCGGCAAGCTCACTGCCATTTTCGGCACCTCTGAAACCACTCCCAACCTGCGCATCGTCGAGGGCAACGCCCACGACATGGCCGCTGTCTCCCGGTGCCTGCAGGCCAGCGAGGGCGTTCTCGTCGACGCCGTCATCTCCAGCATCGGCGCCAAGCCGGCCCTGTCCAAGGGCAAGCTCATCGACGACCCCAACGTCTGCGCCAAGGGCATGCAGACGCTGGTCCGGGCCATCGCCGAGCTCCGCCGCAGCGGCGCCGCCGGCTCGCCCACCGTGGTCGGCGTTAGTAGCACGGGCATCTCCAACTACGGCCGCGACACGCCCGCCCTCATGGTCCCGCTGTACCGCGTGCTCCTCAAGATCCCCCACGAGGACAAGAAGATCATGGAGGACACCCTCATCGGCAGCGGCGAGACCTTCACCGTCATCCGCGCCAGCTGGCTGACCGACGGCGAGTCCGCCAAGACGGTGCGCTCCGGCATCGAGGACCCCAAGACGGGCCGCGAGGTCGACGCCATCGGCTACACCATCTCCAGGGAGGATGCCGGAAAGTGGATCGCCAACAACATTGTCATCAACCAGGATCCCCGATTCATCAACAAGATTGCCACAATCACCTATTAAGCTTTTCTCTTTCTTCTTCTTCTTCTTTCTTTGGGCTGCTTTGGCCGATGCGGGATCTTGCAATGCGAATTTTGATGATATGGATAATGAGCGGGTGAAATGGATCGGAGGATTTACTGCGGGCATGGCGGAGCAATCAAGTTGAATTGAATGATGCAGGATACCACAACTAGAGTTATTTCTTATGTAATATAATTGATATTTTGTTCTCTTGAAAACACCAAAGCTTCACTCGTGATTCTCTCTTGAGCGTAGCCTTCTGGAGGGTGATGATGGGAATCAAAGCTGCCACCTTTAAATAAGGGTAGATGCGATTTCATATCGCCTACGAAAGTTTTGATGGTGAGGTCTTTGGAATACATAGTTATGAGTTGAGTAACCTACTATGACGAGTCTCTGGTCAACTCATTTTACTTACTCTAGGTAGCTAATCAGAATATGTGATGGGTAAATTAATAATAGAATATCACATGTCGAGGCATGTTATCCTCCGTAAGTTAAGAATGAGAAAAGGGCATGAAAAAGAGTCTTCATGACACAAGGCCGGTTTTATTCACATCAGTCTCTTGCTAAATTTCTGAACTTCCATCATATAATTAACCCAAAATTCTCTCATCATTTTCATTGCCTCTTCGAGAGCATATTCAAAGGTGTGGCAACAAGCCTCACCACCCGCATCTCAACACGCTCTATCCAGTTTTTGCAAATTAAACGGGTACCAAGCCTAACATTCACTCAGAAATTTGATTATGAAATTAAGATCCGGATACTTCCTTAGACCATGACGTATCACAGATGCCGTGTTTAACAAGCTCATTTTTCAGAAACACTGGCAGCGTTGAAGGTGCTGAGGTGGTGGTTCAGGCATGTTTTACGCCGCCGACAGGGCATCCAGTATATCGGCCAAGGTTGTTGTTCCTGTAGTCTCGAGGGGATCTGGTATGCCTAGACCTCTATTTCTATTATCCACTCCGATATCGCTCGCAAACATACCAAAATATGTGATGTGCGGCAAACTACTGTGGATAACTTGAACCAGCCGATGCCAGGCACTGACATTAGTTCCATCTATGAGCCGAACATTTTCAAAAGAGATATACTGGAGCGTTGCTTGATGTCGAAGCAGCAAGGAGGCCATCTCCCCAGTTGTACAAGTGATGCTCCCCAGCGTCAACGATTTCAATTTTGGCACACGAAGTGCAGAACAAATCTTTGAGAAGCAGCTCGCATCCTCGAGAGTCTCAAACTCGAGCCGCAGCTTGGACAGCTCGGGTAGCTGCTGGATGAATCGGCTAAGATCGGAAGCCCAGCCGCCGGGCTCGACTGGATCCCTGTCGCCGTACAGGTCCACACTAAAGACAAGGGAGAGATGGCGGACCCTCGCCAAAGGTGTGATGTTCAGCCCGGCAAACATCGTGGGGCTGATGCAGTTGCCATTCCCCATGACAAAGCCGGCGCCAATTTGAAGTTTCTCAACGTCAAGCTTACTCGCTGCCACTGCTGTGAGAACAGTGTGCAGAATGTATTTCATGAACTGGATACTGGTTTGAGAGTCAAAGGTAAGAGTTCGGTGGGGCACAACGCCAATTGTTTGGGCCAATCGATTCCAACCCCAAGGAATGCTGTTCCCGATGCGGACTGTCTTGCATTGGCCTAGGCGCCTCATGACCTCGGTCAAGCAGGTGGTAGGAAAATCGTTTGCGGCCAAGCGCTCTTGGTTGCTAAACTGTATAGAGTAGGCTTTGGCATCGAGTTTGCTCAGACGATGTCCATTTCCAATTTCTTGAATCTCACCGGGCACCAAGACGGGCTCTATGTGCGGGAGCTCATCGAGGGGAATAAGATGAGTGGCGCAAATGGTAACGGCTTCAACGGCCGATGCGAACTCTGGATGTCTTGATATGCTGTCAATTATGTCTAGGCTTCCGTCTTCAATCATGACGCGTCGCGTTCTGAAAAACGTGTCGACGAAACGTGGTCTCGTCCAGGCATTTGCTTTCTTGCATGCTTGTCGAAGCTGAAACAGATCATCATATAACAGCTCCTCAATGATGAGATCAGCAATCTCGTTGGGAATATCGAGGAAAGCAGACATGGCGAGATGAGATTGTGGCGGTTCCGTTCATCGCTCAGAGTTTCAGCTGCTGATTCACGCAACACGTGACCACCAGTCCCATATTTCATATACGTTCTATTGGCCAACATGGCCAACAGTCGTTGGATTGGCTGGACAAGTAATAGGGACGCAGTGCAGTGAGTGCAAGATTTGTGATTACAATCAAACGGTATAGGGCAGCTAATCTGGAGCCGATGGTAAGGGCTGCGGGGAGTTTGGTGGTGGTTCAAAATCATGAGTTTGCGGGATCGACGACTCCAGCTCCCGCACGCACACTTACACATGGAAATAGAGACAGAGAAGAGAGAGACAGAGACTGACCTCTGACACACATACGTGAACGCGCAAGAATACTCACTCATATATTTTATACCTTTATACGCCGAAACGATCAAAGAAGATAGCATCCGACGATTTGGCCCTGAAGCGAAAGTACGAGGAAGATACACAGGAAATCCTCAAGGATTGTAAGAATAGAATAAGGGACAGGTCATGGATGATTGAGTATCATAAAGTAATTGGTATGGCGGCTGAGGATACTCGCAATACCGCCCTTGCGGACACCAAATAGGTCAAGATGAAGGGCAGAATGACAACGAACACCCGCATTGATGTCTAGCGAGAGTCTTCGTTGGTTATAAATCGGAGGCCCAAGTGGAATTTGGCAAGACGCTAGACCCAGAAATTCTATCTCCATTGTACTGGATTCATTTGCAACCACCAGGAGATGGAGAGATACAGCAGATCCGCGCTTCTAGCGGGGATGTGTTGGCTTGTCACTTACCACCTCGGATCGAGCAATTTGTGGATCAAGAAAGTGTCTAGTAATTGGTACCCGTGCTCCCTGTTCTATTCCGCGCATTGAATGAATCTATTAAATCTACGGACACTGTGTTTGTTGCATTTCAGGTAGCGATCCTGCATTTGACCCCACCTGCGTTAACTCGACGCTGTCTTGGGCTTTCCTGTGATTGCCATATGAACTTTCAGACTGCCTATAATCTGAATTCTCAGGTAGCTGGTATTTCCTATACGTCATAGTCTGTACTGGTTCTTCCAGGGCTCCACCTTCAGATCCTGTCGGTGTCTCCATTGCGATGCGAGCCTCTGAACCGGCGCCTGATTCGGATGATGGTCGGAGTGTACCCCCCAGGTACGGCCGCAGCGCCGGCAAGCATGCAATAATGACGCCGGTGTTGCATTCTAGACCATACCAAAGGACTAGGCGAGCAAGAAAAGTTAGAATATTCATCTCCAAAAAGGGGAAAAAGTATTATTTCGAAGGAACATGATCGTAGACTGACTCATTAAGCTCAGAGGTACTTGTCTCTCTTTCCTCTCAGCGAGTCTTAAGGTAATGAGGCGTGTATAGCATATAGCTATATTGACGATGCCCAGAAAAAAGGTGCAACAAAGCCCTATCTTCACTGAACGCCTCAGCCGCATGCTTGGCACAATGAGCCAAGGTGATGCAAAAACTGCCAAATTCTTTTAGATGTTGGACATTGTTTTACATGGGGAGTTATTTCTCTCACCCAAGAGATCCCCAAACATGTGAAGGGACCATGAAATAAAATATAAAACTCTTCCTTTCGTTGGGGCGCATTGCGGAATAATTTGTAGTGTTCTGTTTGATCTAACTGTGAGCCATTGGCCAAAGATTCGATGATGTGGCTCGCCTTTTTCCGCAAATGGTGAATAGCAAAAGAAGAGATATAATATAAGCCATCGCATTATATACTATTGTTGCTCGGAGGAATATCCTGCGTTTAATCATGAACTCGGGGAATATTTGCAAATAGAGAGAAAGGAGTGCTGCCTTGCATAAATATAATGTCGTCCAAACTGCCGCCTGGGAAAACCATACTAACTAAGTGCAGTTTGCAGTCAGCTGAGGGCACCTTGCGTCTGGATATACTTCTCCTTTTGCTATCATTCAATTTGCTTCTTACGTTGATGAATTTTAGCCCATTTTGAGGAGTGCCTCTATAGCCTTGAAGGGTTGACATGACGTTCGGTTCAAGCCCGCCTAGGTCTGCCATGACGACGCTTACAGCATTTACAGAGACCGCGGATAGCCATGCCATGCAAATAAAAGCATCGCTATACATTAATCGTTTCCTTTGAATGACGAGACGGAGATAAAGGCGGGCAATGACGGCAGCTGCGGACACGGCGGCAAGGATCCATCCTGAAATCTACACAAAGCTGTGGCAGAAAGCTCATCCGAAATATGTTTCAAGGTGCTTACCTCAATTACATGTGGCCCTGGGCGGGCCAATTTCATATCTTTTAGTGTGTGGGTTCAGGTCGGGTCATCTCCTTTCCGCAGAGGAATTATTCGCCGTGCCAGCACCGTTAGATGTGGTATCAAATGGTGAGCTGATGCCACTTGTCGGAAGGAGATGATCATGAGAGATTGGAGAGATTTCTCGAAGAGAAAGCTAGAGTGGGTTGAAACTTCCTGAAAGCGGCGGTGGCATTGCAATCGTTCATATTAGTCTAGCTGCGTGTGATTCTGAAAACTTGCCGAAGCTTGTTCCGGATCTGGCCATCTACTAGCAGAGATTGGTCCTAGGTGAGTGGTTTGGGGTTTATTAGTGGCTGTTTTCAAGTCTAGACTGTTCACTTGAACGCCACATTGCGTAAACTTCATTCCAACTAAATTTAGCTTTTAATGTCATGATTGCTTTGGTCTAGAAATGCCTCCCCAGAAGCAGCAGGTCCCATTGCTCCAATAGCCCGTCCAAAGCTAATGAGAAAACTGCGGTTTGTTTGATGATAATGATAACATCACGATGGCGATGATGGTGGTTGCTGTGAGGCTCTTGGTCCTCAAGGCCTTCGATGTCTTTTATCTTCGCACATTAAAAACCTATCCTATTAAAAATTTTGACTCCATAGCTAGGCATCTCCTTTGATATTTTTAGCCCATGCTCGCGGGGGATTGCCTTCTCTATTGCTCCCATCAATGCTTTGCATTTGAAGCTGATGTCAAGACTGAAACAAATAACCCACTCAGTGATGGGCTTGTAGGTTTGGATGATGTTGTATGCGGGGGGTCCTAGACTGGGTGATGGGTTGTTGAGTATCTGAGGAGCTGTAAATACTGTGGGAAAAGGGTTTGCGGGCTTGAGGGGGTTCCGAGCCCTTCATTGTGCCCAGCCATTTATCCTCACAGCCAGAACCGCCAAGAATCTAGAGGAGGCAGGTTCTTCGGGTGTTCTAGAAAACTTTTCAAATGGGCTCAAGAACTTTCGTGTTCCTCCTTCCCTTTGCCAAATGGATCCCTTGAGATAGCGGACAGTTCTTTGGGGCGCTTGCAATAAGCAAGAAGCAAGAAGCAAGACATCCCATAAGGAGATTGATTGTTGATGTGGGTTTTCTCTCAAATCTTTGGGAAAGTTCTCAACTTGACCAATCCAACATCTTAATCGTTTTCCAGCAGCCCATTCGGTGCTCATACGAACGGCCCCCTAGGTTGAAATGTAGTTCCATTAGGATGGGGACCCTTAACCGTCGCGGTCCCACCCACCCCACACATAAAAAACAGAGTTTGGCAAAAATACAAAAACATACAACAGCGAGGATTCCCCGGTCGTCACCGACCCGAGTACTAATTCACCGCTTCTCAGCTTGACTATGGGAGAGCGGACGGGATCCCGTATTTTCTGAGAGCTATGGTCGTATGTGGTGTTTTGCACAACGGTTTTGGTTCATAACCGCTCGCGGTATTCTGGTCCTTGGCGCCAGAGTCGTAAAAAAAGCCAACACTAATTAGTATACTAAGGACTAATACTAATACTAATACTAATTATAAATACTAATACTAATACTAATTATAAATACTAATACTAATATTAATACTAAAAAAAATCAGCATTAGTATTAGTATTAGTATACGAATTAGTATACTAATTCGTACTTTTTACAACCCTGCTTGGCGCACATCACGCAACTTTCTGCAATTATGACTAATTTTCCTGTGACACTGAGTGAGTTTTTTGTGAAAAAATCAGGATGTGGTACGTTTACTTCTGGAATCTGCGCAGCTTTTTATTCATATGTGTGACCAGCAAGGTGTTGTGTCAAAAAGATCTTAGCGAACCTCGACTAAAAGGGAAGCAGATGTAAAATAAAGAAAAACGATAAGAAGGATAAAATTGATGTGTTGATCCTAATCATACCCAATCGTGAGAATCAGCCTGAACTTTGACGCAGCGGTTGCGACCGAGACAATGGCAGCCCTAATTCATCTAGCCAAGTCAGCCTTACACCAAAGCTAGGGCTTAATTCTCATATATATCCCTTTCACTGTATAGGCCAAATGTTCCTTGAGCAGCACAATTGTCTAACACATGTTCCAATCAAAGGGAGAACAATGAAACGAACAAAGAGCATTCAGAAAATCACTTGCAAATGAACACCCGATCCTTCCTACGATATCTGCTAAATCACCTTTATATAAGTAAACGATGGTTTCAAAACAAACCTATGCCATTTTCTCTTTCAATCATTATGGATTCGACTCAATTTCAACAGGGGTCTTCGTGGTACCTCCTCGTCGTGTATGAGCCAAGCAGAGACAAAAGGATTAATGAGCGTGGCTGGGATCGCAGATTTCTTCTGAGCGATATCTTTGGCATGACTCACCATAATACAGAGGGCATCCACTACCTTGATGGTGCTGGGTGGATTGATTATCCCTCAGAGGCTCATTGTCGTCAGGCGTGGCTTTACGTTGCGACGGATCGATTCAAATCTCCACAGTTCTTTGGGTTCCAAAGGCAAGTTTCAGCACTTTATCATTCGTACTTGGTCAATTGTAATACACTAACCTTTAAATAGCGCGTTTTGTGTATCTCCAGAGGGTGTGCATGAGATGCTCTGGTCTAAACCAACTTGATGTATCGTTTGGAAGCCATACAGTCTGCCATTAGTGATCAGTCGAGCCACACAATTAATCCAAATACGATAGACTCTTTTCTATACCTGAGATTTCTTCGCCCCTTTAATATTTCATGCATGTCAAAGCCTTGGTGTAGACGTGAGAACTTCGGATGTACCAACCTGAATCCAGCGCTCAAACCGTGGTCAAATGGCACATTTTAGGCGAGGCCCTTTGTCAACAGTATCCAAACGTGATGAGCTATACATACCTATCTGTTACATAGACAAGGATCTGGATTTCTAATCTACTATCATTCCAATTGTTTCATCAAGTTTTACTTCAAAAGTGGAGGTACGAAATGGCCCAACAGCTGGAGCGTGAAACCAGATAGACGGCGGAACATCGAACCGGATCCGCGGGGAGTAACCTACGCAAATCGACACAAATAAATGAGGGGAAAAGGTGCGATTAAAGTTGTTGGTTTAGGTTGTTTTCTAGTTCGTGCGACTATTGCCGACCTGCAGCTCTCGTGGGGCGCTAAGAGGCCAGCCGTCCCCATCCCTAATGCAGGTTGGTTGCAACAGGTCGGTGTGAACCGCCATGAACGGTTTTGGGTCTCAGAGTAAGAAGGCCGCTTATTCGGTTTGGGGACCTCTCGGCCACGGTTAGCAGGCAGAAGAATGGCGGAATTCGGCCGCACGAGGCCAGATTGCAGAAGCGATGCCAATACTCCATCAGACCCATCGCCGGACCATCTTGGCAACCCATTCAATTTACACGCTAAGCCATCAGCTGAATATCTGAGCCCAACGCTAAATGCAGCCACGCAGGAAGCTGCTGTGATTGACCCAGACAGGGCCAACAGTAATGCTACTTAACGAGTCCATCCGTCGACGTTGGCTGGGAAATCCAAGCGACTAGATTTCTTCCTCTGCATTTTGCTGAATCTAGCTCACTGAACAGATTAATATGCTCTCAATCTCGAAGCTTCTTGCCTTCGCGGCCATTGGTGTGGCTGCCATTGCCGCCTCTCCAACCCAGAAGAAAGGACCTAAGCTTCCAGGCTGTGGCGAGCTCAATGTCTTCTACACGTAGGTGGACCACGGAAATCGAGTTTCAATTGAATTTATGGGCACAACAAACTAACTTTAATCTCTAAGCGGTCTTCCACCTTACCACCCTTATGTCATTGAGGAGGGCTGGGACCCTGTCAAGGTTGATGCGGCCCTACGAAAGGACGTCAACGCTACTCTCGCCGCCGGCTACAACCTCCGCAGTACGTCTCTCTTCCAATAAAATACTCGACAAGTGAATGTTATTTTACACCTGGAATGCGCTGACAAAATGCCAATCAGTTGTCTGGGCCGGGCCTGAGTGGCCTCAAGCCGACTTTGCCAAATACCTCAAGGGCACCAAGTGGGACGTCACCGGTATTGGTTTCGGCATGAGAGGCTCCACCATCGCCGAAGTCGTTACTTTGTTCGAAGGTGAATCTTCTTCTTTTACCAACGGAGCGACTAAGTACTGAACATGCGCTACCACAGATGAACTTATGCTCTTCCGAGACAAGACACCAAAGGTCCCCACAGTCTTCAATCGTGGCCCAGACTCACTTCTCTGGTCAATTCAGCGCCGCTTTCCTCTGTCGAGCGATTGCGCTGGTAAACCAGGGAAACTCATTGTACGTAACCTATCCTCCCCAACTTTGCCGTATGACGAAAAATGATTGACCTGCCTTTAGGGATATACCGAGCTCTGTGATGAGCGCTGCAATCACTAATCGAATATAGGATAGCTAGAATAGAATATTATATTTTTATTGATACATAATGCAAGAGAAATTGATGCGATAATTTTATCAGTTCTAGTAAATTCTAGTAAATCAGGGTGTGAGTGAGCATGAGAGAACCAAGTTGATTCAGGGACTGTAGGGTGGGTGGGTCGTCTGACAAAATTTACAGAAATGATCATTGTCGTCATACCTTGGAACCCCAACCCTGCGTTCGTGTCCGCTAAGAGGAAATTTCAATATTTTGAAACTTGGAAGACAAAAATACAAGCAATTGTCACGGATAATTGTTTCTAGCCCCCCTTCCCCACGGGCACCCTAGTTACGTGTTTCTAATATCTTCCAGTCTTGAGCCTAGCGAGAATAATATTAATGGGCCTCGTCTATTGTGGTGGAGACAATCATCCATAAATACGAGAGAATTTGCTAATTGAATATGTCGATTATAGAACTACCATGTCTATAATGAAGGGAATGAACTGAATAGAACCGAACTGCACGGGGTTTCAGGGGGGAAACCACGACAATACGGAACTCAAGAGATGGAGGGTTATTAGAATGCACATGGGTGAATAAAGGAAAATATTTCCCTGAATAAAGCTCGGTAAAACTTGGAAGAAATGTTTATACAAGGTTATGCAACCGTATTATTTGTTCATCTGTGGTCTAAAATTCAAAAATGCCCAACATCCGTCTATGATAAACAAACAGAAATCTAGTTCCTTAGCACGAGCCCTTGACGTCATCGGGGTTGGCATAGCATGTTCCAACGCCATCCGCACAGTCAAATCCAGACTTGGCAATCTGCTTGCAAGCCTCCTCCCACTGGTCACCAGCAAGTTGATCTGTGCTGGTAGTCTGAGTGCACTGCGATGGTTGTTAGCGGCTGAATGTCTTTTCCGTTCACATCAATGGAGCAACTTACACGACCCGAGGGAGTATCGTAAGTGGCACCGCCCCACTACAAAAGTCAGTTAGGAAACATGCAGGCCATCTTGACTGGTCAAGGTTGACATACCTCGTAGCCGGCGTCGTTGTAAACTGTGCAGGCCTTGGTGGTTATGCGCCAGTTGTAGCTGTCGCCATTGTGGCAGGTGCAGCTGTCATGAAGATCGGCAGCCCTATTTGGGTGTGAGATTGTGTAAGTCTTATCAAGCAAGGGAGTGCACCTACGCCAGAGAGAAGAAGAGGAAGGCGGCAGAAACGACTTTGGTGACGGAGACAAGCATTTTGATGGATGGATTTGAGAAAAAAAGAGAGTGGTTATTTTCTAAAATGCAAAAGATAAAAGAGTGAATGCTGCTTTTGGAGATGCAGATGGCTGTTGCTGGTAAAGAGCGGATGTCTGGATGCTGTTTATAAGCTTGGGTTCCATCTCGTAAACTTGAGCTATTATCCAGGGTATTATATAGCATGCGAAAGAATCCCCTTTTGCAATTCTTGGCCGCAGGGCTGTATCCATGCCACCTTTTTCGTCCATATCGCATGAGTTCCGCGGATGAAGGTGAAACAGACCCTTGGACCAACTGCGCTCATCCCGTGGGCATGGAAGGTTGCGGCAGGTGGTGGGGTCCGTGTGTCATCCCAACGCGGCTACCGACCTCTCGCAGCTAAATAAGGATGTGGAGATCCCTGTATACACGGGTTTCGTCCCTTGTCGGTTGTAGGAGGTGTGGGTATGTTAGGTCACTTTTTCAGCCCTCTAATCAATGCGGCACTCCATCTATAGCCAAGTGACGTGACATTGGGAAATCGGGCTGTGGCCCTGCGAGCGGGCCTGGCAGTTGGCATGACCCCTGGGCCCTGGGCCGGATCGCGATAGTCCGATGACGAATGCCCGCCACACTGCCGTGTGATCGCTAGAATTTAAACTTTAGAGATGCAGACGGAAAATCGGGCTCGCTCCAGATTCAGGTTGACAGCTTGCTCTGGTCGCGTGCAAGCGAGGTGTGCTTGGACAGTCCTCTCATCAATCGGACTCTCCGGGGCTCGCAGGGCTCTCTAACTCAAACCTTCGCATCCCAACATGGGATGACAGCTGTTGGTTGGCAGTTTCCCATGCATGTCACACAAACATACCCATCTCGTCAGAATCGGGAAACTCGAGTATGTCCTGTATGCTTATTGAGGGTCTGCGGCTTCCCCGTGTTACATGGGCGGAGCCCGCCTCGGACCCTCTGCCAAGATCTCGCCGGTTCCTCCACCAATGAGGGCTCTCGATTCCCGTATCCATTTTTGGCGACCTAAAACACCTATACGTTATGCCAACTTGTCAGGGTCCCTTGAATGGTACGGAAGGAAAATGGAAAAAGTGGAAAAGGACGCTTCGTATGATTCTGGCGTGCGGCGGCTTTGCTTAAAAGCTCGAAGCCATCCCCAAGTCTAACCGTGAGACACCAACCCAACAAACAGGCCATCGCCATCACCACAATCATTTCTTCATTGCATCAACATTCATTTTTTTGAAAAGTCACTCCTTTAGAGATTTGCCTTTTTTGCAACCATCCTTCTAATTCATCATCATGTTGTTCCCCACCGTCGCTGCCGTTCTCGGCCTCCTTTCCACTGCCTCAGCTGTCCCCTCCCCCAACATTCTTGCTGCCGACGACGTCATTGTCCTCAAGCAAGATGGCACTAGCCAAGTCATGAAGGCCGCTGAGTTTGACCGCCTTGAGTCTCGCTCCTCTGCCCCAGCCTTCAATGTCGACACTACCGACACTGCCAAGCTTATCCGCCGTGGCTGCGAGGAGAGCACTGAGGTCCAGGTTACCTCTGACGAGGAGTTCCTCAACTGGGACGTTGCCATCTCCCCCGTTGTCAGCAGCCAAGGCGGCTCCGGAACTGTCTCTGTGTCCGCCGGATACTCCATCTCCAACTCTGTGTCTGTTGGCATTTCTCAGAGCATCACTGTGGTGAAGGACCTCCTCTCATCGTCCTTCTCTTTCAGCTACACCGACACCTGGACCACCACCACCACTCAGACCCAGTCATTCGCGGTTCCTGCCGGCCAGTATGGCGTCATTGTTAGCCAGCCCTATGTCCGCCGTATTCAGGGCAATGTCTTGTCCGGCTGCACCGACAGCCCTGACAACTCCTCCTTCGTCTCCGACACCTACACCAGCCAGTCCTATGCCGACCTTGAGTGGGTCAAGGGTGTGATCCGTCTTTGCAACAGCACGGAGTACCCCATTCCTTACTGCATTGGCACTGGTACCCACGCTTAAGCGGCGAGCTTGTTTGGCGGACAGGGAATTTGTTGGGATTGTGCGACCCGTGCTCGCGATCGCGCTTGTTTAGCTTTGCATGCCTTCCTGGCTTTACCTGCTCCTGTTATCATTGAAATAGTCCTATAGATGGGTTGGCGTAAATAGAAGGCTGCTTATCGGCCTGTTCGTTTAGGCCTTTTAAATGAATATTTGGTTAAATTATTTGTCTCGGCATTGCAAAACTTGAGTGATACCCGCATAGTGTGCTTATTCGGCTGCGCCATTCCAGTGAACCAATGCTTATATTTTCTGGTACAATTAACGGCCTGTAATATTGCAGCGTCTGTTTTGTGGTCAGCGTAATCCGTTAGAGCGCACGAGTATGAAGTTGCAGGTCGCAGGGACGAGACCGCTTCTTCCCTTTCGTAGGGGTCCTGGGCCGGATTTGAATCTCGCGATGACTGAGGGAGGGCTGGGGGAAGATAAAAACGAAGACATCCAGGCTCAGTCATCAAACATTCTGAAGGCATTTCAGGAAGTGAAGGAGTTGCCTGCTAATTCCACCAAAGCTTAGAGCAATTTATTTGGACTAAGCTAAGTGGCGGAAGATGTGTGGTATCAGCGAGAGTTATCAATTGAACTTCACTAATTGAATCTTCCTCTGTTGCTCCATGTCATTGAATACGATACCCGTCGAACATCCCCATCCCTTTGCGAAGCCATATTCGCTTACATGAGTGCGAAAAGTCAAGACTGAGCGTCAACTGCAATGTCGTGCCCTTAATTCCCCAAGCGCTCATAGCTTTACATCTTCCTCGAGCTCAGGATAGTGACGCCAAACTCCGTTCGAGTAGGCAAGATGGCGTTCACTCTGAAGATACTTACTGATATTGGGTCTCTCTTTGACGGTCTCGTATAGCTTGAACACGCCGTCATACTTGCCCGACTTCTCAAATGTCTCCATGGATTTGGGGAACGCAAACTTTGTTCCATCGATACACTGTTGTCTATTGTCAGAAAAAATGCTCCACATGAGACTTGCGGAAATCATGAGCTCACCTGGTACAATACCAAATCAGCATACGTGAGCTGGCTACCGTATAGCCAAGGGCCTTCGCCACCGGCCTTGGAGTTTAGCAGCCTCTGTGCGTAGGCCAGGTACTTGGGGATGCGCTCTTCGATAAAGTATTTGGAGCGCTTCTTGGCCTCGGGCTTCTGGTCCTCGTAATACAAGCTTACGGCAATGGGGTGATGGGTATCGTGCAATTCGGCAACGAAACCATCCAGGAGGGTAAGAACGATCTGGTTTATGTAGTAGATACCATCGCCATCCTTCGGGGCGAGACCCAGCTTAGGCCCCAAATAGAGAAGGATGTTGGGAAGCTGATGGATGACGACTTGGCCGTGTTTGAGAATTGGCGGGGCCAAGATGGGCGGGTTGGTCTCGTCGCCGACGTTTTCAGCAGCGATGTAGCCCAAGACCTTGGGCACGACCTCAGCAGGCTTTTGAGTATGATCGGTGTAGGGAATACCGGATTCCTCAAATGCAAGGCGAATCGCTTCGCCTCGTCCGGGGAATCCAGGCCAGTAGATGAGCTCAAAGGGAGCACCTTGGTCCGTAGCGATGGCGGCTGACATGTTGGCGGGGTATCTTGTAGCTTGCAGAATTGGAGGAAGAGTAATTTTAGGCTCCAGAACAGATAAAAGAGAGGAGAAGAATGGGATTTGATCAAGCTGCAGTATTCAAGTGATATACCAACGAAGTGCAGCTGAGTAAGATGATGACAATAATGCCATTAGCCGACTGTGGCCTAACAGTGACGTGAGGTAAGGCGGGGTGCATTCAACCCCGCCTTTTGCAGCCATCCACGATCGCCTTGAGGTTTTTGCCGAGCTCGCCTTCGTATCACAGCCCATTGTTGGCAACAACGTGATGAAAGGGATGTTTTGACGTTTCAGTTGTGGAATTGGGAAAACAATGCGAGGCGCTGGGTGGCAAGAATGGATGTCGCAGTTGAGAGACAGGGCCGAATGAACAGAATAATGCTATTGGCGAGAGGCTACGAGCAAATGCTTACAGATGTTCAATGCCGGCCTATCAATGTATACAACTGTCATGTTCGACCACAATTACGCCAAGCCAACCCCATTATCGTCAATTGCATCATCTGGGGCGACACAAGCTGGCGAACACCGCGAAGCCGACCCCCAACCGTGCCGGGACCTACCTCACTAGGTTCCGAGCCTAGCGGCGCACCGGCGTCTCGTTCAGGGCACATTATAGGCCGCCTCGCCCCCTGGTCTCCCCTCTGTGCTCAGCGAGCCACAGGTCGGGCGGGTAACCTGCGTGCGACTCCACCCTACCCCTGCTGAAGGCCGTCGCCATAGCGGGGCCCGATTGCCATGGCGCTCAATTGTCATGGGACCTGAGCTTTTGAGACAATCGCTCGAAGCTCTTATCTCTGCCGTTCCTCGCGGCCAACTCTTCCCCGCTCCTCTCCTCATCCACCATCACCATCGCCTCCTGCTGAGCCATGGCAGCAATGGACAAGAAAGCCGGGCTCCCGCAGTACTCCGAGGCCTTGCCGCCCTCCGTCTTCACGCGCGGCACTCACTTGCGCGGCCGCCGCCGATCGCGAAACGTTAAGTTGTTCGCGCTGGCGTGCCTGGCCTTCATCGCCTATTCCCAATGGAGGCAATTGACTCCCGCCACCGCGCCCAAGCTGTCGATTGCAAAGCTTAACGAGGACCTGGCGACGTGCAAGAAGCTTCGCTCCAAGCCACAGGACCCCATCGGTCTGGGGCGCGAAAAGAACGCCCGCTACATCAACGGCAGCAAGCCCACCCTGATTAAGAATGCCACAATCTGGGTTGGCGAGCCCGCCGAGGGCACCAGCGAGGAGGACGCGCGAGCTGGAAAGGGCTGGGAGTGGATCTCGGGAGACGTCTTTCTGGAGCACGGCCTCATCAAGAAGGTCGAAGCCAACATCCCCATCGGCTCAGTGAGCCAGGACACCATCATCTACGATGCGCAGGGCCGGCAATTAACGAGCGGAATCATTGACATGCACAGCCATGCAGGTGATTATCCTCTGCCCAGCCTCGATGGCAACTCTGATGGCAACGAGATGTCCGACAACGTCACACCTTGGGCCCGTTCCATTGACGCCATCTTCCCCTTCGATAAGCAAATCCGCATCATTAAATCCGGTGGTGTGACAACCTCCCTTGTGCTGCCCGGCTCTGGCAACAATATCGGAGGAGAGGCCTATGTTATCAAGCACGCTGTTGGCAAACCCGATGGCCGAAAGGAGATCAGCGCCCAGGACCTTCTTGCCGATCCCGATCGCAACTGGAGGTACATGAAGATGGCATGTGGTGAGAACGCCAAGCGCGTTCACGGAGGCGTTGGAAAGCTCCCCTTCAGCCGAATGGGCGAGAGCTACGCCTTCCGCCGCGCCTTTGAGGACGCCCGCAACTTGATTCAGAAGCAGGATGACTGGTGTGCCAAGGCTGAGACTCTCGGTGTCCAGGCTATCGATGAGTACCTGCCACAGCCTATTGCCTGGGAGTCTCTGGCCGCTGCTCTTCGTGGCAAAGTCCACATTAACGTCCACTGCTATACCGTACCCGATCTCGAAGCCATGGTTGACCACACCAACGAGTTCAAGTTCCCCGTCCGAGCTTTCCACCACGCTCACCAGACGTATCTCGTCCCAGAGATTCTCAAGAGAACCTGGGGTGGTCGCCCACCTGCCTCTGCCCTCTTTGCCGACAACATGTGGTACAAGACTGAGGCCTATATTGCTTCTGAGTATGCTGGTAAGATCCTTTATGAGAACAACCTGACTTCCGTCTATGTCAGCGACAACCCAGTTCTTAATGCCCAGCACGTGCTTTTTGAGGCCGCCAAGGCCTACCACTACGGTCTACCCTACCACGCTGCTCTCTCTGGTGTGACATCCGCATCAGCCGAGCTGCTGGGCCTCGGAAACCGATTGGGCAAGATTAAGCCTGGCTTCGACGCCGATATTGCAGTTTGGGACAGTGACCCGTTGAGCGTCGGAGCTGCCCCCGTTCAAGTCTGGATTGACGGTACTCCTCAGTTCGAAGCGCCCGTTGAATTGTCGAAACCAAATGAATCCCCCATCGTCCCCGACAAGTCACTTGGCAAGGATGTCGAAGAGCCTGCTATGGTTGAGGACATCCTCTTCACTGGAGTATCCAAGGTGCTGATCTCCGACGAAGACAAGTACCAGTCTCAAGGAAAGCCCTTCAATGTCGTACTATCCAAGGGCAAGATTGCTTGCATCGGAACCTGCGAGGCAGAGTTCAAAGCAGCCTCTCCCAGCGCGAAGAAGGTGGACCTGAAGAACGGCTATCTTACCCATGCTTTTACTGGCGTTGCTGGTACTCTGGGACTGAACGCTATCGACGCAGAGTCTTCGACTGATAACGGTGAAAACAAGAAGTCATTCACCCGTGCCGTTGATGGACTCATGCTTGATACCAAGAAGCTCCACGTTGCATCCAAGTACGGTGTAACCCGGGCCATCTCAGCGCCAACCTATTCCGGTGGATCAACTCACCATGGTACCAGCGTGGGCTTTGTGACATCAGCTTTGACCAGCCTTGAGAAGGGCGCCGTCTTTGCTTCCGATTTGGCCGTGCATTATACCCTTGATGTGAATGTGAGGGGAGACACTAGCTACTCTGCTGCGTTCGGTGATCTCCGCTCGAAGCTCATCGCAGCTGCCACCCCCAAAGAGGAGGCTGTTACAAACCCATACTCTGAGGGAGCCTACCTCAAAAAGGTATTGAATGGAGAGCTGGTGCTTGCCTTGACTATTAACGGCGCCGATGGCATTGCCACTGCTCTGAAGATCAAGTCGGAGGTCGAAAGCGTGCTGGCATCTACTCAGGTTGCTGGGCGTAACTCGGCCGGAATCAAGGTAGCTATTATCGGAGGCGCCGAGGCCCATCTCGTCGCTAAGGAGCTTGCCGCGGCATCCGTGGGCGTCATCCTCGAGCCTCTGCAGTCCATCGGCGACAACTGGGACACTCGCCGAGTTCTGACGGGTGCGCCACTGACTAACGGCACCACCATTGACACTCTCATCAACGCCGGTGTGGTGACGGCGATTGGTCTCAAGGAGGACTGGGAGCTTCGCGATCTCGGGTTTGCTGCTGGTACCGTTTACAAGAATGCTGGTGGCCGAGTCAGTGAGAAGGATGCCTTGGCCCTTGTCAGCACCAACATTTACCACATCCTTGGGTCACGATACGGTGAGGTGGAAGATAACAGCCACTTCATCGTGACAGAAGGAAGCCCGCTCGAAATCGGATACCGCATCAAGGCTGTAGGATCGGGCAAGGATAAGGTTGCTTTGTTTGCTTAGATACCTCGGGACCCTGATTCAGAGTCTCCATTACTTTATTATCATCTTCTATGTTCATGAGCTATAACATGTAGCCTCTTTTAATTTTAGCATCAAACAAATTTACTTGAGTTTATCTCATTCTCTGCATCCATATCCACCGACTGTGAATTGACCAGGCCTCGTATGGTAATTTGGTATGACGAGGGTCAAATCACGATTCCTAATTACATGCAGAACTAATCAAAGGAGTGGACTCGCTCGTGAGTGACTGCCTAGTCCAGTCTTTGTTAAAGCGCAGAAGCAAGTGTTTGTTGACCTAGTTGGTTCAAAGTGTTTGCCACTTTGTCCGTCTTTGTTCGACAACTTTGGTCACACAGAACCGCGAAACAGTCTGTGAATCATGAACGGAGTTTCGTCCCTTCTTTGTTCACAAATTCTTCTGCGACACACTTGTTTATATCTTACTCCAGCATCAGCCCAGTTCGGATGACGCTGGTCTCTTCCTTCTTCCACTTTCTCTTCAGCAACCCACAACTTCCAGCACCATGTCTTCGGATCAAGACCAGCCAAAGATCGAAGCATTCACGGAGCCTTTCTGTCTCATTTCGACTGCTGGAAGTCCTGATGATGGTGTGGGGCAGTATGCTTCCGCGACCACAAGCGACAGTGGCGAGGACCATTTTTGCATCGAGGCTGCCAATGCCAAGATAGAAGAAGGTACAGAGGTCTACCACCCTGGCGGCTTTCATCCAGTCTACATTGGAGATGTCTATCATGGGAAATACGAGATTATGAGTAAGCTTGGCTATGGCATGTATTCCACAGTCTGGCTCGTCAAAGACCTTTCGTTTTCGTAAGAACTACCCGCCATCATGCCTATCCGACTCTTTCGCGCTGACTATCAAAAAAAGGGAGGGATCCAGTGAGGCCGATCGTAGCAAGTACTATGCACTCAAGGTACTCAGTGCCGAGTGCTACCACACCAAACGCCCGCTTTTCGAGAGGGAGATCCTGAAGCATTTGCGCGCCGAGGATCCGGATCATCCTGGACACGAGTACATCTGCCATCTGGAGGATGATTTCGAAATCGAAGGACCCAACGGCACCCACGTCTGCCTTGTTTTTGAGCTCATGGGAGAAACGCTGGAGAGCTTCCCGTGTTGGTTTGCAGACCAGCTGGTTCCAGAACTAATCATGCGAAAGTTTACGACTCAGCTCCTCATGGGTCTGGACTATGCTCACGACAGCCAAGTCATTCACACAGGTAACGTATTGCATCAGGTCTATTGACCTAATTACATGTACTAACTCTGCCTAGACATCAAGCCTAGCAACATCTTTCTCAAGTTCAGAGACACTTCGCTCATCGAATCGGAATACCTAAAGGAGCTCGAAGTGCCAATTCAAGACAAATCCAGCAAAGAGTACACCGTTGTCAGGTCGTCGCCTCTCCGAAACCACTACTTCAATAGTGATGACAACATGATGAACTTGGACGTTGTGCTGGGAGACTGGGGCGTCGCCAGCTGGACGCATCAACGCCTGTCGGATCACATTCAGCCTGCAGCATTCCGCTCTCCCGAAATCATCATCGGGGCACCGTGGGACGAGACAACGGACTGGTGGAATCTCGGTGCCGTCATCATCGAGATCTTCCGAGGCGTTTGCATGTTCAGCGCGCGTCCCAATCCGGATGGCCGCTACAATCCAAAAGAGCACCTCCGTGAGATGATTGGAATTTTTGGGCCGCTCCCCGAGTCTCTTCTTGCCAAGGGCGATCCCGAGCTGGTCGACCAGTGGTTCAATGCAGAGGGGCATTTCATGAACGACAGAGCTGAGCCGCCCTACAGCTTCTTTGACTATTTGCGCAAGGACGGCCTTAGTGGGAGAAAGTGGACGGATTTCATGCTGTTCGTTCAGCGTCTGATGAGCTTTGACCCGGAAGACCGACTCTCTACCCAGGATCTCTTGGATCTCCCGTGGCCTAATGCTTACGGGAAGCGGCAGAGCAAAGCCAGCTCCGAGAGCGGAGAGAGCGACGATGCTTCTGATGAAGCTGAACCTCCAGTCCCTGCTGATCTATGGCGGTTTGCTCGCGATGCTTGGGGTCGTGTGTGGAGATGGTTGGATACTCTAGTTTTTCGATGGTAGCTTTAGAGCGTTCTGTTCTCTCCCCCCCCCCCCCCCCCCCCTTCTTTTTATTAAATTTCTAATGAACAGCCCTGGGACAAATTAACCTTACTCGCAGTAGCGTTGTTGTATTAAAAAGCGAAGGATGTGTTTGGTAGGAGGAGCGCTTGATCATTGCGTAGCGTCGCTAAGGGGGAGAGTAATGGTTGGCTTCATTTTGTGATAACGAGCAAAGCATTCACGGTTGAGGAATAATGAATCGTCGAAGAAATCTCTTCATCTCATTAATTAATAAAAGATCGCTGTTTATCTTCGCTTCATAAATCATCCTCTGGTAAGGAAAGAATATCCGCCGTGTTCAGTACGTGCCAGAGTCACTCTCCGACCATTGCCAGCAGTCAGTTCCTCAAACATCTCTTCTGGTTTCTCGACTTGACCCATGGCCTGCTCCGGTCTTTCGAAGTGGTTGGCAACCACGCCAACAGCCGTCATTCGCTCAAAAACCTCCTGTGTTTCCGGGTCTCGTCCCGCTATAACTGCTGCTATGGCAAATACAATGCCAAAAACCGCAAACAGCAAATTGGCTATTAGAAGGCAGATAAAGGGCGCAAGCGGGATGCGGGCAACGATCTTCGGCTCCCGATATCGTGCATCGGTCGCAGATGCACCTTGCAGGGCAGTGACGCTCATGGCCATGGTTGCCCGGTCGTATTCAGGCGCCCAGATATCCAGCATCTCTTGAGCGCTGTTGCTGAACCCGGCAAAGCTGAAGGCTTGCTGCAACACGCCAGTCGCAGCGCCGGTGTAGCCCATTGAACTTTCGAGGCCATTGGTCACGCTGACATTGCTCTTGGAGGTAGAGAAGTCAACGACGGACCCGTTGCGAACGCTGTAGGTAATGTCGTAGACAGTAGTGGAGCAGTTCATTATCAGAGCTCGATCATGGTGAACCATCTCGATGATTTCAGGATCCGTCGGCGCGGGCCATTGATTAGGCAGGTAAACGGCGCCAATGAAGTAGAATGGGTTGTCGAAACCTTTGTTTCCAAACATGCCGGAGCTGGAAAGGTCCGGATCTGAATAATAGCGCATCTGGATGGTTGCCGTTATTTCACCACCGAATCCACTGCTTGTGCAGTTGAAAGGTGTGGAGGCGCCAATCATTCCGTCTCCGAGATTGCACGTCCTGCTGCGCGGTGAGCAATTTGAGCTCATGCCATATGTGTGAGCCGTGTAATCTTGTTGCACATTCTCGCCCGTGTTGCTTGGCCCGAGATACTGATATGTGCGCCCGTCTTGATCGTGGCGCTTGACTAGAGCAATCGAGGATAGGTTATTCAAAACTCGCACCGGGTTGATCGGGCTTGAAAGTAGAAATACGTTGGAGGCTGAAGGGTTCAGGGTGCAAGGTTCGCTCGTGTCGCCCAGCTTTCTGTCCATGTAGAACTGCTGCTGTGCGGAAAATGAATTGTTGTTCTGCAGGCAGCGTGGGAGGAGCCCGAAGCTCAGGTTCACTCCGGAACTCGGCGAGTAGTCAAAGACGTTTTCTGAGGTGATGGCCAAGTGGAGCCAAGTATCTGTCGCAAAGACAAGAACACTGCAAAGAAGGTGATAGGCATCAGCGTTGCAATTCATCTGAAATAGTTCAATCGACCAAATACGCACCTCAGCAAAACGCCGAGAAATACAGCGTTTATCAATATTAACAACGAGCTACCCATGGAAGCCCTCTTTCCTCGATACGAAGTCCAGTATTTCAGTAGCCGCCATAGTGACCCAAAGGTAGAACCAGTTCTTATCTCCAGCATCGTTGCAAGTTGGTAAGGAGTGGGCAAGCGCGCAAAAGCGCCAAGGCGCATGCTCTGCAATACGCTTCGGGAGGATGGGTATGATGCGAGAATGATTAAAAATGGGCTAATTATCGAAGCAACCGTGCTTGACCATGACGAGATGGCTGCGAACCTGGCCGCGTCAATATCGACGAGTATGGCGGTGCGGAGAGTCTTCAAGGAGCCGGGCTCGACATATTTTGCCGCAATCCCGATCAGTATCGCATCGAGCAGCAAGATGGGAACCGTCACGACAAAGAATGCCGAAAATATGGTAAACGTCTGGCCTTTCATTCGGATCGCGCTGGTCCCGCCCGCAGAGGGATAGGGTATTGGATACTGCTGTTTATCCATCCTGTGTGGTTTTCCTGAAGCCGGACCGGACACAGAAAGAGTCGAGACAAACCGCCAGGAAATTCAAGGAAGTAATCAAGGTATATTTAATAGCAAGGCTAATACACAAAGTACGGAAGCATTCGGCTAGCCGCCACTGGCCTCGAGCTATTGGCGCCCATTTCAGCCGCACAGGCTCCTCGTGCTCATTGTCTCGCCCTAAAGTGCCGTGGTGTGCCGTGTGGCAGCACCCTCGACGCCATGGCCTCTCGTCAATGGTCAAAAGCTTCCACTCTAAGACATTTAAAGAAAGGGCGGAATGCCCGCTTTCTCAAATAAGGTAACAGAGGCACAATAACGGCCGAGGCTGTAGCCACCCGTCTCATAACTCCCGTCCGGCACCCAAACACTCAGCTCAACATCCGTCATATCCGGAGTCGAACTAGTTGAGACTAGTGTTCTAGGCCCCAAGACGAGTGGCTCGGCAGGAATTATGTCGCACGTTCCAGACGACCTGTACCTTTTCTAGTACGTTTCAATCAAGGGATAGGCAAGGTCGCGTGCTGAAACGGCGCTGATCAGAATGACATGGTTGCGGGGAAATGGGCCAAATTAAGTAGCCCTTTTTTCATCTTTTTTTTTTTTCATCAACGCACCAGGATGTTTATCCGTCCCAATTAAACATAGCAGTGCGATCCACTTATTAAACGTATTATTTGTGAGATGAACAATCAAACCATAAGCCGAAGTCTCTTGGTCCATAAAAATTATCCGTTTCTTTGCGTTGCTCTAGCGCACCTCTCAATTGAGTGCTGCTGAAGTAGAGTTCTCTGGAGCTCCATTTATAGCCTCCAATCTCAGAAATAAAACTTCCGAGATGCTGCCCGGTTAGCAGGGTCGAGTTTTCGAAAGCCAATCGCAAGTACATAGGTGGTTTAAATGCTCGATCAAAAGTACCCGATCGATTAGTGTTCGATAATAAGTACCGTACCTTCATAATCTTAAAATTCACAGAGGACAACTACATTCTCGAATTGGCTTTGTTTTTTCATACAGGCTAAGTCGGCGCGAAGCAAAATCCTTCCACTCTTCTCATAGCACCAGTGTTCTGTAAAGCACACTAGGAAACCGTTCACCGGCTCAATTGAGCGCCCTCGTTGAAACCATCTAAACTATTGCATTTTACATTCCGATCCAATCCCGTAAAACTATTTTCATCCATTCAACTCAAATCGTAAACCGAGGCATCAGCATTTAGGCTACATGCGTGGAGAAGATGGTGCGGAGACCAATGCAGCGTCACAGCGCTAAGCTCCATATGGCAAATTCCGGTCTGAGTCTCGGGATTGCCCCGGCACGCGCGTTCTCCCACCGGGTTTGCCGAGCCTGCTTGGTACAAATCATTGCCCTCTCTCAACTTGTCAGCCTCCAAGAGTAACACTCGCTGTTAGTTATTCACTATGTCATCCACGCAATCCGAAACCGCAGCCGTTGTTCAGTTACCTACGTTGGAAACGGAAAGACATGTTCAAACCGTAATCGGCAAACCATCGCCCATCTCTTCTGACCTGGAAGAATTCCGTGGTATTCCCTATGGGACTGTCAATGGTCGTTGGGAACATTCTCAACTGCGGAGGCGTCTCCCGAATGATGTCTTTGATGCCACCAAGAATGGGTAAATAAGTTTGCAGATTTCACAAGTCGGTCTGGATCAGCACTTACAAGTCGTTTTAGGCCCAAATGCACGCAGCCACCAGGACCCAACAATTCACGCACCTTTCAATCATATCTCCCATTTCCTGGTGATGAAGAATCCGAGCTAGAATGCCTGAACCTGTTCATCATCCGACCTAGTGCAGCCGCATTAAAGCGTCATGGGATAGACGCAGATACGGCTAGACTTCCCGTCCTGGTGTGGATTCATGGGGGAGGCTTGGCATTCGGTGCCGCAACTGACCCCATGTGGGGTGAGTGGCAACATCCCTTTATTCATGTGTCCCGTTTTCTCACCTTTGATGCGATTCCTAGATCCAACCCGCCTCGTATTGAACGCTCTTGAGCGAGGGACGCCCATCATCACTGTGAGCATCAACTACCGGCTCAACATTTTTGGATTTGCCGCTTCCAAGGATCTTCTCAAAAGCCAAGACAACTCCCAAATCCGTGGTCTCAACTTTGGCCTTCGAGACCAAAAGGTTGCCCTAACATGGATATCGTGTAACATCGGAGCCTTTGGGGGCGATGCCGACAGCATCACCATTGGCGGTCAATCGGCCGGTGCTGTGTCGGTTCACTGCCATGTAATGGAGGCGGAAAAGAGTTCAAGTAAGCCACTTTTCAAGAAAGCCGCTATGCAATCCGGAGCCGTCGAAACTCTTGGACCAGCCCCGATTGAAGAATTGAATAAGGGATGGGTCGGTCTATGCAACCATTTTAACATAAGCGCCGAATTAAGCGAGGCCGACAGAGTGCAGCAACTTCGCAACATTCCTGTCGCAGATCTGTTAGATGCAACAGGCAAGCTTGGACTCGGCATAAGCCCTACCGTTTTTGACGGCATCACCATCCATGAGGGGACTGCGGCTGAAGGGAATATCAAGTTCGACTTTGGTCCTGTAGATGGTCGAGATGACTCACCTAAGTCTGAAGCCTCGCGTATAAACGTGATGATGGGTGTTACAGATTGCGAAGTGAGTACCAAATCATTTTGCCGACCACCTATTAGATTTCTGACATATGGAACAGGCTGGTAGCTTTTTGCTACCAAAGCCACTCAGCTGGGATCAAACTGTATCCGCGTTTAACACAGGATACAAAGACCCAAACATTAGGTCCGAGGTGATGCAGGCTTACAATCTTGCTGAAACAACACCTCCCCAAGAACTTCACAAGGGATTGGTCTCGTTCGTGAATGATAGGGTATTTGAGATCCCGGTTCACCTAGCTCGGTCATCTTTAAGGAGTCTCCGACGCGTAGCTGGACAGCCCGAGACCAAGACCGTCTACTCTTTCCACGAGGCATTTGGCAATCCATTCCCTGGCCCCGACGAAGGAGTGGCTCATCATTGCGTGGGACTTATTTATCTCTTTGAAGCATTTCACGATGCCCTTGTTCTCGCTGATCAGGGCATCAGGCAGGGATACCAAGAACCGGGTCAGCCTGCCAATGAGCAATCAACACCATCAAAAGAAGCAGAGGAGCGCAGTTACAAGGCTACAAACATGGAGCTATGCCATGCGTTACAGGGCCATTGGCTTGACTTCATGTTGCTGGATGAGCTTAAGGATGGAAATGGTTTAGATGAGATTACAGTGTTTGGCGGCGATCGCCAAACTAGGGTTGAGAGTCTTGTCGACACACCTGCTTGGCAGTCCCGGTGCAAGCGTTGGGATGTGGCGGCAAAAGATCTTGATTCCATGTCCCAAACGCAACATGCTCTTCGAGAGCTCTCACGCTGATGTATAACTCACGTCCTGTGGCAACATAATCCAACTCATCCATATGATATTTATCACCTTGACAGTCAATAGCCTCGGAAATAGTATCGATTTTATTTAATACTGCCTCTTCTAAGGAGGGTAGCTTCTCTCTCGAGAAGGATACAATTAGTAGTTGACACAAGGCCAAAAACAATAATAGCGTGTACAATGAGACTCCTGCCCAGCCTTTCGACAGTGACTAAAATGACGTGACTGCAATGAATGACTCAAAGTATTGTTGAACCTTGATGCTGGCCTGAGTCAACGGTCAAGCAAGCTTTTCATGATGCATTGTGAATGACCATAAAGGTCTACGGCGAACAACCTTCAAGGTACAGAACCAAAGCTCGTGAGAGCTTCAAACAACAGAGATGCATATGACTCTGCACTCTGCCGACCTTCAAGGTCAGAACCAAAGCTCGTGAAAGCTTCAACCAAACGGAGATGCATATGACTCTGCAACTTGCTGGACACAAACACAGTGATAAAAAGGCCGAAAGACCTGATCGTACCATATCTTCTTGATTTGGCAGATACTCCGGTAAAAGCAGTTGGCCATCGTGTGGCGCTGTCCAGCATACATCAGCATTCAATAGTCGGTGGGCCCAGCCTAACCGGTAAGTGGATGGGAAAGAGTTCTATTTTTTTTTGTCTCGATTATGTTTATTAAGGCATGGTTTACAAAACTTGGAGACCAAAAATTTCAATACCTGGATAGTTATCATTATCATAACCTTGAGGTCCAAGATGGCCCAAGCCAACACAATAAGCTGTACACAATAGACTCAAACATCTAGGCTGAAATACCCTTGCAGCCTTTTTGCTCCAAGCATATTCAATGGCCTCACATAATGCAGTGGAAATAACTTTCTGGACAAACCTTGAGTGTGGGCATTAATATAAAATGCCTGCCTATCCTACTAAGACCATCCTAGCCTCTCTCCTTCATCATAAACCCTCCACCAGACGCAGCAGCTCACCCACTCCCCGTCTTCCATCCTTTTTTCTTTTCCCACTCGACACAGTTCTCATCTTGATCCAGCTGCCCTTTCAGACTATTCGTCAAGCGTCCAAAGGCGTCGCAAATCACCATTCAAATCAGCAACCACAGCCCTAATAGGCAAGGAACAACCACCCGTGCTGCAGATATTGAAGGAGCTTTTCAACAAGACGGGTTTTCAAACCTCACACACCATGGGCCCCAGCCATTCTGCCCCCAGTTTGCCGCCTACCTATGAGGAAGCGATTCGTTCCAGTCAACACACCGATGGCAGTTCTCTGATGAAAGCAGGAGTGAAGCTTCTAATCAAAGATGGCATGGATCCCCTCGTTGCTAGGGCGTACTGGAATCAGACTCAAAGCCCCCTTGTGCGACTTCCTGATAAGCTTCTTGTTACTCTCATGGAGCAGCTGGATCTGCACGATATACTCCGGCTTCGACATATTTCTCGAGATTTCATGCGCTTATTCAGCCAATCGCAGACATTTAGAAAGTACCATCTTACAGATGTACACGACAGCAAGCGACGTGCCCACTTGGCTAGGATCTGGGCCACGCCCCTAGATCGACCTCACCGAAAGGGCGGTATGTTAGAGTTGTGTCATTCTTGTACTGAGTTCAGGAAAAAGAATGGCTATGTGAGCGACAGAGATGTTCTGGAAGGTGTCCCTTTCGTCCACTGTATGGGATGCAAGATGGAACACCGAGCCTTCTACTTCTCAACCAGGCAGCTTCACGAGTCTAACGATGATGAGAGGCTTTGCCGCGGTCATGAAGGTTTCATATCCTTATGCGAGCATGTAGCTATTACTTGGGATACAGCTCAGCGCCTTGCAGACCAGAATCCAGGCAAAGAAATACGGATTGACTGCATCAATGGACATACCACCAGATCCCCATGCAAGCATATTAAAAAGGGAGCCTCAAGCCAGTGCTCTGATAATGATAGGCCGCTATTTAAATTCTGGAAAGATAAAGATCAAAAGCTGGTTTTTGAGATTTCTATTACCATACACCTTCCATTCCAACGGCTAGGAGGCTTAATGCAAAGTGGTAAAGAAAGCTCTACTACCTTTCAACACAGCATAAAGAAACTTGTCCATGATAGGCTCCCCATATCATCATTCACTTGGTTACCATCTAATAGGTCTGGCTGCAGGGATGTCTCCAGATGTTTTGATCCAAACATTTGTAGCTGTCTCGACTGGGGAGCATTGGTTTTACCACGCAGATTCCATGAGCTGATGCCAGCTACTCGACACAAATTTGAATGGAAACTCTGTGCAAACCCCACCAGACCATGGCGGCTTAAGCTAGATACAGATTCGTCAGCTTTTACCGGGAACAATGAGTTCCACCGTGACCGCCAAGACCGGTGCGCCGGGTTCAGCCATGGCTTCCAGCAGAAAGCAAACTACGGGTCGTGGTCTTGGGATTTCGACAAGTGCCCTGAAGACAATAATTTCTTGATTTTTAGGCAGACAGTGCGGTCTAAATCCACTTCCCCGTCTGACTTTGGGTGGGCTTGGTTCATACATGATAGGTCTGACACCTGGCGATGGGATGCTGACATGCGTGGGATCACATGGTGCTCTGAGCCGAGTTGTCGTATAAGCCAAGTAGCTTCAATAGAGTGTTTGACTCATGATACCAATGGGGAAGTACTCCACCACAAGCCCCAGGATTCATAAATTCTTCAGAAACACATTCATAAAGGATTAGTTAAACAGGTTAATACAGACCCCACATGACAATTTTTGCACCAAACCCCGGGGTTGAGAGAAGCCCTCCCCACTCAGTGCCCGTGAACCCATGCTTCGTGACATTGACGATATTTTTATGTGAAACCAAGCGTCAGTTTGATGGAGGGTGGTTGTGTTGATTGTAAGAATACCGTTGTATTCAGGTTAGGCAGCTGACCCTGCCAGAGACATCAACAGTATAGCGGAGCGGACTGTTGACAATTCAGAGCCGTGGACTGGCGGTGCAACCCAGGCGCTAGCTCATCTAACACTCTCCCTCGACTTTTGTTTGACCCGTGCTGGCCTGCCAGTACCACATGTGGGGCGAACCAGGCGGCAGTCAACCGCACCTGCCCCCCCACCAAAATGCATGGCCGTTACTGTAGCTCCCGCTTCCACCCACCACTCAAAACTTTGTCAACAACCATGCTCTTTCACGATCCATTAGAAAAGCACCACCGCACCCACCTATCTTCCTCTATCCTTCTGTGAATCGCTTTCCATCATCCGCGTGCCGTCTGTCCTGGCACCATGGCAACATTTCTTCGGGCCGCCAGTCCTGACCGTGCTCGGCAACAGGTACTGCATCCAAGTGCTGAAACGCGTCTGCTCTTCCCATGAAACCAATTTTACCTTAGCTGTAAGCTGCAGGTTGCATAGTGGCGGCATCACCGAAGCCAGTCACTAGAAATGGTGGCGCGCAGACAAAGGCCATTTTGAAATCAGGCTGAGCACATACGGCAGGCGCGACCAGCCATACCAAACGCACATTGATGCTAATGCGAGAAAATATGAGACATTCAACATTAGTTATTCATGAGAGGCCTCCTAATTAATGCTCTGAGCGGCATTTCCCAAGCCGCAAAGCTATAGGATAGGCCTGACCACTATACCTGGCCCCAGCCCGGGGTTTGTACTGCCGAATCAAGCCATGTGGCTTGGTTTACAAATGATGATCTCCCCTTCCATCTCGCTCATAATGATCTCTATGTACTCAATCAGGTCATAAAGTGATCAAACTCATCCCTCCGCATAAGGTTGAGATCACGAGCTGAATGCCGACGGTCCACCACTGGCTACCAACAATCCAGTCACATGCCCATGTCAATGGGCACAGCTGTGACCAGAGCTTGCCGCGCCTACTGTCTCTGCTTTTTTTATCGAATCACTTTCTGCTGGCTTGGCTCGTACTGTCGCGTCGCCTGCGACCGTGACCGTGACCGAAACACGGGTATCAGCCATCGCACTACAAGGATTTGGCGGTTAGCCCCGTCACGTCCTTGTCCTTTACTCAGGCCTCTCTAAGTACAGGCCAAGACCTCCTTCAGCTCACAAACGAGAGTAACAATGCAGCAGCCATAACATGGATAATTTTAGAGTAAGGCATGCGACCCCAGTTGAGGGGAAGACAAACGAAATAGAAGCTCAGTTCGCACTGGTCCTTTTGATTAATTTTGATTTAACTTGAGCACTGAGAATTCATAATTGCTTTTTGTACGATCTTGGTGCAAGCAGCCACAAAAACGTCATCTTCCACAAAATATCCCCTTGACTATGACAAGTCTCTCTGGTACCTCGCATCAATCACCCGTGCAAGATATTATCAAAGACAATGCAATTAACTACCCATAATTTCTGTGACTTTCGTCGCTACCAACATCTGACTAGCAATAAAATATTCCAACACAGACCATTCAATTTGTTCCAGGACTCTGTTTATTACATTCAAGCTCCTACATCTTCAACGACCTTATTCGTCAACTTCTCCACATTGTCTATTTGGACTAAGGAGACCTTATCGGCAGCTAGCGACTAACGTGTACCACCATACCTGTAGCGTGTTTGATCTAACCCACACTTGTTGTTTTATCCGAAGGATAAGTCGCTGGGGCAGCACTTTCCTGATGAATCGAACCTGGTGTCCCGGGTGTGGGCCACCCTGGACAAGTCCACGCAGCAATGGAATTCTCGATCTAGCTTGCTATGCAGCTAAAGACAGTTCACGACAGTTTCTATTCAAATTAAAGTCAAGATTAAAACTGCAAAGCTATTTTATTCTGTTGAGGATAAAAAGCGAACTAACGGCTTTGATGTTTGGTTACTTCAGCGTGAATTGATCGATAATAATGGAAGCGGCACTGTCGGGGGTGGCCGTGGATGGAATTTTGGACAATGAAACTAGTATGGATATGTTCATGATGAAATACGGGTAGTAAATGCCGTTGCGTAAAGTATGGTAGTTACTAGGAGCTGGAAAACTCCGTCGGTTGGTACGGCACAAGCCGTGTCATTCTAAGCTTTTATCGGATTTCGGCTTACAACCTCATGCCAATGGGTATTGGCGCCGTTTTTATGACGTTGATTAGTTTGGTTGTTATTGAAACACTGTACTTCCACGGTAAGGCGCTAAGTACCGGTACTCTCAACTACGACCTATACCAACTATTCAAACGAACTACTCTCCAAATATCTCTGTGCTTAGACATAATTTCCCGTCTTTTCAATGCACAATTGGCAGTTTTGCCATGGGGGAAAGCATTACTATAGTTGGGTGGATTTGCCGACCTGAAAACTTGGTCTAGCGATGGGTGTGTTAAACTGTTGGCAAAACAAACGTAATAGAAACCCCACGGGACGCGTGGACTCCGCGATCTCTTCGGTATTGGTTAAGGGAATAGGCTGGTCTTGAAAAGAAAATTGTTTCAGCTCTGCCAGCTAACTGAACCCGCTAGAGGCTGGGGCGCAAGGGTTTCCCCAGGCTTGGCGACTGTCCAAACCTTACAGAGTAAGTATGTGGCTTTCATGTCTCGAACATGGTCCTTTCGCCTTACCTGCCGTCTGGACTTGGCGCCCCATGCCTAAGTATTCAGGCAGGAATTCGTGAGTGTGCCAAGTTGACGTGCGCATTCCAGCGCCCACGGAACTAGCCGTTCACGGGCACCACGATCAAGGTAAGACAAGCAGAGCATCTGAACTGCCCGTGCTGTTTCCATGAAGCCTTGGGAGATGTTATAGTAAAGTAGCATGAATCAAGTGAATCGGATGAATCGCAGCTGATCCGATTTGCCACCATACTCTGATCATTTTTAAAGACAGTGCAGTGTCTCTCAGCCGCTGACGCGGATCCACATTGCCCAATTGGGTCGGCAACTCCCATTAGCGCGGAACGGTGACATTGGCATGGGTTTCACGATCAACAATGGGAGTCCGGGTTCCAGGCGCTCGGGCGTCCTAGTGACATTCCCTAATTTGCCGTCGGCGTGGGAAGCGAGATGCGGTTAATAATAGTATGCTATAATGGGACTACTTATTTCCTTTTTCTTTCCAAAAGCATCGAGATACATGTTTAGCCACCATCAACCCTTGGTGGCAATAAGAAACGCAACCACATGCACACGCCAAAAGCCGAGGGAGGGGGCGCGCGTTCAAGAGTCAATTGCTCCGGCTCCCCGCCCTTGACGATGAACTGAGACACAGTGCCTGGCTATCGACGGTCGCTGCAGTTTGAGCAGGAGGCATTGGTCGAATTGTTTTTTTCCCCATCTCTGCGGCTTTGCCCTCCCACATCCCTCACGAGGCTGGGCGCTAAAGCCGGTGCAAAGGGCCACGCCACGCAAACTCACACGAGTTGCCCAAGAATCCCAGTGCCACATGCTCACGGGAAAGTGAGTTGGAGAAGCCCTCCTATAAATCCCTGGCGGAATGGTATTCATAAATCATCACTGGCCCTCTCTCCACACGAACCAAACACTTCAACTCCGCAAAGCACTTTGGATCTGGCCCGCACACGATTAAGCTCATGCCCAAAGCTCCACGATGAATTCGACGGAAAACGCCATTGTGGGTGCATACCCACCCCCGCCTGGGGTAGTACCAAACTTCACGGACCCTGAATCCATTGCTTCGCGTGTTTTGCTCGCAGCGGTCCTCTGTCCGGCCATCACCCTCCCTATTGTCCTGTTGCGTCTATACACTAGCCGTTTTATCCTCAGATGCTGGCATCTGGATGACTGTAGGTACCCATCTATCAAAGGTGTCGAAGAGTTGCTAACGCGGTAATACAGTGTGTATTTCAATCTCATTGGTATTTAGTGGGCCCATTTTCGGTGTCAGCATCCGATCGCGCTAATAGAATGATCGATAGATGTTTGCGATTGGATACTCCATTACGAATATCTTACGTGGGTCTATCCTTGGAATCAAGAGATGTCCAAAGTGCTGACAGCGCTCGCAGAGATGAGAAACGGTGTCGGAATCCACATATGGGATGTGCCCCTTACTAGTTTTATGAGATTCATGAAGGTATGGCTCAAATTCTCATTCGTATGATTCCTCTAACATGGCTTGTCGTCTAGCTGGGAGCCTTGGCGGGAGGTATCACGTACAATTTGTCTACTCTCTTCACCAAAGTCTCCATCCTTCATTTCTATCTGCGCTTCTCCAAGGCCCAAGGCATAGCATTCAAAGTTGCGACCTATTTTGCCATGTTTGTTGCCGTAGGTTACTCCCTTGCGGCAGGATTCGCATTCATCTACATGTGCCGTCCCATCCCACGGTACTGGGATTGGAGCAGGCCAGGTACATGCCTAAATGTGGGGAGGGCTTTCATCGCCTCTGCTGTGTTGAACGCTTTCACGGATATAATCATCCTGTGCCTGCCTATCTGGTTGTTGCGGTCGCTTCGAATGCGGCTACTTCAAAAGATAGGCGTTGCTCTAGTCTTAATGGCTGGTGGGTTGTAGGTCTTCACCCTCAAGCGCTCCTGTCCCACACCCCCGGCGGGATTGCTCTTTGGTTGAGCAACGCGGCTAACGTGTGATAGTGTGTGCGCTGTGAGTATTGTCAGACTGGCATCTATTCCTTCTGGACTTCACGACATCGACATCACGTGGCGATATGTGGTCAACCTGAACTGGTGGTAAGTCAGCATGCAAGCGACTTGCTTGGGATTGTGTTAACTGGTAGTGAACAGTATCATCGAAATGTATGCTGGAATAATTTGCGCCTGTCTCCCTTGCTTAAGGGCATTCTTCAAGCACCACTTCCCGAACCTGTTCGCGGCTCGGCCTCCAACCGATGCACGGCTCGCAACTCTTCCAAGCTTCGTACGCCGATCGCGGCAACAACCAGAGCTCCATTCAAGTACTGATAGGAGGCCATGGTGGGGCAGAACCTTACTCTCGAGGGCGGAGCCGAGTGAGACATCCAGCATGGAAGCATGCAACCCGACCAGCACGCCGCCAGCTGACGGAGCGGTCCATTTTCCGGAAAAAACCTTTAAGCCACACAAACACGATGGAGAAGAGTCGGCCTAGACGAGATCACCCCAAAAAGCATACAATACAAAGTTTGGCGCTAGCTCAGCTAAAGTTGACTAGCTCAAGTAGGGAGAGAAGAATTCAAGCAGCGTGATACAGAACGAGCCAGCTACATATTGATAGGCATTGTTAATTGTTCCTTAATATTTATTGATTTTTTTTTTACTTAACAACTAACAGAAGTTGTCACATCGCTCTTTTGTACAAACATGGGGGTCCAATTTTTCATACGGTCCGCTACTTGTCCGTTATCTGGGAGCTCTGCACAACACGTCGGCTTCCACTATCTCAGCCATAGTGTCATCTGAAGCTTAGACGGGCCGCCGGATTTTCAAGGGGGTTCATGAGAATCTTTCCGACGCGTCATCGTCTAATCCTGCCAAATTCGACGTTGTGTGAGATGGAGTTGGCATTCACCATCAGAGAGAACTCGGCGTAATAGTGGACTCCGAGGTTCTTGATAGGCAAAAGGTGACACGCCGGTATGTTGACTCGAACCTTGGGGAGCCTTCTTTATTCTAACTCGCTCTTGGCTATCAAGAGCGGTGGCTACATCTCCAGCTTTGGCGTTTCGAAGATTGCAGCGAACCTTGTCAACGATTTCCACTTGGACGCACCTTCTAGCAAGCTGTAGCTATTCCATCAAGCCATAGACAAAGAGACCAAAAGCAAAAGCTCTGCTTTGTATTAATTTTTTCCCTGGGGCTATATTTTGCAGATTTGGGTTGATAGTGCTCTTGTCCCAGTAAAGATTTAGATAGCCCAAATACTGCTAGAAATAAATCTTGGTAAACTAGAAAAATCAGTTCCACTGCTGCACCGACACATGGTTGATCTTTGCTCCCCCTTCTTCCTTCATTGTCTTTGCTTCAAGAACAATGCATCGTCTCCCTTGTCTTAATCTAATTTAAGGTCTTTCACGTTGATGAAAGGACGCCAAGAGTTTTTCTTTCTTCTTTTGAATCAATACCAATGTCCTCTTGTGACCAAAAATGAACATCAATCGGCCCAGTGCAAATCGCCATCTTTGTTCTGAGTCCCATGGATCAACTATATGAGGTAGGCGACCCTGCCAATCCAATTCACCTCGTAACCATCAGCATCAAATGAAACACATTTTTCTTTATCAATTTCCACAAAATGCCTATCAGAAGAACAGAGGACGTTTTTTTCACTAACACGAGCGAGTGGACGGAATTTTCAGCCAAGGAAGTCATCAAGGCGAGCGAAAACCTACCCCGAGATGATGCCTTCACAGCCGTAGTCCGCTGTACCGGGAAAAAGAAGTAAGTTGCCGGAATCTTACCATATAGCAGTCTTTGAATACTAATCTTGTTTACAGCGGGAACAAAGCTTGGCACAGGGGAGGTACGAACCCCAATGCGCCACTTCACCTAACGGCGGATTTCAAGGATAGCAAGGGAAGGCACATCACAACTAGGCATATCGACTTTCCTGCTTCCAAGTATTCTCAGAGCTGGAAAAAGGCTGCCGATGCATAATTTATCGACCACTTTTTCCCTTTAGCTGTAAAACTTTGTATTGTATTGATACCACAGGGCGACGAACTAGAAGTTCTCGAGTTGCTAGAGGTTAGAATTCGACAACATTCTCGACGGAACAGGCTGACAGCCACATTGAGTGAGGTCTCTCAGGCAGAAGTCCAAGTGCTAATTGGTTGGCGTTATGGAGGAGTTCAGCAATGATTGAAGGAGTCGATGTGCGGGATCTGAATCAGCCGTCGGATGGTGGGCCACATGCCGCTGGAACAACGTGATAAGTTTATCCCTACGAGTGGCATACGTGGCCCTGTATCGCTCGATGCTAAATCAGTATTTTCGAGAGTTGAGGCTTTTCTAATAAACTTCGGGTCCATGACATGTTGTTACCATATGGCTAAAATGTTGGGCAGTGCCAACGTTACCACTCGCATCACAGTGATTTGCATTGCCTCCCAACTTTCGCATATAGTCAAAGAGGTACTTTTTCTTCTAACTCTTGATCAGCTTATTCCTTTTCCCGAGATCAGACAGGCTCGTGGCACCCAAAGGAATAGAACCAAGTCATCGAGAAATTGTCTTCCGAGTCTAACTGCCGGTTCCAGCTCATGGTACGGTCTGTGTGGTAATATTTACGTAAACCTCAGATTGAAAATATTTGCAGAGGATCTGTACAGCTCGGGATGCGGGGTTTGAAGTATATCAGAACCTTTTTCGGAGCGGAAACATTCCCCAAGGCTTGGCATGTACACTATTCCTTGCTTACGGCAAAGTGGTCCAGAGAACCCGAAACGATGTTATCAACTGTAAATACGCAAACTTGCGATTAAAACTATCTAAGTAGCCCATCTTCAGCTCGTAGGAAACGCCGTGTTGGCTTATAACATCAAAGATCCCCATCTCTTGTCTTGCCAGAGCAACCCTTTACCCCAATCAGCCCATAGTCTTGTTCAAAATGACAACTGAAACCACTACAGGCAACGTTACCCTTGGCGGTTCACCCGATTTTGGCTATCCTGGCGCCAAACCTCTAGAAATCACAGGTGTCCCGCCGGAGAAAGATTTGCTAGGCATGTATGCCAAATTTAAGGAGAAGCGAGCCCGGTCAGAGGGTTCGGGGCAGTATTTTGAACTAGACAGTGCAACATCAGAGCGCTTCAGGGCACTTGCCGAGGACAAGTGGGTTGACCACAACGCGCTAAATGCCCAGACCCCAGCCCTGCGCGACGACGATGAATTCAAATTCATCATTATGGGCGCCGGGTATGGAGGGCTCATGTACGCTGTGCGCTTGATTCAAGCCGGATTCAGCGCCCAAGAAATACGATTCGTCGACAACGCAGGTGGTTGGGGAGGGACTTGGTACTGGAACCAATATCCAGGGCTGATGTGCGATGTTGAATCCTCCATTTACATGCCTCTCCTGGAAGAGACAAATCACACACCAAAACACAAGTATTCGTATGGTCCAGAATTAAAGGAACATGCTGAACGCATTGCCAAACAATGGGGGCTGCTGGGGCTTTTCCGGACTAATGTTGATGGTGCTGAATGGGACGATGAGTCAAAGAGATGGCATCTCCAGATGACCGAAAATAGAGGTCCAGAGCCCCCAGTTCAGCTCAAGGTCGCCGCACAATTCGTTATCGCCGCCAATGGTTTTCTTAACCACCCCAAGGTGCCTCAGATCCGCGGATTGGGGGGCTTTGAGGGCGCCATCTTTCATACCGCACGCTGGGATTACAACGTGACAGGAGGGTCGCCAGGCCATCCGACCCTCAATGGCCTCAAAGGCAAGAAGGTAGGCATTATTGGCACAGGTTGCACGGCTGTCCAAGTTATACCGCAGGTTGCCAAGTGGGCGAAAGAGCTGTACGTCTTTCAGCGAACGCCGATTGCAGTCGCACACCGGGGCCAGCAAGAGGTTGATCCCGAGGAATGGAGGACCAGCATTGCTACCCATAAAGGCTGGCAGGCTGATCGGAGCGAAAATTTCTGCGTCTGGATACAGGGCTGGACGGCTCCGCGCAACTTGGTCAATGACGAGTGGACGCGGCTCCGATCATATAGCGCGTTCATGGGCGCTCCCCACGAGAGAGCGATCACTCCAGATCAAATCCCAGACCACACTGATCGACTTCTACAGCTTGATTTTCCATCTGCGGAGGCCAGGCGCCAGCGAGTACGAGACATGGTCGAGGATCCTGCGACCGCCGAGGCTCTTATGCCGTGGTATCCGACGTGGTGCAAGCGGCCGACCTTTCACGACGATTATTATCCTACCTTTAATCTTCCACATGTTCATCTTGTCGACGTATCGGACAAAGGCATCGAGCATGCAACGAAAAGAGGGCTTGTTGTTAGCGGCAAGGAACACCAAGTTGATATCTTAATTTGCAGCACAGGCTATCGTTCGCCCATGGAAGGTGATCTCGAGCCTGGATTCGTCGCCAACATGACATTTAAGGGCCGCAATGGCCTGCCGTTGTCGGACAAGTGGCGAGAAAAGGGAGCAGCCACGCTTCATGGCTGGACAACCCACGACTTTCCTAACTTGATACTTGGTGGTTATACTCAGATGGGCCACTCAAGCAACGCGACCTATCAAATCGACCAAAAGATAACCCATGTCGCGCAAGTCCTTGCAGAGGCCCACAAACGTGTGAACAACACCGCTACGTTAACAATCGAACCAACTGAGGATGCAGAAGAGGCTTGGTCTCAGGAGATTGTAAAGTATGCTGGGTGGTTCGCCTCCTTTGGATTTTGCACGTCGGGACCTTTGGCTACCGGAGATCTAAGTGCAGTTTCTCAGGAGGAAGCTCGAAAAAGAGCAAGGGCCGCGCCTTATGGACAAGGACTCCTTGTTTATAAGAACATCTTAGAACAATGGAGAAGCGAAGGAAGTTTAGAAGGACTCGTTCTTAGGTCTCAGACATGAAGCCTTTGTGTCATCTCCAGGTCTCGACCAACAGTGGTGAGCTACCCTAGACCTGTGATAATTATTAGTCCCTCATTTGTTAGAAGTTGGGGAAACAGATGATTACACCACCAAAGCCTGGTAGGAGACCAACTGCCCAAGTTCTTTGGTCATGATTGTCGTGATTCAGTGATACATCCTCCATCCCAACCCCACCCATACTCATGTCCGTTATCTTATCTTATCGCCAGCCGTCTTGATAACGGCTCAACGCTGCTGAGACAGGAGTGAAATTGCGCCTTCTTATTGGCCACAATGTGGGATTATTAATGAGGGTGGGTCCTCGCGCGCGCGTATGACCAAATGCCTCTCCCAAAGTCAGCGCTGGGGACGCCCCACAGGAAGCCAGCCAACGAGCGACGAGATAATGAGCAGTGACCAGCAGGTGGCATCGGAAAGTCGGAAATGCGCGAGCCCAAAGTGGGAGAGCGGCAAGTGGCGCGCGGGCCTAGAATAAGCTCCAACCCGTGGCGGGGGAGGGGAACCACAGGAGAGAATCCCGGCGCATTGGGCTTTTTGGATAAATAGCTGCGGCTCCCACCCACGATGGAGACGAGATTGCCAAGCAGCTTTCGCATTCACCCCGAGGAGCCACCGCGATCTCCTTCAGCTAATTGACGATACCCCGCGGAACCTTTTGTACTTTCATGTTCAGCTTGGCTACCGCTAGCCGACGCCTCAAGACTTCAACTACTTCAACGACCCTCACCACTCTCACTCGACTTACACACCAAAACCAATTCCTCAGAACCATCCCGACAACACGTAAAATGGCTACTGTCGGCCCCGTCATCGCTCTCTCCCATGGTGGAGGTAAGTTTATCGCATCCCCCGAAAGCACACCCTTTGCATGATTCCGAGTTTCCGAGCCATCGCCAGCTCCCCCATCTTTAGCCTCATCTCACACATCTCCAGGCCCCATGCCCATCCTCGGCGACCCGGGCCACAAGTCCATCACCGAGTCCCTCAAGACCCGAGTCCCCAAGCTGCTCAAGCTGGGCACGCCCGAGCAGCCGCGCGCCATCGTGCTCGTGACGGCGCACTGGTCGACCGACAAGCCCACCATCTCGTCGGGCGCCAAGCACAACCTCTACTACGACTACTACGGCTTCCCGCGCGAGTCGTACGCCCTCAAGTACCCGGCTCCCGGCTCGCCCGAGATCGCGCGCGAGCTGCGCGACGCCCTGGTGGCCGAGGGCCTGGAGCCGGAGCTCGACGACGAGCGCGGCTGGGACCACGGCGTCTTCGTGCCGCTGCTGCTCGTCAACCCCAAGGCCGACATTCCCGTGGTGCAGATGTCGGTTCTCGAGTCCGAGGACCCGGCGGCGCACATCAGCATGGGCAAGGCGCTCGCCAAGCTGCGCGCGTCCAACGTGGCCATTGTCGGGTCGGGCTTCGCCTCCATGCACAACATGCGCATCTTCGGCCTCCTGCGCGGCGGCAACGGCAGCCAGATCGCCGAGGTGCGCGCCGTCTCCGACATCTGGAACGGCACCCTCACCGACGCCGCCAGCAAGAAGGACCTCGACGAGCGCTGGAAGGCCCTCCAGCAGTGGCGCAAGTTCCCCTACGCCGACCTCATGCACCCGCCCCACGGCGGCGAGCACTTTATGCCCCTGCTCGTGTGCGCGGGTGCCGCCACCGAGGGCGAGCAGACGAGGAAGTACGCCGACGACTACATGGGCCTCGAGATTAACACGTACTACTGGGGTGCTGAGGAGGTCAAATAAAATGGGATGGGTGTAATGGTTGTATTGCCGGTTTTATAGAAAGCGAGGGGTTACATCATGGTTGCATTTATGGAGAGTTGGAAGGTATGGGTGTGCGCAGCATCATGCATCAAGTTAGTTTTTTAAATACCACTTCTCTATCAATCTCAGTTCCCTAATTCATTATATTTTGCCATCAAGTTTGTGCGATTTTGCTAGCCTTCTTCGCGTTTTAGGTATGCGTTCCTTTCAATGGACCCCCCCTCCGATCTTCGGTCGCAGATTTCCACGGGCGGCGTCAATTAAGTCATGAACCCACATGGTGTGATTCGCTGCCGTCATGAGTTCTTGGCTTCCCCAGCCAACGGCGTATTCTCCAGCATCGCGACAGCACAGCGCCCAGACTTTTTTTATCTCCGCTGACGTCAAGACATGGAAACTGAATGCGCTGTAAACCTGCGATGTGGCATCATAGCCAACTTGGCGGTAAGGCTTGGCTGCTGGCTGAATTAAAAGCTATTAATTCGGGGAATCTCTCAAAATTAGGATGCATCGATCAATTCCAAGCGCATATTTCTTTTCTTTTGCTTTAAAAAAGCGCTTCCACATAATTGAGTAGCCTTTATACACACTCGCTGCAACAAACAATATCGCAATGGCCCAACACTTTAAACCAACCATTGACGCCCATGTCGTCAAAGTCTTTGTTTTAGAGACTGACATGCCTCACCCCGACACCCAAAATGAGAAAGGCTCCTTTGGCGAGATTCTTCACCACCATTTCAGTAAGGCTGGTGGCAATCACCATCCACCCCTCGGCGTCGAGACTGAGCAGGAGTTTGTGGTCACTGAGAAAGGCGGGCGCATGCCCAACGCGGAGGAATTTGATGACTACGATGGGCTTCTCATCACGGGGAGCATGTATGATGCTCACGGCGACAACCCATGGATTCTCGATTTGCTGAGTTTGCTCAAAGGTGGTTTGGTTTATACATGTCTTGTGCTGCGATCCTTAGGCTGACTTGGAATAACATAGAACTCTGGGTGAAAAGACCCGATTTTTGCTTTACTGGTGTCTGCTTCGGTCATCAGCTCATTGCGCGTCTCTTGGGCGGCACTGTTGGGCCTTCACCAACCCGCGACTGGGAACTCGGCCACTGCGCCATCACGCTGACGCCCACCGGCCAGCGACTCTTCCGCACGCGCGACACAACCGTCTACCTTCACCAGATGCACCACGACCAGGTTGTTGATCCACCTACTCCCGAATCAGCTGGCGGCTTGCTCTCCGCCGACACTCAGGTACAGGTCTGGGGCCGGAGCGATCACACAGCCGTTCAGGGCTTGTACATCCCCAACAGGCTGCTGACGACCCAGGCACATCTGGCCTTTGACGAGGAGATGGTGCGACGGCAGATACAAATGAGGGTAGACTGTGGCGAGATTCAGGACTTGAAGCATGCGGATAGGGCAGCTGAGACGGCGCACTTGGAGCATGATGGTGTGGAGGTTGCGGCGGCCATTCTGAGGCTATTTCAAGCTGATGAAGATGATATGGCGAAGGTTGGTTAGAACTCGTGCAATCACAGAGGCCCGAGAGCTCAGTTCACTATCAACGTCTGTGATAATGCAGTCAGGAATTCTTCCCCGGCTCTAGACTCACTTCAGGCCATGTCGTGGTTTTTGGCGAGTTTGGCCTGGTAATGCCCATAAATGGTCCCAGTCTCAAACGCCAGCCATTTGGACGTGGGTTAGGCAACGGCGGTCACTGCGGGTCCTCCATCTCCCACCCCCATCCCATGTCCCTCCTCAAATGCGCTACCCATCGCACCAACCAGAATCCAAATACTCTTTCCCAACGACGTCTAAAATGTGAGCCCAAAGAAGCTGCGCTACAACTGCGTCCGTCTGCATCAAACTAGATGCCTTCATCAGGGCTCCAAGCTTTGAAGAAACACATAGATCAGAGCAAAATAATGTTCACTCAATACCTCAGTCTCAGCTAGGAAGATTCGTCTCTACCGTTGGCTTTTCGAATGCGACGTTATCCCCCCATAACCGATAGCCTGGCCCAGTCCCCCCCCCCCCCCCCCCCCCCCCCCCCAAAAAAAAAAAACCCCCCGGCAATGCAAAGGCGGGCAACCTGCAGCTGCCGCACCGATAACGCCGCATGGATATACGTATTCCTGCTCACCAACGCAAACCCCCCAACCCTGGGCGAGCCCTGGGTGAGACAGGCAGAAAAAAGAAAAGTGGAGGGGGGGGGACTGGGCCAGGCTATCGGTTATGGGGGGATAACGTCGCACCCATGGAGCAGCTCTCTTGTGGCACTGGGGCGTAGCTGCGGTATGCTCACAGATGTATCTAAGGGTTGGTGTGCTTGATTGGAAAGTTACCCGACCAGACCAGAGCTACAGTCGCGGCGGAGCACACACGCAACGCAGTGCGAGCGGGCGGCAGCGGTGGGCGTTGCTGACCCTGTTGTTCTGCAAATCATTCAGCTGGAGGGTAAACATCTAGGCTCGAGACGGCGGTCTGTCTTGGGTTTTATTTTGGCATTGTTATAAGACAGAACAATCCTCATGTTATTTGGTTCAAGATACGCGCCGCGCAGAGCATCTTCACGAATGCAATAAGCAGTACGTGCACAAGCAACGCTGGTTGCCCTCGCTTAAATTCTTCTCGACCAGGCTAGAAAGCCGTCATTGCTCAAGTCGGTGGACTTGAGCGTCCATCCAGCTACTGCCGCAATCACTTCCCACGTTGGTGTCTGGTCGGTCGTTGAGACTCTAGTGCGGTTGGCTGCTTGGCCCGGGCAGATCGCGGCGGGCTCGTGCTTCTCATGCCCGGGGTCTTTTTACATGGGGTCTTACAGGGATACCCCTAGTTACTGTGCGAGACGACCGTTTTGACAACTCATCCACAAGTCCCACTCGCCTTACCGGCTTGTTTACAGCCCTGGGTCCCAGAGCCCCAGACAAAGCCACCTGCGGGTCCAACACCTCGCTCTTCGTCATCTCATCGACGTCTGTCCTTCCGGCAGGAATTGCGCTCGCTAGCTTGGCTGACCTGGCCAATGCATTTAACTTGATAAATACCTCGTACCCCTTCTTTTTTCTCGATCTTTTTTTCTCGCTTGGATCAATGCACCCCATTCCTTTTCTCTGATTTTTATCTCTATACTTGTATTCTCGAATACCAAAAAGGGCCAAGAGACACCATGGCGAACCAATCCAACGACACCCCCAAGACAGCATTGTAGGTTGAGCATTCATCAAATTCTTCACGGCGGTTCCATATGAATATACATTACAGTACAGACCATTTTTAACACTCTTCCCTAACCAGCCCATTCCACGTTAGCCCAGTCACTGCAACACTAGTGGCACCCACCTTTGCTCTTCAGATGTATCTCTCTAAGGAACCTCACGACCGAGCCCCGCCCGGACTCGGAACCTCCTTGTCCATCGCTGCTTCTCAGGCCCGAATGGAAAATATAATTAGCAAGCTTGATGATGCTCTAAGCCACGTAAGTATAAAACCATATCAAACCAAGTCAAACCAAGTCACCAAACGCCATTAACATACGGCAGGAAAAAAAAAATAGAAGATAAGAACCCTAACGCCATTACGGATTGCCCTTTAACATATAACTCGGTAAAATGAAGAACTAATTAATTCCAACGCTGGCCCCTTAGGCTAGTTTACTGAGTCTTCTACGCGAGGCGGTTGAAGTTTCAGCAGTGGAATCACGCTGGAATCTGTCGAGTGGTTATTTTTGAAAGGGGAAGAACAGTTTATTTTACCGCTATCAGAAGACTTCGTTTCTGTACTCAATTGTGCCAACAACTAACTCCGTTTGACCCCATTGGAAAATCTCACTCTCATGCTTCCCAGGTGACCATCGTCCAGTCCCTCGCTTTCATCGTTGTCCCTAGTCGAAACCGGGGTTGCGATTTTGGAAATCCTATTCCCAGGCGCAGTTGCTTTCAGAACGACACTCTTGATATCAACAAAGTTAAATATAGGTGCACGTTCCCATGCATGTGTCCGGGTGATCTGAGTGATGAATAGTATTGTAACGAATAGGCTGAGCGCCAGGATCGAGTAAATGTATTCGCGATTACTGAGGACAAAGCTAGGAATTTGAGCACGGGCTTGCTTTGAGAGGTACGATTTGAGTACAACGATTTGGGCGGCCGAGTCACTTCGAGCATGCCATTTATTATTGACTCTACTGTAGTAGCAGCGCCAAAGACATTTGATGAACTGCCCTTGCCTTTGGTCATGGCGACATTGGCAATGTTGTTGAGCAAATTATCACCTAGAATAGATCTCCATTGTGAAGTCATCATCATTGATAGCATTGTCTAAATCCGGTCTGTTGTAGAGCTGACATTAGATTTTATCCAAGGATTCGTGTAACGAAGCTTAGAGAGCCGGCAGCTTAGACTGGGAGGAATTGAATGAGTGGGGATCGTCAAACGAATTAGAGGAGCTTTGGGTGAATGGGGAAGGTGGGACTTGGAGAAACGCACCGACAACGGCTAATCACGAGATTTGGGGAAACTCAACTATTGATTGCCCACTCTATCTACTGACTAAGCTAGTTTGTTATGCATCTGCAATTCTTCTCACCAAGGCACTCATTTCTTTTCAACATCATACTGACGTACTGGGTTAGATGTGTTATTTGAATATAACGATATTACTAAGCACAAATGCATCTAACAATCCGGCTAAACCTAGCTCAAGCTTCACGCGTCACATGACCAAAATCGCGGCTCAGGACACATTTATTTGCTCCTCGGCCTGGACAAGGGTCTCACGTGCTGCTGCATCTTGAATCCTTGAATGCAACCTCCTTACGGTATCATTCATGGCCAACATATACCGACCCCTGCTTCCGGTGGGCTCCTGCGTGCCTGCCTCCGTGCCGCAAAGGGAAGAGCCGTCCCAATTGCCCACACGACAGCTCGCGCGTGTCCGCCAAGTTACTGTTGCTTGCGAACCTTGCCGCAAGAAAAGAGTCAAGGTATTTGGTGATGGATCAATGCAGCCGTTGAATAATTCTGACCTGGGAGTGTAATGGAGCACGCCCCGCATGCGATCGCTGCGTCCACAAGGGGTTAGACTGCTGCTATAGCACTGGCACTGGAGAATCTCGTATCGTAGCTTTAAAGAAGCAGAACACGGAGCTAAAGGACGAGCTTGCCCAGCTAAATGAGCTCTTCAGCTTTCTGCACAGCAGGCCCCTTGAGGATGCAGCCGAAATTTTCAAACGCATTCGTGCCACCAATGATCCCATTGCCGTCTTGGAGTTTGTCCGACAAGCTGATATTCTGCTGCCAAATCCTCCCCCGACGGGTGGTCAGTGCCCGAAAGTGCAGAAGATCGACGCAGATGCGCTGTCCCACAGCGCTATTCGTGTTCCTGCTCGGCCATGGACCACGCTTGCCGGCGATGGCGTTGTTTCGGAACTGGTCACCAACTTCTTCCAGAACGACCATGGTTACCTTGTTCCGTTCATCCACCGGGGTTCCTTCATCAGGGACATGAGGAGCCAGTCAATAGAAGAAGCCCGATACTGTTCTCCGACACTCCTAAACGCCATGTGCGCCTTAAAATGCGTATGGTTTCTGCTTCCTATAACAGCAGATCCAACAGGCTGACTGTTTCGTAGCTCACCTCGCAAAGCGCAAAGGCCATGGGCTTTGCGACTGGCCATAACATGGCAGAGCGCTTCCTAGACGAGGCCAAGAAGCAGCTCGAGATCGAAGGCTGTCGATCATCCATCCCGACGCTGCACGCGCTGTGTCTGATGTATTTGACGTCGGCGCTGCTCGGCAGAGATCGTGCTGGCGCCATGTATCGTTACGCGGCTTACGAAATGCTGAAGCGGCTCAATCTCGAAAGAAAGTTTGCAATGCTGGACCCAGGCGATGTCGAAGCCACAGAAACGAGAGTTATTCTATCCAAAATGCTGTGGGGATTGTTCTGCTTTGAGAGGTGGGTGGGCCAGACATCAGATGGGAAATGATGATGCTAATCCCTGCACCTCCAGCCGGATGTCGTACTTCTATTCCGAACCGTCTCTCATCAGACCGCCATCCGTGCCCAACTTGTTCGACGAGAAAACAGAAGCAGACGATAATCAAGATGGGCGACCGAGTGCATTCCGTGCCCTGACCCACGGTGTCTTCAAAGCCAATTGCGACCTATCAGAACTATTCTACAAAATCATGACTCTCAACACAATGCACCCAGTCACGGACGAGGCAGGTGCCAACTCAGCACAAAGAGCAGGACTGTACATGGCATTGACAGAGCTGCAAGACTCTTGGAGGACGACTCTGCAAACGGGCAATGCCCTGACTGCCCAAATTTGTTACCTTGGGTAAGTGGCAACCGAACACATATCTCGGCCTCTAGTTTAACGCAGCCATAGGAATCACATCAGCGAGGCCGCCTTCAGTATCCTACAGGTTCTTTCCCCCGAGTACCGCTTCCCTGGGCACGCAAAAAGCACCAGGGAGCTCTGCATCGCATACTGCGAGTCGGACAGCGAGTTGATCGAGCAGTTCATGCGGGTTTCGACCCCGGATCCCCTGCTTGGCCGTGCTCTGTTCGTATCGCTGTGCATCCTGGCTCCGCATCTCGACGACCCCGGGGTAAAGGCTCTATTTGTGCGAAACTGCTTCATGCTGCGGGCGTGCTTGCCGATCACGCCCATGGTCAAGCTGTTACTAAAGGGGGTGCAGGCAACCGTGTGGAGCCTGAAGAAGAAGATCCCTGCGGAGGCGAAACAGTGTTTCCATGAGCTGGACGAGGCCGGGGCTCCAGATCTGCCGGTCAGCTTCTCACTTCCCCATTCGAGCGAGATCAGGGCCCTGCTGTCGGCGGAAGAGGACCACAACACTGGCCTGGGAGTTCATCTGAGCACGCTGGTCTTGAGGTGGTCCACGCTTTCGGTAGACTAGTGCCGGGTGCAATGAGGATCCAGTTATCAAGAGTCACACAACTTGAAGCAAAGCCAAAGGAAAGCTTGCTGGTCTGGGGAGCGGTAAGACGTTCAAGGACAGCCAAAGATTTGGATGGGGGATTTTTGAGTAAATGAGAGGGCTTTAAGTGAATGGGGGTAATTTAGTGAATGGGGACGACGTTGAGTAAATGTTTGTCGGTTTTTGTTCCACAAACCGCATAGGAACAAAGCGTGGTACATGTATCAGCTGTCATCGCATGCAAACAAACAACTGTCAAATTCACACACAGCGGGGCATTATCTACCCCTATTTAATGCAGAATTCATTCTCCTAAATCTTTTCTCTTCTTCGCAACTGCGCGCCTTCAGACTGAGCGACACGCTGCCACTATCACGGGTTGCCGGCGGCTTGGCTGGCCGTGCAACGTCTCACAGCTAGAGAAACACATCTTCTACGATGCTGAACTTCTTCTTGCTGCCTTTCATCCTGTCATGAAACGATCAAACGCTAAATCTCCCGCCGCGTTCCCTCGCTGACAGCCCCATTGTTGAACCTTGGCCACGGCTTCCATCGAGGAAGCCATTGGTGAAGTGTCAACCCACGAGCCCGGGATGCGCCAAGCGCGCAGAAGACTTCAAAATCAACATCTCGTAACCCCACCAACGCCTGATTGAGGAAAGTTTGGGCCTGTGATGGTAAGAGCATTTGACAAGCCTTGCATCTGGACTCCAAAAAACCTGACCACAACTATTAGCCCCAGCCACGATTGCCCTCTTGTCAGCGAAGTAGACGGCCTGGCACTAGAAGACCGTGTGGTCTGAACAACCCCTCAACAGGGTTTGATACGTTTCTCAAACCTTGACGATGTACTTTCACTAATCACTTGAAGAGTGTCAAATGAATCCTAGTGCATTCAACGTCATCGCCCAGCTAGTCGTCGGGCAAATTGTTCCGAGCACATGTCGACGAGGTGCTACCAGTCATTTCACAACGCCAGGTGACGCTGATGTTCCAAAGGTGTAACGCTGTCCGGGCTGGGGCCAAGGAGCTGGCACTCGACTGGCCAAATCTCGGCTGGATAACCCGCCGGAAAGGGCGCCCGAGAAGATCGTGTACGATCAGGCCAAGTGCACCGATCCAGAATCTAAAGTGGTCAAGCGAGCCATTGTCTGGACTCGCCACCATTCTTACAAACACTTGGACGCCAGAAAAGTATCCAGGGTGGCAGCAGCCGCCAGGTTGGGGATGGGATTCTGCTGGAATTCCAACCCTTGACTTTCAGATACCCATTCAAATCGGCAATATTACCGAGATGGTAGCTGTAATGTGGGACCACACGCAGTAAGTGTTTCTTGAAAGTTTCCGTCTTTTCCTATGCCCCATCAACTAACCATGATGTTTGTTTTCCAGGCGCTAACGTACATGCTGCAGGGCCTCTCTGAACAGCGCTTGTCTCGTTCTTACAAGAGATCTCTACCGAGTACAAAGATGGCATTGGAGATTGGACTATCACCCGATTTCCTTTGTCAAGGAAATGACGCAAGAAACAGACGAATTTTCCGATTCGCACTCAGGCACGTACAATGTGGTGCAGCAATTAGACGACGTTTCCGGCGAACAAACAGTCAATGTGGCAATGGCAGATCAGGCTGTCGCCACTCATCAGCGTCAAACGCCTTGTCTCCTTCTCCGTCTATCCGGGCGGCGACGATGATGACGGCCAACTTGCACCACCCCATGGATAACGGTGTCAGGCTGTTCGACTCCTCAAAGGAACCCAAATACTTCAACCTCTCGAAATTAGACATAAGAACATCAACTCATTCAGCGAAACGTTCACAACGTTCGCTACTGATGAGATCTCTAGTTTTTCCAAGGCCGGGTCAGTCGGTACGTAAAGGGATCGAAAGAACATCTCTATTCGGAACGCATCTAACCATGATGAGTACAGCTACTTGAGAATGTCGATGCCAAGATGGCACAGAGAATTGGTCGACGCAAAGAACAGTTGGGGGACTTCTTCGACCGGGTCGAAGGGACCGGAAGCGAGGACCGTGAAGAGATTGACGCACTGTTCCTAGAATCCAAAGAGTTGTCGGAGTTGGCTCGAGGGCTCCGCCACCGCGCCGTCGCAACCCAACTCCAACAAGATAGGCACCTGAAATGCTACCGACAGTTTGTCAAGGCGCAAACTGGAATTTCCTTTCGTTTTTCGGCTTTGTTTTTCTTTCATTTCTTCAATCAGGACGGCCCCCAACCGGCAGGCTTTATTGGCCAACGAGCGAATGTCGGGCTTCCAGAGGAGCCTTGGCCGACTAATGCTCAGATCGACCTTTTTCACGACGTTTTTTGCCTTAGATTTCCAAAGGGCGACCTGGAAATATCATCGACACCATTAACTATCTGGAGATATCTTTCCGAGACGACGAGAAGACCTATCGCTTGTTTGATCTTCGCCATCTTCCACCCCCGCACGAGCTCCTGCCATTAGACAGTTCATTCTCGACGCGTCCAGTATTAATATCTGCGCACCTTGCGAGTCGCCAAGGGAATATTCCGACAGGGGCGGTTGCGGGTGATCTCGTTTCCGGTCTGCAGAAAGACTGGAATACAAAATTGCGCTGATGATTTCATTTTTTGGCCAACTGAACCCATGGATGTGCCTCTGCTGCGAGACAAGATACCTTGCAACGCTTACTGGCACCTGAGAGTACCACCTCGCACCTTTCCCGCTATGTGCCCCGTTCCGCTGAGGACGGGGCCATCGGCTACCAGGTACTGGTACAGCATCGTGGAAGCATAGAATTCTAAGTCCAGAAAAAATACATGGAGCGTGAAATCGAGCCCCCTAAGCCCTCTCAGGTCTATCGAGGCATGACCGAGATGATGCGCTATATCAATGAGCGCCATAACATCTGAGCTCGGCGCACCTCGAAAAAGAGCGTCACCCATATCGGGACATGGGAGCTGCTCCAGATGATGGACTTCGATATTAGGTCGACTCCACGTATTGAGCTGGCCGAAAGCCGCCATTTTGCATGGGTTCTGGGCCAGTTAGCGGCACTCCGACCTGGCTCACTTAGTCCCCCATCCCATGTCAATTGGAACCAGACTCCTCCATTCCTGACGTGGAGAGATTTGAGCATTGAGAGGATGGACGAGCCGGGGAAGTTTCTCGTCAAAGTAACAGTCAGAACTTGAAGACCAACTCCCTAGACCCCGATCGATGGCGGGTTGCGTTTCAAAGGGTAAAAGCCGCGCGCCCTGGAGAGTTTCTTGGGAAGTCTTGGTCAGGTTTCTTAGCGTGGAGGAGTCTACGATGAAGAAAGGAGGCTATATGATAAAGATGGCCAACCAAGAAGATGATGGCATTACAGTCTAGCTGCTCAGCTTTTTTGTATAAAACGTTGGATTGACTCAGGCCACTATTTGGATGGCTGCACCTCGAGCTTAGATAAATAATAACCAACAGTGTTGGACTGTTCATCTACTCCTCAAAGTAACACAAATACTCTGTACACGTGGATATGCACACTCGAGAGAACGCGGACCGTGTAAAATAATCACGGCCTTGGCTAGCGTGATGAAACGAGATTAGTCGTGATAATAAGGCAAAGCCACACGAGTGGTAACTGGCTGGTGGACTGCTCAAGGTCTCCCGTGACTTAAGCGGCACGCTTCCCCATCAGCTCAGAACAAACAGCGACATCAAGCCTGAAGGCAGTCCACACCTGGCTCTCGAAAATTGAAGCCCAAAGTGAGTTCGAGATACTTGGTTAAGTAAAGGAACAAAAAATAACTTTTTGCCCAACAATGCACTCGTTTGCAGGATTCCAACGTGGGTTTCGAACTGAGAGCCCTTTCATCTCGCTGTTCATTGGTGGGCTGCTGACTAATCTGCCCCACCACATACCGCGGGGCAAAGCGAGTGGCCATCGGCATCCATGTCAAACAACAAAAAGAAGACCGGCGATGATACAGAACAAAGAATTGATGCTTCTAATTCACCGTAAACGGCAAAAAGTAACTCCGATGCGGGGAGTCGAACCCCGGTCGCCGCGGCACGTTTTGCGATGAAAACGCGGAATGATAACCGTTACACCACATCGGATGTTGGTGTTGTGGATCGGGATCCAGAACTTGTTGGAGTCGGTCGGATCTAACACAATTCATAAAGGATTTTGGTGTTAGCGGTTCCAAGTGGGGCAATTGTGCAATCTTGGCCAATAAAAACATTAGTCACTTGAGGAAAGACGGGTCCATGGCTGGACGAGGAGTGACGTCTTGTCCGAGCATTGAGACACCATATCAGTTGTCCAAATCGGTCTGGGTCGTTGTCAACTCTTGTGCCTTGGAGGTGAAACAAGACGAGAATCAACTGCTCGAACTTCTCTCCGTGTGATATGCGATGTGAGACTTGAATAAAGCCCAATCAGTGGCTCCCATGCTCGCACAATGTGTAAACTAGATGTTCCCCCTGATGTCGACAGCATCATTCGTCGATCCCACCAAACTAATCAACTGTAAATCTCACGGCTCTTCTCATTCCATACTCAGAGCAAAGCTAGATGCGGTTGATTCCAACGGTTGCGCTGCATACATCATCATACAAGCTCTACCGATCATGTATGATCAGAGTTACTGCTTCAACTCCCGTAGGGCCTCCCGCCCAACGTGCCCTAGACGCAAAAGTTATTTTTGAACTAAATTGAGTTGCTAGTTTTCAACAATTATGCCATTTCGGTTCACACACTTGCTCGCAATAGTATATATATACGCGTCCTTCGGGGTTTTTTTCCCTCCAAAACCGCAGTCAATCCAGCACCATGCGGGACACCAAGAAGATGCTTCTCCTTGCTTTTTTGGCCCTCCTCTCGGTGGTCAGTCGCGCCAACTCCATCAGAGTCCAATCACTCACACTCAGCACAGAGCACGGCCGCGCCCATCAAACTCGTATCCACGGTCAGTTGCGCCAAGCACTCCAAAAACGCCACTCGGGCGGCACCTCACACCGTTCCCAGGTTCTTGAAACAATCCCAAAGATTTCCTATACGTCAGTGTTCATAAACAACGTGTCCAAAGCGATGACCGCAAAGGAGGTTCCCCCTGAAGGAGCAGATGCCAACACCGAGGGGCCGAGCAATCTCGAAGGGGGCAGGGTCGTTGTTGGGAAAGACGGTTCCATCACAGGGTACAAAAAGGGCAACCAAGGATCGGATGAGCCGGTGGTGTATCCCGAGAGTCATCGACGATACACGCACTACGATGACGCTAAGTAGACATATCCTGATAAAAGAGGGAGTACACGTACACAGTGTGAGTGGGCGACAGCTTCCAGCTTTGCCTCTCTAAAATTGGGTATCCAATGTTTACGCTAAAAGAGCACGAAGACCAACTGGCCGAGAAAAATTGAACATCATTGACTCAGAAAGCACACGATTCCATGCAGCACACACGCGATGTAGACGCCCTGCTTTTAGTGTTGCAGTTGCCAGCGTTGCGAGCTTGCGAGGAGGGCCCGCGGCAGCGCCGCCGGAGGCAAAGTCTCCTCGTAAGGGATCAGCAATGAAGTCAAGCAGCTCTACCTATCCCTAGACTAAGAATATGTCGGCATCAAACTCTCGCATACATCCCAGGGTCGTCTGCACCCAAGATTCAACCGGCCAAATTAACTTGAGCGCCTCTTCTAATTCAATGCAGTTCTCGGGCATCTTGAAGGCACAGTTTATTCCCCGCTATCCCAGTACAGATGTGGTTGACGCAGACATGTACTACACATCCCATCCGCTGATAAGAGCCAACCGGCCGAGTCTACTTTAGCCAGATCAACAACCCCTACCCATAGCCTCAATCTCAATCAGGAAATACACGTCAGGCCGAAAATAATAACAATGAGTCAAAGCGGCGTGCTACCCAATACCGGATAAAATTGCCGTCCGTCACTTGAACTCGTTTTTTCCCGTTTCTGGCAACACACTCGTGTGTCGTCGTCATTTGCATGTTAGCGCCAAGAAAAGGTGTGGAGATGGGGGGGAGAGGGGAGGCTTAGAAATCCATTCCCAGAAGCAGACAATTCATGGCCAAGTTAAGCTTTAATCTTGGCTCTGCAATGCTAATCCGACTCCTGGGTCCGTTCTCCTCCAGGGCCCGTTTGAACCCACGCCTTGTAGTTGGCATCACATGTGCGCGAATGAGAGGAGCACATGGCGCCATTGGGCCAAGTCCGGAATGCGAATGCGCACTCCCCCCCCTTCACCATACTAACCATCCCATCATCTAGTCATCTAATCCCTTCTCGCTTCGCATCCGTCGGTCTCCGTGCCATCTTTCGATCTGCAATCGCGCGCCCCCTAGACCACGTACGATGCCGTCGGCCGGCTCCCCTCGTCATGATGGGAGTGGGGCCCAAAAGGCGTTCATGCGCACCGACAATTATCCCGGTCCCGGTCCCGTCGGGCCCCCGAAAGGTGAGTCGAAGCCAAATATCCGATAGCGGAGTCGGTCCGCCCTACACCCGGTTGTCCTCTCTGCACATGCACAGGATGCACAGGATGCGCCGCAGTATCCTATCTGGGACTGGCCATTCCACCCCGCCAATTTGCTCTTCTGGGGGTCTCCGTTCCCCCTCACCCCGCGGTGTTGGCCCCCCCTTCTCCAGACAGACAACCATCCTAATGTACTGTGACCACTCGGCGCCCTTTCGCTTCCAGCAAGAGGGTGTCCCCGTCTGTATAACCCTGCAGGCACTTAACGGTGGTTGGACGTCTGAGCGCGCCATCGACCTTGCCGCCGCTCTGCCTACAAGGCAAAGCTTGGCTTTAGCCATTGATCGTCACTGTGGCACAGGTCATGCGACTTGGGACTTGCATATTATTTAATTTTGTTTGTGTTTTTGTATTCAAATGCTTTTTTGCTTGTTTTTTCGTATCTTTGTTATCTAAGCAATTACTACTGGGGGGTTCCATGTTTCCCGGCCCAGTTTCTCTCTCTTCTTTGTGATTCATAACTCTCACAAACACCAAGGGTATCCCTTTTTTTTAATTGTAATTCTCCGCCCAAAAGTATTTCCCAGCAAACCCAAATCATTAAAATACTCCTGTTGCTTTTTTTGTGCATCAAAAAATGTCCTGTAGTTCCCGTTCCTTTGTAATGGCAGAAAGACCCATTGTCTTCCAATCAACGCTGGTGGGGTATATATTTTCGCAAGTAAAATATAAAAAAGCATATAATAAAAAAAGATGTAAAAACAACTCGCCGCGTTTCTCATGCATGGCTTGGTAAACGTCGTGTGTGTGTGTGCGTGTGTAAAATAAAACCGATATGTGATAAAAATGGTGATATGTGCAGGTGATTGATTGTAAGGTGACGGCCGGCATCTTTATGCCGATGCGCGTCGTGGTAGATCCCCGGACTGGTCCCCGGACTGTCGGCCCGCGGGCTCAAGGCTAAGACGGTGAGCATCGAGGGGCTCGAGGCTGTCGTACTCGATGGGCGCCTCGTAGGCAGGGTAGGCCGGGGGGCTAGGAGGGACGTCCTGATAGACGGGCGGGGCCTCGTTGTCCCAGCTGACGCCCATCCCCGCATGGTCGGTCATGACAACGCCGTAGTGCATGCGCAGGATGCGGCCGGTGCCCGTCTGGGTGGCCATGTGAGGCTTGCCCTCGGGGGCGTACTCGCGCGACACGACGAGCTCGATGAGCAGCGAGTGCGTCACCTCGATGCCCTCGGGCGTCTTGGTGTCGCAGGCGTACTTGAGCTCGCGCGTGTGCGCCTTGTACTGGTTGGCAAAGTAGTCAAACTCCATCTCGACGTTGCCGTCGACGCCGCTGAAGTCCGACTTCCACCCTTCGTGCAGGTGCTTCTCGCCGAGCAGGCGAACCTCGGATCGGGGCAGGCCCTTCTTCTCGGCGTCGGTGGCGTTGGCCGCGGGGGAGTGACGCCCGCAGGCGGGAGCCACCGTCTTGATGGTCTCCTCGAGCCTCCAGGTAACCTTCTTGAGCCGCCAAAAGTCAATCGTCTTGGCCTTCTCGTTGCGCGTCATCAGGCCGTCCAGGCGGAGCGAGACCTTGTTGGTGCCCGTGGGGTGGATGATGGAGCTGTAGTGGGCGCTGGCCTTGATGTTGGTGGGGGGGAAGACGCGGACCGAGTGGTGAGGCAGGTCGTGCTCGGGGATGGATCGCTTGACGGTGAAGGTCTTCTCAAAGCGGACGGGGGCGCACGATCCGGTGTGGGAGCAGGAGCTGTTGGTGATGAGGGCGTCGGCGTTGAACTCGTAGGAGATGGCCACCAGGGGAGTGTCCATGGAGGCGGGCAGGTGGCCGTCGAGGAGGATGGAGAAGGGGAACGAGTGTCGTCCCTTTCGCAGCGTGGTGGGATGGGCCAGGAAGCTCCAGCTCTGCAGATCCGTGTACTGGTGCTGGCAGTCGGTGCAGTGGCCCTGGAAGGGGCGCTTCTGGACGGTGTGCAGGCGGAGGCAGGCCGTGAAGGTGCCAATCTCGACCGACTCGTCACGCACGTCGAGGAACATCTGGCCGGTGATGAGGGCGCCGGTGCTCTCCTCGGGTGTGCCGTGGAAGACGACGGGAGGGCTCTCGATGCTCCATCCCAGCACGGCGGGGGAGTGCTGGTGCTCCTTGGCCGACTTGCCAAAGGGCAGCGAGATGCGGTGGTGCTTCTTGAGGCTGTCCGTTACCAGGTCGGGCATCTTGACGGACAAGACATTGGGCTGGTCCTCGCCGTCTGATGTGTAGGGGCTGGTGTTGCGGGATCGCGAGATGGCGACCTTCTTGATCTGCGCAATGTTGCCAGAGGATGTGCGAAGAAAGTTGGCCACGCGGTGGGGCATGGTGGGCGATGATGTATGTGAGTGATGATCTGAGGTTCAGTTATGGGGTTTTTTGCCGGGGGGGCTGCACTCGAGGTTTTTCTCGAGCAAATTGGCCGGCTAAAGTAAACGTCACCGTCAAGGGAACAGTCGACGTCCTGCGCCGCTGGGCTTGATGATGCGGCTTGGGGGGTTTATAAGCCCGATTTCTCAGCAAGACCTCCAGGGATACTGGCTGCTGAGTTGCTGGTCGCCTGACGCAGAGAAATGCACAAGTCGCAGACGGCACTAAAGCCCGATGACGATGCAAAATGCGTCCAGGGCAGCTAAACTCGTTGGAGTCGAGTGGAAGCTTAACCGTGCTAGGGTCGATCGCCTTCTAGTGTGGGCGGGATTCGGAGCGCCGAGGGCGGAGCGTGTGTGAGTTGGTGGTGGTGTGGTTAGGTCGTAGCAAGTTTTTTTTTCTTTCCTGCCTCTTTTCTTAATTTGCCTTTTCTGTGACAAATTCCCTTTATTTCCCAAATAGGTCTCGAGGGTAGAACGAGCGACTTTCGTACGGAGCAAGCTGTCTCCAGATCAGAGTCAATTGCTTGTTGCAGTGTCGAGACCGGAGGACGTGGTCTTGAGGGTCTGTGGTTGTAAGTGTTGCGCGCGTGTAAGTGCCAACAAGATGGAGGTGGGTAGGGGGATGAGAGATGAGAGGCGATAGAAGCTGAATGGAAGCTCTTGTTGGTCTGGGGTATTATGGAAGCAGCAACAGAAAAATTCTGGGGAACGCGGTGATCTTATATCATGGGGATGGGAACAGAATGGCCCCTTTAAGAGGTTCGGGGGCTCAAGAATAAATATTTTGGTCGGCTGGCGAGGCTCCTACACCGGGTGGGAAACGATGTGTCATAGCAAGCAACGCCTGGCAATGACGAGCTTGTTCAGTGGCGCCTTGCCTGACTGGCCCTTGGGTGTGTGTAGCACAGGCGTGTGTAAGTGGCATTCGAGGGCTCAGGAGCATGGGGGCGTGCGGGAGTGGGAGCGCGTGCGTGCGTTCATCAACGGTAAACGTGATGAGGTGCTCTGCCAGCAGTGGAGCGCCCCGGGCGTGTGCCTGGACGACTGGCTGCGACGTTGTGGTGTATGGTGTATTTTTTTTTGTGGGTGGTGTGCGCCTACGACTGGCCACTGCAGAGCCCGACACGGGATGTGTGATATACGAATTACATACGACCCTGGCCTGGGCATGGCCATAGCATGGCATGGAAAAGGGCGGACGGGGTGGAGCCCGCAGCCCAGCAAGCATGAGAAAAAACGGTACCGTAGCGGTAGGGGGATCTTGGTCGGAGCGATCGTGGATCGTTGGTGCGCCCTCCGTTGGCATGGATGGGCTGGGCTGCGTCGAGGGCAGGGCAGGGATGCTTCCCGTCCTGGCTCTGACTCTGACTCGGCCTGCCCTGGATCCATCGTGCTCCAGCGAAAAGCTCCAGCGGCGGCGAGACGAGACCGAGCTGAGAGTACCTTGAGGACCGACGCTGACCGGCTGTTGCCGCCGAACCCGTGTCAGCAGCACGGTTGGCTGGTGGTTGGTTTGGTTTGGTTTGGGATTGTGTTCATTGACTGTAAATGAGGCCATTACGGAGCAGCAATTACGAAAAACCCCCCATGCTGCACCACCAGCGTGAAGAGAGGCTAGGCAGCCCTACGCCGTTTGCGTTGCCCTCTGAACTCTTGCGGTGCGGGTGCGGTGCGGTGCGGCGGCGGCTGCCCGTGATCAGCTGCCTCTCGTCGTCCCTTGCCCTGGGTCGGTCGTCTTACAGGCGACCTCGCGGGCTCCCCCAGCGCCGTGAGTGGTGGGCGGCACCGAACTCTCCAGGGCGTCTTCGGCGCCGCCCACCAGTCACAGCAGCGCGATGCGCACGTCCAGCAGCGACCATCGGTGGCCGCAAATCCCGATCCCTGGACCGGCCCGGCCTTTCTAGTGGACAGAGCTTTTCTGACAGACAGCGCACGTACCTGTTTCTGGAGAGGGGACCGCCCATCTCTCGGCGCCGGCAAGGAGCGAAGGGAGGGAAAAGCCTATGAGGTGATGTGGCCGCACACATGACGCCTTGGTGCTGGCGCTGGCGCGGCAGAGCTAACTCACTGTGGCGACGCTGGTTTCACGGCCTCTCCTCCGTAGCGCAAGTAACCATCGTCTCCAACCTTTTGGAAGCACGGTGGATCTGAATAATTTTTTTTCCTTCTTTGTCTTTGTTAGCCATGGATACCGCCTGGGACCAATGTGGATATTCGCCATGGATCCCGGCAGCACACACCCAGCGCAATTGAGATGGGCTGGTTCTCACCTTGAACCGAGTCTCGTGGGCTGGCTTGGGCCAGCTTTACCCGTCGCAGCTCGCCGACTGCAACAGCAACAGCGAAACAACGCCTGATCTAATGCGCTGCTGCCCCTCCCCCATAAACAACCCCCCCGCCCAGCGAAAGGCGCTGCTGGCCGCCTTGGGGCCTTTGGGTTGAGTTGAGGGGGGGGCCGCACCCTCTGTTAGTCTAAGGCGCAAAGGTACGCCATTCGCGAGCCAACTGTAAATGGCTACACTTTCCAGGGCTTTCTTTCCTTATGTCCTTTTTGCCATGTAAGCGAAAGGGTGATCCCAATCGGCAATTCGGCGCGGAAAAGGCACACCCGCCCCCAGCTACGAGACGAGCAACAAAGAAAAAAAAGCCTAATGGGATGCTGCAACAATTCCTGCTCATCACGCACATGACATGACGTCTTTTTTACTTTTCCCATCCGCCTGTGGGCAAAAAATGCACTGTGCCCCCCCCGATGGGTAAAGGAAGCGCCACACCATAAGCATCCATTCCTCTGCTGTTTTGCACATGCGCCCTGCAACAGTTCCCCTACATGCCCATCCATCAGGTGCTGCTGGGCCACTGGGCCCCCAGGTGTGACGACGACTACAGCGGCCCTACCCCCCCTTTCAACTCTCTCCTGTGGGGGATGATGTGGAAACGGCGGGAAGAGGAAACAAGAACCAGCTGAGCATCAGAATTTCTCACCTTGGGTTTTGCTTGTACAGGGGTTGGTTTCTTTTCGCGGGCCAAGGAAATAAACTAGGTGAAATTTTTTTTTCCCTTTACTTATTCACTCTAGTAAAAACATCCCACCAACATTGGCCCCCCCCCCCCCCCCCCAAAGCAGGCACTGGGAGGATCAGGGGTGGGGCCATCCTCCAACTCTCGGCCGATGGAGTCGGGGGTTTGCTCCACCGGCCGCAAAAAGAGTCAACACATCCAGGAAAGGCGCAAGTAGCCATGTACAGGCGCCTCGGCGGTGGATATGGCCGCCGGCGAATAGTAGGTGCTGAGCAAAAAAAGGTGCGAGGCAAGAGACAACTTTGGGTCATAATTGCCTAGTTGGACGTGTGCCGCAGGTGCTTGCCGGCCGAGGAGATGAAGGAGTCGGTCCTCTGCGCAACGCGTAAAAGGCAGTGTGTGCTGTTTTTAGCCCATGTTTCGGCACATTAAGCACCAAGCACGCCTTTTGCGCTTGTCTGCTATTCCCGAGAATCCAGGGGCCAGGGGAGCGGGACTCGATGCACTGGTGCAGCGAGTTTATTGAGGGTGCGACCAGCGTCCGTCCGTCACCGCAAGATGGAGCTCCTCCTGATCAAAAAACAAGGCCCCCCATCACAAATGGCGAACGTGACCACTCAACCTGTTAGTCATGAACCGCCTCTTTTGGATTTTGGATGCGAAAACCCTTGGACGGTGAGGGGGATCCTCCTTCACCCCTCTACTACCCCCCCTCCCCCTCGAGGATCAGAGTGGCTTGAGGGAAAAGAGGCTGGACGAACCTAGGCCGCTGCAACCCTGGCGATCCATCATGCTAGATGACATGCAAACGCCGCAGACGCTCTGGTCAGACCAACAAGCCCTATTTTGGAGAATGCCAAGCCCTTGACGTGAGCATCAGCATTGGAGGATGGATGGATGTCAGTCGTTTGCCCGCCGCCCAACCCAACGGGCAGGACAAATGAGAGGCGAGCAACGACAACACCACCAATTTGCACATGCCGAGACATGTGTTGCAACAGAAGATGCAGATGCAGCTAAGACTTTCCCAAACCCGGCATCACATCATGCGCCCCGGCCAGCGAATGGCGGTTGAATCCGCTTCTTTTTGCTCGCAACTACACGGTTGCTTTGGGTGTTACTTTGCTACGTAGTCCATGCATCACCAGATCCATCCAATGTCCAGTTTTTTTCTTGCTTCCATCCCATCAAACCCCCCTCGCTCTCGGTCTAGCAGCCAGTCACCTTGGGGTGGTCCCCGGTGTGTACAGTACAGTACGTACATACGCTGGGCCGCTCTACGTAACCAGTTTGTTACATAGTATGTGGTATGTACCCTATGTACGTACCCCCTTCACGCTCCGGGACCGGCCCCGCCGCCGCCGCCGGGCAAGCAAATTTGGTCCATCGCCATCATATGTGAAAAAATCTTCTTTTGCAAGCGCGGTGCCCATAGGTGCCATAGCATTCCACCAGAATTCATGCCGGTCCCACGGGGTGGGGACCCGGGACAGAAAACGGTACGCGCTCCCTTCTCTTTTTTTGCGATGTCTTCCTCCCTCTCGATCCCAGGGCCAGGGCCTTGTCAAAAAAAGCTGTCACCTGGCCACTCACAGCCCGTGCACGCCCTTTCGCCGTTGACTGCTCCAGCTGCAGCTGGTGGGGCCCGCCGCCTCTTTGCTCCAGCGTAAAACAAGAACACAGGACCTGAAAATTTTTCAGCAAGTGAGGGCGGTACTTGGCGAACGCTAGCAGGGTACGTACCCGCGCTCCGCATCGGGGGGATTTAAGGTACGTACCTACAGCAAAGGGCGCCGCCCATTTGCCCGTCTAACCCGAAAAAGGCACCCCTCTGGCCCCTGGTTGGCTGGGGGCCTGGCGAGCGCCACAAAGCTTTGACTTGCTTGGGGGCCTTCTAGAAATGGAAATGTTAGCAAAAGCACTCAAAGAGAAGAAAAAAAAGTCACACACACCATCTAGGTTGGCCCGGACAGATTTGCTTGAACGGACCCTCTTGATCCTGGGAAAATCTCTATTTTCCTTACGAGGGTCCTTGTGAGTTCATCTGAACCTGAAGCGGGCCGCCGCCTGTGTGTGTGTTCCTTTCGTGGGCGAGAAACGTAACAATCCTTGGAGGTGAACCCGGGTGTCTGGGCTTCCAGAAGGGCCCCACGTGGGATCTCAACCGCACACGCCCCCTTCACGATTCGTAGCCAACAACCAACTCGTTCATCTTGCAAGATGATGAAGTGCGATGCGCCCATTTGTGAGACGTACCATATCCATCGGCGGTGCAACTGTGTGGTCCCCTTTCAACACTATTACCTCTAGAGGGCGGAGCGATGGGACAAGACAAGCCGCAGCAGTGTTAGATGAGAATCAGATGTTGAACAGACGGTCATTAGCTAACAAGTTGTGAGAGGTCCAATCCCCCCTGGGTAGCTTTACACGTGCTGCATGAGCCAAGTCTACAACATGCCAGCCATTTTCGCATTCGTCACACGAAATCAAGGCAGCAGATGCATGGCCAGGGAGCTAATGCACAGGTTGCCTTCTCCCGTCTTCCGTGCAAGTCATCCTCCGGTTCAACCACTACCCTATAGAACCCGAGGGACATGACTCTTGTAGGTCGTGTCGTGCGTTGCCACTTTTCTTGTCAGTTTTCAACCGGCGGCAAAGTGCGAGGCTGCAGCCGGTGAGCGGGCTTTTTCTGCAACATGGGGGCATGTTTTCCAGAACATTGATCCTGTTCTTCGCCACTCACGGCGGTCGATCCAGATCCCGCTTCACGATCTCAAGCGGTCCCGGTCCACGTCACGCTCCTACACAAGCTTTTGAAATTTTCCATCGTTGCCCCGCGATTCGAAACGAAGGTGGGTAATTCCTCTTCCGTTCATCTCCATAATGGCCATGTATGACTTTTCGTGATGCGAAGTTGGGTGTGTGCTGTTGTTGCACGGCGGTGGATTGGGAAGAGGGGAGGGGGGGTGCGTATCCACCAAAGGAAAAAAAAAACATCATGTTCCTTTTGCACCATCCATCACGCACACACCTTGGCAACACCACGACACGCACACACCCACGCGCCCACCGTTGTGAGATTCGGAACCGAATGGCTGCCAGCTGCCCACGCCAGCCCAGCTTTGCTCCTCGGCAGTGACCGAGCCTCAGGCGCTGCGGCTCTCCCAAAGCGTGCAAGGCCCCCTGGCCACCCGCCGCGGGTCTAATACGTAACATATTGCTCTAGGTGCCTGAAGATCCCTGGACCTTCGCGAACCATGAGCGCCATTCGATCGGCGACCTGCCACCACGAGCCACATCTCATCTCGCTCGGATGCGCAACCTGCTCAGCCCTGTCGCGGCAAAGCCCTCGAGCACGCCTTTTCCTTCCCTCCCCCCCTGGTCTACCCGTCAAAGTTGACTTTTTCTTCGTCGAGGCTTTGCGTGTCACAATGGTGCAATCACTGCACGTTTCTGCGCAACGTGGACAGCACAGCACCGCTTAGAAGGTTTTTCTTCTTCTTAATTTCCCAAACACGTTTTGGGTTGCCAATGGCTTGGCCTTAAAACATGATAATACTAATAGTCTTTGTTAGCTACATGGAGGCGAATTTCGTTAGAATTCTCCTGGTTGCCGTCATATTCCGACGCATTCCGAGGTATAAGCTACCTCCAATACTGCAGCGCGCTGAGACACGGGTAGGCGGCCCGTCGCCACCACCATTGGCAAACTCGCAGACTTCTTAAAAAAAGGGTACGTACCGAAGGATCATATAGCTCAGTCATCGTGTACGTAAATAGGATCGTGTCCTAAAAAATCCTGCTAGAGGGTGTTAGTTTAGGAGCGCCTCCAATTGCTCTCGCCCTCCTTACTCTATGCGCGGACCCGACGCCATCCAGTTGAGCCGCACCAGGGCCGGCGCGCGGACCACTCTTACGCTATAATTATCCCATCGGATCCATATGCTGAAAGTTATCAATCAGGCAGGTCTCCTCAGGTAAAGTGGACTTGCTCTTGCTCCCCCTCGGTACCCCATTCCGTTCTTCTGCATCCAGTTTCGGGAGCCAGCGGTGAGAAACAACCCGGGAAGTTGTCTAGTCTTGCCTTGATTGAGACATGAATCGCTTGCTATTGCCGAGACTTGGGAAGGGATGAGACGACGTCTCAGTACGTAACAGTGCCAAGCTTAAAAAAGACACAAAAAAAACAAGAAGAAAAAGAAGAAGCAAAAAAACAATATACCCCAAAGATGAACACCTCTTTGATGTTGTGATTGAAAAGTTGGAGAAGCTTTTTGGGGTAGGTCCACAACAAGCTTAGAGCTAGAGAGCTAGCACGCACATATTCCTGCATACCTTCCCGATGGGAGATCGACAGTGAGGTCGATGCAACTTCGAGAGCTCTTGTCCCAGTTGGGGAGCTAGCTAAGCTGCTGGCCGGGCCAGCTTTTGCTCGCCCAACGTTGACGTGGTCTGAGCCCATTCATCGCGAGTCCGGATCAAAAACGCGCGGCGGTGAAACATGTGGCCATCGGGATGAGCAGCCGAAACCTTCCTCATCCTTTTCTTGCTCCCCGGGAATGGTTCCGTCCGGCTCGGCCTGCGTCGGGTCGAGAGCGAAAGGGGCGGGAAGGCAAAAGAGACACGGGCTTTTGTCGCCTGCACCTACCATCGTGGCCCTCTTTCCCGAAACGAGACACGGAGCAAGAAGCAAGCGGAATGGGCTCCGGCGAGCGAGCACATTGACCGAACGAGAAACCAACAGCAAACGAATGGCCGCCGCCGGCTGGTGGATCGCCCTTTCTGCTTCTGGGAACGGATCCCAATCCCTGGACGCGCTGTCGCCGTGTGGCTTAAACGTCGTGTCCACTCCAGGCTCTCCACACCCTCTCTACGTCCAAAACGGTGTCCGTCATGTGCGCGTCTCTCTCGCTCACTCACTCTCTCTGGTGCTTGCTTGACATCTGCTCATGTCATTGTGCGACCATGGCGGCGACGTCCGTGCGTGTCGTCTGCTGCTTGGCGCCATGGCGACAGCCCATTGCGATAGACCTGTCATAATGGCAAAAGGCCATCGCATCCATGGTGTGTGAATTTTTGCCCCGAAACAGGGATAAATCAGCATTCGAGACAGGTGCATTTCGTCGTCTTCCAATCGATTGCTCCAGGCGGCATCCTCCGTCTCATCTCATCTCATCACCTTTTCTGTTCAGTGTGCTGTCGGAAATGCTTTCCTCTGCGGCCTGGCCCAGCTCGGTAGTTGGCTGAGACAGGACGTTCATGTGAAGGATCGCGGCCCACTCCCGCTGCGACTCTGCGTCGGTGCTCCCTTCCTTGGCCCCCCCCCCCCCTGTCCCGAGGGTGTAAAAAAAAGTCTTGTTTTTTTTTTGGTTGATTTTTTTTCTCTTGTGCTCCCTTGCTCCCTTTCGCTTGATTTCCTGCCTTGGAAGATCCTTGGCCCCATCCTGGAACTTCTATTGAGCGGATACCCGCCAGGGGTGTGTGTGAACTCAGGGCCGGGGCGGTGTCCAGGGAAGCTCCTGGAGCTCCTTCAACTTAACCAGCTTGGTCCGAGTCGCATGACCACAATGCCTAATTGACCGATGAATCATGTTATTGTTTTTGGACAATTGTACCCTTTTTGGTTTTATTGTTTTATTGCGAAACCGGCCAGGTGCAGATACCGTGTCCGCAATTGTCAAAATAATCGGCGATCTGTAAACCCTCTTTGTTTTCCCCCTGCCTGCTTAGCTCAGATGAATCTACAGACTCTAGATACTCTTACCTACTGATTCTTTTTCTCCTCTGGCTTCTTTCCAGGGGGTTTAAGCTCCGAGCCCCGCTACCAAGCACTTAAATGATCTTCTTCTAGAACAGATCCACCGCTTTGAGCCTTTTTGTCTTTTTTTTTGGGGCGCGCGGCTCAAAAAAACAAAATTGCGACGAGCGAGCACGTCGTCAAAGAAGGTTGCGTCGGCATTTGAAACCGCCCTGGAAAAAGTTTGCCGCACGGAAGCTGCGGCTGGGTCAAGCTTCGCTTTGCCACGGGCATGACTTGCATGCGGGGGTTGCAAGCCACCGGGGATTAAAGACGAAAAGAGATGAAAACCTGGGGAGAAGGGCGCGGCGGTATGGAGTTGTGGGGATAGATAAGAGGCATCACGAGGAGGCGGGAAGTCGTGGTCGCTGATAAGAGATTAGTAACCTGATCTCGGGAGGCCAGCCGATGCCTGATTGCCCGGAGGACGTGAATGCTTCGTGCTAGTGTCGCCCTGCTAACAGCTGTTCTCTACTCGTATCTTTCACAATTTCGTGACGAGTTGTTTCGTGTCATCTTTTAGAGTTGTTTATTTTAATGATAATAATCTCTGCGATATAACCTAAGCTACCCGAGCGGGAAGAGCAACTCTACCTAGGTTTACCACGGGGGGTTGATCAAGAAACCCACTGGCATGGGCTCGGCTATCCATCATGAGATGAAAGGTCCCGTGCCATAGTTTCCTATTGCTACCCCATACTCCCTTCAAGACACCCTTTCCCAAACCTAGCTGCTCGCGATAGAGCCGACCCGTGCCTCTCGGAGAGTTTGACGAACCAAATTACACCAATAAAGTCCACAAAACCGTGAAACGTGAGCGGATCGGCAGCATTCTCCTCTTTGCCCGAGAACCTGTGCGGCTGAAAGTCTCGGTAAGGTTCCTCAGGGATGTTGATGGCCCAGGGTTCCTCGAGACCACTCTGGCCTACTTTGTGGGAAAGGTCCACGCAGCGGCCGGCCCAAGACCCAGAGATTGCCTTCCGAATCTTGGTGGCGCTCGGACTTGCACATTGATCCAAGGTGGCCAGCAAGGGTGGCTTGCGAGTGATGCTAAGAGTAAAGTCGTCCATGTGGCTTGGTATGAAGTCGGCGGCTCTGTTTCCGTGTGCAATGGCAAGGTCAATTGGTGTTGAGCCGATGGCGTCCTCAGCAAAAAGACTTGCGCCGTGATCTATGAGAAGGTTGGCCACATCAAAGCAGGGGCTGCTGTAGGCATTATGAAGTACCACACGTCCGTTCATGTCTTTGAGGTAGATTTTGGCGTCAGCTTTTAGCAATGCCTTGACCACAGGTAAATAACTGTGCCGAAGCAGCATGTAGGGCTTCACCAAGGACGTGGCTAGGGAGGTTACTCATTTTAGCCAGGACATTGATGAGACCTTCCAAGTTGCCATTGTAAACTAGCATAACTAAGCTGTCGTCGTCTCGGATTTGAGGAGATGCAGATTGTTTGCCGCTCTCAGAACTGTCTATCTGGAAACAGCCTCGGCGAACCAGCATCTCCATTATACCAACATCCTCATTTGCAACTGCAATGTCGAAAAGCGAGTGTTGACTATATTGCAAGATATATTGCATCGATGCTCCTGACTCCAAGAGCCATTCTACTGTGGTTTCTATTTTCATTTTGACAGTAAGGAGCAAAGCTGTTACTCCACCCCTCGTCATTTGTTACAAGTTAGCGTTGTGTTCGACCACCAACTTGGCCGCTTGGAGTTCTTCATTGACGATGGTACTCTGCAAATGGGCATGTCGTATCGACCTTGGGATCAGGGCTCCTGTTAGCATCTGCCCCAGCATCGATCAGAAGTCTGATGGAATCGACATCTCCGACAGATACAGCACACACCAATGGTACCCAGCCTACTTTGCCCTTCATGTCGGGATCGGCTCCCTTCTTCAAGAGCCGCCCAACCACTTTTGACGAACCGGTGGCGCAAGTGAGCGCTGTCCAGCTTTGTGTGGCTGACGCTGTAAGTTGTATTTTAGGACGCAGCCTGCCTCTCCATGCCCTTGCGGTCTTATTTCCGACTCAAGGACGGCCATAAACTAGTTATTAAATTCGCGATTTGCGAGAAAAATGAATACATAACTAATTAGAAGAGCTATAATGAGTTAGGAGCCAAAGACATCTGCCATATCGATGTTGGCTTCATACCACGTGCGTACTTGTCTTGTTTCATGTCAGATAATTGCATAGTATTGGCGCTATAGTTTAACCTAGAGTTTATTATTCATGAGCATTTAAGCCATTGCAACTGGCATTAAAAAATGTCAAAGACCCGCTCCTCTATCCCATCCCACTTGGTCTTCATCAGCTCTCCCCTCATGGCGCCATGCACATACGCATCTCCCACGATGGTGTATCCACCCGGTCTCGGCCTCAGAACCGTGCAGCGATCACATCCGTACAGGATCACCGCCACATCTCCGGGTTGAGCAGAGTAAGGCCCGAGGCCCATGAGTCCCGACGCGGTCGAAAAGAATGTGCGGTTCGCAAATGCGGTCCTCATTTGACTAAAAAAGGGCGTAATGTACTGGATGTATCTAGCGGATGCCGTCGCTTCTGGCATAAAGTCGGATGGTACCGGCTCGTGCTTGAAGAAGACGCGGCCCGACGATCTCTTTTCGAAGGATGCTGGGGACGTCGACGGGCCCAGATGATGAGTCTCGTCGCGGTCGAGGAGGAATGTTCGCCAAAACGCCTCGTACCCTGCTGGGCTAAGAGTGCGAGAATACGACCTCAGCTCCTCCATAAAGCCGTCGTGACCCAGATTGGAAGACATTTCTGCTGCGCTGGTTGCCGGACCAGCAAGCTTCAAGTTGTCTTTCAGAGGCCCAATCACTCGCGCGATGTTGCCAATGAACAAACCCCTCGAACGCATCAAGCTTTCTTTGTCATCAAATTCGACACGCGCCTTGGTGTCACCGGACGCTCGAAAATGCGTGTCAATCTTGCAGCTGCTCCAGACATCGATGGTTTGATGGCTGCTGTGCATCTCTGGAACCCAGCTTGGGGTTATTGTGCATGCCTCGATTCGATTCGAGAATATGACATTCAATGATTGATCTCTACCAACAAAAAACTTGACATACTCCATTAAAAGCTTCTTAGTTGGTTTCGTGTAATCTGGGCGAACAAATCGATCCTCCTCGAGAGCCAAGCCCAACAGAGCATATATCTTGTCACGATCATCCGTTGCTTCAAATGACGAAGTCCAGTTGCGAAGAAGCCTCAAAGTTGGCGGCCCGTGTAGCGATTCACCTTCGCAAGCCGCTATCGCTTGTAACATAGAAAGCCCCTGGGGAGGGTAAGTGTGATTCCCACGGATAAAGGCTCGATTTGGTCCGTCAAAATCGTTCGTATCGGTATTTGTGGTGTACGGTGTAGATACGATAAAATTAATACCGGCGCATGCATGATGATAGTCCTTTATGTCAAGTTGGGCACGCCCACAAATAATTGTGCAAGGCTTGGTGGGCCCGAGAAAGCCTCGAGTGGCAAGCTCCTGTATCACCCAAACGCGGCTCCAGTACGGTCGGTCAAAGAAGTTGAAGACGGGCGTCCAATTGTGAGTTTCCATTGGGAACCCGAGTTTCGTGAATTTGGATGCCAAGGTGCTCTGCCCGTCGTTCATCTCGATGGGGTTTATTTGTGAGGTCTCCATGAACCTTCCAAAAGACCGCAACAGTTCAAAGGCCTCATCGCTGTCATGGCTCGCTACGCCGGTCCAAGCAGCTACATGCCAGGCTTGGGAATATATGGCATGCATTTTCTGTACCTGCTCCGCCCTCTCGGCCAGATCTGCCTGGTTAATGCACAGGGCGTCGATCCATAGTATCCTTGACTTCGAACTACATCGCAAGTGTCGCAGAGCAGACTCGAGGTTGATTGTGACCTGGTGTCGTGATCCACCCAAAATGATTGGACGAGTCTCGGTCGGGTTACCCCAGAGGTAGGAGAGGGCCTCATATTCCGGGTCATTATCGAGCGATGAATGCTCTAGTTGGCAAACGATGTCATCATCCCATTCGCCAGGCTCCAGCTCCAGAAAGCGAAAATCGGATGCCGCATTGAGTGATTTGTAGGTATACGCCTCCTGCTTACATTCCTGAAGTTTGCTGGGCTTTTTAAGTGAGGATTGAATTGAGTCCAGCGACATCTCAACAGTCTTTGCGCTATAGAGTCGACAGCAAAGCTTGCGAAAAGAAAACCGAGACGAGATTGCATACGTAATTCCTCACGATCGACAGACCTCAGCCACAAGCCATTCACGTGAGATGTCTCGTCCAGTATCTACTACAGACACAGTCACGGAATATTCATACCATAATAATTGAATCGCTATGCAATCATTCCATTTTCAGAACGGGAAAAAGCCAGGGTACAGCCTCAAAATAATAACAACTGTCGACTGAGAGAAATATACTGCTCTTACCCTAGAGGCGGTAGTGAGAATAACCTAGTTTTGAACGACATCATCATGACGCATCGAAACGAGACAGCATCTACATCCAAGTGCATCACTGTGGATTCTGCCAAGACCCAACATGTTATTTCGATAGTTTAATTGATATAACCTCCCAACCGAACGGGGCAAAAAAATATTGCTCAGACCGCAAAAAGAGGATATTGGTGGAGTCTAACCACCGACAATGGACGAACAGGGAATCGAACCCTGGACCACTCCCAGATCATTCAGTCGAATTATGCTAAGGGAGTATTATACCACTAAACCATTCGCCCGAATGTGTTGAGATGGCTGTCGCTATTTTCCTTGAAACAGGTGGAACGACCGAGCATTCGCCATCGTCCCTCAACACCAATGGCCGTTGCCGTGATGAGGCCGTGGCAAACCATGACTGAAACGAAATGAAAAGGTGATTAACTTCTATTTTCACTCTTTCTTTCTATCTGTGGGTCCATCGCTTCGGTGAACATGTTCTTTTGTGTTGCCCATGATTCTGGAAAGACACCATTTTTGACAACACCATCATGGAAGAGTCATCACCCCTTCCATCATTTGCATCTGATCCACAGGTTTGATTGAGATCAGTGGTTTAATTGCAGTATGCAGAATTCGCTAGCCCTAAGACTTTGGTTGGGGCCGTGGACTATCGCTTGCATTTGAGTGGTAGCGCCCAGTTCGCGCAAGGACTCCCTCTCTGCCAAAATAGCGGGTTCTTGATCTGCCGGGACACTCGATTGCCGCGAATAACGCCCCGCCGTTGTGATTACATTGTTTGATCTGTGCTTCATAGCCCCCCCTTATGGCAGCGTTCAGGCTGGGGTCCCCAAGCGGGAGCGCGCTGGCTGCGCGGCAACGTCAAGGCACGGGGCTTTTTTCCCCGACCTGGCGGAATAAAATTACCAAGATGAGCCAGTCATAGTCATCTTGTTTACCAAACAAATGGATTCAAGGTTCATCATCGATAATTTTGTTTGGTGAGGTCGAAAACGGGTCAACGGCCAGGGTCCTCCGTACGGCCGGTATGACTTCTCACTAGCAATTCAGACGGCGTGTCGGGATCGCTGTTCCTAGTGCGCGTCCTCTGTCTTCCAGAGGGCAATCGGTTAGGTTAGTGCTCGATTATATGGGCTACAATCAGCCTGATGGTCATTCAAGCGTCGTTTGAGAGCCTAGTTGGGTGAACCAGAGTGCTGGCGCCTCGTTCAATGAGAGACATGCCGCGTCTCGGGCACCCACTCTTTCCAACGACCTGCAGAGGGTCGGTCCCGAGAAGGAATATTCCGTGTCCCCCCCTGGATTCGTCTATTCCTCACGCAGCTCCAGCGAGTCAGTGCTTGGGCAGCACGTGGAACATGGCGGGATGTGGTGTTAGTGGCGCCGCGAAGTTGCTTTTTGCACGTGGCGGGCGACATGCGCAAGAGTCGAGGTCCAAACACCATGCAGGGTCACCACAACCGGCAATAACAAACACTTTTTCGTTGTCGGTGTAAACCAGCGTAGAGTTTCTCTTGGCGATCTGGGTCCCTAATTGGAAGGCTACGGCAGCATTAGGGGCGGCAGACCGTGCTCCTGGAAATAGGCCTGGGGAATCGTACCATTCACCCGTTGCAGAGGGCACTTGTGCTCGGACTGGCGTCTTGGGCTGATGTCTGGTGGGAGCCAAGCCCTATCCTGGCGGCCGCCACACGGGAAAATGTCGCCTTGCCGACGACACAACTCGCCGGCCCTGGAAGTGTTGGACCCCTACCGGCCCGTAGTTTCGGATTTCAGATTAAGCTTCTGTCTCGACGGGTCTCGGGCGAATATGGTAGCCCAACAGTCTTTTTTCCTTTTTCTTTTCTTTTGTTCGTCTGTGTAACGGAACCGCAGTGAACACACGTGTAAGCGATATGAGGACGAAACATTGCGGTCATGAATAGGCAGCGTTGAAACACACATGCTACATGAATCGCGATAAGGCTTCGGTGTAGTAGCTCAAGCCCTCGGTGGCAGGGAAGATGCTTGTCCAGCACATGTCAAATTTGCATGTGCCCACGCGAAGACTGACCCGTGCTCAACGCGGGACAGGAGCCTGGATCAACTGCAAATTTTGTGTCGGTGCCACAAGTTCAATGAACCAGAATTCGGGTCAGTTCGCTCCGAGAAAGCGATTGCAGCACCGGCGTCGAGAAGTCGAGCGAGTGCAGGCATTCCGAAGCACCGGAAACAGGCCCGGCTTCAGCCTTCCCACAATCCGTAGCCACTCAAGTGATCGGCACTGCTAACGGTCCGGGGTCAGAGGCCCCCAGTCGTCGGCGGCCAAGCGTCTTAAAATTGGCCTTGTTCGATTGACAGTAATAGTGTGAAAGCAGGTCCTTTGCTAACCGAAAAAGCGATCACATCGCGAATCGTTGCTCCAATAGTACTAAGCAAGCGTTGTCATCGTTCGCAACGGATTAAGCGACATGATGGCATGTGGAAGCAGTTGAAACGAACTTGGCTGTCGTGCTAGATCAGCCTCAAGTGCCGGCCCTTCAACCCACTTCTCCTCCCTAAACCAGGTACGAAAACTCATGAATCACTAGGCCTGCCGACTGGGACGGGCTGCTTGTGCAAGCCACCAGCGACGGCTCGACTGTCTAGGCTGGAGGGGTCATACGAGATAGGCGCGCCGTGAACCTGCACAAGTGACTTGCCCGATGTGCATAAGGGGGAGGGATGGGAGGCGAGCTAATGCTAGCACCCCGGCCCGGGTTTTGAGTACCGCCAGCAGCCAGGGTCTTTACTTGGTCTCAGCTTCTGAGGATCTGGCAGAGATTTCGTCCATTTGCGTGTGATCCCGCGGAGAATGGCTCGGGGCTATACGACGCTGATACCATCTGGGATGGAACAATGTCATTCGTCGGAAGTGAAAATACCCGGTCGAGAAAATTCTTCTGTGTTCGGAACGGTGAAATCTGTCTCAGACGTGTGTGCGTTCCTAAGAAGGGAAAAAAGGCAGGTGACCAGGTTGAAACGGATCTCGTCCTATTTTCAGATTCGCGGGGTTGAATCTGGAGATCCGGGGAAAGGTCTGGGTCTTGTCCGTGTGCCTGTGTCATGAAGTCAGAGTGGCCTCACATGGCCCCATTTCCAGCTCGCTGGGAGCGGTCGCGCCTCCCAAAGGGCACGAATGCCTCTCAGCCATGGAGCCGCGTTCAATTTGGCATCGTCCTTCTGGCGACATTCTCCTCGTTTCCCGCCAGCGCCCTTGTGCCATCGACGGCTTCCAGCATGTGGACCCCTGCGCCGATCACGGTTGGGGCTGCGCGACACTGACTCGCACCATGCAAAGCCACGCGTTGGCCCAGGGGTCTAACGGAGCAGGGATTGTTCCAGGGACTCGGCCTGCCGGAATCCTCCCCAAGTCAGGCCCATGTGCGCACTGTCGATGGGCGAGATGAGAGCGTAGGATTGAGGGGGGAGGTGTGTCGCAGGTGTAGGATTGCCCGGGACAGGATGCCCAAGGCAGGTGCAGCAGCAGAGTTTGGCCTGCACGCCGTGTTTGTTGTGTTGTTGTGTGCAAAGCCACCTTAAAAGAAAAAAAGTCAATCTGTAACAGATCTCGCTTTGTCCTCGATCCCGCCCATCGGAAAAAACCACCAGCCAGCCTTCCGGATTCTCTCTGGGGATACCGGCCACCGCGAAGGCAGTCACAGTCACAATCACTCGCAGTTGCGGCCACCACGAGCATGGCTGCCCAGGCTGGCCACGCAGCGTGCCAGGTGGTTGCGCTACTTTGCGTCGCCAGTGCTTCTGGCTGGGCCATGCTTTTCTCTAGCGCAGTGTCAATTCCCATTGTTGTCGTATCATGTATCAGCTTCCAGCCAACACCATGGGCGAGTGGAGGTGAGGCGTCCGCCCCTTGTCGCCAGGCTAGCCCTAGCCTCTGGCGCGGCAAGCCTAGGCTGGGTCCTCGACTAGGTACGCGACTCGGATCACCGCCCGCAGCGAGCTGACAGGCTTCTCCAGGAAGAGCCTGGATCCGTGTTGCCAGCAGACGCCTCGCTGGGCAAGCCATGGCCACTGCTTCTGGACTCCTGGGTCCATGGAGCATTCTAAAATACCCGTTATCCTCCCCACCTTCAATCGACGCCCCATCCGCCTCTTTTGTTTGCTTCTCTGTCTCACAGAGTTGGTCGGATCGGGGGATTTGCTTTTTTGACACTGCCGCATTTGTTCAGCCAAAGTCCAACTCCATATCTATATCCCGGACCTCGACTTCACGACGACGACAGCAGACAATTGCGAGTGCCAGTCCCCGGGCTGCACCCAACCACGGTCGTCGACATGACCCTCGGATTTCTTGTGCCGGACCACTTTGTGTGGGAAAAGACAAATGACGATGACATGAACATTGCCTCCATCATCTGGGGCCTGTCCCTCGGTGTCACCGTCTTCAACTGCGCCAAAGCCTTCCGACAGTCGAAGCAGTCCATCACCAAGAGGAAGAGGCTGACCACTTATATCCTCCTCATCTGGATCGAAGTTATCTCAAGTACTATCCTCGGTGTTATGGTCTGGCTCTATCTCCGCGAAGTTATTCAGCCCAGCTTTCAATTCTTCTTCTTTATCAGTATGACGCCGATGCCATGTAGTCGCCATGATCAATACGCTAACCGCTCCCTCGCAGTCGTCTTTTGGTCCATGCAGGTGCAATGCCTCATTCAGATCATCATTAATCGAGTAGGCCTTTTGATGCTGGTTCGCGCCAACGCAACAAAATTAAAATGGACATGCTTCCTTATCCTCTTGGCCGTCAATACCAGCGTTTTCTGCATCTGGGTTCCTGCCCGTCTTCAGATCAGCCAGAAGTACATTGACATCAACAACGTCTGGGATCGCTGCGAAAAGGTCATCTTCGCCATCATGGATGCCGCCCTCAACTTTTACTTCATCTATGTCGTCAAGCAGCGTCTCATTTCCAACGGCCTGCACAAGTACAACCGCCTGTATCAGATGAACTTGTTCCTCGTCGCAATTTCCATCGCTTTGGATGTGAGTTTTCAGTTTGGCTCATACCCACACCACTTTTACTAACTTGCGCCCAGATTCTTCTCATTTGCATGATGTCTCTGCCCAACAGTTTCGTGTATGTTTTCCTCACTAAAGCAACAAGCATTGCATGAACCCCCAGCTCACCCTTGTTACAGTTATGTCCAGTTCCACCCCCTGGTCTATCTTCTCAAACTCCACATTGAAATGAACATGGCCGACCTCATCAGCAAGGTGGTCAAGGCCAGCAACACCGATGGATCCAACGACTACAGCTCGCGATCCCGAACACACCCCACTGGAGCCCGCACTCAGCACACCCGATTCGGCGCCACCCTTACCAGAACTCACATCGAACTTGGAGAGGAGGACGAGCTGGAGCTGAAGGAGCGCGAGAACCTCGAGGGCATCAAGAAGACGGTGGTCACTGAGATTACGAGAATCGGACCCACCGACGACGATGACATCCCGGAGCACCACGAGAGGGCAGTGAGCGAGGCCAGCTCCACCAAGAACCAGGAGCCTTACACCATCCAGCGCGGATAATTCATACATTGGATGATGAACATTTACATATACATACATACATAATACAGCTGGAAGCAATCGCCAGCGCCAAGGATAATGATATGACCAAGTACATAGGCTATGTACAGATACCCTTAAGAGAAATTATTTTAATCCCCTAAAAAATTTCTGCGCCCAAGCTCCCACCCTCCTCCGTCTAACTTTGTGTGTGCCGTGTGCCTCCCGTCGGTGAAGGACTCTATGAGCCAGGATTCCCCTTGCCACGGCCAACCCAACCCCCCGGATCTGCAGGCACAAATGCCCTGTCCCAGGCGGTCCACATGGGATCGTTGCTAGGGCGTTTTTTTGGGCGAAAAAGCAATTCACGGCGCACTGGTCTGAAGACGGCCCCACTGCGCCTAGTGAGCGTGCGAACGCGGGGGATACGGACGAACGGAAGTGATATAGGAGTCGCAATGATGCGCCAGCGACACTTGCGCCCATCTCATTCAAGTCAGATCATTTGGCCAGAGCCATGACATTGGTGAATCAACCATCATCGGATCCGTCCAGCAGGGAAGCCCTGCTAACGTCTCCAAAGGCTAATGCGCTTCCCCGGATTGCATCCTCTGCTACCCCATCTTTGTCCTGCTCGCAGCCGGTTCCCCGACCTCCTTCCCGCATTCCACCCGCTGGCTCTCGAGCGGTGCCAAAGCTTCTCCCCCGCCAAATTAAGACGTGTCCAATTTTCTAGAGACCCGGCAACTTGGGAGGCTTGTCCCTTGGGGTGCTCGACGGCTTGGGGCCATGGTGTCGCAAACCTGCTTGCGCTTGCTGGCGGGGGAGACTCATCCGTACAGCCGAGCGCTGCCTGTCAAGACCACCAAGCCTAAGGACGTCACACGGAAAGGACGTTCCTTAGCTGATAATCTTTTCCTGAATTAAGGCCGCCTAGTGGCGGTTTAAGCACGCGGGTCAACACCTGTCGTGTTGGTTTTGGTGCCGATCAGCAAAAAGGATATCCAAACCAGGCCGCCGCATTCCGGTCCCAGGCGTAGTTTCAAGGCTGTTACTGCGGACTCCGTGCTTGCCGCGTTGCAGCGGAAATGCACGTAAGCATCTCGCTTATGCTGACTGCCCAGGTGCACAAGATCGATCTGGCGATAAGATCAGGCCATGCAGGGGCAACACCCATCCATCACTCGACCTGAAGCGGCCCGATGCTACCTACAAGGTTTTCGTATGCAAGGACGCAATATTGCTTGCTGTATATGTCACACATTTTGAGTCATTTTGTGTTGCATTCTCCGTGTTGGGATGTAGAAACTCGTCTCTTGCACACTTTGGTATCTCATCTGTGCGACAGCATCACATGCTCGCACGGATCCTTCCCCTATTCCTTAATAAATAAAGCTTTCGTCATATTAGTGATGGCTTTTGAGAAGTCGATTAACAAACGTAACGTAAGTTCCAAATCCTGCCGGGATAATCGGCGTGATCACACCTCTAGCTGGGTAGGGTCCGGTTGATGCGCAGTGCGCACAACGCGAAACTTCGAGGTCAAGAGTTGAGCTATTCCAGCATTAAATGGGCTCCTAGAAAACTCAATCATTTATCAACTCTTCATCTATTATCCTTTCTTTGGGTAGCCAACGGAGCATTTTCTCGTGAGCTTTGCCGGTATTCCATGTTCCAATCTCTGCAAGCGTAACCTCCGTATCTCCGAAGACGGTTCTAGAACCCGCGTCTTAGCCATTCAGCTGCCTCTCAAAACTGCTTATTAGATGGTACATACGAAATTTGGATGCAAGCATGTATAAGCATACGTGAAGCATTGATCTGGCTCGAATAGGCAAAATGAATATATGGCATGCATCGCGCCCGACCATTTATTTTGGAAAGTGGCTGACGAGACCGATGTAAATACGCTTTTTTTTCACAAGGGATTCGGAAACACAGTTTATGAAAAAAAGAATAATATTTTTATTTATTATTCCTCAGCTAAGATCTTGCTTCTTGGCACCAAGATTCCAATATGATCTGTTACGGAGAAGGGACTACCATGTAGCTGACGAACGAAAGTGGGTTCGGCAAGATTCCGAAACCTTTTAACAAAAGAAGCTGCCGACCTATTATCTTTATAATGATAACCGTAGTCCACTTCAACATACTCCTCATTGCAGTCATAGAAGGTCAGAGGTCGAGTCCCTCGCACTTCGTATTCCTCAATGACATAGTCGCCTCGATCGATCAACCAGATGACGCATTCGAATCGCTTGCAATACATTGCTATTATCAATTTGGACATGAATGCTCGCGGTTTTCCCCCTTTGTTAATCTCATCATAGTCGTGAAGCGGCCAGTCGCGATGCCAGCTTGAATCGAACTCAAGAACAAGATTCTTGATGGGGCCCCCGCCCCGCTCCATCCCCGAGAAGCACAAGTCCCCAAAGACGTGGTCCCACGGCTGAAACATGATCATGTATTGATACCAGCATAGAATCATCTGAGTGCTTGGTTTAAACGCGTCTCGATATGGCCGTACTGCAAGATGCCAGTCCTCGCCTCCATGACTTTGCAGCGACGGAGCATGAACAACAATTGGGAGCTGGCGAACTTCCCCCCACTGTTCCCTGGATACTCCTTCAGGGGTGCTGCATGACAAGCGGTCATGTATCCTGCTGCGGGCCTTTTAACTCCAATATGTCATATTGGAGCAGCTCCAAATGGCGTCTCGGGATTCCCAACATGCTGTCCAGAGCCCAGCATCCCACAGGTAGGCAGATGCGTTGGCCATGCCAACATGATCAAACGACGGTATTGCCGCAAGATAATAAAAGTTGGGATATTTGGTCGATCCAACCGGGAGTAGTGCACGTATGTTCTCAGAACAGTCTTTGAGGTAAAGGTTGTCGATGACGCTGATGGTCTGTATTCCAGCGAGGCGAGGGCCGGTTGGACGAACTGCGGCCTCCCATATCAGACGCCTAAGCTCATATGGAAGGCGTGGAAAAGGATGGAATTCCGCGCAGCTCATTCCTTTTTTTTGGAGGGTGGTTATGGACGGAAGATGGAATCGTGAGCCTGAGGATGGGTCCAGGCAAGTGCCAAAAGCTTGCAGGCACTTTGTAGAGAAGAGGAAATCATTTCAAGGGAAGATTTACCATGGTGTTCCTTTTTAACCTTTGCGCAAGGCCGTCCATCTATAAGGGTCGCAGGAAGAGTTGCGCAGTAGGAATCGATGTGAATATGAGACAACTCTGTGGCGGATCACATCACATACGACCATAGCTCTCAGAAAATACGGGATCCCGTCCGCTCTCCCATAGTCAAGCTGAGAAGCGGTGAATTAGTACTCGGGTCGGTGACGACCGGGGAATCCTCGCTGTTGTATGTTTTTTTTTTTGCCATGATCATTAAAATGTTTAAAAGAATACTGGCTCGGTGGGTCTTTAGGTTTGCTGGGCAGCCTGGCCAGTGACCTTGAGGTTTCCGAAACCACCCTTACGGCTCGCATGGCCAATAACACAAGAAGGCTAAGCCAGCGATTTCAAATATTTGCTTCACTACAGCAAGGGTTAAAACTAGTGGTGATCTCAACCATGAATGCTTTGTGCTGTGCAGCTGGGAGTCGGACCTGTAACTACCAAATATCCCGGTGTAGTTTCTCAAGAGAGAGCGTAAAAAGAGCAAAGTCCATTTTTTACAGACAAGGGCCACCTATTTGCACACATGTTTTGGGACAATGAACCGTAAAGAGATGAGACCGACTACCAGGGCAGTTTGTACCTCACTGGTGGGAAACAGTGGTGGCTGGCCTCAACCCACAATATGCCACGCATCAAGTTGAGATCGAGGAAAGAGGCGTCGTTTCGAGCGGGTTTTCGTGAACGATACTAGTAACTAGGAAGTTACGTCGCATGATCCCCAGTGTTATAAGAACTTAATAGAGTAGAGTTTGCTATTATTATAAATGTTACACATAAATCACCCGTAGAGTATTGTTTAGGGAGTTTAACTACCCCACCAAGAAAAAAAAAATTGTTTCTTACTAGAAACACGAACATAGAACATTAATCAAGAAAAACCCTCCAATAAGCAAAAAGCAATCAAAACCCAACAACTATCCACACGTCAAGCCAGAAATGTCGGCAGTTCACTTGGTCGAATACACCAATGTATATTCACGATAATTGTGTAGTGTAGGGTACTTACCCCGCCATTGTGTCTTGGTTGCAGCAATTTTCCGACAATGTGCCGCCGGGGAAAGGCTAGATTAACCACGGCTCTAGCTTACCCTTGCAAGCGAGGTGACATTCCCGAGCAAGCTCTGTCGCATCTGTCGCGTCTTCTTGGTTTGGCAAAAACGGAAGCGCTGGACTCGACCTCAGCCTCGACCTCCTCCCATAGCAGCGATCCGCCGCGCCGGAAGGCATGCGCATTGATCGCAGAAGATGCGCGAGTTCATGGACTATGTCCACACGGCCTTCTACGATGCCACAGGCTGGAACCGCGATAACTCCTATGCGGCGCTAAACTCGACCATCGATGGTGAGGATATAGCTCACACGAACCCGGCGCTTCTCTAACGGCCAACCTCCAGCTCTCCTAAATTTTCAGACCCCGAGGGGGCTCCGGTTCACCCTCTCCGCGCTTGCGAGCCCCAATTTTGCGACTTCGTACCAGATGGGATCGGTCGGCATCGTCGACGGCTCCGTATCGTACCTCTTCTCCTCCGTCCCGCTTCGCCTGCTCCTGACGCCGCAATCTGAGACGGTATCGCTCCCAGAGCTGTTGCGCTCCTACCGACCCCTCGCCGAGCTCCCCCGCCGCACCGAGACATCCGCCCCGACACCGTTGGACAAGCCCGAGTCGTCGCTCCTGTACGGCCGACTATATCTACCCCAGTCGCTGCTCGAGGCGCTGGTGGTCAAGCGACTGTCGCCTGCGCTCCAGATCCAACTCAGCGCCGTGTCGGCAAAGCACTTGCGCAACGGGGGCACCGTCCTGGGAGTGGCCCAATACGACGTGGGCAAGTACGCCCTGGAAGGTTTGGCATCGTCCGACGGCGGGCTGTTGGGATTTCGAGGAGTGTATAATTTCGGCGGCGATGCCGACAAGCCTGCGTCGCCCAGGCCCACAGACAACGGAAATGGCGATAGGGAGAGGATCTATGGGCGCTTCAGCACGGGTGGAGAAATATATTACGGGACGCTGAACAAGTCGGGCGGGATCAGCCTGGGAACTAGGTTTGCGACGCTGCCCTCCCACAAGGGGACGCCGCTGTCTGCGACCTTTACCCTCAACCCCCTGATGGGCAACATTAGCGCGAGCTACGCGGTTGTCGCTGGGAAGCACTGCACCCTGGGGACGCGCATGGAGTTTAACGTCTTTAGCTACGAGAGTGCATGGGCTATCGGCATGGAGCTGTGGCGCAAACCGTTTACGAGACCCATTCTCGACGAACAGGGCAGCCTCAAAGAAGGTTTGGCTAAAGCGGCGGCTCAAAAAGAGGCACCAAAGGCACCAAAAGCACCATCAAAAGATGATCAAAAGCCGCGACCAAAGGAGCGTAGTTTCCAAGCGAAATTGGAGTGGCGGCTTGATCCTTCCGAGCCAGCAACTAAGCCAGCTGGAAAGCCGATCAAGTCAGTTGCCAAGGCGGCAGCTCCTCTTCCTACTCCTCCTCCACCACAGCAGCCAGTCGAGGAAGAGAAGCCAGGCCCGGAAAAGTACGCAGGTGTTCTCAAAACACGATTGGACCAGAACCTCCGAATCGGGGTGCTCTGGGAGGGTCGCGTGAAATCACTCCTGTTTAGTCTAGGAAGCGGGATCGACCTGAGAAAACTGGACAAGCCGTTCCGAACACTGGGATTGGAGATTCAGTTCTCGTCATGATTCGACCCCCTTGTTGAGGGGGGTGGACTATTGGACTCGGGTGACGACGCCATGCACGGCGTTGTCGACATATTCGGGTTACGGTCCCTTAATTACGAAAACTGCCCGCCGGGACGACTGGGGGGTCGACAAGCAACATGGAGATGAGAAAAGCGCATGAGGAAGCGCCAGCTGGCGCCCGGGGAGGCGCTGCCATCGAATGCGGGACGATCCACTGCGGTCAGATTGTGCCCGACGGGAACCAAGCATACGACGAGTCGTATGGCGCTTTTCTAGCATCGTGTGGGGACGCTGTCCGGAGCCGAGTGCCTCGTCCGGAGGGGCATCAAGCAAAAAAACATGTTTTGATTCTTGGTCTGATTATGGGAAAGGGGTGGGTTTAGGCATGATGTAAAAAGTGTACGATACAGGCGCTGGCGTGGGTGGGAAATATACAGGAACGGACGGCATGATTTGTGAGAGGATTAGACATGAGAATCTACGGGCCCCCCAAAATACGGATTTGAATTATTCTGGACAGGCCTGCATGATCGTGATGCTCTGACGGAGCCAAGCTTGCCAAGTGATGCGGCTCTTTCATCCGATTTGGCTTGGCAGTGATTGCGGGCCGATGCCGTTGTTGTTAACGAGGACCTGGTTGGGCTCGATATTGGCGTTGGTGCCAACTTACACGCAGACGCAGCCAACCAACTACAAGTCATGACATCGCGAATACTGACTCGATTCCAAAACTAAAGCCAGCTGATGCCAAGAGGGCGAATGTGGGAGGGGGTGCCGCGAGATCCGGCGAATGGTTTTTTTTTGTGCACTGGCTGACGAGTGCGTGGGAGGGTTGACCGATGACGATGCAGCGTGATGGGCCATGAGGACCTTGATGGCCTCGAGGCTCCCAATGCTCCCACGCGCTTGTGGCTGGTGGAGGGTGGAGGGTGGGATGAGTGACAGGGGCCCCGGCCGACCAATCAGGAGCATCAGATGTCGCCCATCAGGTCCAAAGGGGCGGCGCTGAGAGGCTCCTCGGGCGCGCCCCGGGGCGGTGGGGGGCGGAGGGACGGAGACTATGTGACGCCACACTCTGTGGAGGACCTCAGCTGTTTTACAAGATGCAGATGGGAGCTTTTGGGAGTCGAAGCCCACTTTGCGGTGACGGGGTAAGACGGGGGGAATGATGACGGGGAAGCGGAGGAGTATTATGGAAATAAAAGTACCTCATTCACACACAAAAATTCCTTGTGTGGGTGAGTCAATAGTAAAAAACCGAGACATACACGAAACCCTAAGGACACGAGGAGAGAAAAAAAAGGGCTTACTTCCGGGCAACTTGGCACGCGTTTTTGAATACCAGCTAAAAGTCAGGTGTTGTCGAAAAAAGAGGTCCCTTTTGCTTTTTCCTTCAAGCCACAATGCGCGCAAAACGCTCTCGCTGCTGGCTCGGTGTCTGGGCTCTGCAAATGATACGTTGAGCTAATCGCGGCGGGGATACCCTGTTGCGGCTGTGGCCATCAAGGTCCTCACCTTAATCTGACCCACCGGCACCTGGGCCAATCGACTTCGAGCCCTTGCTCATTTTATCCCTCTCTCGAATGGCTCTTCTCTCGTTAGCAGGCTAGGGCCCTCGTGGTCAGAGTTTTCCTGGTTTTCAAGACGGCGTCTTTTTTCGTTTCTTTTGTTTTGAAAAGTTGACACTAGATGGGAGGGTCCTGCGTGCCACTAGCACAGGTGGTGCAAGAATGAGACACAACATCTGTCAGTGAGAAAAAAAAACGTGGTGTTCCATCCTCTCGGAATAGCGTCCTAGACAGTCAAATGACACCCAAGTTCATCCCCCTTGTACGATAGATTCGCGGCCCAAGGTTCATGCGACAGGCCGGGGCAGGGAAGGGCCCCCCCATGCGCCACCGATTTCAGAGACACACAGGCCGTGTCCACCTTGCCTTTGCTCCTGCTCTTGCGCTCTCGCTCCTGCTCCTGCTCTGTTCTTGTTCGTCTATTCTCATTGCTGACCCGACAGTAAGAATAATAACACTCCATTGCTGCCTCTCACCGTCGCCACCCAGGATTCCTCACCCCCACGAGATCCTCTCGTCTCCCCATTTTCTCCTCATCGCGTACCCGCTACGTTACGTCTTTTTGCGCTCCGGGCCCGGCGCTGTCTGACCAGGCACTCCCTCGCACGCCTCCCACACCCCTCCGCAAGGGCCGTTTTTAGTCTCCATCGATAGCCCATTCACGTCCTGTTCCGCTGCCAACACGCCCTCAGCTCGTCGCATCACTCGGCAAATTGCTTCCGCCCAGGGCCTCTCTGAGCATCCTCTTGGCCCAAAGCTGCTAACCTTAAACTCACGCTTGCTGCCACCCTCAGCTTGCGCCGCGCACTCTAATCCACAATCTTAATATTAAGACTGTTGCTCTCCCTTGTCCTGCCGCCATCAAGGTGTTTGTAACGACGAACCACCCGATCGTCATCTCTACGGGAATAACGATCCTGATTTCTTCACCATCTTCATCAATTCCTATATAAAGACGGTCGTCGCTTCGCTGCAGGGCCAAGACGAACTACGCGTGTAGCACAGCCTTAGCCGAGTATCTTTGACTTTCCCTTCTTCTTGGCCTTCTTGGCGTCCGATCCTCTTGGGCTCCAAGTTTCCACTTTGAGGAATTTCGCTCCCTTCATCGTCTTGGCGCGCGTCGATATCCTGGTGCTCATCTTCGTTTGCGACGTCTCCCGTTGCCGCGAGGCATCCTTCTTAACTACTTCGACAACATAACCAACAGCAACAACATGGCTGACGCAGACTCTTGCAGCGGTGATGCCGTTGATGTCGGCAACCGCGGTCTCCGAATCGGTGCCATCTTTATCATCATGGCGTCTTCCTTCCTCGGCGCCGTCGGTCCCATCTTCCTGGCCCGCCAGAATAAGATTCCCATCCCCAAATTGACCTTCTTCATTTGCAAGTTCATTGGTACCGGTGTCATTATCGCGACGGCCTTTATGCACCTGTTGGTTCCCGCCATCGAGAACCTGGGTGATGAGTGTCTGGCAGATCGACTCGGCGGATACGACTGGGCCGAGTGCATCGCTCTCATGACCGTCATGGTCATGTTCTTTGTCGAGATGCTGGCCAGTAGGTTGGCCGGGGATGATGAGAGTCACAGCCACAGCCACGAACACAGCAAGGAGTTTGACCTCGACCCGGCTATGGACCTTGTCGCGGCCAAGAAGGCCTCAGGCTCATCCGACGTTGAGAACGGCGACGGCCTTGCCCCCGGCGGAGAGTCCCACCTAGCTCACCAGCGGGAGCACAAGGAGGGCGACTCCAGCAGCCTTGGTGGCCAGCTCCTCTCCATCTTCATCCTTGAATTCGGTGTCGTGTTCCACAGTATCTTTATTGGTCTGACCCTTGGTACCACCAGCGACATTGTGGTTCTCCTTATTGTCCTTGTGTTCCACCAGCTGTTCGAGGGTCTGGGTCTGGGTTCCCGACTGGCCGTTGCACCTTGGCCCAAAGACAGGCAGTGGGTGCCTTATGTTCTCGCCATCATCTTTGCCTTCTCCACTCCCGTTGGCATCGCTGCTGGCATTGGCGCCAAGCCCAACAACGCCAACACTCAGAAGCTCGTCAACGGTATCTTTGACGCTATCAGCGCTGGTATCTTGATGTACACTGGTCTGGTCGAGCTCCTCGCCCACGAGTTCATGTTCAACCCGTACATGCGCAAGGCCCCTCTCAAGATTCTCCTCTTGGCTTTCGCCTGTGTGTCCTTTGGTGTGGCAGTGATGGCTATCTTGGCCAAGTGGGCTTAAAAAAATTGGTGAAGGAGGTATCTTAATTGTCAGTTTGGAATCATGATTTTGGCTGGGAAACTGGATTAAATGGGTATAGAAAACGTTCCTTTCGTGTAATGCTCATAGACTGCTTGATAGCAATGATACCACGTCTGTTTGCATTGGTCCCCTTTTTGATAATACCCGAGTAACAGGGCTCTGAATACACATTACTGAGCCCATTTTGGAATCTTAATCTCAGCCATGTGCAAGGGAAAGGCCTATGTCCTGGTGACACCTACGTTGCACTTGATCTTTTGGGTCATGGTGTGCATGTCTGTTGAGCACATAGTAGGTTGGGCACATGATCAGGTATTGAGCAACGGTAAGGGCTTCAAGTGAAACATATTTAGCACTCGGATGGTGTCATAGATGGTGGCATGGATGACGTCGGCGAGGCGTATTTAGTGTCACCGTTTCGCGTGTCAGGAATGTTTAATGTCCATCTCAGATGTTCAACATAAGTGCGTTTAAGGCTCAACCCATCCTCCAGACTTGGCCAACCTAGTTTGGGATAGACCCACTTTGCGATGCACAGTGCCGAAGACAGTACATACTGGTGCACACTGTATATACCACTGTCCTTAGTCATCCATTCTGCCCCGCTAGGGTCGTAAGCCCTACCCCGAAGAAAAGTTGGCAGATTCGAGGGCCTCATCGCACAGGAATTGAGCTTGCAACCGCCACGCTTCGACAATCCATCACCCAACGCACCACCCCCAACCCTCCCTACAACACCGCAAAAATGGCTGGCGGAGTCACCGTTCGCGACGTCGATGTAGGTATTCCCTGAAACCGATGGCAGACATTGAAAAAAAAAGCCTCTCCCCGACTTTCCGAACCTTCGACGACTGGCAACACAATTTCCGAATATCTCACCACTGGCCCGCAATGAAACAAAGGCTCTGTTGGCTCGCGGCGCGTTGAGAAGCTACAAGACTGACGACGCACCCGCTGAGCGCTTCGGCTGCTGGGAAAAATTGTTTAATATATAATTTTCTGCGCGGGATAGAACCCAGTGCAGATAAATGGAATTGAGGAGCAGGCGCGAGGGAGTCGAAAGACTTCTGATGACGGAATCATGCTAATGGGTCTCGTGTTGCCAGGCGCAAAAGTTCATCACTGCCTATGCTGCGTTCTTGAAGCGTCAGGGCAAGCTGCCCATCCCCGGTAAGTTTTTATCATATCCAATTGATCCCGTGGCTCAATGCCCAGGACTTGTAAATATGTTCTTTTTACTGACGCTCGCTCGCCAGGTTGGGTTGACACCGTCAAGACTGGTCCTGCCAAGGAGCTCCCTCCCCAGGACATTGACTGGTTCTACGTCCGCGCCGCCTCCATCGCCCGCCACGTCTACCTCCGCAAGACTGTCGGTGTTGGCCGCCTCCGCCGCGTCCACGGTACTGCCAAGAACCGCGGCAACGCCCCCAGCCACCACGTCGACGCCTCCGGCTCCGTTGACCGCAAGGTCATGCAGTCCCTGGAGAAGATCGGTGTCCTCGAGCAGGATGAGGAGAAGGGCGGCCGCCGCATCACCCAGTCCGGCCAGCGTGATTTGGACCGAATTGCCCAGACCACCGCTGAGGCCGAGGAGGAGGATGAGGATGACGAGTAAAAAAACTTAAGGCGGGGCTAAAAACCTGGAATTTGGGCGTACGGTCATAGATTTTGTCATGTATGAATGAGATTCCCCCGACACTTGGGTCATTCGGTTGCTTAATTTGGACCCGTCCACTGTTGACGACTCACCTTTGCGTGCCACTGAGTTGAATGTGTATGTGTGTGTGCGTGCGTGTTGAAATGTCCAATGCTGTGTTTAATGTGTAACGGCTTTGCTGTGATGCTGCATTGAAGTGCCTGGAGCCATGCAGGTGGACCTGGCGGTGTTCTTTACTTGCTGCATGTTGTGGCTTGGTGTGCGGGAACATGCCGAGTGTAAGTGCCTGCATGAGAGCATCATGTCGCCTCTTGCAACTTCTCAACCAAGTCAGGTTGCCAGTGTCAATTGTTTCGATAGTTTATTTTTCTTCTTCTTGAAACCTGTGTGAGGTCTTCCTTTTCCATCTGTTCATTGATATGGTGTTTCTCTTCCTGTACACCCATCAACCGCAGCTGGAAGCCCTTACTGTTTCTCGCCTTGAACTTCCTCTCTACATTCATTACTATTCCAATTCATCCTTTTACAAAATGTGCCACCACTATTCTATCATGTAATCTTTCTCCCAAGCACCACGGCGGGAGGCTCTAGACTCTGATCGTGAGTCAAGCTTCGAGTTGCCCAAGGCGAGCGGGTGAGTGCTTCTCAACCTAAGGCTCTGCACCCTAAGGAACCGAGTTCCTTCCGCAACGCCTCTCAGTTTTTAGAAAATTGCTGACGAGAAGCTAGAGAGCGAAGAGGAATAGCCGAATTTGCATGCGAAAGAGTCATTTGTTATCACGAACCATTTGTGAGAGAGCACAAGGCGAGTTCCTTCGATTCGACAGAGGCTTATGGATGGCATGCTAACTCCCACCCAGTATCATCAAAGAGAGAAACTGTGTATCGATACCTTGAAGAGAGTCATTATTATTATTCCATAAGCATTCTTAAGCCCAAAATGTCGGACCCAAGCGACGGCGACAATGCCATTCCACTATTCACAACCTCCAACAAGATTCCGCCCCCATTCTACTTCCACCACATCATCGACTCTGAAAAGACGATTCTCAAGATCCAAGTCATAGGGCCAAACCTCGAGTTCCAATTCTCGCACCGGCGCGCCGCCACCGTCATGTCCCTGGGGGCCATTGGAAAGCAGCTTGACAGGAAAACGGCCGGGTTCATCGCCCTCGCCAGGCCCTCCGGCGAGCGCGTTGTCTTAGCTGCGGCAGAGAGCGGCCATGGACGCGGGCGTTTCGGCGATCTCCTCGACGTCACACCGGGCGTGCTGGCCAACAAGCTCTGGACCAAGCGAGTCGTGGCCGTCTCCAAGCTCATCGGCGTGTCCCTCAAGGGTCCGTTTGATAACTTTCTCGGCGCCAGGGAAGATACCGTGGGCATCTTCCAGGGCTGCCACGTCGAGGTCAAGCTGGCGGTCCACGGCGTCTTTGTGCTCCTCAGCTACTTTGGCATCACCAACGACCTCGACAACGTCGGCCTCCGCCACCTGCGCAGCCTCCGCCGCGTCGCCTGGGAAGACGGCTCCCGCCCCGTGCTCGAGGTCTACTTCTCGCGCAAGAACTGCATCCGCTGCGGCTGCTTCACGCGCAAGCTCTCCGAGGCCACGGGGGTTCCCATCCGTCTCGTCTGGCGGCACCGCGTGCAGCTGAAGCAGTACCCCAAGAGCAGCCTCAAGCCCATGGCTCCTGGGGAAGCATCCAGCAGGCGCAGGCAGATCATCGAGACGGTTGACGACCAGGACATGGACTTTGGCGACGGCCTCGTCGAGGTGGTGAACCAAGAAGCCGACGGCGATGATGATGACAACGACGACGACGGCGTGCAGCTTATCGAGACGGTCGACCTCATGTCCAACCCGGCCATCACCATCTCGCCCACGCCCGCGCCGTCGCAGACGGAACCACCGGAGGCGCACCCCGCAGACGACTTCCTCGACGGCCTAGCCTACCGGGTCGGCCAGCTCGAGTCGTCGCCCGCCGGCGCGACCGACGCCATCATCCAGTTCGCGAGCAAGATGCGCGGCGACCGCATCCGCTGGCTCGGCCCCGAGGCCGCTTCCAGCATCAACAAGCCCCTCCCCGCGACCCCTAAGACGGAGCCGCCGGCCTGGATGCGAGCCATGGCGGGCGACAACGACAGCAACAGCAACAGCAACAGCGACAATGGCGGCGGCGGCGCGACTGGCAGCAGCAGTAACAAAGGAAGAACAAGAAGCCGACTGCGAGAGACGTCTAGTCCCGACGTCGACTTTGAGTTCCCCAACCGTCGGGAGAGCGCCTCCCCTTGCGTTCGGGCCGCGATGCGGGAAAGGTCACCGAGATTGTACTCGACGGGGCCGCTGGAGAAGACCGAAGTGAATCGCCGACGACCAAGGATGGGATCCTTTTTCAGTGTCAACATTCCGTCTCGTCAGGGATCTGAATAGGGAGTGTTATGAGGGCATGCATGAACTCAGGTCGATTAACGGGCTCTAAATGACAAAGGGAGGGAAAAAACGGGAAGTATTATCACCGAACCATTGTTAACCAACACAATGGATGGTATAAAGTATTTTTTTGGGGGGAAACATCAATCATTATTTTTTGGGCGAGGGCGAAAAGGTCATGTTTAACCAGGGGAGGCCAAGTGTTTAGTAACATGTTCTTGTTTCGAGTCTATGGGTAGCTTCAAGCTTTAATTGCCAAAAACCCGTGCCATTGCTCAATGTGTTCGTCTGGTTGTGGATTTCTAAAATGACATGCTCTATAATTTCAACATCTTTGCTTTGGTATGTCTCTGTTTATGTAGAAGTAGTTGTTTCTTCAGCAATCTTCGTTTCCTCAGCCGTCTTTGTTTCCTCAACAGCCGTCTCTTTAGCGGCCGTCTCCTGAGCTCTGATTTCCTGCAGCAGCTTCCGAAAGCTCTCGGCCATTTCCTTGACCACGACATCGACATCTGGAGCATCGGGGCCCTCTTCAGCCATCTTGAGTGCTGCCTCCCTCGCCTTGTCGGCACCGGCAACGCTCGTCTTGCCTATCGTCATTGTGTGTTTCACATCTTTGCCCGACCGAACCTGATCGTGTGGTAGGCTGGGCGTGATGGGTGTGGATTCTATTAGGCCCTGCCACCTTGAGAGGTAAATACCTGGGCCGGCCATGCTGGTGGAGTCGGAACTGGAGGAGTCAATAATGCGCTGGAGGCGAGTGATGGATAGAGTAGAGAGAGTGGAGAGGTAGGATGAGTGGGCATCGAGGGCGGCAAGTACTGGTCGCTGAGAGGCCTCGGGGAGGGACTGGAACAATCCGTTAAGACGACAATCCATCAAACTCAGTTCCACAGCACCCTCGTCTTTCTTTTCGCTGAGCGTTACACCTCCATCTGCATCAGCATCCGCGCCCTCAGTCTTGGGTGCTTCCTCGTTGGAAGCTTCCTGTGGCTTTTGCTCTTGGTGGAACTTGAGCCTGGCTTCGTTGAACCATTTTCTCATTTCCTCCCAAACCTCTGGGCAGGACTTTGCCAGGGCGTGGATCCACCTGTACAAGAGGAACCGATTTCTCCTCAGCAACTCGACATAGTCGTCGACGGTGGGCATCTTCCATGTTTTATTTGAATCCCCGTTCAACTTTAATCGTATCCCGCCCAGCGGTGTCGAGCTGCCCGAATCGCCCTTTTTCGGTTTGCTGGTTTTGATAAAGTCATCGATAAAGGCCTGGCCCGCCTCGACGTGCTCGCGCAGATCCACTTGGGAGTGGATGGACCTGATGATAGGTTCATACGCTGTAAACACGTCTTTCACCGCCGCAGTAAAGAGGTCGGGTGGCTGTCGACACAGCGTGGACGTGATGCCCTCGCGGTCGCGCACGGAGAGGAGCGCGGAATAGTACTCGAGGCACTGGGCGTGCTTCTGCTCGGTCAGGCCGGCAGTAAGTTCCGGGTTGGAGGCATTGAGGATGGCGGTGATGATGGATTGGTTGTGCTCCATGCTGGCGGCCCGCACCGTCTCGTGCTCAGACCGGCCCTGGGCGATGTGCTCCCGGATGGCCTGCAGCATTTCGTCACTGGGGCGATCTTTTGCCTTTTCAATCTTGTCAGCGCTCTTGCGGAACTCGCCCGCATCCCACGAGAGCACCAGCGAGATGATCCTCTGCAGCAGATTCATGCCGTCATCCGCGTTGGCCGTCAGACCGACCCAGTTGGTGAGGCTGGTGACGCTCAGCTTGGCAAGGAGCAGGCGCATCATTGCGCTCATCATGGTGGCGGCGTTGCCCACCCGCAGCGTCTGCTTGACCATTTTGTATGGTACGAGGTTGTGGACATTTTCAATCAGTTTGAGCAGGTACTGCCCCTCGGGAGATAGAACAAATATGTGGTGAATCAAGGTGGCAAGGCTATGCGCAGTGGTTAATTAGGTGAATGGTGCGGCTGGCTTAAAAGACATACTGAATGATGGCATACTGGGCTGCCGCCGCAATGGTCGGGGAATAACCTTCCAGGTCGTCCGTCTCGGTGTAGTGCTTGAACATCTTGTCGACGAGGTCGCCGTATATCAAATCCTCAACCACCTCATCCCACGCTCTTACGAGATCCTGCGCCTTGGCGTGGTCGTAGACTTTCTCCTTTGCCGTTTCAGACGAGGGGTCCTCGTCTGCACGCGGGAGCCGCTTCAATCCTCCCAAAACACCACGCCCAATCATCTCCATGAGGACGCTCGCGCCCGTGGCCAGCACCTTGCGGGTGCCCAGCGCGCCCTTGTCGTAGCTTTCCGAGAGCTCCGCGTCGCCCAGCCTCGCCAGAATGCCCTGCATCCGCACTGACCAGAATTCGCGGGGTACATCCCTCAAGCCAGGAAGAAGCAGCACGAAGTCCGAGAGCAGCATCTGCGAGATGGGCGCCGCCGAAGGTTCCTGGTCGCCATCGTCGTCCTTTTCGTCATCGCCGTCGCGGTTTTCCTCGTCCGCCGCAGGCTTCGAGGTCGGCGGAACGGGGGTCCTCACTCGAGGCGTGCCCGGCGCCGAAGAGTTGGCAGGGCTAGCCGACCAGCTCCTCCATCCCGTCTGGAGCTGCTGCGGCACCACTGTTTTCCTGGAAAAGGGATACCCGTAGCTGGTGACTGCGCTGGGCAGCTTGAAGGCCTCAATCTCGGCGTACGTCTCGTGGTGGGTGAGAATGTCAAAGAGCGCGTGCGTCTGCTCGCGACTGAGAGCCGCAGGCGTCATGATGCAACCTGGTGGGGCATGAGAGCTTTTGGAGCTTCGAGAAACCGAGTCAGGCGGAGCAGGTAGAGTCGAGAAAAATGGGAAAAGTGAAAAGAGGGATGCGCACAGTTGACGAGGTCTTAATAGCCTTGTCTCATCTGCTCAGCCCCCTCAAAAAGAGGCCAACCCGAGAGGGAATGTCGTGACAAAGTGGTTGCAGCCCTTCTCCTTGCCCTTGTCACGGCCCTGGCAAGTGCTGCTGGCAAGTGAGGGCACCAGCTGAGATGGCCATGTGGCCCCACTAGCTGCTCGCCTCCGCCACGCCGTTACTCGCCACGGCCCCAGCACAAGCCACAGCCACTCTACTTGTGAGTCGTCGAGGTCAATCTTCCCTCTGTCCCAGGGAAGGCCTTGGGATCAGTGTCGTGGATTGATCATGATGCCTGCAAATTAAGCGAAACCGAAAACCCCAACCGCTGGCTTGTAAGCGACTTGGCGCCACTCAAGCGCTGTGACTTAAAAAAAGAGAGTTTTTCAGTTCCCTGCACTAACTTTGTTACCACGTCAGCCAAGGCGGTAGATACGGTTGGCGATCCTGGGTCCACAGGCACTATTGAATGTCCGGTCACTGCTCTGCCTGCAAAATACAGACATGAAGATATATCAAGCGTGGTAGTAAACACATCAATTTAGGCCTATCAACGTTTCGTTTATCATCATTGACAGAGGAAACTCAAGCAAGGTTGTAAAACTAGTCCATGACGTCGTGACCCCAGTCCAATCCTTTTTGATCCTCCCGTATTACTTGCATCATGGTATCAAAAAAGCAACACACTTCTTACTCATTCAAAAGGGTATAACGTAAACCACTGCAGCCCCCACACGATTCCTTTTAAGCATCACCTCTCATTGCCTTCATTCACCAAATCTTCTAAACGGTCTGGCCAGGAGGAGGAACAACCATGTCACCAATCTTCTGGTGACCATTGGTGTAGTGCGTGCCATTGCCGTTCAAGGTCTTGTTGTGACCGTTGGTGACACCGTTTCCGTTAATGGCGTGCGTTCCATTGGTGTGTCCATTGGTGTTTCCATTGGTCACTGGGTGTACCTTTCGCTCAATCGTCGGCGCGGCTGGGATGTCGGTGCTCTTGGACGCCGAGCCAATGGAGAAAACGGGGCTCTCCCACTTCTCGCCCTTTCCGGCAAGGTCCTTGTACTCCGAAGCCTTGCTGCTGATGCCGCCGGGGAGATCGATATTGGGGAAGATGCTGTCCTCCTTGACAAAGGCAATGTTGGCCTTCTTGTCTGAGACGGCCGCTTGGGCCTGCTCCGCCTTCTGGGCAAATTCCAGCTTCCAGGCGTTCATGTAGCGAGTGTAAATGTTGGGAGCATCCTCGGGGTTGGCCCTGGCCTCGGCGGCAGCACGGTCGACCTCTTGCTTCACCTTGAAGAGATGGGCATCAAGTATGTTGCATTGGTCTTTGATAGCCTTCTCAACAGCCTTCTGAATTGGCTTTCGCATTATCTTGAGAGCAATGGGCTTGGCCAAAGCAAAGAGAAGCTTGTGGCTAGACTTTTTGACCTTGAACGTGAGGCCCTTGAAATCAACATCCACTTTTTCAACCTTGAAGAAAGCTTGCGAATCCTTCTTGTGAGCCGAGGATACCTTCATCTTGAAGGAAAATCCATCGCCCGGCAGTATAATGTCCATGACACCCGTGTCGGTGATGCTGGGGAAGCCCCTCTTGCGCTTGATGTGGAAGCTGACATCACGAAGATCCATCTGGACACCGGCGACCTTGACCTCAAATGTCTGATGGTTCTTGTTGGCAATCTTCTTTCGTCCTAGGCGGAAGTAGTGCTCGCTGGCGACTTCAAGCACATTCGGGGTGAAGTTGTCGCTCTCCAAGACAAGGTTCTCGATGACAGCGTCAAATTGAGGGTCACTGTACTCAATGCGAGGGACGGGAATGTAGGCAGTGTTCTCCAGGAGAGCTGGGATGATGACCTCGCCGATGTCCTTGAGAAGATGAGGCTTGAAGACAACCTTGCCGTCGACGCCAGTGCCCAGATCCTTGAACAGCTTCTGAATCGCTTGGGCAAAAGCCTTGTTCTGAGGATCCTTGTCAAACTGATCGGCGACAAACTTGATCTCATCAATGACGCGGTCGGTGTGGCTGCGGTACTTGTTACGGAGCAGGTAGCGGCCTCGCTCATAGAGTTGATCCCACTGGTGGGTCGACTCTTCCTCAAGAATAAAGCCCTGCTCTAGAAGGCAGCGTCTAATGTAAGCGTCCATGTCCTTGAACCATTCCCTGAGCTCAGGGTCCTTGTCGGCATCCTTGTAAATCTGACCGATAGACTCCCAGAGGTCGGAAGTCGAGGTGCCGTTGGCGAAGCGCTCGATCAGCGTGCGAAGATCTGCCTCGGCGGCAGCGAAACCAGATCGAGCCTGCTTGGTAGAATCGGCGCCGCCCTGGCCCATGGTGCGACCGTGCTTTCCATAGGTCTCAGCAAGTCGAAGGATTGTCTGAATGGCCTGCGAGTAGTCCTCGTGCTGCTGGCACTCAAGAATCATCTTCTTGAGGCGGAAGATGGTCTGTTCCTTGCGTTCCTGGGGCATCTTTTTGTCAAAGTATTCCCGGGCACGACGACGATAGTCTTCGTTGATCTGAAGAATGCTCTTCTTGGTGTCCTCCGGGACATTTTCATCAAGCCTCTGCTGAGCACTTGTGGTAGCGACATCGAACCCAGAATCGGGGTCAATTTGAGCATTCTGATTGGGCTGCGGCACAGCAGCGTCAATGCCAGCCGCCGCAACATCCTGAGCGTCCTGCTTCGGCTTTCCGGAATACAAGCCTTGTGTTTGTTTCCTGATGTTCTCTCTGGAGAAATCGGGGGCATCGTGCCAGGTGTTATCTTCGGCAGGAGTATCAATCTGGCCCAGCTGGTCTTCAGAGGGACGGACTCTGGAGGCGGCGTTTGTAGCAGCATCGCCAGCAATGTCTCGCAGGAGAACAGTGCTATCCTTGAGGAGTTTTCGGAACTGGCCGTTTGTGAGGAGAAGAGTGCCAAGGATCCTCAGGCCTTCCAGGGCCTCCTTGCCGTCCTGCGTGGCAGCATCCTTGGAAACAGGGGCATTGGGAGCATTGACAGACTTGGCATCAAAGTGTGTCGTCTCCCAGATGAAATCCTGGATCAAGTTGCCCTCGTTCTTGGACAGGAGAAGATTTTTTGCCTGCTTGACGACTTCCTGAACATCACGAACCAAGCGTTTTCCGTCATCGGAGAGCGCTGCGGGTGGGCTTGAGAGGGCCTGGGAATGGAGGAAGCTGCTGAGAGCTACATCGATTTGATCGTTCTAGCAAGAGTCGCAACGGTTAGCAGGATGACCAATGGAAAAGTCGAGACGAGGAGGGCACATACAGAGGGGACCTTGCCATTCTGGAACGCCTTGACGATTCCATAGAGCTGGAGTTTGCGGTTAATGTCGGCCTCCTTCTGCGCCGTGTTGGTAGGTTTGTTAACGTTGGCGGACATGATGGTGGGGGTTCGATATTAATTGAGGTAAGAAAAAGGCGTGTTTTAGCTGGTTAAAGGGTTATTGGGTATTAAAGGAACCGAGAAGAGTTGGAAGAGGGGAGGGGGGCGTGTTTGGGTATCACAAGATGATAGAGATGCTCCTCGAGGGGACGGGGTATAATGGGAGCTGTAGAGAAGAAGAAGTAATAACACAGGAACAAGAGGAACGGAAGGTGGGATTGCAGGCGAAGGGGTTACATATACTCTTGGATTAAATGGAGATGCGAAGCGAAAGCAGGTAGCTACCTCGTAATTTTGGACAGTAGCTACTACATCATCACAGGCAAAGCTGGATTTGGCGGAGGGAGTGACGTTTGGCGAGGACAAGGAGCGGCGCTGATCGTGGACGTCATCGGGCCATGTCGCAAAAGTAGGTCGCTGTCGACTGCCGACGCAGAGGCCAGACGCCAGACACAACCACTAACACGGCTGGCGCCGCCGACCCAGCCAACGAAGATGCGACACAGGTAGAGCCTGGGCCTAAACTGAATGTGGCCGTAATAATTCGGGTACCAACAGGTGCAATGTCGTTTGCTCTGTACCTAGCACACCCTGCGCGGTACAAGAGTCAGTACCGCACATGGCATCATTGACTGAGACGAACGACGACAGGGGTGTGGCCAACGGCTCTTTTTTTGCGTGGAGACCAAGCCAAAATGGATTGCCAGCTTGGCAAGGGTTGGATCAAGACGTTCTCGACTTTGGTCCTCCTTCTTCCCATCATCGTCACCCTCTTCTTCCTACCTTTCACACCTCCTTCTCTCCGCTAGCATTCGTCATGTTTCACCATATTTTACATTTTTAGGGCCGTTTTCGATACTTTCCTTTCCCGCCAACCTCTTCTTAAACGTGGGAAACATGTGAGACAAGGTTTTGGCCAGAGTCTAGACTTGTGTCTGATGTTTCTGCGCCTCCACGCGATGGCTGAAGGAAGCCATGCTACTTGCCTAGCGACTTGGTCTCCCTTTCGGCCAAGACCACACAGGCGCTGAATCGGTGTCGATGGGGAAAACAAAAGGAGGCATCCAATCTCAGGTTCCAGGCTTGAACGGGGTTGGGGTGTTGTTTTGCGACTCGTGTTGCCCCCCAGCGGTAGCGCCAGTGACAGGTCAGACAGTCTTGAATGTGATTATGTGAATGAGTGCATCTTGTCACAGCGGTGCAATGCACAACCAGAGTATGAAATGGCTGTGGTTGTGATGCGTCTGTTTTGCTGGCGTCACCGCAGTCAAACCCAATCTTCGCCAAAAAGACACGAACCATGGCATACTGTAGGATGACCGTTCACCAATCCGGCATACTTCTCCAAGCGTTCGTACGGAATTTCTTTTCCAAAGAACCAGTGTCTCTGGCTGCATCTCATTCACAGTCTCCGCCATAGCAGCCTCCTCAGTGTATTTTGGTGCATTTTAGCGCAGGACCCATTTTGGCCTAGAATCACAATAACGCCAAGCTATTACCACAACCCACCTCGTGGCTGCGGGGTGCCGTCCATGACAGCTGAACTCAACTCAGCTGCTCTAGTCGTCATGGTCAGGTACAATTTAATCAACAATTACGCGTTCGCCCCTCATGGCGCAATTAATCGCAGTCGCCAGGCTGTGCGCTTCTGCTCGTGCCCTGCTTTGCAGCATCCCGCCAAGCCAAGTGCCGCTCCGTGCCGATCGCTCACCAGGAAATACTCGGCTGTCGAGAGGAGAGGAGCGATCCATGACGTCAATCAGTAGGCTCGCCATAGGTGCGGCCATGCAACCATGATGGATTGGATGCGGGAGCGTCTCACGTGACAGTGGCCGGCCAACACTGTTACCATGATTGCTCCCAGGCCTATTACCACCAGGTACGTGGTGTCGCATGGGCCAATATTGATTGCATCACTCACTCTCAGGCCCGAAGGGGGTCAAAGAGGCCCGCGACATGGCGAGCTGAACCATGGGCACGGCGACCGGGGTAGCACGATGCGCCTAGCCGAATCTAGCAGAGAAATGGGCTAAGCAACCCGGGGTGATTCCGATATTCATTTGCCCAGCGCACAACGTGCCATAGAGGCCGCCGATTCTGGAAGCGTCTGCTTGGACTGTTCCATCAAAGGTGATCGCTATTTCTGAGTGACATCGCATCCTTTGTCTCGGCCCCATGTTAGCCTCGAGCCATTGTAGAAGATCAGCTAGCGATGCGCATCTTCCCGTTCTTGACAGACATATTGTGAATTGGGGCAAAAATTCACAAATGCCTTCTCACCGTCTGCGTAAAAGGGGACTTGCATTGGTACATCAAGAGCACGTTGATTAAGCGAGGCCTTTTTTTTTTTGACACATCTTTTCCTTTCTCGCAATGCAAAACTGCAGACAGCTACTCACTCAGCTCGTCTCAGCCCAGCTCCACAAACAATGCAGACACAAGCAACACTGGAATAGGTTACACCGCGCGCCGCATCACGAGTGTTGCGCCTTAATTACACCGCACCGTCTCGTAAGGCCTGGCTGGTCGCACCGATGAGGATGGGGCTCCTTTCTTGACCTATTTGGCATGCCTCGCTTTCAGGTCGAAAATTGATGCTACGCAAGGTGGGGTTATTCTTAAGCTTATTGGGTAGAGCACTGGTTGACGAAGTTTATGGCGTCGCTATGATGTATGCCGTGTTGGGGCTAAAATTGCAGTGAAAGTATAGTATGCATGGAAGGCCTCAAATAAGTTACAGAAGACCGAAGATTGAGACTTGAAATCACCAATCACGACAGAGCCGCATCCCACTACAAATACATCATCATTACAACTGAAGGCCTCGTACTAGATTGCTTAGCAACTGGGCTGCAGCGACTCACCCTTGCTGCGCCTAACACTCTAGGTATTACCGTTATGAGCGAACCGATCAGTACCAATAACAGGATGTTGCTGCGTCAAACCACTCTTGTAGATGAGGGTATTCCGACGCCCTGGAGCAACAGAAATGTATCGCATTTCTGCGATGCCTGACGAGTTTATTGCACAAGTTGGCCAGCAGCCAGCCAGCTAATAGTCGATTATCCTGCAAATTGCTCATTATACGGATCAGTCTCTCAAATAATTCGCTGTGTCTCCGTCCAAAAAAAATAAAATGAACAAATAAAATTATATAGGAACGATTTATCAATTTACATTACACACAACAGCTGTTCACTCCAGCCACAGCATCATTGGGTTTGCATTCGCAATTTGCTCATTCTCACCGATTATTGTGCGGCTGTTTTTGTGTTTCAAATTAACGGTGGGACCCTGGACTGGAGCAAAATGGCCACTGCAAGTGACAAAATCTGACTGGCTGCAGACAAAACCCATCCATGCATCCCCATCTGTCCATCAGATTTGCTCCGCAGGCTATCGATCTCAGCCCTGGGCCCGTGGGTCCAGCTAGGTGCAAGAAGGGCGATATGCCCCGCCGCCATCGCGGAAAAGAGATGCAGATGGAACAACAAAACAATGCAGCGCAGTGCAGCTCGGCGGGACGCAGGGTCGCCAGCGGCCCGCACCTGTTTACTCACCGACGGCAATGCCTGTAGCCGAGAGATGCGGAATTGGCGACCCCTACGCTTGAATCTGAGTTGACAAAAAGTCCAAATCTCGGCCCTTCTGCCGGAACATCTTTTCCATGCCCGAGTGGGGATATCTGAGATCTTGGCAGGCACTGACCTTCAGCCTCCAAGTAAAAAAGCAAAAAAGCAATGAGATTGTTCTAAATTAATATATTCAAGCCTAAAAAAAAAGAAGCAGTAGCCCAGTAAAACCTAATTCTCCTTAGGATGACATTGCATATGTTGATTAAGGCCGCCGATATTGATGCTAGCGATAGTGACGGGCCCACCCCGATCCGGGTCCGGGCTCTTTCTGCCATGCGAGATCCCAGGCCGAGGTCTTTCGGCAGTTGACAGCTGTAACAGCATCAATATCAAAGCTGCAAGTCGGAAACCTAGAGCCCCACGAAGAGCTGGGTGTGGGGAAGAAATACCCTTGATTCAGGCAATATCCAATGCGGTCCAATACTACTATGCAGCCAGACTTATAACGGCGCCTCCCTCGCGCCCGGCTCTGGGAGTCCCTGTTTCTTGATAGCCCTTTCAAGTAAAAATTGAGCCTCACAGATTATCCTTCACAATGCCTTCAGGAATCCCCAAGCCCCCCTACGAGCCCGAGTTCGCGGCCTTTCTCGATGCCCTTCCGGGTCCCGCGGACATCACCCCGGAGCTGATCCAGCCGCTCCGCGATTCCGGTTTTGCCATCGTCTCTCTGGAAGAAACTATTGACGGCGAGCCCTACACGCACGAGGAGCGCACCGTCCCCGGGCCTCACGGCCCCGTCACGCTGTCCATCTTCCAGCCCAAGGACGCACCCCGCTCGGCAAAACCAGCCATCTACTACACGCACAGCGGCGGCACCATCCTGGGCAACCGCTTCTTCGGCTTCAAGGAGGTCCTGCAGCAGGGCAAGCAGGTCGGCGCCGTGTGCATCACCGTCGAGTACCGCCTCTCGCCGGAGCACCCGTTCCCGGCGCCCCTCGACGACTCGTACGCCGGCCTCACCTGGGTCTGGGACCATGCCGGGGAGCTCGGCATCGACCGGGACTACCTAGTGCTCTGGGGCCAGAGCGCCGGCGGGTGCTTGGCCGCCGGCATGTCGACGCTTGCGCGGGACCGCAAGGGCCCCAAGATCCGGGCCCAGCTGCTCGACGGGCCCATGCTCGACGACCGCATGGCCGGCAACTCGAGCCGCCAGTTTGTCGGCGAGGGCAGCTGGTCGCTCGGGTCCAACAAGACGGCCTGGGCCGCGTACCTAGGCGCCTCGGTCGTGGGCACTCGCGATGTGAGCCCGCTGGCGGCGCCCGCGCGAGCCACCAACGTTGCGGGCCTGCCGCCCACCTTCATCTGCGTGGGGGGCGCGGAGCTGTTCCGCGACGAGAGCATCGAGTACGCGCAGAAGCTGTGGGCAGCTGGAGTGCCCGTCGAGCTGCACGTCTGGCCCGGAGGGTTCCACCTGTTTGATCTGATGCTGCCGGACCACCCGGTCTCAAAGGCATCCATTGCCGCCAGGGGAGCGTGGACAAGAAGGTTTTTGACCAAGCCAAGAGATTCGAAGCTGTAAATACCTGTTTTGGGGACAAGGGATTCGGTTATATTTGCAACGGAGTTTTGACGGGAAACGTGGGCGTTTGACTAGCGGGTAGATTCAATGAACAATGCTTTCGAATTTCTTGCTCCGTATTAACGGTGGCCTCTCAAGAGTACTCACCAAGAGTGTGTGCAGCGTCACATACATAGTCTCAGGTAATAGGCAATGACAGATACATAAAGGTGCAGAGACTCTCAGTCACGCGAAGCTTCTCGATTTGACCTTTGAACGCCATCTATGTCGTTTCGTTATGCTACCAGCATTCCCATAAACCAAATTTCACATCATTGACCTTCATTCGTCGTAGACTGCTTTGTTCCCAAATTGTTGAACACATTCGCCTTAACTTGGCTTGCAATCAACCCTGACCTCTCCTTGGACGCAATCAAATTGGTGTCCTTGGCCAGCTTCTCTACAGCCTTGTCGGTACCCTTCATCCTGCCGCCAATCATACCCTGCGCAGCTCTACTTCGCGTGATATTTCCAGTGGCTTCCTTGATCTTGGAGCTAAGATCCAGCATTTGCTTGTTACCATAATCGCGGTTGGTGAGGAGGGGGCTTTGGCTGAGCGTCTGGACCCAGTATTTGTGCCAGAGCTGCTCTAGGAGGTGGGAGTCGAGGGAACTCTTGAAGTGAGAAACCTCGAGGCTGTAGTATCGGTTCGCATGGGCACCGAACTCGGCTGCCTTGGCTAGTGGCACTGCCTGGAAGCCATCCGAGGTGGTGCTGCTGGTGCCTTCGGCCTTGTGGTTCGCTGGGTAGGTGCGGAAAGCGCCGATCTCGACCTTGCCAGCGTTGATAGTGCGGTCGGGGTCGATAACGACGGCAAGGAATGGATCCTGAAACTGCTGCTGCATAGCCTCGGTTTCAACGTCGATTCCACTGAGCCAGCATCCGTAGCCGGGGTGACTGTGGTACCATCCCACTACGTTCTCCTGTCGTCCTTGGGCACGGCATAGATCGAGGTATTCGACGAGGTATTCGTTTGCCTCTCCCTGAGCGTTGACTCTGGTCTCGGTTCCTTCGACAGGCAGGCGGAAAGCGTCGGTAACAACAAAGGTATCCTCGTCGATATAACCCTGCATTAGGCCCATGACCTCGAGGTTGCCGCCAGACCGAGCGTGCATCGTCATCTTGACGAGAGCAACGGCACTAATCCGCACGTGCTTGAAGTAATTCGGGTCTTTGGTCCATGGTCGAGCAGAGCCGATGTTCTTCTGCGCTTCGGCATCGTAGTTGTAGAGTGCGTCACGTTTCGGATCGACCAACTGGATGTTGTTGTCCAGCTCTGTGGCAAGGTTAGCGGCCAGACCAAGGACGGAGTGCTAGCGTCAGGCACGCTTACCCCATGACTTGAGAGCGCCCGCCTCCATCGTGACGACCCGCCTCTTCCTTGGAGAGTGAGGCTGCTGAGATGGAAATGGAGATGCGGATGGGAGAAGATGCGGGTGAAGTGATGCTAGCTAGAGGTTGGTCGCTGATGGCGGATTGCCCCGCTCTAGTGTTGCCGCCTAGTGGTCTTATCGATAAGAGCTCACCCCAGAGTGGGTAAATGTAACAGCAGATGGGGAGACAATCAATTCAATACGGAATAAACGATCGAATTGTTTTAATAATACACGGGCGTGAAAAAAAGACAAATGTGGCCATTCTTATGCCGATGAGATGTTGGCGAATAGCATGCGTCGAAACGCCATCATTCGGATAAACTGAGTCAAAGTCCTTGCACAAAGACGCGTTCAGCTAATCACAAAGCAATCGTCCATCCATACTTCTATGGCCACTGCACAACATAATCGTAGCTAATTTACTATAATATCTAAAGTGAAAATAATCCTCAAAGAGACATCGAGGTTGTCTTTAGGTAAATACACTTATTTAGATTCGATGTTTATTTATTTTTAGCCAGAAATGCTGAGATGTGTGATCATTTTTAAAGTGTCCTACTGACAATCATTCAAGGGCTGTCGAATGAAGCTTATCGATTTTAGCTTAAAAATACAATTATGCCACAATAACTCTAGAAAACGTTTCTCCTTTCTCCAGAAAAAGCTAGCTTTGTTCAAAGCCCCCAATTGCGGCAGCCTGCAATCACTTCTACGCTGTTTCAAAGTAGACCAAGCCGACCAATGCAATCGAGAAGCCAGCAGAAACAAAAACCAGCCAATAAGCCACACTGTTTCCCAGCAGCTGCGCTTCGCCTCATAAGTGGCCCAAAACCAAACTGTAAAAGACCAAGGGCTAGCTTCCACGTCGCGGTGTGGCATCATCCCACGCATCTAGATGCTAGACCTCGAGGTTATCGATGATGATACATTGGAGGGCTAAACACATTCTAACACTTCAAACAATGAGAAGTCTTGCTGGAACACATAAACACCAAACACATGTTAAAAAGACAGAAAAACTCCAACTAGAAGCAGTTGAGAAAAAAAGAATAGTTTCAGGGCCTGGTCGTCCTGGCATATTCTTCAACACGGAGAAGCTTGGGAGGAAATATTTCTACCAAACCCGATTGGAAAAGGCAGACTTGTGACTGTTTAGGGCATTTGAGAGGGGGAAACCGGTTCTGGGACTCACACATCCTGATACGCTCTCAAGCATGAGCCGTCTAGCTGTGTTCAGAAACTCCGAGACTGACAAGAGGAGGCATCAGCTTTGATGAAGGAATGTGCTCAAGTTCGAAAATGAGCGCTTGGGATAGGTCATACAGATCCTATGCCGTCCTTATATAAAATGGAGAATTGTGCTAAAAGATAATCCAAACCTCAAAGCTTATCTCCCTAGACGAACAGCAAGTTCTCCCGTTGGACGCTCCAGGGTCATTCACTTATACTCTCTAGATACGACAGAGGTCGGTTGATATCATTTAAAGAAAACCTCGCTTCATGTTTAGTATTGCTGAGCTATCTTGCACCATTATTAAACAGTCCAATGCCCGGTTCTACCATGGCACAGCGTCGATTGCACACCGGCGACACCAGCTCGGCAACCAAAGACCATCTTTAACGACGAAGAATCAACAATAAATTAAAATAATTAACTCGAAAAATTTCATCACCGGAGTGTTATTACAAACAAAAAAAGAAGCGTGCTATTGTTCCAATATGCGAAGTATCGCTTGTCGTTTTACAAAAGCTCAACTTCAGCGCTCAAAACAAACATCAACTATTACTCATAAAAATGAAGGCATTTTATTCAATAAAAAGGAGAAATAAAAGGGGTCAATTGGAGTACTCTCGGACATTTCTCTAGATGAACAAACAGGCAAGTGCATAAGCTTCAAACAAGACGACCCCCCAACCTCCAATTGAGATGTCAGGGATTGACCATGATACTCAGAGATGTGTTGAGAGTCAGCTACGTGTCAAGTGACATATCTAATAAAATGTGATACTCGTAGCGGTGTTGCATGCCGGGTCAACTGCCGGAAAGTAGCAGTTTCCCTTTTTGGCAACGGCAGGATGACAAGGCGCGAATTCGGAAGAAGCTTGTCTGGCGATCCCTCCGCCTTGCATTCATCTCCGCAATATTTTGGGGCGATATGACACAGCGAGCAGAGCCAGTGCCAGGGAGCCGGTCATGGCGAGCATGACATGTCGCGCCATTTCGATCGACGTTCTATCAAAGCGGAGCCAAGCGCTGGCTATGAAGCCAGCCACGGCACAGAAAACCCACAGGCCCCATTGGCAAAAGAAAAGACAAAACAAAGCAGACATAGCATCACACCACAGGTCAAAAAACAAAAAGAGGAAGACTGTGCGTTTAGAGAGTTGCCCGGAACGGTAAGTTCCGAGAGCAAAGCTGGAACAGAACGAAAGTCGGTGTCTGGTGTCCCGGCGCACAACCCTCCCCACAACACGGACGGACAAGACACCCTTTGTCCTCCCCTTTGGGTGCCCGGTGGTGGTTTTTGTCTACCGATGTGGCAAATGAACTCGAGCGGGAACGACCTGGGAGTGTCATTTCCCGAAAATGATTTGCAGCCTCGGAGGAAACTAAATGACGATATTACGCGACTGTGAGACATGCATGACAAGAACCGGCTCTTGGTGACCACCGAAAAATAAAAGCTCCCTTGGAGCGAGAGCGCTATCGCACACACAGCCCCGTCTTGTTCAGCCCAGCGAGTGGCGCCCTAGCTAAACAGCACATCGGGATCATCGGCAGAAGCGCGTACTGTACGGGGGGGAGGGCCTGAGCCGCCCTTAAACATGCATCTCAACCGTTTTGTGCCAAGAGCAAACGGGGCCTAGCTGCCGCCCGGTTACGAAGGATGATTTGAGGAAAGGGAGAGACATGGCGCTGCTCGAGGCGGCTGGAGCAACAACGCTCGCCGGTCCATGTTGATCTTGGGCTTCTATCCGGCCGCCCAATCCAAAAGAAAATGTCTTGGGTCTGAGAAGGGTGGGAAAACTCAAAAGGTCCTAGATGCCGCTTTGGGAGTTTCCCCATTAACGCTCGCCTTTCAGCCGCATCGAACTGGTTCTCCCGTTGTCCCCCCTGGGCACGCATAGTAGAAAACAAGAGCTCATGCTCATTGGGGTTTCCGGAAGTAGTTTGTCTCTGTCCTGTCCCAGAGATTTTCCACATCAGCTCTCTCTCTCTCTCTCGATAGCTGCCATTGGGATAATCAATCATGTCCTGGACAAGGAGAGATAGTCCGTACCAGGCATTCGTGGAACAAGCAGCTAGTTTCCCTAATGAGATTGCATTTCCGCAATGGTTGCTCAACATATTTGAAGTGTCGCACGGTAGGTAGACCACCTTTTGCTGCAATTTTCCGTTTCGTGCCAGCTAACATGTTGTCCAGAACACCCGGCAGGCCGTTGGCGTGTCGAAGCAAACCCTCGCTGTCTGCATTCCAAGGCCACCTTGAGAATCGTGTAAGTCCTTATCAAGCCGGGCAATTCTTCGCTCAAACCCCCGTGGATCGATCGATCGATCGATCTGTGGATCACGCAGGAGCCTCCGGGCTTCTCATCCCAATCACTTGCTAACGAAACAAACAACAAAAAAAGCTTCGCACCGCTGGACCTCCCTCGCAGAGATTCGCTCGACCAGACTCTGGAAGCCTTCAGCATTCTCGGCATCCCGAGCGACTTTGCTAGAGAGCGCGTTCAGTCAGTCAGCCACAGCTTCGGTCGCAACACAGATCCAACGGGGTACTGTTCTTGGTTTCATTTCCTGTGCAAGAACATTGACGTCAAAAAGGATGCAAGCCACGCGCCAGAGGTTGACAACCGCACGTCATTAAGGGGTTACAACTGGCACCGGGCAGGCTTCTTCCTAAGGGTCGACTCGGATGGGTGCGTTACTCTGGTATGCTTCGGTTCCACGCCGCAGGTCAGGGAGAGGCTGAACGAATTCATTGCTTCCAACGCCTGGGAGCATGTGCTAGACAAACCCTACGTCTTGTTTGACCTGGTCCTCGAGGGCCTGTATTACGACGTCGATGACACGCTGTGGAAGATGAATACTATTTTTGGGCCTATTGAGCTCGTAAGCAGCAACGCTCTAGGCTCCCTTTGTCCTCTTGGGCTAACAAGAACAGTCAATTCTCGAGTTGGCCAACAAGCGCAGCCACAACATGAGCTCCAAGATCCCGTTCACGGCGATGCACAACTGCGCCAAGCACATCATTCACATTGCAGAGGCACTAGAGTCGTGTATCATGATTATCGATTCGACCATTCAGCACGTGCAAGGCGACGAGCAGACTCCGACAGAGGGGCACCCCGATGAAGTTGTCGAGCAGCTCCGTGAACGCCTACAGTACCGACAGTCTGTCTTCCGCTCTAGCCAGCTCCGCCTCGCCAGCCTACAGAAACGCATCGACAACACCATCATGCTTTCTACCAACCTCGTCACGCAGCAGAATTCCATAGCTATGATTCAGGGGACCAACTCGGTAAAAATAATCGCCACCATCATACTGATATTCCTACCGATAATAGGGGTCACTGTCGTCATTGGGTCACACCTCTTTGTAACTCATCGCGTAAAGGGGTCGTGGGAGACTCTGGTTACACCTCTTTTCTGGACAATGCTATGGATCTCCATTCCCCTGACTGCGCTCGTAGTCATATGCGCCTTGAGCTGGCACTGGTGGACCCAAGTTGATTCTCCTCCAGGTGGAGGAGTTGTCAGGGCAGTCAAGGCGAGAGCGGCAACGCTCAGCACCATCACCACAAGAAAGTCGTCTTGAATCCTCGAAACAAACCAGGGCAGGGTTTAATACTCCGGGTCCGGGAATTGCACTCCGTTCCTCTGCCCAATTTCATTTCGGAGGTTACATCACCAATCGGACGCATAAACATTTAATCAAAGTTTAGTCAGGTTGGGTTACTATTGCCGAGCCGTCGTGAAACAACGGTGGAATAGAACCAAAAATTTGTACTTTGTATTTGTTCTTTTTAAGATATACATGAATTTTGCTTATGTACTATGGGAACCAAAATGTGTTGCCGTCGGGCTCGTCCCCCTTTGAAGATGGGAAACATGCTGCTTAGCAAGTGAAGATGGCAGGGCCGGGGATCGTGTACGTGGCGGCTATAAAGTAAAATGTGAGAAAAGGCACAACATATAGCCGGGTGGAGTGTCTTACCCTTGTAGGCGTCGTAGGTGATACCAGCATCAGTTCCGGCGTAGGCTCCAGGGAAAGCAACAAGGCTGGATGGCTCAGTGCTACCGCCGCCGGTCACCTTGAGCTGGTGGCATCCTGGGTAGAACTGGGCACCGGGGTACTGGTAGGCCGCGTGCAGGGCAATAATCTCATGGCGGACAAGGTAGTATCCGGCCTTGATGCAGCTGGGGATAGTGTAGTCGACACCCTTGTTGCCGGAAACCATCAACGAGGACTGTGTGGTTTTTTTTAGCAAATGATCCTCCTTAGTGCTTATCCGAATTGACTTACTGCTCCCCAGGTGTCCGAGGTTCCAGTTCGGCCCTGCTCCTGGACCTTGAACCACACGGCCTCTGATCCAGGCAGCCACTCGTTGCACCCCGTATCGGGGCATCGAGCCATGTAAGTCAGAGTAGGACCGACGTGAGAATCAGGCCAGAGGGTCCAGGCCAGGTTCACAGTGGATCCGGCAGCGACGGTGGCGTGCAGAGCCGCGGGCTCGCTGCCGTTGGTGCCTCCAGCAGAGTAGCCGTTGCACTGGAGGTCGATCGAGGTGACATCTTCGACAGGTCCGTTTCCAGGAATCTTTCGGGAGATGCGCTCGGGGACGGGCGAGGTGTAAGGGTCGGTGTAAGGCTGGTAGAACTCGTACTCCTCGCCACCAATGGTTCCGTTGGAAACATAGCCGTGGGCAGCGACTAGCGCTGCAGAAGAAAGAAGGGAAGCAAGAACACGCATTTTGACAAAAAATGTGGGTTGGTTTTTAATAGGTTCAAGAAGAAGAATAAGAAGAAAAAATGCAGAGAAATTCCACGGCCAGCGGGTTGATTGTAATGGAGATGCGAGACAAGTCTGGTTCTCTCTCTCTTCACAACGGGAGACTACACGCCATATTTAAATGCAACTCATCGGAGGTTTTCGAGCTGATCCCAAACAAGACGTATAAATGAAGGACCTCATGTCCCCATGATAAAAAACCCGCCATTCAAACTCGGTTGCGGTGCTGGACAATCCTTGGCGCACCGCAACGTTTCAAGTGTCGCGCGCGGCAGAGGGACGCCATTGGTGGAGTTTCAAGGCGGCCCTGGGCGAAACAGAGGGTGGATTGCCGGGAAAACAAGAAAAAATCTGGGGACGCAGCCGCCAGGGATTTATTTCCCGGGATCATCGATAGACTCCCGAAACCGTAAGAGTTTTAAAGTCGGCGACTAATCTGTATGTGTTTTGTTAGCGAGGGCGAGAGACCCTGCCATGCGCGCGGGTGAGCATCGCCAAGGCCGCGAAAGGGGGCGAACCGTCATCACCTGAGGCGATGACGCATCGGTTTCGTCCGGACATGGGATGACTATCATACAGGAGCAATATGAGGACCGGTACAGAACGTTTTGCAAAAAAAGAAGAAAAAATTGGCTTCGCGGAGGAACGGACGCCGCGTCGTTCCGGGTGGCGGATTCTGAATAGGTTGCGGCGCACGATGGAAACCATAAACCCAAATTCGGCAAGACAACGAGTCCAACGCGAAAAGGAAAGTCGGATCGTTTCTTCCTTTATTTTGAAGTTTAAACAGACGTGAGAATATTTGTCAAGAATAGCGGAGATTCTTGTCCGGGGTGACCCCAAAATCAGCAATATGCCTCCTTAATGAATGGGCAAATACGCATCGTCAGGGGGCACAGCAAGGGATTGGGTCTTCCAAAACACTGAAATCTCCGTGGGTTTCGGTGAATGGATGTTTTCCGGTCTTCTTGGCATGCTGGAACAAAGGATCAATAGCTGGAAATGGCTCACTGACCTTTGAGGTTCCGCTTAGCCTCCATTTCAATCTCGAGAAGGCATCAAAGTTATCCAGACCTATCATAGCTCCTCAATCTCTACTTGAGATAGATATTTACGTTTTCAGGTTTGTTTATCCATATTCTTATGCCCTGGAGAATGGAGACTACCCTCTTCTCCTTCCGTTCTGTCCGCCTCCCCACAAGGTGAACAGCAAGCATGACGGCTGGTTGAGCCAACGGCAGTCATCAACTGTACCATGATCGAACGCATATCTTGAGCTCTATGCGAGGTGAAAAAGACTCCAGTGCGTGTTGTTTATTTCTTCCTCTTCTTTTTTGGTTGAACTTTTCCAGCTTGCCTCGCCAATATCACGAGCATTCATCACGAGCATCGAGTTGACCAGCATTCATCACATTTGCAGTCATACCATTGCAACCTCATCCGGACGAGCTCATCGCAAATCTCACAACCGATGGGTGCTTGGAGCCCAAACCGTTTCAAAATCTTGAACCTACAAAGATATTCAAGCTCCCAAACAGACGCATGCTTTCCTCTGCCGACTTCCTTCACTCCGTCCCAGTAGAACCCCCGCTCTCGAGTCTCAGCTTCTTGGACTTACAATTACTATCTGGCCTGTCTCGCGTTTCATTGAGGCAAAGGAGCCTATGGAATCACTTCCGGCGTACCTGGAAATGATGCAACATGCGCCCGACGCTTGAGCTGCATTGGGGAATACGGGGCGGATCGGTTACCACTCGGTCACCGTGCTATACTAAACCCTTAAGGAAGACAAGTGCGTCACTTGTTTTGGCTTTGGTTGTTTGTTGTTCTTGCCGAGTTACGAGCGAATATGCCACGATTGCTTCTTACAAAACGATGTATTCCGAGTAACGACCGCAGCCCTCGCGAAGGGGTGTTTCGGACTCAAGGAGAAGCATCTCGAAAGAATAACCACGATACGCAATATTCGCGGCAGATACCGCGCTGGGCGCCAGCGAGCACGAAAAGGGCTATTCCGTCTCGTCGGCATCAAGCAGGCGAAACACTTGGGGGGCGAGGTACATGGCTCAGTGGAAAACTGGCTCAAATTCAAGCCAACTCTTACCAGCGACGAATTAACAAGCAACAGCGTTTCCCTCTGCCTACGCTATTACCGCGCGAGTTTAGAACCCCCGAGATTCGACATGTCCACTATTGAACCCCCTTCAAAGTGGGTCAGGGATAATTTTGCTCGCATAACCTATATTCGCTTTCCTTTCCCATCAGACAGTCATGCCAACTATGGGTTTATATGTCTTGGCTATTAAGACAATTTCCCCGAGTTTCATTACTTTCAGCAAACCCCACCAGAATTACGAAACCTCATCCCGCCTAGCATCCATCCCTACAACCAACTCAAGGCGATGAGAACTCGTCTAAGACTCAAGGAACCTACTCTGGAGCATATCAAGCGTTATCCTAGAGCCCTACAGCACTTTTATAGGCTGACACAGGACGATTCACTTAAATTCGAGTCCGATATGGCGGTGTCCCCATTATACCAATGACAAGCTATGACCATCAAGAGCAGGCACACCCTTAAAAGGAATTTTCAGTCCCCGAGTTTAATCGCCCAACTGTCCAAATGCCTTGATACAAATAAAATTGGTCAAAAATTCATGTACCTTGCCAAGAATGTATTTCCCATCCCTTAATGTCGTTTTCGAAATCGAGACAGAACTAAGCAAATAAATGAATAAATCGTGCCATAAATCACTACATCTTCAAAGGACGTCCCTTAGACTCACAAATATATCGTATAAAGCAGGATAGGGCAGCATATTTGTGCAATCGTAGTCCAATGAGGTCCATTGTGATGAGCTGGGCCCTCTCATCTCAAGTTCTAACAAATACGAATGAAGTTTATATTTACGATATGTAGGTAGAAGGGCTAATGTTTTTCTTTCATGCCGCATCCTTATTTCACCCTTTTTTTTTAACTGACAGTCCCCACTCGACCTTGTTGACAGCAGCTAGATGGTCCCGGCAATATCTGAATTTTTCCCGGACAGCGATGCTCAGCTTAGCACACTTGAGGTTCTGATCTGGCGGAAATCGGTCACACTGGTCAAAATTCCCACGCTTGAGACATCCACCAGGATACTTCACACACTCTTGGGTACACATTTCAAGTAGTCTAGCATCAACCAAGGGTTAACAGGATAAACAGTCCAAAGCGTGTGTACCACTCACGTGGATCCTTTTGGTGGGGATTATGCAGTATTCACGACAGTTGTGAAAGAGACGAGACAAGATATCTGATGGCGAATTTCACCGGCTGTGGTGGTGTTTTGGGTAGAAATCATCGCCAAACAAAACGGTGTCACGGGTGCAATTCTACAGGACACGCGTGCTCACTTCGTCTCCAGCCAAACTTTGGAATCAAATCAACAAAGCTCGTGATCCACAAGGCAAACTAGTTTTGATTGTTCCATCTGCTGTTCCCTTCGTAACGTCATCACATGCGCGAGTTTGTTGGCTGCAAGCTTGGCTACAAACATAACCAGTTGAAATGAAGAAAAGAGTATCTTCATTTGCACTTCTCCATCAACTCAATACATCCGTTCTCCTATGGCATGGAAGGAAATGCCATACGTCATTTTCATTGGGTGCAGCTGGGATTGAAGTTGCTCTTGATCATAGATATATAAGCCGGTGCGTACTATGATGTTCAGATTTAGTTCAGCTTGCACTTATATTCTTATTTAATATTTCTTCCAATTAGTTTTTTCCGGGGGAGTATGTTAGATATATGAGGGTGGAAGGGATGTTCAAAATCTGTGTTACGTGGAGTAAGGCACTGCCCTATGTTGTAGGTACGTGAGTGATTGTTCTAGTAAGTGACAATCGGGATTTATAAGCTAGGATTTGACCACATCACCACTTAAATAAATGATTGAAAGCACACCACCAATTAAATTTTTTTAGATTAGTGTTACAGGCATTCTATTTCCATTGCATTGATGTTGTGTGGTCGTATTTCTACAATATGCATCTCTATAGGGTAGGTAGATTACGAAGTAAGGTGTGATGTTGATCGATTTTTTTTGTAAGCTCCCTGGCCGAATAATCTTAAAGCGGATCGATTAGTCAATCCTCTAATAGTGTTTGTAGATCTTTCTTTTTGCGAATAATTCACTGTGCAAATAATGTCCTCGTGACGTATGGCCGAAATACCCATGCCAAATATGAGTGGGACTCCGGACTAACAACCAACAACGTGCAATCTTGGCCGCTCAAGACTGGATATTTTTATGCAGGCGTGTTCATCAATCACACCAAACTACAATCCCGACAAATGGGGATTTAGGCGGTGAGTGGCTTGGAAGAACCATGTATTTAACCATCCAATGCCGTGAATGCTTGATTCGCTTATGTCGGATTGCTGTTAGTGGATGCACCCCAACAATCTCCTATGGACCTTTTGGACAAGCTTTCCCGCCGATTGGGATAGATTTTACCGCTCACGACAGGATGGAAAAACAAGAATTGGATGAAAACGATGAGATCATACGATGGCACAAACTGGACTGGGGCTGTCATCTAGAAGGGCGGATATAAGTGGGATGTGTTCGAGTTGCATTGTGGCTCCTGTATGGCCCAAAGAGGAAGGACTGCAGGTTGCATGCATTGCGGTCCAGTACTAAGCGTCAGTACTGTAACATAAGATCCGCCTCCAGATAACGCAAGCGAAGCATCTCCAAACTCTATATTTCGAAAGGCGGGATTCTGCGTCAAGTGTCGAGTCAGAGACGATGGTAATGGCCTCGATAAGCGCGCTCCGCTCCGCTCCGGCGTCGGAGGCTACATTAGCAAAGGATCCTGCAAGCTAGCCAATGGCAGGCTGGGGCCAGGCTAGAAGGTGGGCGATGGGTCGCTTGGGCTTGTTGGAAGCATCGCGAAAATGGGGAGCGACACGGGGCGGGCATCGCATCGACGAGGGCGGGATCCATCTCGATTTGCGCTTTGATGTCAGCCAAATCAAGAACAGGAACACCCAGATTTGGCCCTAGGAACGGTATGGAAACCTTGCCGTTGTGCACGGGTGCACCAGGCCCCAGAAAGGTGTGAGCGACCTGCGCTACGAGGGCCAAGTCGCCCACAGAGTTTGCAGCCTAAGGCACGCATGGGTGACCAGCCGAGGGTGTGCAGCACGTGAGGGCTTTAGGTGGGAACCATGATTGACCCCGGCAGCAACAGCATCAAAGGCAGAATCGTTCAAGCTCCGGTAGCCCAGCATAGAGAGCACACACACGCGCGCACACACGAAATATCAATCGACAAACGTGACTCTCCCGGGTGTCACCCCAGTGTAACAATGAGCCTGTCGAAGCATCCTTCTGACTTCCTTTCCAGGCGAACCTGCAGCAAAGAAGCAGTATTCTGATCAGCATGAGATGAAAGACCCTAGGCCCCAACCTGCATGGTGGGCCTCAGACCCCGCGTTTTCGGATGACGGGGATGGGATGGGGGGGCGTATGACGGCGCGGCGCAGGCCCAAAGGCAGTGACGAATGGGGCGCGTCTGATAAGAAAGCCCATGCCTGTCCAACCTGAGCTGAGCCAGCTAAACCAGCTCTCTGCCCAGAGTCCGCCATCCAGAGGATGGTGCTACGAGATGGGTAACCAAGCGCGGAAATGGCGGATGGCATTGAGGCCAAAGTCACTGCGTTTTGCTTTGGATTTGGCTTTGTTTGAGGCGCCAGAGCCAGTCCAGCCCTTGACATGTCACACAATCAGAGCCCATACGGATGACGGACTCGCGTGACCCGAGCCCAGGCCAAGTGCGCGTGCGTGCGCACACCATTCAGCTCGCCGCCACCAGTGATGTCACTGCCAAGTGAGGCAAGCATCCGTTGCTTAGGATGAATACCGCGGTGCAATGCAGAGAACCGAATCCGTGAACCCGTAGTGCCCAGGACCAAGCGACACGAATGGGTGTGTGGTTTGCATGAGGGAACGAGATAACTGTCACAACAGCTGGTAGCAATGCATGTGCGTCGCGTTTGTCTTTGGCGGTCATTTCCAAGACAATCGCAACCTCTTGCCCAACCCAATGGAATCATCGGCAGGGGTTCGCCGAAAAGTGAGAATGGGGGAGCCGTTCCCCCTTTCCCCTTCCGCAGGCACACACGCCCACGCACGCCCACGTATCAACCGTGGCGTCATTGGGGGATGGATGAATGCCTCGCTCGCATCTGAGGCCAGACGTTGGGGTACGTGCGACCTCAGGGAGGTCAGACTTCGGTGTTGAGAACGACAAGCAGAAGCCGAGTGGATGGAGCGTGGAGAAGGACAGGCGGCGGAACTCGCCCTTTTGTGCGATGATGCCATGGTGCTTTACCATGGTTGGATCTTTGCATCCGATAAGCTGCTCGATACGGCGAGGATCCGTTTAGGCTCGTCGGAAAAGAATCGGGAGTTCGCCCGATGCCTCCGTCGAGTTGAACCGCCATGTCATCGCGAGCATCGCGATTTGATTCTCAACGGCGGAGGCGCATACCGTGGGCTTGATCAGGGTTTGACTCCTTATCGAAACACGAGTTACGTGCATAATTGCAGGAACGGATGCACATCCCACGCGGTCACATTTCATATTGCACGGGGAGTGATGGGTTGACCCCCCTATCGGGCATGACTCTTGAGTTGATGGGCGACCTGCCGGAGTCCTGGCCATTAGCAGATCGAGCAGGTCATTAGCAAGCAACATCTTCCTAGCGGAATCGATATCAGTGAGGATAGCGGGTGTCTTATCCTATCCCTTCCGACGCGGTGGTGGTCCCGCTAGTGTCAGTAGGAGGTAAATTGCTTATCAGTACAGTAACAGCTGGGGTGGGCTGGGCGCGAGGGTGGTTGAGTTTAAAGTGTGGGTGGCGCGCGAAGGTGAGTGGTGGAGTTGGGTGAGACGGCCGACTGCTGCTATTGTTATCTGGATGTGAGGCAAAGTCGAGCCGGGAACGCCACGGCCTGACCCGACAGTCACCGTGGAAAGTGTATCCGAATGTGTTCTGGGAGAGGTAGATAGACCGATAGAGGTCGATGAGACGGCAGAGACCAGACCGACACTGCGGATATAAGGTGAGTGGCAGGCCCAGGCGAAAGCTTCGACGACTGCTGTTCTGCCATCTGGCCCAACACAATTCGACTACGCCGCTTATCGATGGAGACAGCCTGATCGAGGCCGCCATCCAGTCATCGATTCAACCAGGCACTCGCCGACATCCCTTCTCATACCATCCGTTCGGAACGAGCCCCTGCCCGCGCACAGCCGAGGCCTGCTGTTGCTTTCTAACTGGCTTGTGCAATTGTCGAGCTGACGAAAGAATTGTGCCGTGACCGATCCCGTGGATTGTACCAACTTGCCCGCCTTATTTGGCGCCTTGGTTATCGACTCGTCTCAGACGCCAGTATTGATAGTTGATTACACGCCCCATCCAGGCATCCGGCCACCCCCACACAGCGGCGCTGAAGGGAAACAATCGGAAAGCGAAGCACAAATAAGTATTCGCTACCGCCTCTGATGTTGGCAAGCAACAGCCCGAGTCAGTTTGTTGACTGATATCGCTCTGCAGCGGCTTTCCCCCCGACACTGTTGACATTGTTGTTGGTGTTGTCGTCGTCGTCGTCTCCTCTTCCCATCTGCCGACCGAGAAACACCGACATGGTCCACTAGATCTCCGCGGCCCCACGATTCTCCCAACGACGACACACGCGCGCGCCTGCCTCGGACAGCAAAGAACCGTTCATAGCACAACAGAGAGGGACGGGACAGCGAGATACCTGCAAGGAACAACGCGCAAGCCGGTAGTGTCTTTTACATAAGTCACGGCGACTTTCTGATTTGTCCGGTCTCTTGGTCCTCGTTGGGCTTCGGTGCTGGTCCCTGTGCCCTCGTGCTCAATAGCCAATCCAAGAGTTGGTTTTACGTACTGAGAACCGCCGGAAAGCACACGCGGTGGTCTCCGAACGGCTTCACGGCCAAGTCTAGTCCCAGGTTTCATCTCTGGGATTGGCTGGGAGCCTGAGATTCCCCGTGACTCAAGTCCCTTGACTGGGGCTGTGGAAAAAAGGAAGCACAGAAGGGGTCTTTGAAACTCGGGCCCTGAGGTGAGCCCTGAGTTTTGACACCTGGTTGATCCACGCGGAGCGCGTCCAATTTGGCCTCGCAGCATTCCAATCGCATCTCGAGCTGACCCCGACGCGCGCTCCTCGGGCTGCACTTCAATCGGCGGGATCAGCTGCTACGGGTGCGCTGGAGCTTCACCGAAGCACCGCCTAAAGCACCGCCCCTCGGAACGCGCTGCAGCGGTCCTTGGGCTGCCTCGTGTGCCCTAACGTGGCCTCGACGCGCTGTGAGCTAGCGCTCCTGGGCTCCAAAAGGACCCCTCCCCGCTCCGCTGGCTCCGCTGGTTCTCGCGGCGAGACATGCCAGCGGGAAGACGGTGTTGGACCCTTCGCTAGCCCACCTGCCAGCACACCAAACACCCCAGCATCAGCATCATCAGAGCCTGGCTGCCTGCCGCACTTGACTTGTCCTGCCCCGGGGTGGTCGGTACTAGCGCAGGTGCCACCATGTTGTCCCCACGTTCTTTCTTGCTTGCCCACCGCCAGGGCCAGGGCCAGAGCCAGCGCATCGCTGCTGCCCCGGCTTCCTCAGCTGGGTCTGCGCCTGCTGCTGCTTCTTCTAATAATAATACTTCTTCCACACCCTCCCGCACCTACAATTCCATTCCTTCGGAAACTCTTCCCTCAACCTCCCCAGACTCATATTCGTCCAACTCCCCCTTGGACACCAGCTCCATCAAAATCACGAACCAGCACCCGATCTTCTCCCCTGTGCGCTGGTCGCCCAAGTATGACGAAGGCAAGACCAACATCGCCGTCACTATTACTCCCGTATCTATACACCCAGTCTCCGATGCCACAATGGGTAAACGCAAGGACAGAAGAGAGACCCTGTCTCTGTCTCCCGCCAGCCCGCCTACAACAACGACGAGTTTAACCACCAAACCAACAACACCAACCAGCCCCGTAAAGATCCCCACCAGCAACAGCAACCGCCATGTCGCCCACCCGCAAAAGCGGCACTCGTCCCAGCGCAGGCGAACCAAGGAGACCCTCTCCCCTGAGCATATCTCCCCTTCGCTTGTGGCTCTCCTGGCCGTCACCGACATCCCGCGGCCCAACAAGCTTCGAACCCGCCGCCGCAGAACGATGAAGCCCATGACCCTGGATGAGGTCTTCGAGTGCCAGGACGGCAGCTGCGAGAAGGAGCTGAGCTGGAGCCTGAGCCGCAGCCCACTTGACATGCTTCTCTCGCCCCCCCAGGACGCCATGGATGACGACGACAGCGTGAGTGAGTGCAACATTGGCTGTGGCATGTCCACCAGAACCTACTCCATCGACTCGATTCCATCTCTGGATGATTCCTTTTCTAGCGATGGTCTCTCGTCCTTCGACACCCCTAAGACCCCAAGCTCGCTGCGCCGCAACAAGTTTACCCCAAAGCGCATGTCGCTTGAGCCCATTTTGTCGCCCCCAGGATCTGTTGACGAGCACCCTCTGGCTGGCGATGCCGATGAGGAGGAGCTGGACTTTGCGCCCCTGCCTCAGCGGGAGCAGGAGACTGCGAGCACTAAGTCGCAGTTCCTGCATCCGTTCAAGCCTCTTCGGTCTGCGTTTAAGTCGAATCTGACAGCCTCGCTCCGTGCCTTGAGGTCAGCAGCCAAGTCCTTTTCGGCCATCAACTTTCCATCCATCCCTGCGGATGACATGCTGACTAGGTCGATTCTCACCATCGACCCAAATGTGCCTTACGCTGATGAACGCCGCCCACCTGTGCTGGAGGATATCCCATCCGAGGCTATGCGCCGATATCTCAATCCTACGACAAACGCGCGCATCGAGTCACCATCAAAGACGTATCGTGCGGGCACATTTGCTGCATCGATCCAAATGCGCACGTACAAAATCCAACGTTACAGAGCCGCATCACCCGGTCGGAACTCCTATCCGTCAACGTCGCTGCAGCCAAGCCCTGAGCCTCAGCAGCCACAGGTGCAGAGCCCTAGCCCGAGCGCACCTGGTTGCCCTCCCGGGATGCGGCAGCGTGAGATGCGGGAGAATTCCGATTTCATCCGCATTGCAGTTATGGAGATGGCCATGCGCAAGCGCGGAAAGCTGGATGACCAGCGGCCAGGCCGAGCCCGTTGGGCGCTTCCGCCCAGGAAGATGAGCACCAAGCCCTACGAGGTTTCCGCTGATGGCGTCCCGGTTAGGTGGATCCCCACGACTGTGTGAAAGGTGCTCTGCCGCTGTCTGGGGGCCTAGGTTCCCCGTCAGTTTCCCGACACGGGCAGGAGAATGACACGTCATGTGCCTGGGCAGGGTTCCTTTGCACTGCCGGTTTGGGCAGGACGACACCCGGGAAGCCACCCGACACCCAGTCCTTTCCCCCGGCCCTCTCTACCAATGCATTGGTAATGCGATGCAAAAATTTTCCACGGAGAAGGGTTTTGGAAGGCCAGGCACACGAGCCGGCGGTCCCACAAGCCGGCCATTAATCGGGCCCTTGTCTCAAAAAGGGTAATCTACTCGCCCTGACATCACAGCCGGCCAGTGCCTGACTCAGAGGGGTAAAAAAAATGAGACGGCGACGCTTATTCGACAACCGACGCGACGGATAAGGCACAGCTTTCACGAGCCCTTGAACGGAAATTGTAACCGGAAAACCTCGGCATTCGAAACCGACACAGAACGCCAGACACAAGACACGAATCACCCAATTTACATACCCACTAGACCCATTCGAGACGGGCCATGATTTAGAAGCGAACGGGCATTTTCAGGAGTTTTTTTTATTGGTCACCTTTTGATGAAAAGACGGATTACCCAGCATATGGCACGGTGTCAGGAATTGCTTCTGCTTATCTTTTTTTCTTCTCTCCGCGCTTTTTAGAGGGGTCTCGATCCCTTTACGAGGTTGCGGAATGCACCGAAGCATGTTTTATTTTTCTCAAGAGTAAGAAGGCTCATGCCGGATATTTTTTTCTCAAAGAAGGTGGTTGGAGAATTTAGGTTGAGCAAGGGACATTTTGCATTTGTTGAGATGTGGACATTGCCATATTTTTTTGTTGTTGTTTTGGGATTGAATGGAACTGAGCGAATCAGAAACTTTATGGACACGGCGAATTTGAGGAGATATCAACAACAGAAGGCAACAGATGGATGTTACGATAGTTTGTATGATGGATGGATGGGAGGAACATTTCATTGGCGCATGAGACGAGCACATAGCATATTTTGGACCACACTGGTAGATGTTTATTTTTTTTTCCTTTTTGGATATCTAGGCCATGTGCCCAAATTTTACACATTTTACACATTTTTGTTGCTCAGGTTGACCTGTCTTGTGTGTCTTGGTGGTGTGAAGCGGGGGGGATGCAAGGTGAATTGAATTTCGCTTGTTTAGCTTGGCTAGCTTTTCTGGCGTGGGGGAAACTCGGCTTGGTGCAGCTGGGTTGGTGGGATGGGTGGATGCATGCAAGTGTGCCCAACGGGCATATTATGAGGGCGTTTCAGTGATGAGGGCATTAGGGATGGGCATGGCGGATGTGTGACGGGCAAGGGGATTCTCGGATCGAGGCCCGGCATGGTGGTCAGGCATATGCACCATGGTGGCATCAATTACGTCGTCGACCAGTGCCGCGGGTGGTCAGGGAGAGGAGGGGCATTTCGGCTGGCAGAGGGAAATTAGGGGTTCAATGCAGCATTCTAGCGTTCTAGAAGGGCAGTCAAAGCTCCTCGTGGGAAGTGGATCTAGGGGACCAGACCGGCAAACGCGGGATATTCCCGCTGCGCAGCTGGCGATGGCGTTTGGTTCGGGCGAAGGGTTTGTTTGGTTTTGGTGGACCTGCAGTGAGTTGTTATTGTTGTTGTTGGTCTGGGCTGATCAAGGAAGTGGATGTCTTTGCTGTCCTGTGACGGGTGGGCGGTGTGGTCTGGATTGGTTCGCCCAGGTTTTAATTTGTTGTTGCGGCCTTTGTGGGGGAGACGACAACAGCAGGGAAAAAACCACAGTGAAATGTGGGCGGTTAAAGGGTCTGCATCTACCGAGTAGTCTAGCTGGCGGAGTCGCCCATCGCGACCACTGCTGTATCCGGGACCTGTCGTTGGCTGCTTTTCCGCGGCTTGGGCGGCGCAGCGACCGTTGATGGTGCCAAAAACCCGCTTCTTGCTCACATCGCATCGTTTCCCATGCTTGTCACTTGCGCTTGCTTGGGTCTGGGCCGGGCTGCTGCACTCCGACTTTGTAGCTTTGGCCTGACATGTGGAGGGAGCCAGGGAGCCAGGGGTGCGCTGGCCTCGTTTGCGACCGACGCCGCGCTGTCCTCCTGTCTGGTCTGAGCTGGATGCGGTGGTCTGTCCATACGAATAGTAAGTGGTTTTGCGCGGATCGGCGGTGTAAGAAGGGAGATGCGATGGAACAACCCGCGACTTAACGGAGCAGGAAAAATTTTCCTTTTCGGAGATGGGGTCTGATTGCATTCAAGACATGACACGCGACCAACCACCAATTATCGCATCGCACAATTTTTTCGCTCTCATCATTTAGTGTATCATCTTCTCATTTTTCATATGTCATGTCTTTTTTTTATGTTTCTGTTTGTTTTCCCCTTACTTCTTGTACGCCCCCCCGTTATCGCGCGGCTCGGCTGCCGTTATCGCAGCCCGTACACCCCTCCTTCCTTCCTGCCGATTCGGAACTACCCGCACCGGTAGTGCGCTGCGTGTGTGTGTCGCTCGCTCCTCCCCCCTTCCTGAACCAACCCCCCCCAAACCAAACCAAACCACGCCCTCTTGCGCCGTGCCTGCCTGCCCGGGCCTCCATCGTGATATGAGGCCAGAACCTTCCCGATCCAGCATGTGGGTAGAGGGCCCTTCCGCTCCGGCACCGTGGTATCCACCGCGGAGTGGCGAGCACTTTGGGATCGGAGGAAGGGGGGACAAAAAGGCAAAAATATGGTGTAAGTGAGGGTTGTATATAGGGCTGAGAGGGAAAGAAACAAAAAAAGCTAGCAATTTTTACTGCAAAAAAAGAAAAAAGAAAGAAAAAAACAAAGAAGCAAGGGTACATGGGTTACAGAGAGGGAAAAAAAGTACCTGCCCTTGACTTGAGAGGGAGAAAAAATTTTCTTATCAAAATAAGTGGCGTGGGAATTCCTCTCCCTTCGAAATTCCCACGCCAACAAATTGAAAAAGAAAAAAAAAGGGGGTCCCCCCAAAGGTTGCTGTCGCAGTGCATCGAAATGTCTGAGTGTGCGTAGGTAGGTGCCTCGAGATAAGCTTGCAGGTCACACGGCACGCCTATGAAACACAGCGTCGGAGAGATACAACATTGCACGGGGGGGGGGGCTGCGAAAGGCTGGGCCGGCGGCGTTGCAATCTCACCCGGGCTTTGAGTCATTGGTGTCAGACAAGGTCCAAGGAAACCTTTTCCGGTCTCAACATGCTTGATTTGGTTGAACAAAACCACGGTGATAAGAAAAACCTTGGTACATTTCCGGGGCCGTCATGATTCACAATGCTTGCCACGGAAACCTCAATTGATCGACTTTTAAAAACATCTTAACATGTTTTTTTTGTATTACATACGGAATCCAGCTGTAGGAGGATAGCACCTCCCCTCTTTATAAACAAAGTAACGACGTATTTTTCGCCAGTTGTTCCTGTCCCATCCAAGAACCGCTACTGCTATACAAGATGTATCAAGAAACAAAACACGCTGCCTCCCTCAACCCCCCCGTCTTCACGTACTGCAACGTACTCCCATGGGGTTCTTTTCGCGCCGCGAGGACACACATGTATCGGGATCCTACTAAAACAAATAAAACAATGGTGGGAGAGTAACAAAGAAAACTCCTCCTCCTGCGCAATTCCATCCGTACGCCTTGCCCATGTGATATCTATACTACACTGCCTTTCCTTCTTCTCTATTAATCAGAGAATCTCATCGAAAGTGTAATGCGTTCTCCTCATCATCTAGTCTTTCCTCCGTTCCAGCTGAGCCTCCTAGATCTCGGGTCTCGCGAAGGTGGGCGATGGTCTTCGTCCCTTTCCGTTTCCTCGTCCTGCGCTCCGTTGGAGTCGCGGTGGCTCATGCGGTATGTCAATGCGCTTAGCTTATCCTTGAGGTTGCTGGTGCCAGTCTTTCTCCTGACACTGCTGTCATGGCTGCTCATGCTGGTCTGAGGACGCTCAATCGGCGTGCCTCGTCTAAGGGTTTGCGGGTTTTGCGTCGATGGCGCCAAGCTGTATCCGCTGCTCGTGCCTGGACGAAGAAGCTCGATGCCGTAGTTCTGCCTGCCGCGGGGGTCATCGACAGGGGTTGGCGGCGTCATCATTAGGTAAGTCGGGATGTTGGGCCCTGGCACGCCAGATGCCGTGGTCCGGGAAGACTTGCGGCTGGTGACACTGGAGCTGCGGCTTCTTCGGTGCGACGAGTTGGATGCCGGTATGCTGTTGTGCGTGCTGCCGCGGAGGGAGCGAGGCGGCGACCGCGAAAAGTCGACGGGCGATGTTCCGTACATGCTAGACGAGTCATCGCTGTCGTTGATGCTGCCGGGGTGATGCTGTGAAGCAGCCGACGACGAGGGGGCAATCAGCACAGAGCTGTTGGCCAGTTCTCGGAGCTTATTTCGTTGCTCGGCATTGGGTCTATGTTTAGAAAACTTGTTTCCAATGAGGGCTCCTGTGTGGGAGATGAGAGCCTTCATCACGGCCTTCTTGAGTGCCAAGGCCAGATCCAAGTTCGACCATGTCTTGTTTTGCCATTCAACGCTGGGCATCCTGAATACAAAGTCGTGAACATCTGCAAAGTTGCGTTGCTCTTTGCCCTTGTAACTCAGACAGAGCACCACGGATGGCATCTTGATCGACGAGAAGGTCATGAAGTGGCTTGCTCGAGTCATCATCTTTGTCAAGTCGTCTGACGGTTGCTCCTTGTCGTCTGCTTTCTTGCTAAGCCCAAATCGATTGGCACGTTTATCGGTGCTGGCTATAGATTGGGCGTCTCTTGATGAGTGACCTGTGCTTGTGCGTGCCAGCGCGTTGCGGTGAGCGGAGGTTGATCGCAAAGACTCGCGCGAAGGCTTCTTCAGCATTGTTCTGGGTGTTGGTGCGCGGAAGAGTCGGAATGAATGTCCCTCACCACTGTTGATACTGAGGGCTTTCTTGGACGTCCGGTCAGATTTTGCGCTCGAGCTCAGAGTCGGGCGCAGACGAAGTTCCAACGACCCGGGCCGTGTTGAGAATGACGAAGAGTCCTTGTCGAATGAGCTCGATTCGGATCTGTCATTTGTGCTGGGAAGGGACTCTTCGTATTCTTCCTCGGCATCCATCTGCTTAATGATAAATGGTGAATCATTCCTCGTACTGTCGCCTTCCAGCTTCTCTCCATCCAGGCCGGGGAAGATGTATTCGAACAGTCTTCTGCCCAATTCATGTTCAAGTTGCACCTTGATGGGAAGCACGTTGACCTCAAAGCGATCCATGACAGGAATTCCAGCAATGGCCTCCAACATGTACCAATACACTCGGATCATTTCCTTGTTTTCCATGTCAGGGCCCAATGGCTTCTCCGTATCGACAAACGGTGCCACCATCTCTGGATATGTAGCATCCGGCAGCAAGTTCAGACCAAGCACTTTGCCGACTCGGATGAGGTTGACGTGAGAGCCATCCGAATTGTCGGTGCGATCGTAGTCGAGGTCCTTGAGCTGCAGCTCCACCAATGGCTCATTGGAATCCTGCATAAGGTGCCAGACGATGTCTCGCACCGAAATGTTCCATTTCAATAAACCAGTGGTGTTGGTGTTGACGTCGAATTTCCGCTGAGACGATGTAATGGCCTTCATCAAGAAGAAGAGCTCGTCCTCGCAAGCAGCAATATCCCGCTCTAGGCGAAGTCGGTCTTCCCAACCTTTCTTGTCAAGATACTTTGTGTACATTTGGAAGTGCCCCTTGATCTCCTCCATGTTCCTGATGCGCTGCTGGAGCTTTTGCACCTTGGCAGGAGCGCCACTCAAGTCGCTGAAGTCGGATGCCAGAATAATCTTTTCCAATCGCTCGCTTCTGGTCTTTTCCATGGGCTCGTTGTACATGAGAAGATCCAGAACAATGACATAGAGGGCGTAGTATTGCGAAGAATTGCAGAGTGCACGTGCTTGAGGGAATTCAACCCACAGATTGTCCATTCTGTTCTCTGTACTGCTGTCTTGCGATGTCTCGTTGGGCCCCTCAGTGTTGACCTCATCGTTGTATTTGAGACGGAGTGTGTTGTATTTGTCGTATCGGACTTGGGCCGATGTCTTTTGCACAACTCGCTTGAAACCAAAGGGATCTGCCTGGAAATCAAACACAACTTCGATAGGCACCCACGGAGGCCAGGACGAGCCGTTTGCTGTTCCGTATTTGCTGCCCACGTACATTGACAGCAGGTTGGTGAGAAACCATTTCTGATGGGTCACAAAGAACTGAACGCTGTCCATGTTGACCAAAAATCGGCGCTGGACGAGGCCACTGACGGTATCCGAAATTCTTTCGCTATCCATGACTTCCACCACCTTCAGCTCCATGCCCTTAGCAGTGGCAAGTACCACGTGCTTCTTGTTCTTGTCGCTCTGAAGCTGGATCTGTGGTGCAATGATTCGGATGTGATAACTGTTTTGAGGAATAAATTCCTCGGCAATGCCGTACACTAGATCTTCAATGGACCCTTCAATCTCGTTATCCGCATTCGAGCTCCAGCTGGCAGAGGTAAACTTGCGTCCGTCACCAAGAATCTTCTTAATTCGATCCTCAATATCTTGTGCGTCATCGGCCTCGTTAACACTCTGAGCCTTTGTTGATGTACCACCGCCATGGCCACTGTGAGTTGACTTTGGTTTGCCGTTGGCTTTGGCCTTGTTCTGTTCCTCAACAATGTCTAGGATGAACTTGATGGCCGGCCGCGAGAGATAGTAGACGAAACCTCTTCGTTGCCCATTTTGATGGAAGTAGCGAAGAATGATGTTTCGCAGCAAGTTGTTCCATTTGAGCTGCAGGTTATGAATGACGAATCGATTGTTGAACTCGCTCTCAAACTCCGTGGTTGCAGGAATATGCATTGTTTCGTCGTGCATCCCAACCGACCCTACTGACCGCCTCCGATCACTGCTGCGTCTTTGGCTGCTCCATGATGGTTTCGCTTGCCTCTGCGCAAGCATTGACTCCAGGAACTCCTTCTTCTCACGTAAGACATGGGTGTGCTTTTTCAAGGCCTCAAAGTGATGTACCACTTCGGGATCCTTCCAGTCAGTTCTTATGCCCTGCAACTCCGCTTCGCCTACGTCTCGGGCGTGTGATTGCATTTGGATACCCAATTGGTTGAGTCGCTCCTGAATCAATTGTCCTTGAACCCGGAGGGGGTCATTGTCATGATTGAGAATGCAGAAGTGAGTCGGCTCGTTACCGAATGGACTGGTTCGGCTAGGATCTCCAGCGATGACACCACCTATGTCGGTCTGCCGGAAGTACGTCAGCCGAGGTGCGTAGGCCAAAGGCAATATTTTGGTATCAGTGTGCGGCTCAGTTGGAAGAATCCAATCCAATTCCACAAAGTCGTCCATGTCGATCCAGCTGTAGTCGTTGTCAGGAATTGTAAAGCGAGAGAGATCCGGCTTGTCATCATGATCGTTCATCAGTGTCGCGATCGAACCCTTTTGGATGGCTTCAGTTGTTGTGCCTTTCAGGCTTGCCGACACAGCTCGAACGTCTGCGCTAACAAGATCTAGCTGTGCTGCATGAATCTTGATACCGGATGTTCGAGCCGTCTCGTCGTTGCGAGTCTTGCCGAGAGTATTGAATTCCTCTCTTCGTTGATGCAGATCTAAGGAGAAACTATCAAAGCGAACCTTTACTCCAGTGGCGGAGACTGCATTTTCCGAATAGTCCTCTACATCCTTGTGCTTGTAGATGTGACTTAAAAAGAGAGGTGCCAATAGGAGATTGTACTTGACAGTTGCTAAATGCCGGCCAAACTTCTTGCTATTCTTTTCGCGGCCTGGGAAAAGATTTCCTTGGCGAATAGGCAGGGAGAGTGGCTGTCCAAAGAGACCCCACCATGCGAAGAAGTGAGTGAAGAAGCGCGGTGTGAGATGGACGGTGTTGTAACTACGTGACGGCTCCGGATTCTCCGACAACCAATCACGGTCAACGGGCGCTCTGACTGCGATGGATAGATGAATGTGCCGACTCCTAAAACCGCGCATGGCATCGTATGGAATGCCGTTTTCCTCTTTGGCAAAGATAGGGTTCTTGAGTACAATCTCGTAATGAGGCTTGAAATCAAAGCTTCGCAATCCGTCTTCAATCGCACGCTCGAAAATGAGACCTCCCAAGAATTGGACTTTACCAGATAGTTTCATTACCACCTTCTTGAATGAAGCCTCGGATTTGAATTTGTCATCCATTGTGGCCTTTTCGATATCCAGATACTGACGGGCTGTTTCTCGGACTTCATGGCTGTAGTCTGGAATTGCGAGCACGTACTCGCTGCTCTCGATTGCGATGAACCGTTTTGGATCATCGTCCGCGTTGATAGTCCATCTAACATCATTGCGCCAGCACATAAGGAAGCCCGCGCCGTTTCCTGTAAGCTGGTATGGGTCGCGCGTGCCCTTAAGCCCAAGGTGTACATCGCCATCGCCTTTCCAAGCCGCGTGTATTCTAGAATGGAAGTTGAGTCGCAATTTATCCCAGAAGCCGACTCGTTCAGATGGATCAAGTTGAGGCTTGGTAAAGGACTCAATGACCATCATCATGTCCTGGATGGCGGATTGGTAGCTTGGACCCCAAGTAATGCGAGTTGGGAGAGCTGTGTTGACATTCATGTAAACATCCGAGTACGATTTGACCGGGCCAATGGTACGGCGGACTTCAATAGCAAAGCTGCCCTCATGAGACATTGGGTCAACACCTCTGGGAGGGATGACGTTGACTCGAACTCTACGAGTCGACTCGACGCCCCGAAACTCTTCAGCAATAACAAAGTTGGCTTTGAGTGATACGGTCTGAAGCTTCGAGGATTGCCCAAACTTCATTGGAGGGAAATGCACCAAGGGCAATGGATAGTCACGAAGTGTTGCCTTGGCCTCACCCATTTCAATGCTTACATGCATGGGTACCAATAAACTGTACTTCATGTCCTTAGGCATTCCTTTTCCAATCTTATGTATAAAATCGGGCAGATCCTTCATTGGGAATGTAGGCTTGTCAATCATGAAGTGAAGGTCTGTGATGGTAGTACACATTAGGGCCGGCCTAGAAGGAACCTCAAGAATGTTTTCGGCTTCTTCGATATCGTCTGGAAGTTGGTTAGGGCCCCAGAATTGGTTCTTCGATTCTTTGACGTTGTTTTGGCAGATTTCGCACGCCCTGTCGATACGCTTTTTCCAACTTTGGGCATTGAACATGTCTAGATGCAGGCGGGCATCATGTTCGGACACCTTGGAGTATCCGTTAACCCCAATGCTATCCGAATCAGGGTCGTATCTCGGAAGTCTCCCACGACTTCCTCCTGAGTGTCCCTCAGTAGGACTGTTGAGGGCATCGACACTACGACTGCGGTTAGAAGCGGTAGATGATGCATCGGGACGTCCGCGTGCGAATGTTGACCGGGATCGGAGTTTGCTGCTTCCTCTTCGGATCTCCTCCTCGCGGACCCTCTTCAGCTTGACACGGAATGCCTCCTCCCTCACAATACGCTGGGCTTGCTCCAGGCGACCAGTGCGGTAGATCATGCCGAGCTTCCACTCAAAAGCACCATCTTCGAGCTCAAAGAGGAAGTTGCGTGCCCTGATAGAGATCTTTGGCACAGTCTTAGGACCTTCGGGTCTCTTTTCAAGAATGTATTCATTGGTGCCTGTCTTGAAGCGATGGTGGAGCTGCTGAACTGCCTTGATCACGTTGATAAAGTTATCTGAGATGCGGCTGACAATGACCTCGTGGGGGATGGCGATACGGACAGCCTCCGTCACAATATCAATCATCTTTTCATCAACGGCAGGCCCTTTTTGCGTCTTTCGCTTGGACTCTCGGAAGTCAAGGCGACCAGACTTGATGCTCACAATTCTTGCCCAGACACCTCGCATTCGCGGAGGTTCGGTGTAAAGTCTGACGAGCCTTGCGGCGATATGTGGGGTGGACCATCGCTGCCGGCCAAACTCCAATCCGTACATGTGCAACATCATGGACGGGTCGTGCGGCATCTCGGCCTTGAGTTGCACTAGGGCAGCTTTGAAGTCAAAAGTGATCAGCTCTGAAGTGATAGATGACAACCCACTGAGATCGTCATGAGCTCCTGGGGGTGCTAATCGGCTGGAAGGTGGTGATAAGCTGGAAACACTGCTCTCTGATTTGCGTCGAGGGAGATCGCGGCTCGATCGCAAAAATGCCTTGCTTAGCGTCATGACAGCAACCCCTACCGCGTAATGTCGGTATAGAGAGTACTGAGCAACAATGGTGCGAACAGAAGTGTGGATATTGAATAGGGGCCCATGAGAATCGCTGGTCGCGGAGAGCGACGCCTCTAGGAAGGGGATGGAGATAAATGGTTCCGGCTCAAGCCTGTCCATGTCCTCCATGATCTGGGCTTCGATTCCACGAGCATGAATGGTAAGCCGACGACCATCCCCAATGTTTTGAGGCTTCTTCCTAGGACGCGGGGAGGTGGAGGGCGGAGTCAAGTCGGAGTCGGACTGTGTCATCGAGCGACTGTTTGCGCGTCTCCTCGATGTAGACTGCCTCCTGTGCAACCCATCAAATCGGTGCGCGCGGTACTCGGCAGCCACATTGTCCCAGTGCAAGAACACACCGCGCGTGTCATCCGAGATATCCTCGTCAATGCCGGCAACCTCGACGCTGAAATCAGTCATCTCGATCTGGGACCGAAGAAGCCAGTTAGGCATAGAACGGAGGAAATTTTTGCCGCGGGAGCGTTTGGCTGTTGGGCCCTTTTCTGCTTCCCCATCAAATCGTAATTCGCGAACAATTTGACGAACCCCATCAATAATCTCGGGTCGTATCATGCTGACAGATGCTGATTGAAGGTTGCCTGTCAACTCAACATAGACATCGGGTCTGGCGCCTAAGTGCACCTTCATATCGAACGATTCGGTAGTGATGAGGTTGAACCGGTCGCCTGTATTAGTTTGGTAATAGAGATCATGAGATTGAAGACGCACTGCGCCATCTAGAGAGTAGTGAAGGTCTTCAATGAGAGAATGAGAAGATTCCATGTCGAGAGAGATGGATGAAATGGATGAGATGATGAGATCGAAATCGTCTGGATCCTCCGTCTTTTGTAACGGCTTCAGCTTTATTCGCACAACAGGCTCATGCATCGAAAATTTGACAGTGGCTTTGGGAAGAAGACGTGAAATAAGATGCTTGCCTTCTCCCTTTGGCCTCTGGGCTCTTGGCTTTGATTTCAAGAGAGTAAGTAGGAGGGGCAAGTGGCGAGGATCAAGGTCCACAGACGGTGAAGTTACGACTGAATTGGCAAACATGATGTTTGTATTCTTCTCTCCGGCATTAGTCTCCTGCAGCACCTCCACGGTTTTGGAGAGAAGAGTTGTTTTAACTGTTGTTGTTGCCATGGGAATGTAAACAAGCCGATCGGCGTGGCCCTGGCCATCATCGAGGCCAAGAGATATCGAAAGCGCAGCACCCAATGCCTCATGGGCAATTGCGGTAGGGGGAAAGTACATTCTGTGCGCTGGCGACTTTGGGTCAAGTCGGTGAAGATCTATGCCGACCTCCTTCATTGCCGCGCTTAGGATAATAGGATTGGCCCCAGGTTTTACAGACGAGACCCTTGATGTGAGGCCGAGGAAGCTGACGGCAAACTGCACCTCCTTAATGCCACGCAGGATGGAACTAAAGAATTCCCTTGAATCGGATACTGTCCTCATCAATTCCTCATTTGTGCTGCCTGGCTCGCCGACCTCTTGTACGACCTTTGCCAGGAAGATGTCCACTGGTTCATCGGGGTCAGGGGCCCCAGAACCCGTTCGGGATTGCTTTAGTTTGGTTATACATGTATGGATGTCATCAAGCGGGACGTGAAGGCGGCCAAGCTTCAGAGATACGGAGGCGTCCCTTAGCCCTTCTCTTGATGCATACAAAAAGCCGTGAATGTTGAGGAACAGGTGATCAAGCAGTTCCATTGACTCGCTGCCATCTGCTGTAAACAAAACACTTCGAACAGTCATGATCCATTCAGCCTGGCGGTCTTGACTTGGGGAGTGTTTCCTCTGCATGAAGAAGCGAGCGCGATCCACCATCTTTGGTCGTGTGTCAACCGCAAGAGTGAGGCTTCCAACCTGGATGTTGCCTACATCGACAACATTGATGGAGGAGTTGGTTGCGACCACGTCAACCATTTTCAGCCAGTTGATGTTTCTATGGAGCTTTTTCAGCTTCTCCTTCGCGTGTGTAAGCTTCTTCCACGTCTCGCTCCGAATAACTCCCTTGGCGCCTCGTTGGGAGGGTCGCGACCGGGGGAGGGGCTTTGATTTATCGTCGAGGGTGGCATTGTGGGTATCGTGTTCGTTTGCTTCGTGGTCTGACTCGTTTCCTTTGCTTTTTTCTAGTTCCCTGAAGTCCAAGGTAACGACAAGCTCCTCCAAAACAATACTCAGCCAGGTCGGTTGGGCAAAGGTCGGTCGGTGGACATTGAGCCCGAGGCCACGAATCTCGATCCTGCATCCATCCCGTGGGGTGTATGCGAGGCGCCGGAGGGAAAAGTAGCCTACTCGCTGGATCGAAATTCCGGTGAGGATTCGAAGGACGGCGAGGAGAACAAAGGACGACAGGTAGAGCAGCACGACGAGGCCGAAGACGAAGGTCGGGTTCAGGAGAGCCATGGTTCGCAGGCCTCGGGGAGACTCTCCCACCTAGTTGTCTGCGCAACGGGCAATCGACATTAGCCCAATGGCGGTGTGCGGTGGCGTGGTGTTCGCAACTCACATGTGCTGCTTGTAGACGGAGGTATCATATCCTCACTTTTGCTCAAAGTCGTCGCGAAGGGGGGTACGCCATCGCCGCCGGCCGAGAGTGATAACGGGTCAAAGATGCCGAGTTGCCGGTGCGTCCCACGCTGGCCCCGTTGCAAGACGTCCAGGATAGCCGAGGAGGATTCGCGCAGGTAGAGAGGGCAATCGAGATATATCCGAGGGTTGCTTTGTAAGGAATTTGTTGTTTTGACGTCGGAAGGTTCGGCGTGGAGTCAAGCTCAAGGGGCGACGGCTTAGTACGTGGCGGACTGAGCCAGATAATCGAAGCTAGGAGGGAGGCGGGCTCCTGTCGTGACGTCAAGGGTGCAAATCGTCGGGTCGAGGAAAAGGGGTCGGCGGCAAGCAGAACACAAGCTGGGCGTCCGGAGCCACGACGGGATCACCAGCAAAGTCAAACAAGAAGAAGCTCGGCGGCGGAGGGCGGAGGTGGAGGGGAAGGGAAAGGATAACGACCACAAGATACGTCGAGTTGCAGAGGATGGAAATGGCCCGGAAGTTTACCTACCTACTAAGTGCTGGATCGAGTCTCGGCGTGGGATAGCCAGTGTCCAATGCCCATGTACATGTACGTGCTGCGACACCCCTGTCGAATAGGTCTCCTCAGTGACATGCTAGGGCCCCGGGCCCCTATCCGCAGGGCTTCCGCGGTCGCGACGGAGCAGTGGACAGGGAGCCGAGCCTGCGAATCCCAGCAGGTGAGTCAGTACAAGGCAGGGAAATCCCCAGTGGGTTAGGGGCAAGCTCGCAGCGCGGGCTGTTCCCGCGAGGCTTCGTCTATGGGGAGCACGGGCCACTCCCACTACCCACAAGGCGCTTTTCAACAACTTGCAGCGTATAATTTTTTTTATTTTGGAGGGACCAGCGGTACGTACCGCGCTCCAACGCAAGCCATTTACCAAACCCCAGGACACTAGCAGCCTCTAGCACCCACAGAACTGGGTAGCCCAGCGGACAGTTAATAATTCCCTAATCTCGTCCGAGACATTGCCATCATTTCTTGGCAGCTTTCTTTTTTTCCCAATTGCAGATCGCACTGTGAGATTATTCGATTTGTCAGGATGCCCTGATGATAGACGAGACAATGTAAGCAGTGCAGCACGCAAAGTCCGCACGCGACATCTGGCCTCTTCCTCTTCCCCTCCACCACGTTCTCGGTGCGAAAGCGAAAGCGCAAAACCTTGTCTGCTTCGTTTTCTTTTTTTGGCCGACTGCTTGTGGCGGTCCGCCGCTCTTTCGGACTCTCACGTCAGTCCATCCTTGCTAATGCCACCCGCCGCCGCCAACTTTACACTTGGGCCAGCCAATACGTCGTTTTGTGTGCAGCAGCTCTGCATTTGCTCTCCGCTGGCCATTGGCCATCTGTATCAATCGTGCTAGTGCTGGTGCGGGGAAAACACGAATTGCACGCCGTCCCTGCCGCTTAGACATCGGTCTTCTGTAGTTCCGCTGCAATGTGAGCTCACACTTTATCATCGGTCGGCGCTGACTCGGCCGTTGCAACCTTCGGCAACTGTCCGTCTATCAAACTAACCTAATCATACATATCTTGGCGAGCCAGTTGCACTGAGCTCTATACGAGCCCATGTCGTAGGAATCTGGCTGCGTATCCTACCCGTTTTCCCCCATCTAATTATCTGTTTAGTGTCCCTGGTGGCGTCTAACAGTTTTGGGCAAGGTTTTTGAGCTCTGACGGGAGATCGACTTTTCCCCTCCAACTACATCGAGTTCGCCTCAGAGACCGTGCCATCCATATACCTGTTACCAAGCTGAACCTTGCAGCTACTGCTGCGACTCTGTTGGCCAGGTCAGTTAAGCTGGAGAGCTGGGCCTGCACGCCACTGCATCAATGGCGACCATCAGCCATGTCACTCAAGGTCCGCGTAGAGAGACGGTTAAAAATATGCGTCATCCTTGTTTCACTCGGCAGATTGCTCTTACAGGCGTATCATCTTATTGTGGCGTGTCATAGCGGCTATACTGACAGCGGCCGACATGTACATAGACATCCTGTACGCGAACAACATGCGACGCCATGCGGTGCGATGCTATGTTACCCTTCATTAGCCCATCCGGGGAAGCTATAGCTCTTTAATGATTTGCCAGAGGGCTAGCGAGTTGTTGGGGCATAGGGAGTTTGTTGGTGAGGCTCCATGCAATCCTTGGATGGGCGGGGTCTGGAGGGGTACGTAGCTGTCAAGCACCCTTGCGTAAATTTGACGTTACACCATGTTCCAATGCGTGGCGCGTTGCTCTTGGACAATTGCTTTCAGCCGCTTATCCAGACATCAGAATTTGCCAATGATATGTCGAGCACACCATCCCTGCAGGCCAAGGCCGATCTGAGATCCCCGGGAGTTGAACAGCATGCCGAAGTGCGATGAGGCAGAAAACGATCTCTTTTTGGTCTAGAGTTATCATGGGGTATCTTGTGAAACCTGCGCCTTTCTTCTTTGCTCCTCCACCCTCAGCTCAGCGATTCGATCATCAATCAGCGCAATGTCGGCATCTATCCGCAGCATCTTCTCATCCATCATGTCTGTGTATTCATTGTCTGTAAGCTTCTTCAGGGGGCTCCACTTAGATCGGAACCAGCTATCATTCTCATCCTGGATCTTGGGCGCCCGAGCCGCCAGATGATTCGCAATCATTTGTCCTCCGGCGCCAAATGCCGTCCAGCAAATGATGGCCGGGATAATGTTTGACGGTCCTCCTGCAGATTGAATGAGAAACAAGCCACATGCATGATGAAAATTTGGCAAACTTACGGATCAAACCTCCCACCGCTCCAGCTACCGAACCAGCGGCAGCGCTGGCCTTGGTTTTGTCAGAGGGCGATACGCGGTCTTCTCCACCCAATGCTTTAATAGCAAGACTTCTTGAGACTAGAGTCAAGCTAGGTAAGCTCATGCAATATGGGTCTTCATGGGAACAACTTACACCAGAAGCTGCTGCCAAGGGTAAACCATTGGAAACCAGAAGCAGCCCCCCAGAGCAAGGGATTGGCTTCTTTGAAGATGGAGCCTCCGACTCCTACTATCACACCGGCGGTACCTAAGGCAGTGAGTGAGTAGAATGATTCCCAGAGGTCCATCGGAGCAAGACGTACCAGCCCAGCCGCCCACTTTGAGTGGAGGGACGAATAATTCGGTGATCTCGGGCGAAAAAAAGCCACGAGCCGGATTGCGGTGTTGGATTAGGGCGGATTGAGGATCTCGGCTGCGGTTGTCGGCCATGGTTGTGGGTTGTGGCTTTGTGATATGTCTGGCCAAGATGAGATGAAGGAAGGATGTGGGGGATGAGATCAAAGACAATGGATGACGACTGCAAAGACACGAGACGGGCTATAGAATTACAAGAGAAGAAAAAGAAGGCGTTTGTACAATACAATTACAGCAACATGTCTCTCGATGGCGTCGTCAATCAATGTGGACTTCAATGTCTGCATCGGGTATTTAAAAAAAAAAAGACGGAGCTGGAATTTGCAGTAGGGCGAATGATATGCTGTCAAAAACCCGTGACACGGGCCAGGCTGAGGAAGGAGCCCGTCAGCCCGGTCTGCCACAGAACTCCCACAGACCTACCAGAGGCTGCAAGCGAGTGGAAGAGGGGACCGGCCGGTTGCGCTAGCCCTAAAGAGGAATAGCCCCTCCCACTCCTGGCCGGGCAAAATTAAGGCAACCCTCACAGGCGCTTCATCATCATTTTTTCATACGCCGAGCAAATTTCGTCTCGCCAAACCCCAGACACGGCAACACTCGTCGGGGGGACCACCAACTCTCTCCACCATCTTTGCCCTGCGTACTTGTGCCAATCTGCTCCTCTGCAGATTCTTGGCCCGTCAGTCCAAAAGACTCTCCCGCTTCTCTCCCCGCTCCCGCGCCCGATCCCCAGAGGACAGGCCAACCCCAGGTCGGCTTTGCCCTCTCACTACAACGCGCATCGGTCTTGGACTCGTTGCGCGTGGCCGCTTAAGCCGCAATCATGGGTGAGTACAACTTCTCGGGCCTCATCGTCGCTTCGCTAACCGGTGCCTCCAGCTCCTAAAAAGAAGGAACAGCAGAAAATGTCCCTTGGGGACTTTCTGGCTGATTCAGGTTGGTGCTGCCCCTCGTCCGTGTCGCATCGCCGCTGCGCCCCGCCGCACACACACATGTCGCCACGGCACAACAACAAACCACGATGCTAACCCTCTCCCGCAGGATTTGGTGGTGGTTCTTGGGCCGATGAGGTCGAGGAAACTCAAGGTTAGTACTCTATCCCTTCCGTCTTATCACTGTCGTTGTCACAGCCTGCTAACTCTCTCATAGTCACTGGTAGGCGCCATTTTCACCCCTCGCAACGACCCCGCGGTGGACTGACCACAATATAGTTGGCACCCAAGCCCTTCCCCCAAGCGACCGTGGATCTCGCTTCGGTGGCGGCGCCAGCTCTAGCTGGCAAGATCGGGGTATGTCGAAAACCTGCCCGTTGCCGTCCCTCAACGCTGACTTGCCTAGGATTCTCTGTCCGCGAGAGGTCCCCCGTGAGATTTCCCGACAAGCCCCCCTATACTGCCCACTTGGGCAACCTCGCTTACGATGTCACCAACGATGCCGTCGGCGAGTTTTTCGAGGGCTGCGAGGTTGTCAGCGTCCGCCTAATCGAGGACCGCGAGCTGCAGCGCCCTAAGGGTTTCGGCTATGTCGAGTTTGGCAGTCCTGAGGGTCTGCAGAAGGCTCTTGACCTCGATGGAGAATCATTCCAGGGCCGAACCGTTCGCATTAAGGTTGCTGATCCCCGTAAGCCGCTCCTCTTCTCCCATTTCAACAAGTTGTGCTCTAACATGTTTTTACAGCCCGCGGTGGTGATAGCGGCAGGGGTGATTCCATCCGCGAGCTTGGCGACTGGACTCGCAAGGGTCCTCTGCCTGATCTAGGATCTGCCCGATCCAACCGTCCCGAGGGTGATCGTGAGCGTCGTCCCCCTCGCGACGGCGCCTCTTTTGAGGCTCGTCCTGCCCGTGAGTTGACCTGGGAACGTCACGGACCCCTAGCCTCTGTTGCCAATGAGGGTTCCGAATCCCGAGAAAACAGCCGCCCTCCCCGCTCCGGCCCCGATGGACTCGGTGAACGAAGCGAATCCCACCGTGGAGGTCGCCGTGACGCAGCACCCGCCTGGGGTGAGGGCCGAGGAGACCGTCCCCGTCCCGAGCGGCCCGAGCGCACTGAGCGCCCTGAGCGCACTGAACGTGCTCCTACTGCTGCTGAGAAGGATATGCAGTGGCGAGACCGTATGCGCCCTGATTCCGGCAAGCCCAACTCTCCGGATGGAAGCGCTCCTCCTTCGCCCGCTCTCTCTTCTGCTGCGCCTGTCCAGGGTGGGCGACCCCGCTTGAACCTGCAGAAGCGAACCGTCTCTGAGGCCGCCACTCCTACGTCAGCTGGTGCCGAGTCCAAGGCCAGCCCGTTCGGCGCTGCTCGCCCCATTGATATTGCCGCCAAGGAGAAGGTCATTGAGGAGAAACGCCAGCAGGCTATCCAAGAGAAGCGTGAGGCGGATGAGAAGGCCAAGGAGGAGCGACGCATTGCCAAGGAGGAGGCTGCCAAGGCCGAAGCCGAAGCTGCCGAAGCCGCCGCCGCCGCTGAGGCTGCTGCTGAGGCTGCTGAAGCTGAAGCTAAGGCTGCCGCAGAGGCTGCCGAGCCCAAGGAAGACGAAGACAAGGCCAACGGAGAGGAGAAGGTTCCCATCCGATCTCGCGAGCCCCGCGAGCCCCGGGAAGGCCCCAAGTCGCGAGCCGCCGAGGCCGGCAGCTGGCGATCGGCCGGTCCCCGTGGAGGAGCCCGTGGAGGCCGCGGTGGACGTGGCGACGGTCCTCGTGGTCCTCGCAACGACCGACCCCCGCGTGCCAACGGATCCTCTGCTCAGCAGTCTGGTGATGGTGAGAGCGCCGCACCGGCCGGCGATGACGACGGCTGGACGACGGTGCCCAAGAAGGGTCGTCAGGGACGGGTCTAAAAAAATTGTGTACATACAGCCCCGTTTCCTTCCGGTGTCACGACTAGACAATGCCGTCGCAAGATGTACCCTCGTGCGGACCTCCGGTCCCCCCTCTTTGGACAACGTGGTTGCCTCTTGGACTCCTGGTACCCTGATCGCGAACATGACCCATCCCCCTTGTACCTCCCCCAGCTTGAGGTGTGCTTGGATAGGGTGTCCTTGAAAAGGGCCCTCATTGCAGCATTCCGCAATCTGGTTCTCTGCCGACACATGCCTTGAGCGCCCTGGGACTCCCGGGACGCGAAGGGGTAGTTGGCTTCTTCTGTCTGCAATTGCAGGCATCTTTTGTTTTCCTCGTCTGACCCGCCACCCAAGTTAGACTCGGCAAGCTTCTGCCTTTGTCTCCTTTTTTCGCATGGGGATGGAAGCAGAGGGTAAATCTGGTGGACGCTTTTTGAGCATGAGCCCTCGGCGTTTCGAGACAGAAAAAGTTTAAAAGAATGGTGGCGAATGGATGAATGGATGGATGGATGGAAACGTGGTATGCATTTGAATGATCACGGCTCTCTCTTAAAAACGATTTTTCTTTTCATGTTGACGAAATGCGGGAAGAAAAGGAGGGACTGAGGATCTTTTTTTTTTTTTACTATTCTCCTCTTGAAATGGTTTCTTTCTCATTTATGACGATCAGGCCCAACTTAGCAGAACTCGTGAGATGATCCCGACTCGGTTTCTTTTTTCTACGGAGTGAAACAGGGTAGGGGTGTTGTGTATGCTAGGTGATTTACGGATCAATGAAATGTACTGCGCTTCTTTTTTTTCTTCTCTCTTACGTGGTTTGGATTCTGGTGTGTCTATGTGAAGGGTAGAGAGGACAAAAGAAGGAAGGGGGCCGGCTGGGATATGAAATCTAGGGAAGATAAAGATAGACAAAGACAAGCATCAGCATCTGGGTAACGGGAGGGGAGACTTGGTTAGAGTTATTTTGATACGTTTTTGGATATTATCGGTTTGGTTAGATGAGTGAATGAGAGAAAGCATGTTGTGTGTTGTTGCACTGCGTTGTTTTCTATCATGTCTATCTTTTTCTTCTTCTTCTTCTTCTCCTCTCTAATGCTGTTGCTCATCATGTCCCGTGAATTCATCCAGGTGCGGTCTGTTTCCACTCATGCCTTTCCATTGGCGGCGATGCTCTCCTTGTCCTGCTTCCACAGCCGGAACCCTTCCAGGACGGTCCTCCGCACGCCCTCGCTCACAAAGTCGAGCTCCCGGCCGTCGGCAAACGTCTTGTCCCGGACCTCGCGCTCCGTCACCCACATCCACTCCGCGTGCTCGTCCTCGCGCACGGCAACGCCCTCGCACGTCTCGACGTCGAACCAGACCGTCAGCTTCCCCCACGTATCGCCCGTCTCGCGGAACAGCACCACGTCGCCCTTGCGGTCCATCAGGACGTCGCCCTCCTTGGAGCCCTTGACGGGGAGCGTCACCTTCTCGACGGTGCCGTCCTCGTAGCGGTCCTCATCGCGCAACAGCAGGCCCACGGGCACCTTGGCGCGGGTGGCCCGCAGGCCGGCTTCCTCCCACAGCTCGCGGGCGGCGGCGGCGACGAAGTGGGCGTCGGTGGGGTCCACGCAGCCTCCCGGGATCTCCCACTTCAGCGGCCACGAGTCCGTGGGCGCCCGCCGGAGCAGCAGCACCTGGCCCGCCGGGTTGGTGACGAGGGCGCCGGCCATGATGGCGTTGATGTCCGGGTTGGCGGCCAGGAAGGCGGGCGGGGCCGAGAGGTAGCCGCCGAGCGAGGCGCCGATGGTGTAGTCCGAGGGTGGTTCGTTGGTCATTTTCCTTTTTCTTTTTGCTAAGAGGGATAGAGTGATGTGATATTATGTGATGTGATGTATATACAGGTGTGTGTATCTGTGTACTTCGTTCGGGATCGGCAGCGTAATGGTTGTTTGTAGGCTGCTTTCGGTTGCAGAGAGAGAAACCCTGAGAGTTTATGCCCGGTCTAAGTGCCCAATGAGGAAACAGGGCTGCAATATCCAAGACATGCACGGCAGCTGCAACCCTCATTTGGCTCCTCCCGCGCAGGCCGCTTCTTATAGGTGCAGCAGCTTGGTACCTGGAATTTGCTAAATTGCCTCGGATACAAGCATTTCAACCTTGACCAGGCAACATAATTGATGCCTTGCTAAATGAAATGAACCTGGTGGTTAAAATTCGTTATACTGTTGCCTTGCAGTCATAGCGTTAGTCTCAAAGAGTTGAGTGTTGTTAGGCATCTTGAAATAGCGACCATAAGAAATATGGGTGCCTCGAGAAAACGCCTTGATCTATCCAACCTGCCTTGCGTTCCGCCCTCTAGTTCTCATCCTCTGCATATTGACAACGACGATATTTGTTCATTTTCCATCAATGGCAGAAGGTTGATTTCAATTAGTTTGTATTGTGTCGATTAATAATCGTAGGCTTCAAAATTCAGTTATATGCCTTTCCCATGCGCTGTATCCCTCTTTCTTTATCTCTCCAAAACGCCAATGCCTATAGGTTTTGCAACATATTCATACAACTCCGCGCTAAGTGAATGCAGCTCACTATGATCGCTTAGCTCCCATTTCTTCCGTGCCGTACTCGTCCCAGTCCTCGTCACCGCTAAGCTTTCTGCCAACCCAAATGCCAACAGCTGTTAGGAAGCTGCCGAATAAGAACCAGCCCTCAAACCACCCATCCACAAACCCAGGGCTCAGCGCACCTCGTAGCACACCCCCTACCGCTGAGCCCAGTGCTGTGGGGAGTTGGCTGCGAAGAAGCAGCGATGAGGAGATGACATATGTCGCCGCAATCTGGCCGACGACTAATGCCAGGTTCGCCCGCGCCTGGCGGAGGAGGCCGGGTGTCCACTTGGCAAAGAGGTGGAACGTTTGAACAACGCTGTTGGCACTGGCAACGAGTATAACACCGCTCAGGGCAAAGCTGATAAATCGGGCCCATGCCAGTTGATCTAGCTTGGGGTCCCAGTGTCGCACAAGAAGCGAGAGGAAGCGGTTGATAGGATCGCTGCTAGCGAAACTCGTCGAGGGTGACGATGCTCGTCGCATGGTTGTGAGGGCGGTTGCCACAATGCGGTAGATGCAGTAAAAGCTAAAGGCGTACGAAGGGACGAGAAGTACACGCCCTAGGGGAGTGGCGGCACGGGCACTTGCAGCGCGGTGGTTCTTGAGCAGAGAGAGACCCGAGGACAAGTTTGCCTCCATGGTTTCGAGGCCAGCAATCTCCATGCGAAGCGACTTCATCTCCACCTCTTCCCCGGTACCACCTCGGAGAGAACCCATCATTTTGCCAACAAGGCCGCTGCCCTGCGCTGACTGGGAACCCTTTCTCTCGGCAACTTTGCGTTCCAAGTACTGAAGTCGGTGGCGCTTGGTGGTAAGCATCTCGTTGGTCGCATCCAGGCCAGCCTGCTTGCGATTGACATCTCCCTCGGTAACAGGCCGCTTGCGCCTCGTAGAGACATCGGCAAAGGTGTGCCATGGGGCTGACACGGCGGCAAAACCCGACAGAAGAGCCATAAGAGAAATGCCCACGACGCCAATTCGCTCTAGACAGCCTCGCGTAAGTGCCTCGGAGAGACTAACATCGCTAGATGTGCTCTTCGTGGCCTTCAGTGCATTCTTCGGCACTGCCCGACCGACAGACCAAAATGTGAATAGCCATGCCGCGAAGAGCGCAGTATGCAAACCCCATGTGAGTCTCGGGATCTTGCCCTTTGCTGTGCGCTGAAAACTCCAGCCGGCGCTCGTGACGACAGAGCGGCATTCCAACCAGGGTACCAGCACAACGAGCATAAACAATAGAGATGGCACAGTGGTTCTCAGCGCCAGCTTTCGCGCCGTTGGATTCGCTAACTCGAGGATCTCGTCCATGATCAACGATCCCAATGTCGCGGCCAAACCTACGGTGACACCAAATGTCCAGGCAGCCCCACGCCGTTGCCAACTCTTTGCGCCATGTTCGGCGTGGACTGCGCGCAAGGCGGGCGGCGCGTGGGATGGTAAGACATGATCCTCACCGTCACGGACCTCGGTGTCGCGATTCAGGCGGGGGAAGATGTGGCGCACAACAAGGACCGTCACGGTGAAGAAGACGGAGATGAAAGGTATGAGGGCGAGCAGAACCTTTGTGGTGATTTTGTTCGGGTTGACGGGCTCGCAGGCGTCCTCGCCGCAGCGAGTAAAGGGCCACATGGCAGGCGATGGGATGCTGTCGGGATCGCGTGGAAGTGAGGCTGCGTCGTTGTCGTAGGTCTTGCTTGACTCTTGGTCGATGGCCGCCCGTACGGTTTGCGACGCTGCGTAGAGCGAATAATCGATCGGTGGAGGGGTTTTGCTTTTCTTCGGCCGTACTGGCAGGTATGCGGCACTCTCTCGGGTATTGAATTGGTCGCTTCGCTAGGAGTGGGTGATTATCCTCGTCTTCATGGAGGCTCTCGTTGGGTGAGGCGGCAAGCAGGGCGCAGCGTCGCAGCGTCGCAGTCAGTGATGCGGTCGATCTGGTGGATGCCGAAACGACGTCACCAATAGAAGGTAGCGGCGCTGTCACAGAACCAGGATGAGATGGATTGCTGGTGCGTGCTCAGTCAGAGCTTGTGCTGGTGCTTGTCTGGTGCTCGGTGCTTGCTAGGTGCTCGACAGCCAATCTCTGCGTCAGGGCGATGGAAGAAGGGAAATGCCAGGGGCGAGGGGGTGTGTATTTTGCCCAATTTTGCCCTGCGGCGGCGTGATGAGGGATCAGCGATGAGTGCCAGAAAATTGCGGCTGACGTGTTGGATTGCGCATCCGTGGAGCACCTTCCCCCCAAAAGCTTTGCCGTGCTTTGCGTCTCTCTTGCCTTATCGTACGTCAGGCCTGCAGTTTGATCCCGGGGCCGGGGGACGTGGCTGCTCCCTCCCTCTCCCTCTCCCCGGGCTGCCTCAGGCCGCGTTGCGCTGCTTAAAATTCCAGCACGCCAAACATCCTTGACACAAGCGCCGCATGCCACACGACGTCAGTGACACGAGGCGGGATATATCATGAATAAACTAAACCACAGTCAGCAACATAGCTCCCTCTGCCCACGCCCGCCGATAAGCTTCACCATTGGGTTGCTAAAATGAGCCCCCGAACCGGCCGAAACTCTGTTTCTCTTCTTTTAACGGCACGCACACCTTGCCTGCAAACTACGTACAAACGCCGACAATGTGCCAACGGCTGCCCATCCCCAGGCGGGGTGCTTTAGCACGAGCACATGGTTCACCTGTATGCACTCGCGCATGCGCTATATCCGATGGAGCATGGCCTAGCTCCGCCTAGCATCGCCCCGCGACCGCAGTGCGGAAACGTCCAACAAAGCTGCATAAGTTTCCCTGACTCGACTTGACTGATTTCCATGCCCTTGCCGACTCGTCTTTGTCTCCTCACCCTTCTAGTTTGGTTCCAGACTTGGCAGACTCTGACTGTAGCCGCCCTCCAAACAACTTCCTGATAGTCGTCACACAAAAGGTCATCTGACAATCAATACGAAACCCACTCTTATTCACGTAGCAAATCACACGCCACCAACAACTAACGGCTGCATCAATCAATGCCAATCAATCGCTGTAGATAACTAGCTACTCCCACATTGTGCATGACAGAGCCCCAAACAGGCCGTGCGGCGACTCCTTCTCTCTCCCGGGACATGTTTCAGCCCTTCCTCCTCGCGCCCAAGCAACAACACCGCCTCGTTAGCCATGCCCACGGCCTCGATACGGCCTGCATGGCTTGCGGGTCGGTGCCGTTGGTCAGCTTACCATCCCGCTCTTGATCGTTGCCGTCTTGCTCCCCGCCTTCCTGCTTGCTCCCTTCAGACCCGTCACTCGCCGCCAAGGCAAAATCTCTTGTCAAAATGCCGTGTTCAGCAAGGTCGTCCTGCCGGTGGGCTGCGTTCGCCTCCTCCACCTGCCGCCGCACGTCTTTTCGTAGCAGCGCAGATAGCTGTCGATTGGCCCTCCTCATCTCTTCGTAACCTGCTTCCAAATAGTCGTCGAAATCGTCCTGCACTGGAGAATAAATGTCGCTTTGAGGCAGTGCTAAGTGACTATGCTATTGCCACGCACCAGTTCCCATCTGTCCGTGCTGGGGAAGCTCCTAGCTAACATTCGATTTGGAATCAGATTGACACTTAGTTCTCGGTTCCGTGGACCCAAATTTTCCTCCTGCTTGTTCCGCGTCATGCTGGGTATCTATGTGCCCTGCGAGGGCTCTGCTTTTGTCGTGAGCCTCGCCATCAAAGCGGGACAATTCGCTCTAAGAGTTGTACGTCTCCAACGCCAACCTTCCGTTCCTCTCCTGTGCCTCATTCGCCATTGAGTGGTGAGTGTCAATTCGCTGTGCCGGCCCTGGTTCGGCCGCATCGCGCTTCATTATAGCCTCCCTGCCACCATCCAAGCATTCAAAAATGCCGTCGTGATTGTCGTTTGATAATGGTGGCTCTCGGCCCTGAGATCTCTGTTTATCACCGGGGCCAGGTAGGCTGTATCTGATTGTGTATGTGGTGAATTCGGTGTTTTGGTCGACCTCCATCTTCTATGATGTGGCCTTCTGCCCTGTCGAGCCCTCGTCGTCATCCTCATCCTCGTCTTCGACCTTCATCTTAAAAGCGGCCGCTTCGCCAACTTCCATCTTGTGCAGTTGCTCTAGTTTTTGCTTATCTAGTGCCTGCTGGCCCGTCATGACCTCAAACTCGGCAGAGTCGTCATCGTCATCATCGTCGCTCTCTGCTGCCACAACGTCCGTAACAGAGGATTGCTCCTCGTTAACACTGGCAGGGCCAGGAGAGCGGACCTGGGGTAGCAAACTGCTGTTGAGTGGCTTGATCGTTGGGTCAAACGAGGCAGGAAGACCAAGAACACGGGCGACTTGGTGAGCCTCTTCGTCAGGTGAGTTTTGAATCTCAAGTTCGTATGTGCTACTAGCCTCGCTATCGGCCTCGTGCTTGCCATTGGTAGCGACCAACATGCCAACATACGTCTGCCTTGCGGAGTCGTTGGCACGCTTCGTTTTTTTCTTCAGCCTCTTCTCGGTCGGTCGAACGACGACAACCGGCACGGGAGAATACTGCAGACAGTACTTGGAGAAGGAGTTACGGGTGTTGACCAGGCCTTGGAGACCGCCAAGAGAACGGCCCCTGGTTCCAACGATGAGCATTGCGGGCTGATACATTTGGATCTGTAGCATTTTGTTAGCGGGCTTGCCCAACGTCTTGAGGTTGCTCGGTATACGCACCAGCTTCTGGAATGTCCCGTGGAGTTTGCCTACGGCATATTCCAGAACGATGCTAACGGCACGGTTGGAACCGTTGCGTTCCATAATTCGCTTCATGATTTGATTTGCATCATCTTGGTACGCCTTGTCGGACATGCGAATTTCCTTCTCGATGACGCGTACGCACACAATCTCGTCGCCGTCGTCTACCAGTTCGTCGAGGAGCCACTGCAGGGCATAGTCGGAGTAGGAATGTTCGTCGACGCCCACCATAAAGGTGCGCGACCTTCGGCGCGGCTGATAGCCCTTGTGTCGGACATTGAGCGTGAGTGAAATTGTGTTGTTCTTGGTCGGTTCGCCCGCGGGAACGTTGTCAAAGGCGATGTGTCGTTGGAATCTGTTTTCATCGGGCGGGGTCACGGTTAGCGTCGCCGTCGCCATTGTCAATTTGGATGCCACGATGCGTGGTCTCAAAATGGAGAAGTATGTGTGCGGGAGAAAAAAACAAATGCAGCAGGAAATGCGGCTGGGGAAGCGGGAAACGCGGGGAGTAAGTGATGAGGCAGTCGAAGATGCAAGGAGGCAAATGCTCTGCGGGAATTTGCGGCTAAAGAATCAAGAGCACGGTCGCAGGTGGCTGTGATGGATGGCCTGACCCAAGTCAAGAAACTAGCTGACGAGCCTTTTCGGACATCCCCACGGCCTAAGTTTCGAGAACGGCGGGGTAACGGTGGCATATTCGGTGGGACCAGGAGGCTAGAACAAACAAACTGCCAAAGGTCCGTGGTCGAGGTCCCACCTAACAAGGATTCGGATAAGGGCTTGTCAGGAAGTTCACCGGTAACCATCCCGTCACTGCCACTGCCGAGTGAAGCATCGACGTGGGCTCGTGACTCAGCGGGCGAGTCTAATGTAGAGTGCTTCCGGGCCCCAGCTGTAAGACTGCGGCCACGACACGGCCGGGTTCCTGCCTCTTCCCGATTGTCCAACAGATCTCCCGCGGCATTGCACTAACTGTCCGCCTGGGCTGCAATGCAAAACATTGTGCACCACGCAGTGCCGGTTCACCCGAGACTCCTGACGCAAGCAGTGCACGACTGGCCGAGACGGTGATTCAGGCTGCAATTGGAATGTTTCTCCATCACGGCGCAGAAAATCGTCAAGATCTCGGCAGATGAGATCCGAGACGGCCATTCCACGGTCGCATTTAGGGCCGGACGGCATCCATCCTCACGCCAGCCCCTTCGCTTGGGCGTCGATGACAACCGCATGCATGGGCACGGTGTGTGTGATATTGCCTGGCACGCAGCAGAAACCACATCGCCCACAGGGTCCTTCCAACCGAATCGCGGGGACCGAGATGGTGGGGTACTGAAACAGAGCCGACAAAAGGGACAAGAGATGTGCAGGAACAGGAACAGAAAGCAAGGCAAGGCAAGGCAAGGTGAGGTAAAGCAAGGAAAAACGAAGGGGCGGGACGCAAGGAACTCCTGTTGTGCTTACCTTTGGTGTGGTGGCGAGCTGGCCCTAATTCGGGATCCATTCATCTCTTGGGGGTTGCCTTGGGGCAGCGAGGGATTGCGTGGCCGCCGAAAGGTGACGGAGCTAATGGAGGCCTTGCGGTCCAGTTGAGCAGCAAGATCACTGATCATGGCAGCAGAGGCGTCGGTGCTTTCGATGCTCGAGCTGCGTGCTGTCGGCATGTCGGCGGCGAACGAGATGCTGGACTTGCGCGCCGATGATTCGTCTCCGTCACTCCCACTCACCCTCAAGCTGGTGGCGGAGCCATCGACCGTGATCGCGTCGGAGGGGAAGTAATCGTCCTTGGTGGTGTTTGGGGGTAGCGCGGTCTTGGGCGAGATGTCGGAGTCGGAGCGTTGTATCGGGGGAGGAAGAACAATGGATGTCGTCGCCATGTCGAATTTTGGTGGAAACTGTGTGGGGAGGGTTGCAAGAAATCAAGCGAGCCAGAGTGCAGTCTGCTTGCTTCCTCTGCCCGCGGCGTTCCAGGCCGTGATTAATATAGAAAGAGACGGAAAGTAATGCCGGTGGGAAATGTTTGTCTTTGTACAAGTTAGGTAAGGTTGGCAACTGAGTGCGCAGAGGCACAGTTGAGAGCAACCTGAGGTATGGATGCACCCTATGTCTGAGGTCGGCCAGTGGACGAGGTAGGCAGGTGGTGGTCCACGCTGTAGCTCGCCAGAAACCTTTTCCTGCTTGCTCCTACAGTGTTAGTCCCTATGCAAGGTGACGATCCACGCCGTAGAACAGAAGAGCCGACAACAAAGTTCCTGGGTGCTGCTAATATGTATGGGCGCCAGGGATGTTGCGGGGAGCTATCACAATACCGCACAGCGTCTGCCTTGTTCGGCCCGTAGGGGCAAGGTGCGATAGGCGGATATGCTGACGCAAGAGCGGCAGGTATGAACCGGCCCGGGACGATTAGAAGTGATTGGATCTTGAAGCTGGGGACTGCAAGATCGTTTGTTCGTACGCCCTCACAAGAGCGCCGGCGCGGGTGCAGATGCAGATGTTGGCGTAGGCGCAGGCGCAATCGCAAAGCAGGGGGGCGGGCGGGAAGCAAGGGGAATACGATGGGGCGTTTCGTCGGTCGAGGTGGCTGACTCTCGCAGTCGGTCGGTGAATTATTGAAGGCGGTTGTGCGTATGATAATTAAGTCGGGATACTGAAAAAGAGGTGAAGGGAAAGGGTAAAAAAAAAATATGGCGGGAGGGAAGAGGAAAGAAAGCTCCCCAAGTATAGTTTGGGCGGAGCGTGGAGTTGGGTCAAGAGGCTGAGAGCCAAGAACGACTAGATGGTCGGTAGCCAAGGGTGGAGAGTTAATGGCGGATAGTTTTACATGGGCATTATTCTCTGGCGCGTGTGCGACAAGCTGTGGGCGTCGGTCAGTGAGGTGAGCGAGGTTGAGGTGAAGGAGAAAAAAAAAGATTAAGGACTGACAAGAGCACGTCGGTGTGTTGAGATGATGCGGCTAGTTAACTGACTTGACGAACAAAGTGTGTGCGACGACACTCGGACAAGGCCAGGGCGCAGGTCAGCCCAGATGCCGTCCAAGGTAAGGCTATAGTCAGGCAAGGAATGGGTTAATTGAGGAGGGGGGTGAATGCGATGGGGAGGGTTTGCAGCGGAGTGGGGTGTGTGAGGATCAAGCCAAGATGTGGGACGAGCTGCTTGGGTATATGTAGGTGTTTCCTTTCCCGGCCGTATTATTCTTGCACGGGTCTTTTTTTTTCTTCGCTTCGTTTGATTGTAGATGAGTCGAGACTCGGGCGACTGCATCGTAGATGGGGGGCCTTGGACGGTTTTGTTTTTGCCTACATAGGTACGGAGATGGCCGCCCACATGGTGTTGTCGACGGAGCATAAGTGTATGCATCATACAAGACAAAGAAAAAAAAAATCACACGTCGTATCTGGCTAGCTAGCTCCCCCGGTCGGTTCTGTGACAGCTACAGCGCCTATGTACAACAGTCGCCTCCAAAGTGGGCTCTCAAGGCGAGATGCAAGCAGCTGCGGACGGCACCAAACGGATCGGCCCTTGGTCCACGTCACAATCCGACATAAGGACCACGGGGCAGGCAAATCCAGTACAAATTGGCACGCGAATGCATCCGGGGGAAGCCAGGAATAGCAAGGGAGGGGAAGGGGAACAAAAAAGACCCGAACAAGCATGGAGGAAGAACGATGACCCTGGTCTCTGATAGACCGAAGGGTTGCCCACCGGAGAGCACCTCCCTCTCCAACGATATCGACCCTCTGGCACGCTTCCCTCGGTTTCGTTTTGCTTTTTGCGCACCTCGCTCACCTCAGCCGCCGATGAATGGTCGCCTGGGCGGTGCCAAGGTGTGCAGGGAGGTTCCGAGCGGCACATGAAGGGCTCGGCGAGTCTACCAAGCTACGCTAAGCTAGCAAGCAACAACAGGTTTGCCCGCCAGAAGCACGTCAAAGTCTAGCTAGCTAGGGATGTTCCTGGGTGGTGGAGGAGGTGTCAAAGCCAGGCCAAGTCAAATCTGCACTTCGACTTGGTCCATGCACATGAAATCACAAACGCAAGCAGCGCAGCAGCACCACCGCTCATGCAGGCCAAGGCGCGGCAGCAGGAAGAAGCAAAAAAGGACAGTGGCCTGCCTCGTGAGAGCATGCGCAATAGGCGGGGAACAATTGGCTGCCGGTAGTCCTGCATCCGTCTGGCTCGATAGGTCAGCCACAGGACGGAAATAATTCCCAGAAGCCTCTCGCGCATCGCTCCATCGCACCGCTCGTCTTGGCGGCTTTTACACACAAAAAGGGATGCAGACCTCGCTCGCTCCCTCGCTCCCTCGCGCTGTAATTGTCTTTATTTTACTAGTGGAATTGAAAGCTGAAAATTGCGTCGTCCCTGGTCAAACGATGATGACTCCCTCGACTAGCTTGCTCCCCAGCCCAGCACCACACCCACAGCGCCCGCACACACACTCAAAACCCTCACACGCGCACACTCTCTCGCTGGCACACCCCTAGCTTTCCCCATCCTCCCCCCTTCCCATCACATGGCAAGCGAAAAGCTGATCCTATTTTCCCAGCTGCCTCGATAGGGCAGCCAGCACCCCCCCGTGTGCCAGAACCCACTTAATTACCTTGGCGGTCCCGGGCCACTAATGCCACCTTGTTTTTGCTGCCATGCCGTCGGGCTCCAATTCCCGCCCTCCCGGTGCACCCAACCAACTCTGCCAGGCCAAGAACATGCACCGCAATCTCGAGATCACTGGGAAAAAAAGAAGGGACGGGCGCCGTCCCCCCTCCCCCCCGTAGGATCTCTCGCCCGCCTGTGGAGATGCTCCCTGGCTCAGGTCCCCTTCCGCAGGTCCCCTGTCCGTCAACGCTGCGACTGGAACTAAACTCCCCTGCGCTCTGTAACCGCGGATGTAGACGGGCCTCTCCCTTGTAAGTCCGGCCTGCCGACCCGACCCCCGAGGCTCCTCCGGGGTGCAAGCTCCGAATGTGACTGCGCGGTGTACCGCCCGTGCCTTCGGTCCAACCACACTCCTGCAACATTGCAATAGAGTTTGTGCGCCGTCGTATGCCGGGTGTCGTCTGCTCTGGTCAGTGATTTGGTTTAATCGGACCAGTGACTGCTGACTGCTGCGAGGGAGCCAACCTATCCACGCGGACCCGACGAATAAGGGCAGACCACCGGTTTGTGGTTACGTGATCTTAAACCTACCACTCAAACCACGAGCCAACCAACAAAATTTCCTTGTGATTGTGTATTCAGCCACTTTTCAGGTACTGGAAACCTACAACAAAATACAAAGAATGGACAACTATTCCGCAATTACATCCGTCACAGCCCCGGTAACCAGTTCCAGGGGGCTTCGACTGACAAATCCGAGAGAGCATCGGCCACACCACACCGTCCATAGTCCTCCCGCCTCCCCGAGTGGGGTGCGCCCGACTACTTTTTTTTACTCCCGGTGACAGTAACGCAGTTGGTTGACGGCGAGACTAGAGCAGTAGGCTAACGAAACCTTGCATCGGCGGACGGGACTCCAAGGACCGGGACCGGGAAGGGTCGAAAGAGGGCATCCGGGGTGAAGGTGCGAGAAAGTTGTGCCGGTGCCTGGTTGATGACGGCTCTGGGAAACCTTGGCTCCGACGGGAAGCCGACAAAGTAAAAGAAAGAAATAGCCGTTGCGGGTACCTCGGGGTACGGGTATTACGGTATTACGAGGCAACCAATTCCGCATAGTCTGCTTATCGAGAACGGAGATAACTCTAGTTGCATACCTAGGCTGTACCAGCAGAGCACCGAGGTACAGGCTACGAGGTGCGACTGCAACTGTGCCATGCCTACACATTACCTACAGTATGCTATCTTGGCGCGGATATGCCCTCCTCCCCTCCTCTCCCCCAGCCCAAGTTGCGTGATAGTGGTCAAAGCATCCCAATTCCTGTTCTTGTCCCCCCTCATCTCACCGCTATCCCAACAATTCCCGTCTGGCCATCAGCCATGACGGCAGAGTCACCTCACGGCGAGCCCAGCCCGCCATGGCACCCCCGCCGGCCTCCCACCACTCAGTCGGCTCGCCCATCGCACATGAAGCATCCCTGCGTCCTCATCCGACGCCTGCATCCCGGTTGAGGCTGACGACCCAACCGCCGACATGTGTGGCTTGAGCCGGGGGTGTCACGGACGGCAACTCGTGTCAGCAATCACGACCAAGGGCCCAGACTGAGAGATCGCCGCGAGAGCAAACGTCGCCAACACTACTACTACAAAGGTGCCGGTACGGTGTACGAACGGAAATTCCCCTCTGTGCGGTCTTGGCCAAGGCCCGTCAACGACGCAAGAACAACGAGCATGCCCCGCCGGTGGCCGTTTGGGCAACCAACCCAGGGCTTACAGTGGCGCAACCCCGTCGCCAACAATGGCCTTTGTGCAAGCCAACAGTGGTCAAGTGTGTAACAAGTTTATCAACTAACCCTATCGTTGACGCCCCCCTCCCCCGAAACCCTCGCCCCGTCGATCAGCGTAAGGACCCTGGGCTGGGGGCACGTGGCCCCGCGCTGAGACACCCCCGAGAACAGGTCAACTCGTCCACAGAAAGTAGACGCCACACAAAAGAGGAACAAGAGGTGAAAAATTGCATGCATGCGCTCGCACCATGCCCTAAGCGCAACGAAAAGGAAACGGGGGAAAACATTCATCAGCAGGGGAGGGGAACACACCCGACATTGCACACTTCGCTCGGTTTACCGAGATCAGATCCGATCTTGCTTTCTGGAAGCACCACCGTTGGCTTTAGGTTTAGCCCCGTCCTCATTCAGCCTCCCCGGCAGTTGGAGTCGTGGTTGTTTTACACCAGCACGTAGCGCCTTGCCGAGACCTAAGTGTCTGCGCTACGAGGGCCGCGCCTTGAGGCGGCAAAAAATAAACCAAAAAATAAAAAATAAGCAAGCCAAAGTAGCAGGATTGAATCTTGTTTCCTCACGTGGCACCATCTTCTTTCAACCGACCGCAGCACACGACAAGCGTTACGGCTGACTATGCGACACGCGAACCCTCCCTAGCGAGACGCCTCGTGTCTTCACCTATTTCTTGGCATCCGTCACATAAAAACGCCGAGAGCCTAGGGCGGAGTTCGGCACGCTGCCCCTCACTGCCGAGAACAATGACTCTCACGACGGCTTGGCAAACAAGACATTTTGCGTAACATCGAATCATCAATTATTTCACATTCGTTCGTTCTTTTTGGTTATCCTTCCAGGTCCCTCGGTGCCTCTAGGAGGACTTTCCATCTCTACCTCACTTTCACATACAGCCAATCTCGAGGAAATCCTCAAGCTTTTGCACGAGCATCACCAACTCCGAGACGCCGTTGCCATGCCATGCATCCTTACCGGTTGGCCTGCATCTGTATAGTCGATGCAGAGCCAACTCCAAATGCTCACCTCTGTCTTGGCCCCTGAGCTCAACTGGCTCATTTGTGTTCCAGGACTCTGGGTGAGGGGGAAATGTGGCTTGCCAAGTCTACCCTCCCTAACTTAGTTGTAGGTGCGGGACAGGTTGCGGAGGTACCAGTCCACCAGCTTTCGTCCCACCTTTGCCTCCGAGATGTGGATCAGATCCTGTTGGTGCGCGTTAGCTTCCGTTCCTATTCAAAAAATTATGCCCCTTTACTGGCCACGTCGTAACTTGACTGCCTAGTGTACTGTAAGGCGGTGTGGGGGTTTACTTACACCTTGTAGGGCGTAGTCCAGATCGCTGACGTTGACCAGCTCACCCTCGAGCAGGCCCTGGTCTTGCCATCGCAGCTGCTTGGTGCGCTGCTTAGTCACCAGGAGCCATGAGCGGAGCTCCTCGGGCTTGACCTCGAGGAAGCCAGCCAGCTTGTTGAGGTCCATGGTGGTGTAGAGTCGGAGGTACGACTTGATGGTGGGGCTCCACATGTTGGTCTTGACCTCGTCCATGAAGATGGCGAGGTGGTGCTCCATGGGGTCAATGTTGGCCTCGGGGTTCTCAAAGTCCGGAGGAACGGGGGAGATGAACTTGGGGCAGGCGGTGCGGAAGAGCTCCTCGAAGATGGGGAGGGACTCGGGGCCACCGCGCTGCAGCTTAAGCAGCTGGTCACCGTACTTCTCCCGGAGAGCGCTGTGGATGGTGTCGTCCAGGCGGGTGGGCTGGAAGGCGACGCAGATGGCAATCAGAGCGTACATCTGCTCGTTCTTCTTAGTGATAGAGTCGTACTGAGCGCTCTTCTGGAAGTTCTTGGTCCTCGAGACGTAGACGAGGATGTGGCTGAACATGCGGATGGCATCGGCGTAGCGGTGCATCATCATGTAGGAGAAACCCACGTAGTAGTAGGTTGTGAAGTGAGCAGCCATGACACGGGCGAACATGGCCTTCTTATTGAGCTCAATGTCGTCAAGTGTCTTGAGAGCCAGGCTGAAGTCACCAAGCAAGCAGTGCACTCGAAGGAGACCGATGATGGAGAAATAGCCCAACATGCGGTACAAGTTCTTGGAACCATACTCGCCGGCAACGGACATGGGGTCATCGTTGCGCTTCATGGCAGCCAGCTGCTCCGTGATCTGGGAGCGCTGGATGAGGGAGTAGAGGACGTTGAGAACGCTGTAGCAGCCCCAGGTGTTGGGGTTCTCGCGAAGCATCTGGCGCTCCTCCTCATTGGTTGTCTGCCTGGCAATTCGCATGCGGTACGACGAGAACGAGTTGAACTGGTAGATGAACTCATCGATGACATCCCAAGCCCAGTAGTACTATAAAACAATTGTCAGTCCCCAACCATGGCGTCCCGGGCCAATCACGGCCAAGTGAATATCTGGGGTAGACCAACCGACGGGGGCTCGAGGTCGACCGGACCCTCCGAGTTGAGGATGTAGTGGAACAGGCTGCAGTAGGCATCGTAGCTCTGGAACTTGGTCTCGAGGGGAGCCTGGAAGTCGAGGGGCTGGGCAGCCTGGACGAGGCGAGCCTGGATGTCGTCGGTCTGCTGAGCCATGTTGAGCGAGGTGGTGCGGCTCAGGTCGTCGCCGTCCTCATATTGCACGTGCTCCTTGTACTCGGCCACGAGGGCCTCCTCCTCGACGTCGCTGTCGTCGTCCATTGCGCGGGCCGGAGCCGCGCCGTTCTGGTAGGTAGCCATCCTGTGCGATCGCTCGTGGTCGTGGTGCTGGCCGCTCGCGTCTTCTTGTCGTCGTGGGTGAGGGGTATCGAAATTTTACGCACGCCGAGGGGCCTAGCGCAGCTCGCGAATTTTCGTGAGCTTAGGGCTTGTGGTGGGAGGTGCGATAGCCGGGGCTGTGGGTGTGGATAAGTGCTTATCGATTGTGCTGTACCGGGGTGGTCATGGTGGGGTGGGAGAAGCTGTGAAGCGGGGCAGCAGAGGGACGAGAAGAGGGCGATGCCTTGGGCTGGAAGTTCCTTGTGGTGTTTGAAGTTAGCATTTTTTGCTCAGGGACTGTAGAACTCGTATCCAAGGTGTGTATTTATGAGTCATTCTCCATCATTTTTCGCTGTCCTGAATAGTGCATGGTTGGATTAAGGATTGCTGATTTCTGCGTCAGTGTGAAGCCTCCATTGGCGGGATTAGTCACACGCTGTGAGCAAGCCGCAGGTAACTTTGCCACAACGAGTAGCCAAACAGGCAATCCAGGCACCTCAAAACACCCAGGGTCCCCGGACTACAGCCTGATAAACCACACAACAAGTTTGTTGGAAAGCTCAAAACATAGAACTTGATCTGTTCCGGGTAGGAACAGGGTTTCCTCGTCGTCATGCCTATCGTTACTCCAGAAAAGCTGGCCAGCCTTCAGCGGCAGTCAAATGATATCCGAAATGTACGTCAACGGAGCTCTATATTTTCCAAATGTGTGGATACTAAACCTGCTTCAGATCTGTATTTTGGCTCACGTTGACCATGGCAAAACCTCACTCACAGATGCCCTTCTGGCCACCAACGGCATCATTTCACCAAAATTGGCTGGCAAGATCAGGTACCTTGATTCCAGACCTGATGAACAGCTACGAGGAATTACTATGGAATCATCGGCCATCTCACTGTTTTTCTCAATGCTCAGGAGAAATGCCCCAGACGCTACCCCTGAAGCAAAGGAATATCTCATCAACTTGATTGACTCTCCTGGACACATTGACTTTAGTAGCGAAGTTTCTACCGCATCGAGACTGTGCGATGGTGCTATTGTTCTAGTGGATGCTGTTGAGGGTGTATGCAGTCAAACAGTTACTGTCTTGCGTCAGGCATGGACCGAGAAACTGAAGCCCCTGCTTGTCATCAACAAGATGGACAGATTGGTCACAGAACTCAAGATGACGCCCGCAGAAGCATACGTTCATCTGAGCAAGCTACTAGAGCAGGTCAACGCCGTTCTAGGAAGCTTCTTCCAGGGTGAGAGAATGGAAGAAGATCTCAACTGGAGAGAAAAAATGGAAGAGCGTGTGAGCGCCGCAACGGCTGCCAAGGAGTCTGCCATTGCTGACCAAGTCGGCGAAACCGGCGATATCGAATTTGAAGAGAAGGACGATGAGGATATTTATTTCGCCCCAGAGAAGAACAACGTTATTTTCAGCAGTGCCATCGATGGATGGGCATTTACTTGCCGGCAGTTTGCCAGTATTTACGAGAAAAAGCTGGGCATTAAGCGAGGCGTCATGGAAAAGGTCTTATGGGGCAGCTTTTACCTAGACCCCAAGACGAGAAAAGTGCTTGGTCACAAGCATCTGAAGGGTCGAAACCTCAAGCCTCTCTTCGTACAGCTTGTTCTGGAGCCTGTGTGGACAGTCTACCAAGCCACTACCGGTGGCGACAATGGAAAAGGAGACCCTGCCCTGCTGGAAAAGGTCACTAAGTCACTCAACATTAGCATCTCACCCCACGTCATCCGAGCTCGGGATCCTCGACTTCTAATGACTACTGTCTTTGCTAACTGGCTGCCACTTTCGACTGCTCTTCTCGTCTCTGTCGTGGAATCATTGCCTTCCCCGCCTGCGGCACAAGCCGAGCGTCTCCCCGAACTACTTCAAGATTCCCCTGGCTCTAGCCACATCAGCCAGAACATCAAGGACGCGATGATATCTTTCAAGCACGAAAAATCTGATCCAGTTGTCGCATACGTTAGTAAAATGGTATCTGTGCCCGAGAGCGAACTCCCAGAGAACAAGAGGCGTCCTGGTGGTCAAATGAGTGGAGAAGAGGCAAGGGATCTTGCACGTAAGAAGCGAGCTGAGGCTTTGAGAGCACAAGCCGCCGCGAACGAAGCTGGCGCTACTGACAGCATGTCTACTGCTCTAGAGTCGATCAACATTGACGACTATGCGCCAGAGCTTGAGGAGAAGCAAGTGGACCCTGAGCATCTAATTGGATTCGCGCGAATCTACTCAGGCACATTGTCTGTCGGCGACAAACTCTATGTTATCCCTCCCAAATGGTCTCCAGCCGAGCCAAATGCTGCTCCTGAACCCCAAGAGGTCACTGTTACAGCCCTCTATATGTTAATGGGACGAAACTTGGAGTCTCTCGAATCCGTTCCAGCTGGAGTTGTGTTTGGAATTGGTGGTTTGGAGGGAAAGATTCTGAAGTCTGGCACTCTGTGCAGCCAGCTGCCGGGCGCCGTCAACTTGGCGGGTGTCAACATGGCTGGTAAGCCCATCGTTCGAGTAGCGCTGGAACCTGTCAACCCCGCGGATCTGGACAAGATGATTGAAGGTTTGCGTCTTCTGGTACAGAGCGATCCTTGCGCAGAGTATGAGCAATTTAGAAGTGGCGAGCACGTGTTGCTGACTGCTGGTGAATTGCATCTCGAGCGATGCCTAACAGATCTGAAGGAAAGATTTGCTCGTTGCGATATCCAAGCTGGTGCCCCCATTGTTCCCTACCGCGAGACAATTGTTCGAGCTGAAGAAATGCGACCCCCCGCCAACAAGGAGCTTGGTCGTGGTGTCGTGGTAGCCACCACAAGCTCCAAGCAAGTCACCATCACCCTCCGAGTGCAACCTCTGCCTCCCAAGGTCACCGATTTCTTGCTCAAGAATGGAGATTCAGTGAAGGGTCTAGATGCCGAGCGCAAGTCTAAAGACGAGGAGAATGAAGGAGAGGAAAACATTGACGTGGATGCGGACCGAGCTGCTGCCAAGACCCTAGCTCCCGAGGACTTCAAGAAGCAACTCCAAGAAAAGTTGGAGAAGGCTAAGGGCCGAGAGAGCTGGAAGGACCGGATCGATCAGATTGTCGCCTTTGGCCCCCGACGAACTGGACCCAACATCTTATTCGATACTACAAAGGATAGCATCCTTCCTCGGGCATTTGCCACTGAGAAATCTGGCGAATCTGCTCCTCATGCAGGAGAGACGCTTCTTCCTTCCCATCTTTCTGACAAGATCCTGTATGCCTTCCAGCTCGCCGCCGCCCAAGGTCCTCTTTGCAACGAACCGCTCCAGGGCGTTGCTGTTTTTGTTGAGGACATCACGCTCAACCTAGCCGAGGATGAGGCAGCTTCTGCCGGAGAGAAGCTCGGTCGTCTCACCGGAGAGGTCATCAAGACTTTCCAGTCAGCTCTGCGCGCCGGCTTCCTCGACTGGTCTTCCCGTCTCATGCTCGCCATGTACAGCGTCGAGATTCAGGCATCCACCGAAGTCCTTGGCCGTGTGTATGATGTCTTGACCCGTCGCCGCGGCCGGGTAGTCGACGAAACCATGAAGGAGGGCACGCCCTTCTTCACCATTCAAGCCGTGCTCCCTGTCGCCGAGAGTTTCGGTTTTGCAGACGAGATGCGCAAGCGTACCAGCGGTGCTGCTCAGCCCCAGCTCATCTTCGCAGGCTTTGAGATTCTCGATGAAGACCCCTTCTGGGTGCCCTTCACGGAAGATGATTTGGAGGATCTGGGCGAGTTGGCGGACAAGGAAAATGTGGCGAAGCGGTATATGGATGGTGTCAGGAGGAAGAAGGGCTTGTTGGTTGAGGGAAGAAATGTAGCAACGGATGCCGAGAAGCAAAAGACTTTGAAGAGATAAAGTATTTTCTTAGTAGAACATTTGGTTCATATTGGGAATAAAAGCGCATGTTTTTTTTTAATCGTAATCTCCTTGAGAGTAACTCCACCAGTGCTGTAGTCGGAACACACAAACATGCAATGTTTTTCTATCATGACACCCCGGTAAAAGGAATTTATTCTTTTTGTACCTTACATTTATATTGTGTTTTACATCGTATATTGATTCATTTAACGAGTCAACGCACTGTTGCTGTGTTTGCTATGCGCAATGCCGTCTGTCGGCAACTGGCACGACTAATGCTTTGTGCGACTTCAACAACGTGCTTGCCGCGCTTTCTGCTTCTCTCAGAAACATTTCTTCTGATTTCTCCTTGTTCTATTGTGTGTGTTTCTTTCTTCTGCAAGGCACCATGGCGCCACCTACAGACCATCTTCAGTTGCTGCCCCTCGAGTTGAAGATACAAATCTGCGAGTTTCTTTGCGACCACTGCGCTGCGGGTTGGCATTCGACGCCAGGCGTTGAGGATCATGTCAAAGAAACCACCAGGATCACCTCCACACCTCTACTCGACTTGTGCCTTACATCAAAAGCGATGAGAGACGCTGCGCAGCCGGTTCTATTCCATTTCTTCATAGCGCATAGCCTCAAACCAAAGGTAAAGAAGGGCATTCTGGGCCTCCTCTCCATCCTTGGTAAAAAGCCTCACCTCTCAAAATGCATAAAGAGTCTATCCATCTCTCTTAGTAGGCTTCCTAGTACGGTACCGCTTGGGTCCATCGGTTTGGACACGATGGTCCAAATAATTGAGGAATCCAACTCAGTTGTGCGACAGTACGCTCGCCATACCTCAAAGCTTTTAGAGCATGTAAGCGGACTTAGGGAGCTTGAGATTTGCATCCAAGCAGACTGGGTCCCAGGAGACATTACACTACCGCAGCTCGAAGAACTTAGCATATACTGCAAACACAACCCAGAGCCCAAGCTCGATGCTGCAATTACATCGGCATTGCTTAAAAATAGGCCCCTGCTCCGCAAGTTGACGCTGATCAACCACCAATGGTTCGATCATACCATCTCTGGGACCCTTCACAACCTTCGAGAATTCTGCATGATAGATGCATTTTCTGACTTTCAAGTTCCTTGCATCGCTACCTCGACCCTTTTTGAGGCTATGCCACAGCTGGAGAGTTTTTTCTTTCGCGAATTAATTCTCCAGGGCGAAGAAAGATGCACCGCGAACATTCTCCAGGCGTTGCTCGTCTGCAAGCACACTTTGAAATCGCTCAGGCTGGATCGGTGCATTCAGAATTCTGGAGATTTGCTACAAAATTTCTCCAAGCTCGATAACCTGAACTTCTATACTTGCAACCAACATGCCGTAGAACGATGTCCGAAATTTCCCCGTTTACTTGAAAGACTAGTTCTCCGGCGATGCTTCAGTTCGCACGACAAGGCCTTACATCACTTGAGCATGAATACTGGCCCATATCCAAATCTCAAGACAGTATACAAGCTGATCCACTACGACCCAGAGGTATTTGAATCAAACGGAACACAGCACGTGGTTGTGATGGACCACAATACTTTTCGTCGATTTGAGGAAGCCGGTATACATTTCTGGGTTTATTCCGAGAGCTATAGAGAGCCCGAATTTAGAACTCGAAGCTGGGGCCGCAATTTAGGGGCTTGCTGGGTCGAGGATATGCTCTTCGGGGTATGAGATTTTGGCGAGTTTTACTGAGCATCATCTTGTGTTGATTCAGGTCACGGTTTCAATACCGTTATGGGTCGGAGAATTAGACTTGAGCCCAGAATAAAACAAACCCTCTCTTAAGTCATCACAACTTTACACGGCGAAACTTTGCAGCTAGTTTGTATGGTGAAAAGGGATGCGCTTGGACAAGGTTGATGATTTCTACTATGGCGCTGTTCCTTTCCTCAAGGAATGAAGCAATTTCTATTGCTACACAAACAAGATAGTTATGCGGATGTATCTAAAACATAAAAGCTCTTATGCTCGATGACGGGCTTAGAAGTTATTCTAAATTATTCTTTTATGACCAAGCCTACTCCGTCCCAGGTATTACCAGGTATCTTAGGACTCTGCATCAAGCCCAACAATCTGCTTATCAGTCTCAGATTCGAGGGCGTGGTTAGCCTGTGATTTAACACTCCTTTACCAAATTTTATTGGCTACTTAGTCAAAATAACCAGTGCTCACCCGATAATCTGGGACTGGGCCGTAACGGCATCATACAAGGAGCGCCCACTGTAGCCTTTGTTGGTTGTCTGAATCATTTCGCCCCCACCAAAAAACAGAAAAAGAATCAATTAACAAGGAAAGGCCCCGCAGAGGCTGCAGAGGTCAATCCCAGAAAGCTGTAAAGTATAGACCGTGCCAGGCGTGATGGGTTCTTTCAAGGTAATAAGAAACGCGCGCATTCGGAAAACTGAGAGAGCCACCTGGGATATGAAGGGCAAAGCTTGTACTGTGTGTGGGATTGGAGGCCAAACGGCAAAAAGAGGCAAAAAACATACAACAGTGAGGATTCCCCGGTCGTCACCGACCCGAGTACTAATTCACCGCTTCTCAGCTTGACTATGGGAGAGCGGACGGGATCCCGTATTTTCTGAGAGCTATGGTCGTATGTGCTAGGATGTTGCGAGTTTAGAGTAGAAGAGGATATGCCTAAGATTGAGTATGCCTTGTACTTGTAGAGTGTGACTATGGACTAAGATTTTCCGTAATAAGCCTTTTTGGTATTATTTTCTGTGTTATAAATTAGACCTGTACCTATCTTATCTATATTGGAGATAAACCTTATTGATTTATGAGAAGTTAACCCTGATGGACTAATTACTGCGAAGGTGGTCAGATAGACATTGGGAGTTTGAACATCATTTTGCATTATTTTTGTGACAGGGATCAATTTTTAACTTCTTATAAAAGTTCAAATTGTGATTTTGAGCGATGTAAATAAACGACGACGAAACAAGTCTACCGTTTAACCTGTATCCTGACTCTCCACCCTAGTTCAAGCTCCTTACCCTAAACCAAGGACCTGAAAATGAGTCTGCGTATTGCACCCTGCCCAAATACATGTCTATGGGAATATGAACTTAGCTGAGGAAGTAGTAAGCATACGAACAACACCGTCAGCCTCTATTTGACTCAAAGACTTCCAGATGTTATTTTCAAACACCCGGTTTTGAACAGATATTTCTCCCCACCTCTCTGGGAACTAAGTCTGGGGTTTTTGTATTCACACGGCTATCTCAGTGGCCACCACACCTCTGCCTTTCCTGCTCACTGCCCTTACTATCCAATGACTAGCCGCAGAGACTCTGACATTACCAGACTTCGGGGGTTGTCAAGTATCTCAGGGCTTGAAAAGCGATGGAACGGGTTGGGCGATGCAGAACATGTGCCAGCAGAGAAGGGAGAAGGGGATTGGACAAAATCTTTGTGGTGCGTTCAAGTTCGCGAGATAGATTCGCGTGAAGTTTGGGAAACCTCGGTCTTAAATACAAAAGCAACACCCTTCTCCTCAAATCTCTCCACTGCGCCGTGATTCATAGTGATCCTCCCAAAGTCTCTCCTATCACACGGTTCAGACTCTTTGCAGCCGTACCTAACCGATTTCAGATGTTTATAAGCCGAGAGGCACCGACTCAGCTTAACAATTAGATGCTCCACGTGCGAAATTTCACAGATGCGGGCGTCAAGTTCCAGCTTTTCCAAGGATTGAGGAAGCCCCACGGGCAGTGTGTTGCTGACATCTGCCCCGAAGGTGGGAATGTTTTCGATGGAGCAGCGAAGCTTCAGGTGAGCCAGGTTTGTAAAATGGCAGAGTTTTGCAAAGTCGACGCTGTGCCTGGGGCTCCGGATCCAAATCGTCTTCAAATCGTCCTTCCGAGGCAAGATGGTCGAAAGCGGTTCCCAGCTTTCGCGGTCAGCGGCCGTGAAGCGCTGACGCTTGTACTTGAACTTGAATACAGTGAGGCTCTCCAACCCTTTGACAAGAGTTTCGATGCAATCAGCTTGCGGTTTGACGAAATGACTGACAATCTCCATCTCGCGAAGTTTGGGTTGTCCATCTATGATCGAGCCGGCCATGCTTTCGGAAATCTTCCAGTCGCTTAGTTCAAGCCGTTCAAGTCGCGGCGCTTTGACCCAGAATATCCTGGCGTCGGATCTGCAGATCGGACGGGAAGAACAGGAGCGGAGGCAAAGGGAACGCAATTGTGGGTAAGTGCCATGCACTGCATCGCACTCATCGGCCGAAACAGTCAGGGCATGAATGTAGCGAGCCCTGCTTAGAACCATTTGGAGGCAACTGGACTGAATCTTGGGTGCATTGCCACGCCAAGTGCATGGATCCTCATCGGGGTCATCCTCGCCTCCTTTGTACATGTCGAGAATGAGGCATCGAACTTGGGTGGCCCGAATGAAATCTCGACGCAAGGTCCTTGTAAATGGGATCAGCTTTTCCCACACATCATCTGCGCGATGCATAAAGTGGTGGTATAAAAATTCTTGGGCAACGAAGCGCAGCGACTTAGAGGCTCGGCACAGACCTACGAGCCCCTTCTGTTTGGCCCGGTTCCTCGGAATTAGGTCGGATGCGTTCAGGGCTTTTCGTGAGGAGCAGTGATTGCAAAGCCAGAAGCAAATTTGATGTTGGATATCGAAAGGCATAGCGTCGAGGCTAGCCTTCTGGAGGAAGCCTTGGTCCATGGCTGCAGGCGATTTTCAAGTTGTCATGAATGGCGATGATTGAATTGAATGGAGGGAAGGCGAAGGAAACTGAACCTAGATATATACAAAATATACATGCATGGGTACTTCTGTTCAGGAAAGACGGATGGATCTCATGGAACGAGTAGAAGACAGAATAAGAAACTTACGGGAACAGTGTAACAACCTCGCGGAATGGGCAACGAACAAGTTGGGCGAACGAGAACAAACAGCTACGACTAACAAAGAACAAAAACAAAACGAGATCAAGGAAATAAATAGACTGGCAACTTTGGTGTAAATTTGCATTGTGCATCGGGATTTAAAGGCTCACTCTCGTCTAGGTTAGGGCAGCGGTAAAAATTTCTACTTTTCTTATATTACAGCAGGATCAAATTAAGAAATGATGAGATCTAATTTATGCTAACCCTAACTAACTTTTTATATTGTAACTAGTAGAAAAAATAGATATCGTGTTCTGGCAAGCATGGATTCCATTGTTGTGCGGTACTGCGAGTTGGTTCCACCCTTTGGCCTCAAATCTCAATCTGGGATACGAACGTTCGCAGGCGCCATTTCTGATATTCATCGTCAGAATTCCCCTTGTAATCCTGGATCCCAAAGTAAACACCGGCCGTCCTGAAGTTTTTCGCGACGCCCTCTTGTTCGAAAATGAGGTCCTGCTGCTTCAAGTCATCCTGTTTCGTCTCTCTCCAATGCCTGAGGAACCTGACACTCCTTAGATTGGTGAATCTGTGAACAGATTTACTCAAGTTGACGACAATGCTTGTGAAATTTTCGCTACTTGATCCTATGTTAGAAAATTGCAGCTTTTCCAACGATCGGGGTAGGCTGGGGATAGCATGCATGCACCTGGCGTCCAACTTGATATTGCAATCCAGGTTGAGCCTTCTGAGGTTTGTAAACTCCTCCATCATTTGGAAGTCGACGAAAAAGTCAAAGCTGGCAAAATCAATGACCTTCATGACATCTTTTTGCGGGTATAGCGCTTTCAGTAGATCTTGCGGTTGGTAACAAGGATACGAGGGTTCAGCCTCTCGGCAACGAAGGATAGAGAGCATCGAAGGGCTTTTGGCAAGCACCGAAATGCCATCACACAATGATTTTGCTTCTTCTCCCCAAGTACTAATTGAAACGCTTTCAACATTAGGTGTCAAGAATCTGGCACGGTGTATGAACGCAGTGTCACAATCCCAGTCCCTCAACTCGAGCCGCTTAAGGTTCGGCAGTGACGGCAGAAAATTAAAATACCGTCTTCGTTGTGTCTCGGTGGGATGGTATGAAATACGCAGAGAGCGAATGTGGGAGAATTCACCCTCGGTAACACCTCGTGAATAGGCAGGAAGCTCGACCCTCTCAAGGTTCTTGACGTGTAGTAACACCATCTCCAAGGCGTTGTCCTGGAGCTCGAAAACAGAGCGCAGAGCGCGCCTGTCCGTATTCAACGTCATATCGTGCTGGTCTAACTGTCCCACGCGATCAATAATCCATCGAACATGGGCCGCGAGCTCCGGATTACGAGTTATCGTTTTCATGAAAGGAATCAGGCCTCCCATAATAGATGAGCGCTCGTAAGAGAAGATGTGGTATAAAATCGGTTGTGCAACATCTCTAAACTCTCGGGAAGTGAGACAAAGGCTGGCGAGAGGCTGATGGTATGGGCCGGAGGAACCCAGCAAGCGGTTGGAGGCGCAATGGCCACACAGATATTCGCAGATTTCGCGTTTGATCTCGACTGGCAATGTGTCAAGACGAGGGGTTATTTGGTTGACCATGATTGTGCCTGAGCTTTGATGGCGTCGCGAGCGGTGAGTGACAAGAGCTGCAAAGCTTGAATCAGTATACTTTCACCAGGGTTTTGTTATTATGTGCCGATATTCGAAGGCCTGATGGTTTTCTTCCCCCGAATTATGCGAATAGGTTTGGATGGATGAGGGGTGGCCAGCTGAAAGCAGGGTTGCGAGTAGGTCGAAGGGCCCGAGAAGTTGCAACTCCTCCCGCGAACGAACAAGTGGTAATAATGTAGGTGATTTGAAAGGGATGGAAGGAAGCAAGCAAAAAATAAATAAAAAATAAATAAAATAGAGAGCGAGCACGTCTGTAGCACGGTTGGCAAGTGAATGCTAACCAATGAGATGGTCTTGTGTGTAAACTTGAACTCACGGCGCGAGACTCGTTGCCCAAATCCACAGGCCAGTTATTTGTACTCACGCATTTTCTGCGAACAATCATATTGCACTTCAGCAACTCGATCGTTTGACAAGAAACAGTGGTATTGGAACAGTGGTATTGGAACAGGCCTCTATCTGGCAAGCGGGTTGCATTGTTTGTGAATGATGGCAAGTGCGAGATGAGGCCCAAACAAAGGTCATAAGAATAAGCACTGGCCCAAGCTGAACTACTTTCCTTCTTCTTTCATTCTTTCATCAACGACCATCCAGCACAAGCGTACACTCAGTGACATTGGCAACAACGTGCGAGTGGTCAAGGTTTACCCACCCACAAAGCCTCAAGATGAACATGGCCAGCACAGACGTCATTCCTAATCTGTCACAAGTCCCCAGATCAACAAGGCGACAAAGAGTTGAAAGAGCAGATAAAGATTGGGCAACTTGAGTCGCTAGCTGTGATATAATACGCTTCCTTCGTCAACACCCGCACCTCTGATGCGCACGACACTGATCATCACCTTCACACTACAACAAAAAAGGAATGAATCGCCAAAGAAGCCCTCATGGCTTTGGCCGTGTAAGCTTTTGCCCGGGCATCCCTAGATTTTGGCAAAGATTGGACTTGGCTAACTTTGCAAAACACAGGCGGCTCCGCCCAGGCTCGACGCTCTCCCTCAAGAGGTTCAACTTCAAATTTACAAGCATTTCTGCGAGCACTGCAACGAGCCAGCTCGCCTCAGAGAGTTTTCCGACGAGCCCAACTATCAGCCCCTGCACAGCCTGTGCCGCGTTTCCAAGACCACCAGAACCATTGCGCAGCCGCTTCTTTTCCACGTCTTTAGGTGCGACGACTTGGGGCTCTGGACGCGTCTGCCTTGTTTTATAAGGACTATATCCGAACATGAAATCCTGGGAAGCCATGTTCGATGGCTTATATGTGAGAATCATAGGAGAAGAGTCCCGATGCACAACACACTTCAGTCAGTGACAAACAAGGACTTGAGGAATGCGATTTGGAAGGTTCTAACAAAATACACGCTCACGGCTTTGACGCACACCACAGCGCTCGAAGTCCTTGAGGTCGTCGTGGACGGCTGGAATGCGCCCAACCCATCCGGCCACGCTTCACTCAGATCACTGGCTGTCGGCAACTTTGGCGTATCCCGTTCTATCGAAATGGGGGGAGGGGAGTTGCCGCTAACAGAGAATCTCAGAGAGCTCGAGCTGAGGGACTGGGCCATGAATAAAAGGGCGTGTTTGGATCTGGTGCGAGCGGCACCGCCCAGCCTGGAGCAGCTCCACCTGGTCAGTCCCAAAACAAGAGCCTCCAAAGCTTTCCCTTTTATCCGGCTATTGGTTGGAGGACTGCCGAGACTATCCGCCGTGTCCATAGTGCTGGGCGAGGATGCAGGCCAGCGCAGCGAACCAGCGGTCGACATTTTGGCTGCGCTGATTCCGCGCAAGAACGAGCTGAAGGCCATCTACATCCATGCCAGAAATTGTGTTCTCAACTCAAGACTCCTCAGCGAGTTTACAAATCTCAGGACCCTCCAGGTATATCACCACGATAAGGAACTCTTTGGCTTGACAGAGGATATGCATCTCCACCTTCCGCACTCCTTGGAGGCGCTGCAGATAGGCCTCGCCGAAGATCGGGAGCTGTTTCCCTTTCAACAGACGGTTGGCGAATTGAGCACAACGATTTCCGGCTACAAGAACCTCAAGACGTTGAACTTTTATACAATCAGATCTCGAAAATCTGACCCGCCAAAAGTTTTCTCCTACATTCCCGTTGGCTACGAGAGGCCGAGCAGCTTCTGGAGAGCCGGAGTTAGAGTTCGGCTATTCTGTGCGACCGCGGTTCCAGGACATCGCGAAATGCGAGGCTAAAAAGAAATGGCGTTTGGAATGTTGGATTATGAATCCAGGACAGTAGGGAAGAGCGCCGTTACGGACGGTGGACACACTGGCGCAGGAGTGAAACCAGCTTTGGATGAGGAAATTGGAAAATCTAAATGGTTTAGAAGGGTTGTTCAGGAGAATACGATGAAAAGTCCCGCTAGAGGCTTCAACTCCCAAATTACGGAGATAAAGACAGGATGCTAGTGGATGCCAATAATAAAACATGCAACAAAGAAGCAAAGACCGGTGCGGCTTCTACGGATAGATATCACCAAGTGAACTAAACCTCGCTGTGGCTATACTTAGTCCTGCCTAGGGTGCGCAGAGGAGGGAATTCTGGCCGGTTCCCTAGCCTGAACGATAGCGAGATATCTTCAGCCACAGAGCTTGCGCCGTTATTCTAGGCTCAAGCAGGATCTAGGGACAATCTTGGCCGGGTAGGGCTCAGGGCGGTGGCAAACGCTCGCACACACGGCGAGCAAGCCTTGTGTTGATTACGGCAAAACAGGTCGCTGCCACGTCTGTCGTTGCCGGCCGCTCCTCATGCGCGCTGCCCGCGGTCTACGCCCACTGCATGCATTGCGTAGTGTGTCCAACCACGGAGAAAAAGCGTGCAGGCTGCATCGTATCCCTCCGAGGTGAGACAGACATGAACGCTGCTGGATCGTGATCCACAGCCGATCCCCCCCAACCCAACCCAATCCCCCACGACCAACTGCGCACGGCCGGAGGGCAGGCAGCCTGTTTGCTAGTTAGTTGAGGCTTTGGCTAACGTTGGGGACGGGCTTCGTCAGTGCTCTCTCCCTCCATTTCGTTTGGCTTCTCGAGAAGCAATTAAAGATGCCCGGTGCGGGACTGGCCGGGCAAGCCATCTGAGCCGGATCTAACCCCAACGGAGTCGTAGCACAGGGCGGGCAGCGGAGTTTGCGGACAAAACGACGAACACCATCGCCAGGCGCTGCGTGGCCAAACAGTCGCTCTCCAAAGGCTCGGGCCCGGTTCGCCGCCGCCCGCAGAAGAGGCGCGCACTATCCATGATGCCCGTGACGGACCGAAAGCTTGTCCAGAGGGCCACAGACGAGAGGTGGCCCTTCTTCGGTCCTCAACGTGTGCCTTCCCAACGGCTTCCCGTGTCTGTTCTTGCCGAAAAGCATGTTTTAGACCAGCAACCCTTTCTCTGGTCCTGTCGGTTGGTTTTGGAATGCCCCGGGAAGAGGTGAAGACGAGACAAGACAAGACAAGACACACAAAGGGGGTTTATTTTAGGGCAACTAGATGGATGGCCCAGTGTAGCCAAACTCGCTGGCCAACCAGCTAACCTCATCTCCGTCTCGTCGGGCCGGTCTCGTCATTTTCTTTCGCCATCGAGTCAGGGGGGCCACGACAGCGGGCAGCGGTTGCGTTGCGTCGCCCGCAGGTTGCATTGCGAGATAACCGACCTAAAAAAGACACGATGGTACCTTGGACCTACGCTGCGGTAGTCTGGACGCTTCCACGGCGCTTCTGCGAACCATTCAATTCACCAGGCGACCTAATGCACACCAGGTCGGAGATCCGGCAGTACGTGCCGACTCGCGCACTCCGACTCGCGTGTGTGTGTCCAGGGGACTTATCATAGCGACTTGTCACGTTTTTTTCTCCCCTCTGAGCTGCAGCCGTGTCAACTGGCAGTGACAGTGACACTGCTCATCACGGTCCATGCGTGAGGCGTCCATGCAGAGCCTGAGTCGGCAGAGGTCCGGCCAACTGCAGGGCGTTGTGCTGTCATCCCGACGTGAGACACGTTTGGGCTTGTAAACTCCGACGCCTTTTCTCTCCTTCTTTTCTTTTTTATTGGTATTTTCCTACGAGTCGTGCGTGTGAGAGAGTTTGTTTGACTAAGAGGTTGGGGGGAGGCGAAAAGGAAACATGAGAGAATAAAATAAGTGCACCAAAAAAGAAACAATGGAAACAGCGGGCGAGAAGGTATTGCTTTTTCCAGGGTTCTCCGTGTTGGATGCCCAAGCCTCAGCACGTGTGCCATTGGACCCCGATCTCTCCCACGACGACGCACACGATTCGCACGCGATTTCTTGTCTCTCTCGCCGCCTCTCAGTTCGCCTACCACAGCTGCTAACGAAGGAAAGGGCTACGGCGAAAAGCCATCCAAGCCACCCGAGCCGTTGACCTGAAGATTCGCTCCCTGGACCCCATCCGCAATTAATATCAGGTCCCTCCGGCGGCGCTCGCCACGGCGCTGTAGCTGCACCAACGCCATGCAGCCAGCGACGAGCAAGCACGAATACCCGACCCAGGGATCCCGGGCGATGGCCACAGGGCACAGTGGGGGAAGGGGACCCCCCCAGGGCCGCCATACGCCAGGCGCGAGCACCAGGCCGTCCCTGGCACTAGCGCTCGGCAGCTAAGGGGGGAAGTGGCCCGCCACCATAAGTCTGTGCTAGGCCCGACGTCGAAACAGCCGGCTTCACGGGGCTTTGCTGCTTTCGGGAGACGATCTGTGGGGAGCATGCGGCCGGCCCTGGGCTAGCACGACCCTGGGGCCCGGCCTGCTGTCGTCAGAAAACGGGGTCCGTCAGTCAGTCACTTTTCACCTGCTGGGCCAAGAGATGGCGCACCGCAGCTGCATGTAAGTTAAGGGAGGAGACAAGACGCCATGCCCCATCGCCATGCAAAACGCTGGGTCTTCTGCCCTCTGCCCGTAGCCCGTAAATGTGTCGCCCGCGTTAAGATTGTGCTTTTTTTCTTTTCTTTGCTTTGCTAGACCCCTAGCACCCACTAAGCGTGGTTGGTCTGCATGTGTATGTGCGTGGGTGGTGTCTACTCTGCTGCAGCTAGCAATCCTGTTGAGCTCCCCGGGATATATATCACCTCGTCCCGCTGCTAGATTCCGCCCCTAGGATCCAGCCTGTCGGATTTTCCCTCGTTTTGTGTGACTGCTTGTCATCTCTCTTGGTTCCAACTTTGCTGCTCCTTCATTGCATCACGAGGTAAACCATGTCTGCACCACAGAGCCCCGAGGAGGCCGCTGCCATGGCAAAGGCCATGGCTGCCCTCAGAGCCTTCAACACCGAGGCTTTTACCCTCTTGGGAATTGCCTTGTTGGTTACCATTCTGAGATGTGTTGTCCGTGTTCGTACCGTGGGATTCAAGAATCTCTGGGCCGATGACTACCTGGCTGTCGTGGCTGCTGTAAGTGATATCTTCCTTCTTCGTCTTGGCCAACTCCATACTAACTCGAGCTTCCTCTCTTCAGATTGCGTACTCTGTGGAAACCGGACTCGCCTATTCCGTGGGAAACATTGCTCACGGATTGGCCAACAACTCCATGACAACCGCCCAGCGAGCAGCCCTGGATCCCGCCAGCCAAGAATACGCCATGAGAATCCTCGGCTCCAAGATTCAGCTCGCCGGATGGTCCACCTACTCCTTTCTTCTCTGGGTTCTCAAGGCCTGCATGTGCACCTTTTACTACCGCTTGACCAAGGACCTCCAGGGCTACCGAACCAAAATCTACATCGGCTTCGGCTTCCTCATCAGCAGCTGGGTCGCCGTCCAGCTCAACATCCTCCTGAGCTGCCAGCCCAGCTTCTCCGGCTGGTGGCAGATTTACCCCGACCCAGGTCCTTACTGCCATCCCGCCATCTCCCCAGCCATTGTGTGGACCGGCCTCGCCTTGAACGTCTCGACAGATCTCTACCTCATCATGATCCCCATGCCTATGCTGTGGAAGGCCGCCATGCCCTTGATGCAAAAGTGCTGGCTCATTGCCCTCTTCAGCTGCGGTCTCTTTGTCACTGTGGCCGCCATCCTGCGTGTCGTTCTCCTTGTCTCGGTTCGTAAACTACCCACCACCACTACCATGTCACTCGACGCTAACGGCATTTAGGATCCCATCAACGGTGCCATGTTGGCTGGTTCTTGGGCCGTTCGCGAGACATTTGTCGCCGTCGTCACCACCAATATCCCCATGCTCTTCCCCCACGCCAAGAAGACTGTCGGCCCCTTGGTCTCCCGCGTGGGATCCTCGCTCGGCTGGTCACGAAACAGCAAGTCCGGCCACACCTCGACATCGCGATTCTCGAAGATTACACTCGACACCTGGAGACGCAAGGACAGCCGACAGGGCGCCATTCCCCTGGAAGGAAACCAAATGTCAGGCGAACGACAGAGCGACGAGGAGAGCGAGTCATTCATGGTGGACCTCCCGGACAGGCAGCCGCAAGCAAACGCCAGTGCGCCGTTCAAAAACCCCGGCATCCAACGACACGTCGAGGTGTCCGTTCTCGAGGTGACCAAGGATGGTCAGGCAGAGCGGTCCGCCCAGAGGAACAGCGGCAACTACACAACGACCTGGGGTGGCGATGAGATACAGGCCCCCAAGCCAGCAGCCCAGTCCAAGTACTACCTACAGCACGTCCACCAGGACAACTACCACGATCACAACCGCTAAATAACGGTAACCCCAAAAACAGTGTGCGGGTGTGCTACAAAGCAAAAGATCAATTCTTGTTGTTACTTCTTTTTTTGGCTACTTTTTTGCCCTTATTTTTACATTATATGAATGACGGCCACATGTACACACAGGATTTCGTGTAACATGCAAAAAACAATCTTTATTGGGACAGGAGTATTTTTCGGCGACAATCTCGGGATTGATACCAGGATTTGGATCATGAAGGTCAACAGGATTCGTTCGGTGTTTCGGGGGCCATGATTTCTTTTTTTTTTCTTGTTTCTTTTTTTGAACTACAGAACTAGGCCGATTCAATTATAAACACATGGAAGCCACCCTTCTTCGTCTTTTGCCAAAAATTGCCAGCCACCCCGTGTGAATCCCTGTAGATCAGCTCACTTTGTCCTCGCCGATTCCTTCTAGCCTTGAACTCAACCACAGAAAAAGCGCTAGGAAACCGTTGCCGGCATGGAGAGGAGGCATCCAAGAGCCAAGTACCGGATGATCGACACGCGCGAACTTTTTGGGGAGCTAGGACCCCTCCAATAAGGTTGGTTACTGCTGATAACCAAGGTTGGCAGCTTCAAAATTGGGAAGATCCCAATGCGTTTCGTGGCCCGGGCGTTTCGAGCCCACGGTGATCAACACGGGCACTTAGATAGCCTGGGGAGGGTCGCACAAACGCCCGTGGGGAGAGAGAGCAGAGCGCGCGCGCGTCTCTCTCGACGTTCTCGCCCCCCGACGCCCCCCACACCGTACTTGAGATGAGACGACACTAAGCATTAGGCGCCTCTCGTGGGAAATTCACAATGGGTCCTTGGCTCGGTCTTTCCAACGATAGTCAAGTGAGACAGGATTGTGTATCCTTGCTCGTGCAGGGGATGGGTATGCAAGCCACAAGATGCCACCGCTAAGGCGGTTCGAGACGAGGAAACTGCCATGTTTCTCGCTACTCGCGGATCAAGTTCAGGGACTGAGACCTTCAACGTTCAATGTCTTGCTGACGACATCATAATGATGCCGGTTGACCTTCATTTCTTGTGGCATACAACCAATGCTCTCCGAAACACGGGATCCCGTCGAGAACTTGTCTAAGAGATGGTGATCTCCATTTCTGACATATTGTGCAATGGGAATAAGCCACTGGACCTGCCCCACCACGACCATGATGAATATTGCTACAGGGGTTTATTTAACTTAATATGCATACCAAATTGTGCTGGTTACACAGAGTGTTAGCGCCTATGGATGATGATCCTCAGAGTCTGTGTCAGAACCTTGGACCTCACGCAACAACTCGATGATGGGCTTGTGCCCTTTCTTTTCTGCCCGTCACAGCGGCGTGTACTGGTCTACATTGTCAGTGCGCAGGTTGGCCGGACCAGAAGCAAGCAGCAAGTTGACAATCGCTTCAAACCCGTTGTCTGCGGCCCAAGGCAATGGTGGCCAACCACCATCTCGATCACAACGGATGGGGTGGTTGATCCATTTCCCTGGGCAAGCAGAAGTCCACCTTGCCCATGTCACGAATCAACCTGGCGGCAACTAGGTACTTGCTGCGCAGGCGCCAACGGCAGCCCCCGACAATTCTCTCGCGTCCTTGACAAGCAAATCTGCTATCCTTATCCAGCCTCTTCTATTTTTCTTCCCTCTCGCTTGGACGTGAATGTGTCAGTGCCAGCCCCTCTCCAAAAATTTCTCAGCACATGTTCAACATCATGTGGCACAGAGCTGAGATTCCCCGTCCCACTGAGATGAAAAGGGCGGCAGCTGATGCTCTCGCACTGAATTGGCAGCCTGCTCGTCTTGATTCGGCAGAAGTGGTACCCAGCGAATGCAGTCCTTCCTCCTTCGGGGGCAAGTAGCTGTATGAAGACATGATATGCCAAAAATGCAAATGGTCCGTGTAATTTCTGAACATGCCATGGTCAAGTTCTTCGCTGGCTATTTTATAACCCTTGGGCTCCTGTTTAAGTAGCCGTCCAGTGTGAGGTGGTGCCCAGCGTGATGGCTCGAACCATGATCCTGGAGGCTCTTCGAGGGCCTCAATATACTAGACTCGACTACCTAGTAAATAAAGTAAAGCAATTTTATCCATAGTATTTTATACAATTAAAATATAGTAAACTACTTTACTGTATTTATTTATTTATAGCCAAGTACCTTACCTTATTATCTAAGGCACATTCTATTTTATTTATTATTCCTTTCTTTTATTTATTTCTAGAGATTGCGCATAGCAAATTATTAGCAATTGCTACCATTCTATTACGAAAAGCGGCCCATTTGGTGATTTTATGGTCCCCAGTGTGGATCTTCTTGAGAGAATGAGGAGTGAACTTGTTGCATGGCTTGACGCTGGACTTCGAGGGAGTGTTTGGCATCTCCATGACCCGTGGCAGTAGTGGCTGGCCGAAAGTGNTCTCGAAGTCCAGCGTCAAGCCATGCAACAAGTTCACTCCTCATTCTCTCAAGAAGATCCACACTGGGGACCATAAAATCACCAAATGGGCCGCTTTTTATAATATATTTGGTATTTAGTATTTAGTGTTTAGTATTTAGTATTTGCATATTCTCTTATTTTGTATCTTTATATTGGTTTTCAGCCCGATGGGGGTGCCAGTAAGGAGACGAGGGTGTGACTTCTGCCAGCCTCAAATGTGCAGCGGCAAGTGCCTCCTCATCCACCTCCTCACCCTGGGATCTCGCCACAGATTGCAACAAAATGGTGGAATGATCGTTTGCCTCAGGCCAGTCAATCGGGAGTTTCCGATGATGCATTTCGGGAGGCTCAGAATTGATCTTTCGTTCAAACTTGTCACGGAATATGTGATATTGGGCAAGCGCATGCCAAGGGTGCCAACGTGGGCGATTCAAGTTCGTCCCATGTATAGGGAACGGCACTGGCATATGATCGACTGAAGGGGCGGAAAGGAATTTAATCAGAGCGTCAAACTGCTCAACTGTGGGCGGGTACAAGGTGCGTGGGCCGTCCACATGACTTCCGTGAATCCACATCTCCTTGCACTAGAGTCGTATCAATTAGAAATCCAGGCATAATTGAGAAGGTTAGCGGAGAATATGTACCTCTTTCTCACTCTCCCCACGATCGAAAACAACAACACCACCGAAAATCTTCCCCTCAGCCCAATATCCGGCAACATCAGCCATCCCTCGAGGGTATTGCTCAGAGTAAGTATACGACTGATGAACGAATGCGCAAGGTGGGTAGGGAGAGTTGCCAGAGCTCTTCCCATTAGGATGCTCAATGAGCTCATTCTTTAACCAATCCTGATAAATGCTGTGTCTATGAACACCATCGTCCAATGCGTAGAGATAGGCACCAATTTGATGACAGGCAACAACAACAAGCTCTATCAATCTGAGCTGGAAGGCTTTAGATTCAAGAGATGTATGACCAAACGCTTGGAGAAGCTGCGGTTAGCTGTCAGCAATCCGCAATCATAGATGGTGCAGGTTTGTATTCTCACCGAATCCTGAAATTGCAGCTCGGATGGATTGAATTGGTCCCTAAATCGCCGCACTTTGTCAAGAGACCCATCACAAAGTTCAGTATGGTTCATTTCAAAAACAGGATGGCCTTCCAAAAAATAGTCACTATCCAACAGAGATTCTTCGGTCGGTAACCCATCAACAATCTGGGCATAGGTAACCTTGGCTATGGTGGTTGACAGGACATTTGCCAAGGCCTCGCAAAAGATGGCCTTGTGCTCTTCTCCAAGTATGTCTATATTGCCCATAATTTCTCAAAAGAAAAATCTGCGTGATGGCTGCAATAGAAAATAGGCGAGCCTGATGGTGGAACAAAACGGGAGAGAGAGATGGTGAGGCTTCATTATTGCACACTTCGCTGCGTTAAACTGCGGGGTTATCTGAGCCAGCTAAGCGCCCGTTCCGACCGTAGGGAGGGACATTGTTGCAACCAGAATATGCCGTGCCAATGAGGACAGGAAATCCAAGAGAAGTCTCAAGGCAAGTGAATTCATCAATCGAATGGTAGGCTCGATAACTGCAGCTCTCTTCGTTTGTAGTGGTGGGCAAGGTTGTCAGGGTCATGTGAATTCTTTGTTTCAGACATGATCAATAAGAACAACATGGAGAGGCCATTTATCGCTTGAAAATAAACCTAGGCAGATTATAAAGTCATCTAGTCACATTTGAGCGCCATTGAGTCCTCAGCTATTGTCATATTGTTCTCAAACCTGTGCATCGTCGTCGTTCCGCCTGTGTCATCGCCTCCACGAAGTGCATTCGCGGCTCATGATTGCCCAACTTCTCGATCCATGATGAGACTTCAAGGATACAACGCTATCTGTGCTTATTAAGCCTTTCTATCCGGTTGTCTCTCTTCTGTGGTGCCCACGGTGCTGTCTCGCCCGTTTCAATTCCGTCGACAATTTCCGCCAGCAAACTTAGGCTCACGAGAGAAGCTGTGACATCACCAAAGCGGGTTTAGCTCAGTTGGGGTAAGTTGTCAAACTTGTAAAACTCCAGCACCACAAAAGTCTAACCATCTCTATAGAGAGCGTCAGACTGAAGATCTGAAGGTCGTGTGTTCGATCCACACAAACCGCAAACGTTTCTTTTTTGACCATCGTCATTCTTATTTTTTGACATCGATCTGTGCTTCCGAGTTACCCTAGGGCTTATGGGAGCGGTGACTCAAAATTCATCAAATTTTTTCGACTCAATTGTACTAACGATGAGCCCTCTGTGATTGTAAAAGTATATCATGCAGTTTACTTGAGATGCGTTTCAATTTTGGAGTTTGTCGTAATGCTCAGTCATTTTGTTATTGTTGAGTTGAAGTAGCAATATTTTTGTCTTCCTTCTGTCGTGAAATCGAGTTTTCGAGTACTACCATCCCAAGCCACAAATAAAAAACACGTTACTGTCACAAAACAAACACGTTGTAATTTCCATTACAGGGTCGTTTCCGTGGTATTCAATTTTGTAAAATTCCTTCCCGAATTAACACGCTGTAGGCTGTGTAAAGCCGAGCTCATCTCGAAGACAGACCGGAGGCTTCAACATATTGCACAAGACTTCTAGACAGAAATCGGATTCATAAGATCATAATGCATCTCCTTCCGAGGCACGTCAATTATTCGTCAAAGGTAAAATGCCCCCGTCCCCGTCCAATGGCCGGTCTTTGGTAGCAATAAAAAGCTAGGCCCATTCCTGTGCTTCACATGCATGCAGGAGCTTTACCTTCATCACAAAATTTGAGAGGTATGATTGTAATAGTAAATATGCAAAAACTCATTAGAGGAAGACTAAGTGAGTGTCAATCCATCTTTGACTTTTATGTTAATGGTGTGAAAGATGTAGGTCAAAAGGCTACGTGCAGGAACATATCAAATGAGCGTCATATTATTCCTAGATCCAAGCACATAAACCTCCTGCATCACATGAAAAGAAAAAGTCTCGTATTGCGGTCGAGACGTCATTGTTGATGTCTGTGGCTCTGCTGTGGGGTAGCATCGATCGAGATAAGAACGTTCATCATGCAGAACAGAGCACTATTTATAGCTCCTTGATGTAAGGTACGCTGGCAAGGGCAAGCCTATGGATGCAAGAGATTTCTCCAATCCGTCCCAAAGGAGCATCTTTGTTGAGTGTGGATGGGGAATGATCCACACAGTTGGAACGCAATTCCTAACACTTGGGGGTTTAATGGCAAAATTTCCGGGTGTAACGGTAAGGAGTGTGTGAATTGAGGCTGCGGGGTTTCGATACGGGCAAATCAACGCCTTGCGTTTCTCAATGGCCATGTAGACTAGAGGATACGTCTACAATAGAGGCTTAGAGCACCTATGGGATGGTGGCGATGGTGGGACGGACCACCGGGTGGTTCGGATCTTGCAAACTGTGCCCATGACCTGCTCATGTGACGGGTCCCTTACACAAGTGCATCCTATCGGAACAGCACAGAGGGCTGGACGAAGATGATAGTGGCAAGACAATGACTCCACACTCAGACCAAGGCAAGTCGTCGACCCTGTTGAGATTTGCCCCCAATATGCATTTATCGCGAGGTACAGGGTAGGCATGCGGCTGAAGAGGAAGCCTCCCACGTGCCTAACGTGTTAATTGAATGGCGGGGCCCCACCCTTGAAAATTTGGCCAACCAGATCGCTGGGACCCGGGGCAAACAGGGCGGGCCGGCAGGTCGCGACCTGTTAATTGACGGGCTGGGGGGCTGGTCTCGGGGGAGGTAGCCTGTCGAGCTGGCTCTGGTTGTGCCACAGGCGGCCTGTTAGGGGACGTTATAGTGGGAGGAGCACCCGAGCGACACCCCGACCCCGGCCCCGGCTGGCTGATGTAAGGCTTCATGCACCCAAGGCAGCCGTAGGTCCATCCGCCTCACTCGCTCCTGTCCTGCTGGCCACGATGGCATTCCCACTTCCATTCTAACAAAGATTCGGCTGCCCGGGCTCTCGCGACGCCACCAACACCACCGCCCACCAGCTCCCTCTCTCTTTTTCGGCCTCGCCCTCGCGTCCGCAGTCTCCTTCTCTTCTATCCATTCCTTTGCATTTCTACCTTTATTTTTTAAGGCTTGCCACTGCGCGACATTGCCGAAGCGACACGAAGGCACGCCACCGCGAACCCCTCCATCCCTGACCCGTCGCCCGTCGACCCTCGAGCCCGACACAGGCTTCGACTCGCATCTCCCGCACCCTGATCTTTGCCCCTCGAGTGCTCCCCCGCGAGTCTCGAGCCCCTCCCCCGCCCGCCATGCGTCTGTTCGGCAGCAAGAACAACAAGTTCAAGGTCGACCCCCCGAAGATTCGCATCGAAAAAGTCGTCGTCGATCGCCCCTCGCCCCAGCCCAAGCCCAAGCCGAAGCCCGCCCTCAGCGCCTCTGCCTCCCGCTCCTCCTCAACACACCGTCCCTCCCCGAAGCCTCCCGTCCGCCAGAAGAGCCATTCGCCCTACCCCTCGTCGTCGGACGAGAAGCGGGCCGAGCGTAAGCGCAAGGCTGGCAGCGCCTCCACGTCGCGTCCATCACCCGTCGCCGATCGCATCGAGTTCGATAAGGACAGTGATGCCGAGGACGATGGATGGATGACGCTCGATACAAACAAGCGGCAACGCAAGAGCACCGAGGATGGCTTTGTCGACTCCAGCCGGAAGCTGAAAAGCGCGAGGGCGTTTGAGGGACGCTTTGACAAGCTGCGATACATCCACGCCGTCGACGTATCATCGCTCGAGCTGAAGTGCCTACCGGTCATGGGCGCCCAAAAGGAGGACGTAGCCATTGAATTGCAGTATCCCAGCCTACAACGACGCGAGAAGTGAGTCCTTCCCCGCTCCTGGAGCCTTGTGTTACATAGTGCTAACAATGTCATACAGATACGAGTTGGTATGGGGCAGGGACAAGATTGATGCCGTGGAGGCTAGCATAAAAGTAGTTCGCCACGTAGCCGAGACGTATCTCACTGATGACGAAGCTGAGCCATTCACCAACCCCAATGGGGGCATTATCCGACGTCTGGAGAAGGCTTCCAACCGCAACATTCAAGACCTTATGGGCTTCAAGTCGGCGTTACTCGAGTACAACGAGAAGCTTCTGAACCTGGTTGAAGACGGCATCATTGCCAAAAACCTTGATAACCTGCACGAACTCCCCCCCACCCTTGTGGCCTTTATTCTGGACCAGATATACGACCGGACCGTTGCCCCCAAGGTGGAACTACTATCCAAATACGAAAACGGAACCGATTATGTCTATGGCGAGCTCCTCCACCCCTTCATCACCAAGATCCTGGTGGAGCAGACCAAGATGAACTCTGGACAGGTCTTTGTGGACCTGGGCTCAGGCGTGGGCAATGTCGTACTGCAAGCAGCTTTGGAGATTGGGTGTGAGAGCTGGGGCTGTGAGATGATGGAGAACGCGTGTAATCTGGCTGGTATGCAGCTGAAGGAGTTTGAGGCGCGTTGCATGCTCTGGGGCATCAAGCCCGGAAGGGCACAGCTTGAGCGTGGTGACTTTCGAAAGAACCAGGCCATCCACGACGCTCTTAAGCGGGCTGATGTGGTGCTGGTCAACAACAAGGCCTTCACTTCGCAACTCAACGACGACCTGGTGCGCATGTTTTTGGACCTGAAGCCAGGCTGCAAGATCGTGTCGCTCAAGTCGTTTGTGGCGGACATGAAGAGCAACAACCACAACATCAATGATGTGGGCAGCACAATCCTAGACGTCGAGGAGTGCACATATCCGGAAGGCTATGTGAGCTGGACTAATGCCGGAGGGTCATACTTTATTTCGACGAGAAAGTAGACTATAGAGCTTCGTCAGCAATAAGGAATTTATTATTGGAATTGGGATAAGATTGGGTATTGGGAGAGGCATTCAGCGTCGGGGGAATCGGGTTGTTAGGCTTACAGGATACTCCATATAGCACTTCGTTTTTTTGTCATGATGCATCTTGATCCTGTGTATTTTTCTCGGTGAATCGTCGTAATGTGGCGGTCGGTAGGTTTCATCGTCCCTTTTCGAATATGGGTTCGTTGGCGAGGTTCATGGCGTCGGCTTCCTGTGCCATCCTCTTCATCCATCGGTCGATGAGCTCTTTGTTCTCCTTCTTGAACTTGTCCCTTTCCTTCTCCGCCATGGACATCTGGAGGTTCATCGCAATCATTTCGTCTTGGACTTGCTGTGTTGCCGTTAGCCTCGCCGTGCCAACCCTCCAAGGGATGGTATGCGCCGGGCGGGGTTCATCGCACCTCGATCAGCTTCCGCTTCTCGCGCAGCTCGTACTCGCGGTCCTTGACCCTGGTTGTGAGCGTCGTTCTGTCGGCGGTGAGGTCGCGGATGGCCTTGGAATCGGTCTTTGTCTTTGTGCGAAGCTTCATGAGCTCCTCCTCGGCGGTGCGCAGTCGCGTCTCGTTGACGCCCTTGGAGCGCAGGGCCTCGGCGAGGTCCTGTTTCAGCTGTGCGACGCCGGGATCGTTGGACGAGGGCTCGCCGGGCTGCTGCTGCTGCGCGGGTGCTTTGCCGTTACCGCTGCCGCTGCTGGCGACGAGGGATTCGAGCGAGGCCTTTTCAGCTTCCAGGGCGGAGATGCGATCGGCCATCTGGGAGCCTGTTGCGGCGGAAGAGAAGAAGGAGAGCGTCAGCGGGTCCCCCTTTGGGATCGGGATCGGATGCGGTGTTGGCGATGAGCCGTATGCGCTCGGAGATGGGAGGGGTATTGTGGGGTGGGAGAAGGGTGTTACTGACAAGCCTGGACGAGGTCCATGTTGACGGGGTTGCTGAGCTCTGCATCCTTGATGGACGAGAGGTATTCGTCGCGCCAGTTGGGCATGGTGGCGGCAGCGGGTTCTGTCTTGGTGGGTGTGGTGTTGTCAGGGTCAAGTAATTTAGAGATGAATTTGTCTTGGTGATAAGCGTCGATGTGCCGCCCATTCCTGTCCGTGGGATGATGCAACGTCCGTTCATTATTTTTTGGCGGGGCCGCTATGGCTCTGGGCCCTCTTTTTCCTTTTGGGCGCCTAACAAGCGAACAGGTGCCAAATGGCTGCTGCCGCCGGGGGCACGACTGGCAGCCAGAAGCTCCGTTTTAGCCGAGGTATACCCCGAGCCAGCCTGCCCCCGTCTCTGCCTGGGCGACGCGCAGTGACATCGTCGGACGGTGAGGTTAGCGTCGGAGAGGTGAGCTCCCCCCAACCTCTCGCTGCAGCAAGCTTGCCCTCCCCCCCCTTGAGCAGGCCCGTCGTGAGTTTCGTCCCAGCAAAATAGAACACAATGAGACTGAGATAGCGCCAAAAATGGACATGCTTCAGCCGAGAGCCGATTGGGAGAGTGTCGGCGACAAGTGGTTCCGGAAGACGCAGCTGTACACGGCCGTCTTCGACCAGGATCTGGACCTGGACAATTACATTGTTACCGGAGCTCCGTATGCAGGTGCCATAGGTGAGTTTTGGTCCATCACTTGTCCAACAGGGACATCGCTGCTCTCACTTTATGAGAACCCACCTTGCTCCGTTGGTCACTCTCAGTGAGCTTGTGGCTAACCCGCTTCAGCTCTATGGCGCGACGACTCAAAGCTCCTGGCATACCAGCCGGGAAGATCATCCAAGCCCGCCATTGATATATATAGTCTTGCCGGAAAGAAAATCCGCAGCATCCCATGGGACAAGGGCCATATCAAGGGCCTAGGCTGGTCCGAGGATGAAACTCTTTTAGTTGTCACCGTCGACGGTATTGTCCGTTGCTATGATTTACAAGGCGACTTTACGCAGTTTTCCCTAGGACATGGCGCCGACAACTACAGTGTTGAATCCTGCCGGTATGAACTGTTGGCTAAAACTTTTATGCTCTTCACTGACAGAGTATAGCTTCTATGACCATGGCATGGTGGCGCTGCTGGGAAACAACACGCTTATTACAGTCTCATCATATTCTGAACCCCGACCTAAGCCTCTCGCAACTGTGCCTGAGGGTACAATCCATTCATGGGCCATCATCTCACCTAACTACACCTTGTCTAGGTCCGTTGAGGTTTTACTGAGCATCGAGCAAACCATCTATGTTGTCGATGCCACAGACTGCGAAGATCGGTTCCTAGATATTGGCCCCTTTAGCCATGTTAGCGTTTCACCAGATGGGCGATATGTGAACCTTTACGCCAAGAATGGCAAGGCACATGTGATTTCTAGCGATTTCCAAGAGCGATTGTTTGAACACGACCCTGATTCCCAAACGCCCCCTCAGTATGTTGAGTGGTGTGGAAGTGATGCCCTTATTGCTTGGGAGGACGAAGTCCACATCATCGGACCCGGGGATGTCTCTTCATCATATATTTACGACAGCACAAGAGTTCATGTCATTTCTGGTATGCTGACTATATACTTTTGTTGGTGCATTTACTGATCAACTCTTAGAACACGACGGTGCTCGATTAATTACCAACGACTTTTGCGAATTCCTCGAGAGGGTTCCTAGAGAAACTGCCGAAGTATTCGGCCAGGCAACAGATTCATCGCCGGGTTCTATTCTTTTGGATGCTGTCAACCAGCTGGAGGTCCAGTCTCCCAAGGCGGACGACTACATTCAACTTATCAGGCCAAACCTTACGGAGGCTGTGGATACCTGTGTTAATGCTGCGGGCCGCGAGTTTGATGTTCATCTGCAGAAGAAGCTGCTAAAGGCCGCGTCCTTTGGCAAGTCTGTCCTGGACATTTACAACAGCGATGAGTTTGTGGACATGTGCGAAACCCTCCGCGTCCTGAATGCGGTACGATTTTACGAAGTCGGCATTCCTTTGTCGTTTGACCAATATCACCGATTGACACCGGAATCACTCATCAAGCGACTTCTGAACCGTCACGAGTATCTCCTTGCGCTCAAGATTGCAGGATATCTGAAGCTACCTTCTGATCGAATCTATGTGCATTGGGCTTCCAGCAAAGTGCGAATGGGAGGTGAAGATGACGAAACCATCTGCCGCCTGATCGTCGAGAGGCTGTCCGGAAAACCTGGTATCTCATTCGAAGAGATTGCGCGTGCTGCTTACCAGGAGGGTAGAGCTCGTCTTGCTACGGAGCTCCTGAATCACGAGCCACGAGGCGGTAAACAGGTGCCGCTTCTTCTTAGCATGGAAGAGGACGAGCTTGCGCTTGACAAGGCTATTGAGAGTGGAGACACCGACCTCATGCTGTCAGTGCTGCTAAAGCTGAAGAAGAAGCTGCCCTTGGCTGCCTTCTTCCGTGTGATAAACGCACGCCCGACAGCTACGGCACTAGTTGAGTCATCAGCCATGGAAGATGGCGACAACACGCTACTCAAGGATCTTTACTATCAGGATGACCGCCGAGTCGACGGCGCCAACGTTTTTATCAGAGAATCACTCCGCCAGCCCGATGCTCGGACGGCAGCGGATAAGCTAGCCCTAGCGGCCAAGCTGCTCGCCGATTCTCGGGAGAACTCGTTTGAGATTCACGCATTGAAGGAAGCTACGACGCTTCTGCGGATGCAGGAGGCGTTTGACCGAGACTTGACAGACAAGTTTATTGGGCTGAGCGTCAACGAGACCATGTTCAAGCTGATCCGGCTGGGCTACCACGGGCGTGCCAAGAAGATTCAGAGCGAGTTCAAGGTGCCGGAGAACGTGGCATGGTGGATTCGGTAAGTGGCTTGCAGGAGACATGCGAGTGATGGGTTGGAGGGGTCCCCAGTACCAGAATGATGGCTAACATGAGCGAATTCGTTAGGCTGCGAGCGCTAGTAGCAAAGCGGGATTGGAACGAGATCGAGGAGATCGCGCGGGCAAAGAAGAGCCCTATTGGATGGCAGGTGAGTGGTTCCCGTGCAAGTCAGGTCGGTGGGCGCATCACGAGGTACTGACAAGGGTCCCAGCCGTTTTTCAACTTGACGCTCCAGGCAGGCAACCCGCGCCTGGCGGCCGTCTTCATACCAAAGTGCGTGGGATTGGAGACTGGTGAAACCATCACCATGTTCGAGCGGTGCGGCATGCGTGTCAAGGCGGCGCAGGAGGCGGTGAAGCTCAAGAATGCTGAAGAGTGGGAGCGGCTGCTGGAGGCAGCGGGCAGATCGACGCAGGAGGGACGCGAGATTGAGAGACTAGGACTTGCCGTGTTTAAGAAGTAGAGCGAAGTGTGCTTAGTTGGTTTCACGGTGACGGGTGTTTTTTTTATTGATAATATCTAGACGAGTTTACACAAACGAGGTCGTGTTTGATTGTCGTTGATACTGGAGAAACGTACCGCTACCTTGACCGTTTTGGCCGACTTGACACAAAAGCCGCTCAGCGCTTATGCCTAAGCCTAACTCTGTCGATTGGGCAGGACATCCCTACAAAGTTCACGGGGAGTCATGAGCACCCCCCTTTGAGCTAGCGAGAGGGGCGAACAGGACGGATTAGGCTTCCAGGCCGTGGCGGTAGGCTGCGGATGCTAGGCGGTGCCGGGGACGACGTGAGGCTGTGAAGGGGCAGAGACAACACCAAAGTGGTGGCCCCCTCTCTCCTCCCCCCTTGCTTGAATCAAGAGCTGGAATGCTGCGAGGCCAGCATGTGCGGTTGTGTTCTTTCCCTCAACGCCGGGACCTCCGCGGCGTCAAGCTGAGCGGGCTTCAGGGGGAGAAAAAGGATAAAAACAGCGGGTTTCACCATCGATCATGCTCTTCTTTTGAACCTGCCCGCATTCCAGAGCTTTTACACTTGTTGGCATGCTTGCTTGGCGGCGCCCCAAAGATGGGCAAAAACTACAGGGGAGGGAAGCATGATTGGGCAAGCTGTGCGGCGTTAAGGCGGAGTGGCAACCTTGTGTGTGTGCGTGTGTGTGCGAATGGGATATCCGCCTGGGCTGGGATATTCACGTGCTTTACATTTGGTTTCTATTTTTTTCTGCGATGGGCGCTGTTGTGGAGAGACAGATCGGGGGATCCCGATGGTTTGGACAAGGGGGGGTACAGAGGTAAGGGTACAAGAGGTAGGGGTTTTCGGAGGGCCTGGCCTGGCCCTTTTCCCCTGCCTGCACGAGCTCACAGCGGTTCAAACGGTTTAAGGATTCGAAGTGCAGTAGTGTTGCGATGACCAAGGCAGATGATGTTCGCATGAGGCTCGAGGTTGGGGGGGTCGGTGAGTGGCATGACCGGGGTGGTGGAAGAGGGAGGGAGGGGGGAAAAACTTGGGGCGGTTGGTTGGGGTGGGGAGGCGTGATGATATCATGGGTTGGTGTTATGGTGGTGGTTTGTCATGAGAGCGTAAGTACTTATGGGGAATATGGAGAGGAGAGAGACGAGTGCGTCAAAGAGGGGCACTGGGCTACCCGCGTGGGAACCGAACCAAAAGTCGCCTCATGGGTGCATGGCATGGATGTGCCATTGCAGCGTGTGCTCCATGAGATGGCATGGCGAAAATGCAAAACTTCTGATTCCATAATTCGCACAATGCTGTTCTCTAGCGCATCGTAAGAGGATAGGAAACTGGATCCCGAGTTAATCTAGTTGCCCAGGAGTTAATCAGGGGCCTTTTCTCTTTTCCCTTTATTTTTATTTTTTATTTCTGGGCGCACCAGGGTTCCCGACTGGTGTTACTCGTTTGGGCAACAGCCCGGGCCGCCGCCGTAAGTTGCGAATCGCCCGTCATCCCGTTTTTTTTTCTGGACCAGCCTGGTCTGGAACCCTGCCTGACTTGGAGTGACCCTCTCCTCTGGGTCTAGAAGGTCACTGCTATCTCTTTTTAGTTTTTTTTATTTATTTATTTTAGAGCTCATTTTTTATATCTCTCATCATCCTCTAGTGTTATAAATAAAACATGAACCATTTTTATTTTATTTTAATTAGTTTTCGTGGTTGCCGGCGGTGTAGCAATTGCAACGACGTCGTTTTGAGCGAATTGATGATCATTTGCCCTGCAGGCTTGGACTGTATTCAGGAACCAATCCAGCTGGAAACAAAAATGGTCCACAGCGCTGGGCGGCTTACTTACAACCAACGGCGGAGCACGCGAAGAGAAAGAAGAAAAATAAGAAAAAAGATTAAAAATTAAAAATTAAAAAGCCAAGAACGCTCCTCCGAAGACTGGAATGATAGAGTTTTGGGAACTTGCCGACCCGGTCAGGGAACATGGCGCTCGGAGGGAATGCGCGCGCGTTTCACGGGGGCTAGCGGATTACGTAGCACCGGTAGGGTTGAGACAGACTCAAACCGTACATGTGTGTGTATTGGTGTATTATTGTAAGACTGATTATCTATTTTTTCCTTTTTTCTTCTTCCTTTGCTGGCGATTTCCTATTTCTGCCTCGCACCAATCCTGCGTCGAATTCCGGAGCTTGCGTACTTGTGTGAGAGTGTGTGTCGTCCATCTGCGACGGTAATCTGTACTCATCGGAGATGTGATGACGCCCTGTCATCATAGGATCGGCGCCGCCCATTCTTCGCAGCCATGATAACCGCAGCAGTCCATCGCTTTTCTGACAGGAACTTGGCGGCCGCCACCAGCCACCGATCACGTCTTTCCTGCTCTCGCTAAGGCGCACCTCACGTGTGGTGACAGCCCGTCGGGCACGACAAGGCTACGGGATGGTCCCTGTAGGCGGGCAATCTGGGCTCGGCGTGGTTTAGTTGTTTCACCCGCCGAGTCAGGTTGCGGGGGGGGAATGATGAAAAAATCGATCCCTCAACAAGCTTCCCATAGGTAGTAAGTAGTAGTAGCAGGGCCTTTTTTTTTTTTTTTTTTTTTTGGCTTGTGCCGTTGTGTAACAAAGCATACGTACGCACACAACATCACCAACGAGTGGAACTTTAGATATGGGCAAAGATCCCCCGCATGTTCACTTTGGTGTAACACACAAAAACGACTACGCCCGGCAGCTGCATGCTGTCATCGGGGAAGGGCCACGGCAGAAGTCGCACAGCGAAGGTGAATCGGGATTGGTGACCATGACGATGGCTTCCAGGTTTTGGCGGCCACGCTGCGTCGCAGTGGGCAGCCAGCAGGAAGGCAAACCTTGGACTGGGCTGCCCCGTAGCGCACTCTGGAGAGGGCGTAGCTTGGGGGCGCTACGTCGTCCTGTGGGCCCGCCGGAGAGACAGGGGGCCCCCATAGCGGCTAACTCCACTGTCATCCGGGAGATGGCTGTGGACGCCTTCCAATTCGATTGCTGCGTCGTATCCCGCCCCAGATCTCTCTCCGGTCAATCACCGACCGGTCCGGCGTAGCTTGTCTGCGTCGTCGCGCGCGAGAGCAGCGCTCGCTGCAACCTGCGGGAAACGGGGGCAGGGACGGGGGGGATACGAATAATGCCGAGGTGTTTCGGCTCGATATGCTGACGGGAGACCTATCAAAAACGAAAGAGAGACAGGACGATGAGCTCCCCGCCCTCCTCGTTTGGACGCTGCAGAATCCGGATCGGGTGCGTGTTCATCTGGGCCACCCCTCAACTCGCCCGCTAACCGCACTGGCCATGGCTCTTTTTGTGCTCGCGTCGCCGGCGCCAAGGCTCGCCCTTCCCAGCTCGAGGCAAACTCCACCGAAGCAGAGGGAGGGGTTGAGAAACCCTTGCACTTGCTGCAGTCTGCTGAGGCGGGTATCCCGAATCATGCAATGCAGAGGGTGCAGCTGCAAGACTAGCTTAAAAAACAATAATGAGAGAGGTCATTTCAGTGGGTGCAAGCACAATGGCCCACGATAATGACGACCTTGAATGAGAGAGGCCGAGCGCTGGGAGCTGACAGCGGCCCCTCTCTGGGTCCCTATAGTCCCCATCTGGGGCTGTCGCTGGCGTAGGGCGGCAGGTCGCCAGAAGCTAGAGGGCAAGGTGAGCGCTGTAAACGGGAACCCACCACACGGACGCGGCAGAAATGAGCACAATGCGCTGAGCTGCCTGTGGCACACTGTACTGTAGTTACCTTACCTTACCTAACTAACTGTACAAGGCACCTCGGCGCCGTGCGTGCGTTTGTGGGTGTGTGGAGATGAGTGAATCGGCAGATGGAGGATGATCCCGGCGGGAGCAAGTGAGCGTTTGGGTATATGCCATCATCACATCATGGCCCATAGTCCATGGCCCATCTCATGGCCTAGCTCAATGGCCTCGTCCAACATGGGACAAGGACCCAACCTCCTCCTCTCATGACGACGCCCCTCCCGTCGAGCATAGCAAACATGAGGGGGGGAGGGAGGGGAAGGGCGTGGAGGGGAATATCATGTGAGCTCGAGGATCGAGTTTCAAAGGTGCACGAGATAGTCGGACGGGAGAGCGAGAACCCCCCCAACTCGTCCCGCAGAGCCGTCCAACTAAGGTTTTTCTTTTTGGAGATGCCGCTCGTTCTGGTCCCCATACAATTCCTCCCGGGACTGGCGCTCGCTGGCGCTTCCGCGCCGCCCATCTCGACTCGATTCGCATCCATGGAAGCGGATCTGGACCTCTGGGACCCCGTCGTAGGGTACCGACGAGTGGGCGTGGGACCTGCGCATGGTCGAGCTTGCCCACTACCATCCACTACCCATTACCCACTACCTGCTGCTGCCCAGCCCACCCCCCAGCTGCAGTAGCAGTAGCAGGGCCCGCGTGCCGGGGGATATCGTGTTCAGGCGATTGCGATTGCGCTGAGACCGAAAGCTTGACTTTGTGGATGTGCGCTCTAGACTCGAGTCTTGTCAGCAAGAGCAGAGAAGAGGGTCCTGGGTGGGAGTGAGATGAGACCGGCAGAGGGGGTTTACGTCGGCAGCGTCGTGTCGTTTCAATCTTCTTTCTCTTGGCTCAAAGGCTTCCAGAATCTTTGTGTCACTGCCAGGTGGCCCGTTGTGCGTGCGTGCGTGCGTACGTGCGTGGTGAGAGGGGTGCATTTTGCTGCTGGTAGCGTACTATCGAGGTCCCAGTAGTATCATCATCATCATCCCATCAATGTCCATGTTTACAATTTGCCCATGTCAACCAATATCGGAACCTCCACTCTCCTAGCTGCTTGGTTATTTGCCTCTCTCTGTTTGCCAATGGGAAATCCCTGCAGGCGGCCGTGTGTTCCGTTTCCCTGCCGAGGCGTCGACGAACAAGAAAAAAAAACCCATCTCCAATTTTCTGACAGCTGCATTCATGATCCCATAGGCGTCAATCTGCGTAGAAATGGCCACTGAGTGCTCTGTGCTAGCTCTAGCTGCACTGTGCCGTGCGCTGGTGCGTCCCCATCAGGTTGCTGGGCTGGGCTGCCCTTTGCCTCTCTTCGTCCCCCAGCAGCAATAGCAGCAGGGGGTCCCACGCCCACCACCCAACAGCACCAACCAAGCTGAACCCGCCTAAACAATAACCCACCAAAGCCGGCGCCGCCCCTCGGTGGTCACCTTGGCCTGGTTCTAGGTCCAACGAACGCTACTGTACCTAGGGCACCTGAGGGGAGTGAGTGTGCGAGGCGTGAGCGACGAGGTACCTGTACCAGACGAGCACACACGCCCCCATGCAATCCATATCCATGCCATGCCATCCCATTCCCGATCTCTAAAAACAATCTTGCCGCCACCACAAATCGGCTCCCATTTTTTTCTCTCTCTTTTACATCCGTCTATACGACCTGTTGGCTTTCTTTTCTTTTTATTCCCACAGGAACCGCTTCATCGCCCGGGTTCTTGCTTGGTCCCAATCCCCCCTCTACCTCACAACCCGGACTCCGAATCAGAAGCACTGATCTGCCACCCCCCAGCTTGCCTGCACGTGTAAGGTGAGGTCGATCTTGGACGAACCACCTGCAAGGAGAGACATCAGCGCTACATATTTTTTCTGCTCTTTGCGATCGGAGGAAAAGCAAGCAACAAGACAAGGGAACCATAAGCTCTGCGAAAGCGAAAGCGACAACACCACCAACGACAACAGGTTATTTTTCGTCTGTTGGTTGTATCGTAAGCTCCGAGCTTACACTGCGTCGGCCGTCTCTTGTTTCCATCCGCGTTCCACATCTGTCCAGCTACTGTCTCAGTTGCCCCATCGCCGTCTTCGGCTGGCGCGCGCATCCTTCAAATCAACCCCATCCCCAGAAGGACGACGAGCAGAAATAGCACTGCCGGGCAATTGCTTGTGACTTTGGCCTGAGCGCTGCTTCTCGGCCGGGATAGTATAACTAGGAAGCACCAGGGAAGCACTGCCAGCCAGCATTGGTCTCGCTCCCTTTTTTTAATCCCTCCTGCGGTCGTTAGCATCACCATCAGCTACGCCCTCGCGTGCCGCTATTCACCATTTATCCCTCCACCGCGGCCGTCCCTGGTCTCATCCAGGCGTCAACCCCCCTAATGTTTACGCAACCGGTTTCATCGCCGTTGTCTGGCCCGCCGGCGACCGCCTCGCCAGCGACGTCTCGCCCGAGCCGGCTCCGCGGTCTTAGCTACCTGCGCAACTACACGCAGAACCACCTGCTTTCGCGCGACGGCCACCACAGCGGCGGTAGTGGCAGCGGGAGCACGTCCCCTAACCGACAGCAGCAGGCCGCCGCCAGCCTCACGCGATCCCTCAGCCATTCGCCAACCACAACGGGGCCGCCACCACCACAGGCCGCCCAGATCAACCACTTGACCCTCGTCAGTTCCACGCCCGATCCCGTGAGGATTTCGTCGGCCGTCACCACCACAACCGCGACGTCGCCTGTTGCTTCGCCTGTCCCCGCACCACTTGCATCTGCGCTTGCCACCGTTTCAACCCCCGACCAGCAGCAATCACAGCCCGCCGCTGCTGCTGCTGCATCCGCATCCGCATCCGTCGCTACTGACGGCCAGACCCAAAACCCAAACCCCACCACCGCTGCGCAAGATTCCTCACCCTCAGCAGAGCCCACGACGGCCACCGCCGCCGACGACCAGCCCACCATGACGCGAGCCAGATCCTCAACCACCGGCGAAGGTGGTGCTACCACCCCCGACACCATGCCCTCAATTCGCTTTTCCGCCTACTACGACCCGCGATCAACCCGCCCGTCGCTCACCTTTCCTCCAATTTCCAGGACCCTGCCCACCGGCTCAGAGAAGATTCGCGTCGGTCGCTACTCTGAGCGCGACACCAACTCCACGGCCAACCAGCCTGGCAACCAGCCCTCTGCCGCCCCCGTCGGCTTCAAGAGCAAGGTCGTCAGTCGCCGCCACTGCGAGTTCTGGTACGAGGACGGCAAGTGGTACATCAAGGACGTCAAGAGCTCGTCCGGCACTTTTCTCAACCACATCCGCCTGAGCCCGCCCTCCCAGGAGAGCAAGGCCTTCCCCGTCAACGATGGCGACATTGTCCAGCTTGGCATCGACTTCAAGGGCGGCGAGGAGATGATTTTCCGCTGCGTTAAGATGCGCTTGGAGCTCAACAGAGGATGGCAGAATAAGCTCAACACCTTCAAGTACGTGTTTTCCCTCTGCCTCACCGCATCATCGCCAGATTTTCCATGATACCAGAGCTGACTTTTTTTTTTTCAACAGCATGGCCGCCCACAAGCGCCTGCAGACTATGGCTACCAGCGGTGGCGCCAGCGTCAGCTCTCAGGATTGCTCGATATGCCTGAGCTCCATCGCCGTAAGTCTTTGACTTGAGCATAATCAGCAGCGCCCGGCTGAATTCTATTTTAATCCTTGCTGACATGTCTATAGCCATGCCAATCCTTGTTTGTGGCACCCTGCTCGCACACCTGGCACTTCAAGTGTGTGAGGTCGCTCCTCACGTCACCGCAGTACCCTATTTTCATCTGCCCTAACTGCCGCGCCGGCGCCGATCTCGAAGCGGACGTGGACGAACTCGCCGAGGAATGGCAACAACTTAAGAACGAGGAAAGGGCTGAGGCGGAAGCCGGAGCGGAATCCGGCGCTGAATCTGCGGCTCCAGCCGAGACTGAGGTGGCTTCTGCAGCACCTGTCACAACAGCCGAAGTGACCACACCGGATCAAGATCAATCGGACGCACACGATGCCGATCCCATGGATGTGACAGTCAGCATTACACCAGAGAGCCCTAGGCCGGCGAATCTATCACATGCCGTTGTCGCGCCCCTGCCTATCAATAACGCCGCTTCGGGCGCTGGACGACAGATTCGAGACAGCCGAACACCATCGCCACCCGGTCTCAACGGCACAGAAGGACCCATCACACCGAGGAACAATGCCGGCCCTTGGGTCTTTGACGGCAGTGCCGGGCGCAACGGCGATCCTTCAGCCGCCGAGATGCGAAGTCTCGATGCTGCTGCAGAGATGGATATGAACGGAACCCTCCCCAGTGATGACTCAAGCTCCCGATAGGTTTGGGATGCGAGAGACTGTTGAGAATGTTTTGCACCTATTTTTTGCATAGACCAGTCCACAACGACGTTGGCATAAGTGATTCCTGACTCGGCGGCGCACGCGGGCGGATCTATTCTTTTCTGACACTCATGGCGATGGCGCCCCTTGATTTTACTCTTCCTGCCGTGGGAGTCACTACACACAAATCATGCAAAGCACAGGCGTTGGGGGAGTTTTTGTGTCGTCTCATTACATCATTACATCTTAATCTCTTGCCCTCGTTCTCGTTCTCGCATAGGGGGCTTGGTACGGAGACAAAGACGGGAGAATTTGCTTTGGAAGGCGGACGGCTCTTTTTGACTTTTTTTTTATATCTACTGCTGGGCAGGGGAAGAGGAAGATGGCTTGGCGGTATAGCGATCTTGAGTAAGCGGCAGACTGGCCCGGATTATCTTGTTTGGGTTTGTTTGGTCGAATGGTAGATGGATGACTTGGCATATCATATTGCGGTTGATATTTTTCCGTTGCCGCTCGTGGAACTAGGGAGGCTGATAATGAGCTGGATTACACATACAAATATCACTGATTCCACCCTTAACATGTTGTGCCATCTGTTCTGCCTTTTTGTGATACTACAGATATATATGAATATGTCTAGAACAAAGGTACCTCCTTCCTTGCAAACGGCACATTGTGGGTTTTATGGGATTCTACAGCACGTGCAACCCAGATTTTGTGATCTCATCAAGTTTCCAATCGATGAATATGATGCGTTATCTTTCAAGGGCCAGCCTCCGATGTCCTCTGCGGACAAGTCTGCTTTCTAGCGTCCGCCCGTCGGCTGCCTTGCAGCATCGCCGCCACATTGAGGCCACTAAGCCTTACCTATGACCAATCCCCTATGTCACGTCACAGTCACTCACCTGCGTCCAACGGCTGTCTTTGCACAGAACGGTAGATATTATATGGGCTGGCTATTAGCTTACGATTATGTTGTTTAGCTTGCATGAGAGGTAGACGGTTGCTGATTGGACGTTCGTTAGACATGCAGGCTCAGCCGCATCAGGCTGTCAACAATTTCATCTCGAAGCAAACAAAAAGCTTTCTTCCGCCACCATCATCAATCTCCTGAATATCTGATTGAGTATCGGGTTATATGAATCGCCTTTATACTTCAACTTCTCTACCCTAAACAATGTCTAGTCCTAACGATTACACGGTCGGCTGGATCTGTGCGATAAGCATTGAACGCGTTGCTGCCGAAGCCTTCCTCGACGAAAAGCACGATGGACCCGAGTCTGTTTCCGCGAACGATAATAACGACTATGCTCTGGGTCGGATTGGGAAGCACAATGTCGTCATTGCCGTTTTACCAGATGGCGATTATGGCGAATCCTCTGCTGCAAGTGTCGCTAGGGATATGCTGCATTCCTTCCCCAATGTGAGAATTGGGTTAATGGTCGGCATCGGAGGCGGCGTACCAAGCCTAAAACATGACATTCGTCTAGGTGATATTGTTGTTAGTGCCACTCGCGATGGAATGAGCAGTGTATTCCAATATGACTTTGACAAGTCAGTGCAAGGCCAGGAGTTCAAAACAACTAGATACCTAGACCAACCTCCAACGCTACTTCGAACGACTATCAGTGGACTCAGAGCTCATTACGAGGCCGAGGGTCATCGAATCGATGAGGATATCGATAATGTTCTCAATAAGAAGACACGACTAAGGAAGAAGTTCAAACGGCCGGATCAAAACAGCGATAGGTTGTTTCGGAGTGAGGTTGTTCACCCTTCTCATGAGGATGCGAGTTGCGATCCTGACTGTATATTGGATCCATCAAACATAATATTGCGGCCAGATCGAACTGAAGATGACGACAACCCAGCTGTCCACTACGGCATGATCGCCTCAGGTTCTCAGTTGATAAAAAATGCACTTCTTCGAGATCAACTCGCTGTTGGGAAAAATGTGCTTTGTTTCGAGACGGAGGCTGCAGGGTTAATGAACAATTTCCCTTGTCTTGTTATCCGGGGTATATGTGACTATTCTGATTCACACTCTAATCAAGAGTGGCAAGGTTATGCAGCAATGGCGGCAGCTGCTTATGCAAAAGATATTCTTTGTCGAATCGCTCCTACTAGGATCGAATCCGAGAAGAGAATTGGCGACTTGATATCAAGTGAGTTTCCCAAATCTTCATGTCAACCCAATAATCGAGGGATCGCCTGCAATCCTAAATGCATAAGGGTCCGTATTTTTTCGAAATACCGCTCGATCTAACTGATGGAAAGACATAACAGACCTAAAAAATGATGTTGGGCACATCAAGTCCAAGCTGAACAAGGACAATGACGTTGAGATTCTTGATTGGCTTACAAAAACTGACTTTGGCCCCCAGCAAAGTGACTACTTTAACAGACGGCAACCAGAGACTGGGACTTGGTTTCTTGAGTCAAAGGACTTCCAGCATTGGTTAATTACAAGAAATGCGATATTGTTTTGTCCAGGCATGCCTGGAGCAGGAAAGACAATCCTTACATCAATTATAGTCGATGATCTTTATTCAAGGTTCTCTAATACCTCAACGATTGGTATAGGATACATCTACTGCAACTTTAAGCAACAAGACGAACAGGACACGTATACTTTGCTAGCAAGTATACTGAAACAGCTGGCTCAGGGGCAGACCCAACTACCCAGCAGTATAAAGGAACTCTACGATGATCACATACAAAAACGGACACGACCTTCAATTGAGAACATCATGAAGTCTCTTGAATCAGTGGCAGCAAAACATTCTAGAACATTTATTCTTGTTGATGCTCTTGATGAATGTAGAGCAAGTAATGATTCTTGGAGAATCTTCATGTCAAAGCTCTTCAATCTTCAGAAGAGGAGTGGGATTAATCTCCTCGTGACGTCTAGATTTATTTTGGACATTGAAAAATTGTTTGAAGGGAGCAAAAAGATTGAGATTCGTGCGCATGATGAAGATGTGCGACAGTATTTGGATGACCAAATAGCGCAATCAGATTTGCAATCGTGGGGTTACAGTCAGGTAATTAAAGAAGAGATTGCCAATGCAGTCAGAGGAATGTGAGTGTCTTCCATGTTTTTAGTATCTAAAGACTAGGATCTAACGCCAAATAGGTTTCTTCTTGCACAACTTTACCTGGAAACCCTTAAAACCAAAACAACATTAAAAAAGATCAAGGAGGGTTTAGCAAAAATCAGAGAGACATCGAATAGCACCTCTACTGAACAAAAAGTATACGATAATGCTTATGAAGAGGTCATGACTAGGATTGAGAGTCAGAACAAAGATTCCAAGGAGCTAGCAGATCTAGTTCTATCATGGATTATCTGTTCGAAGAGACCTCTGACTACCGAAGAGCTTCAGCATGCACTTGCGATAGAAGTTAATCGTCCGGAGTTTGATCACGAAAATATTGCCCAGATTGACAAGATAGTCTCGGTTTGTGCCGGACTAGTTACGATCGATAATGAAAGCAACATCATCAGGTTGATTCACTACACAACACAGGAATACTTTAAGCGGACAAACAGTCACTGGTTTCCGACCGCAAGAACTGACATTGCGTTGAGTTGCATTACCTACCTCTCTTTTAATGCCTTTGAGACTGGGGCTTGCAGAACTAGAGAAGAACTAGATAAACGATTACTATCATATATATTCTATGATTACGCCGCACATAATTGGGGATATCATGTCACTGGAAATGAGCTGCATCAAGAAGTTCTTCAATTCCTCAACACAAATGCTCAAGCCGAGGCATCAGGCCAGGTCCTATTAAATAAGAAGTATATAATGGCTCCGGAGAAAATAACGGGGCTGCATTTGACAGCATACTTTGGTCTTGATGCGTCCATAGATCCACTCATAGAACTTGGCTATGGTCCTAATCTCAAGGATTCTTCAGGTCGAACGCCTATATTATATGCTACAATGAGAGGGCACTGGACTACTGTCCAGCTCCTTTTAGCAGCAGGAGCGCATGTCGAAGCGGCCAGTGATTTTGGAAAAACTTCACTTATACACGCAACTGAAGGAGGTCACAGAGAAATCATCACCACACTTCTAGCCGCCGGAGCTTATGTCAATGCAGCCGATGATAATGGAAAAACTTCACTCATACACGCAGCCGCAGGAGGCCACAGAGAAATCATCAACACCCTTCTGGCCGCCGGAGCTGATGTTAATTTTCGTGGAACTTACGGTCATACTGCACTCCAAGCAGCAGCTGAAAATGATCATAAGGAGATCCTCGAGACCCTATTAGCTGCCGGAGCTACTGCCAAATTACCTGTTGTTTCTAGGGGCACATGGGGTATACTCCAATATGTAGCTAAAAACGGCAATAAGGAGATCCTCGAGATACTATTGGCTGCTGGAACTGATGTTAATGATATGAACAGGGATGGAGGGACTGCGCTCCGAACTGCAGTTGACAGCGGCCATAAGGAGATCGTTAACATATTATTAGACGCAGGGGCTGATGTCAATCCGCATACCTCTCGAATTAGCGGACTGCCTGCGCTCGAAGCAGCAGCTACAAGCGGCAATAAGGAGATCCTTGAGATACTATTAGGTGCAGGAGCTAATGTCAATGCACCTGCTGTTGGGTTTGGTGAAAAAACTGCGCTGCAAGCAGCAGCAGCAGAAAACCATAAGGAAATCCTTGAGATACTATTAGCTGCAGGAGCTGATATCAATGCACCTGCTGGTCCCGAGTGGGTACAGACTGCGCTCCAAGCAGCAGCTAGAAGCGGCAATAAGGAGATCCTTGAGATCCTATTAGCTGCAGGAGCTAATGTCAATGCGCCTGCTGCTCCTGGGAGCGGACGGACTGCGCTCCAAGAAACAGCTAGACGAGGCAATAGGGAGATCCTTGAGATATTGTTAGCTGCAGGAGCTAATGTTAATACACCTGCGGCTGGAGAGGGCGGGCAAACTGCGCTCAAAGAAGCAGTAGTAGGAAACTACAAGGACATTCTTAAGATGCTATTAGCTGCAGGAGCTAATGTTAATGCACCTACTACTGCTAAGAATGAATTCACTGCGCTCCAAGCAGCAGCAGCAAAAAACCATAAGGAAATCCTTGAGATACTATTAGCTGCAGGAGCGAATGTCAATGCACCTGCTGCTGCTCAGTATGGGTACACCGCGCTGCAAGCAGCAGCTAAAAGCGGCAATAAGGAGATCCTTGATATCCTACTAGCTGCAGGAGCTGATGTTAATGCACCTGGTGCTACTGAAGATAAAGGAAAAACTGCGCTACAAGCAGCAGCTGCAGAAAACCATATGGAGATCCTTAAGGTGCTATTAGCTGCAGGAGCTAATGTTAATGCTCCTGCTGCTACTGGGTATGGCGGGAAAACTGCACTACAAGCAGCAGCAGAAGAAAACCATAAGGAGATCTTTGAGATATTATTAGCTGCAGGGGCTGATATTAATGCTATTGATGGTCGCGGAAAGACGGCGCTCCAGCTAGCAGCTAGAGAAGGCAATAAGGAGATCCTTGAGATGTTGTTAGCTGCAGGAGCTAATGTCAATGCACCTTCTGTTGGGTATCCCAAGGAAACTGCGCTACAAGTAGCAGCAGCAGAAAACCACAAGGAGATCCTTGAGATACTATTAGCTGCAGGAGCTGATACCAATGCCATTAATAGTCGCGGAAAGACGGCGCTCCAGCTAGCAATCGAGAACGGCCATCAAGAGGTTGCGCAGCTGTTGGGAGCAGAAATCCAGTCACAGCCGTTCACTTCAAACAAGCGACGACTCGGAGCTCTACAATCGCCGAAGCACGCACGCACTCGCTATTATTATCATTAGTAACCTTGAGGTCCAAGATGACCCAAGTCAACACAATAATCTTTACATAGTAAGGTCAAATAGCTAGGCAATAATACCCTATTGCCTTTTAAACTCCACGTATCTCCAATAGCCTAACACAACGCAGCGGAGATAACCTTCTAGAAAAAAACCTTAGGCGTGACCACCAATATAAAATGCCTACCTTTCTTACCAAGGCTAGCCTAGCCTCTTTCCCTTACTGTGACCCTCGAACAATAGCAACTCGATCCACGCTTGATTAATCCTTGCAAACAGCAACTCTATCGAAGTCACATCCCTGTTTCGGCCTCCTGGTCCGATACCGGCCACACATAAACTCCCTACCAACAACAACTACCACACAATGGCTGCTCCTACCCTCTTCCAATTTGAGCATATGCCCACTGTGTTGGGGATTGACGGCCGTACACTAGTGGTATTATCACATGCGTGAAACCGGGGATAGGTTCATAGCTTTGGCACCTTCTTCTGCACAAGGTCTGCTGCCCGGGATAAGTGGTGTGGCAACGCAGCCACTGTAACCGAGATCTATGCCGTGACGTGATCTTGCTCCATGTCACCTGTTCTGCTAGTTTGCTACACTTGGCAAAATAGATCCTCCGTAAACGAAATACACTCTTTGGGTTATCACGAAAAAAAAGAGCTTAATCAAGTATGGGACTAAAAGGGAGTTGTGCCATGTCTTTCAGCAGTGACAGAGAATCATATAAGCCTTATCCACTTATTGTTAGAATACGGAGCCGATCCTTCGTATGAAGATGAATTTGGAGAAACGCCTCTTCATTCTGCGGCAATACCCCAAGATAGCTTATAGTTCTTGTGGGTTTTCTAATATTAATAGTATAAGATCCGATATCCGTTTGAAGAAAAAGGACGAAAACCACCCCTTAGAAATTATTCGAGATATGAAAATGGCCTGTGTATGTGGGTTTAGTTCGGAAGCACATGTACTTCGTATCGGATTCGCTACCTCGTTGGTTCGAAGCCAGAGTTCAGATATTACCCGCTTCACAACTACTCTCACAGTAGCACGATGTGATTTATAAGAAACCGGACGATTCTAGATCAAATAATTACAAATGCAATGCAAGTGTCGCCTTAAAACAACACTCTTAACGTGTTCTGCAGTTATGCCGAAGACCGAGATGTGACGTTGACGGGTCGGTGCAGTGGGGCCGTACAACTGCCTAAAAGGGTAGGAGTATGTCTTGGCGACCGGACATAGAGGGACTTCTACGGACGAAGAACATATACGGCTGGGGGATAAAAAAACATGTAAAGCCTGAATAGATCCAGAAGAAAACAACCGGATTAAACAGAAACATCTCAAGACTTCATCTTTCTACTCCTTTCATCCACCAGCTACTCCGTCTTCACAACTCGATCCCAAAGCCAAACGCTTCCATCATGACCACCGCAAAGTCTCCCCTCAACCTGATTCTGGGAACAGGAAACGCAAGTATTTCCTGAAATTTCCTTACACAAAAGGCGGCCTTCAGTTTCACAAGTTTCTAACCTTCAAGACTACAGATTGGGGACATGTCGATTGACACCATGGCCCGTTTCGACGCCCCCGACGACGTCAAGGACTTCTTCAACGCCTTTGCCAAACGCGGCTATTACCAAATCGACACTGCCCGCATCTACTCTCCCCACGCGCCCGGAAGTTCCGAGCCCAGGGTCGGCGCTGCTGCAGATGACAGGTTTGTCATTGACACCAAGGTCGAGTCGCGCGAGCCAGGCAGCCACACCAAAGAAAAGGTCTTGAAGGAAATCGACCTCTCGCTTGCGGCGTTGAGGGTGAAGCAGATCAACATTGAGTACTTGCACATGCCAGACCGGGCCACCAAGTTCGAAGAGACGTGCGAGGCCATGGACCAGGCGCACCGGGAGGGCAAGATCAAGCACTGGGGCATCTCCAACTACACGGCCGAGGAAGTGCAGAGGTTTGTGGACATTTGCGAGGAGCACGGGTTCATCAAGCCCAGCGTCTACCAGGGCCAATACAATCCCATCGTGAGGGGCAGCGAAAAGGACCTTTTCCCCATCCTGCGCAAGTACGGCATTGCTTTTTATGCATACAGCCCTGCTGCGGCTGGCTTCTTTGCTGGTAACCATAAGAACGTGCAGGCAGGCGGACGATTTGACCAATCCGTAAGTAACAATTCTTTCCAAACCTGCGCCTAGCTGTCCCTTTTCGCAATTAACCATTTTTTGCAGCATTTTCTTGGCGGCTTGTACTCAAAGTTCTACTTGAAGACGTCCATCATGGAGGCCACGGACAGGGCGCTGGCCGTGGCAGCCGAGCACGGCATTGGCGGCCACGCCGCGGCGCTCCGGTGGACGGCGCACCACAGCCAGCTGAGCAGAGAGCACGGAGACTCTGTTATCCTGGGGGCGTCGAGTGTGGGCCAGCTGGAGTCCAACATTGACATGGTGGAGGACGGCCCGCTGCCCGATGATGTGGTGGCGGCGCTGGAAGCCGTGTACACGGAAATCGGCGACGAGGTTTCGTACCACATGTAAAGGCTAGAGCCGCAGCTAGGCCGCATATAGAAGGAGTACCTCTTGGCAGTGGTGATTAGTTAGTTGCGCTGAGCCTATGACATTCCCATCCCGGCGCCATTCGCCCCGCTGACAAATGGTGCGCCCGCTTCCCCAGCTTGTTGTGACTTCACCGCGGGAGGACATAAAATGCCCGACGCACGGATTGCGTTTCGCTAACAACGGAGCAAATCATCAATAGAGCCTCTCCCTTTTTTTTTCCATTTGTCGTCACCTCCCAAAGTCCCTTTTTTCTAAGAGTAAAAAAGAAATGGAGTTCATCACCATTGCCCATCCGGATGAAGGCACATCGGCCAAATTGAAGCGACAAGCCTATGCGCATGCCGCCCGTGTGACGCATGCGCGAGCCAGAAAGCGTCAAGTGGCCAATTACATGCGCCAAAAGGGTGTCGTAGTCGAGAAAATCCCCGAAGGAGATGCATCGGATCACATGTCGCAATACCGAACCCAAATGGCCATACGCCGTCAACAGCATAACCAGGTCTTGATTCATCAGGGGGCCAAACCGGCAATGCCCCTTGCCCTTTCTGGCGCATTTGAACATGAGCCCTTTGCAGGCTTTCTCAGATCACTAACAGCTAGAGAGCATTTTATGTTTAATCACTGTACGTTTATTTCTTTTACTACATTTATTTACTTGCCCAAGTCTAATAAAATGGTCTTTCGTCATCGTGTTGCAGCCATAAGCTAACCTCTATCAAGACGTTGAAGTTGTATTTCCTTACCTGAAACAACACTGCCCAGTGATGCAGAATCTCGGCAAAATCCAATTGCATATGAGAAACAACTGGGTCATCTCTTCTTCAAACGACGTAGACTTTCTAAGGGGCTTCTTGCTCGCAGCATGCCGCCACCTATCCATGGTCCGCCTGGAGGAGGAGTATACGCAACTTGCCATCCAGTACAAGTTGAGCAATATTCAAATTCTTCGCGAAGCTATTGCGACGGACGATCCAGCATTGGGTCGCATAGCGGTGACAAGAGCCTTGGTTCTAGCGTTTGACGAGGTAAGGTCAATGCCTTTCCCATTCCTTTTCTTTTTCTCTCTCGGCAGTCAGACCCGTTAAAATAAAGAGTGAACATAAATTAACGCAGTTTAGATTATGCTTGGAGATCTCCCCATGGCAGGAAAGCACGTGTTCGGGGCTCTTCAGGTTGTCCAAAAAGCTGGCGGACCTCAAGCACTTGGGCTTACCACCTTTATCACATACATCCTTGACAGCTGCATTCGCGGAAAGCGCCTTTTAGACTGGGAGCCAGTACTCCGTTGTGGTGACAAGTTTATGAAGCCAGAGCCAGTCTACTGGGAGTCTGCGTCGGCGTTGCTCATTGAACCACCTGTAACACAACATTCATCAAGCATCAATACATTATAATCGCATGGATAGACGTATTACGCATACCAATTACCCTTAATTCATTCGAATAGATTTTACATTTTATTTTAAATGAATATTTCTAGATGGGGCCATGGGAGGGGAGCCCTGCTGAGTTTTGCCCAAAGTTCACTGCGGGTTTGTTCACCTTAAATGATGAGTCAAGAATATAACACGAGAGAACACTCACCCAACATTAGCATTATATCTCTTCCGAACGACACTTGATTCACAGCAATGTCTCTAAAACCTTTACATCACCATCCCAGGCATAATGGATGATCATGAAGTATCACCTCGCATCTACCACCAAGCCTACCCTAAAGTTGTGCACAATTTTGTTCATCTAGGAGAATAGGTTTGAGCTACCTCCTCGGAAGAAAAAGATACAATACATGAAGTTATTGATTACACCTTTGGAGAAAAAAATTACAAGTTCTAGGCTAGGATTTCTTGCTTGGTTGTCCATGTGCTACCTAGTGTGATAACTAGTAGTACATCGGATAATTCTGATTGTGTCCCCAGGAACGCCATGGATTAACTAAGGCGCAATCTATTATCTCCTTGCGGCTAAGAAGATTCATCTTCGATTTTTCCACCGAATGAACAATGAAACAAGTCCCCGTGATGTCATTGATCTCCAGTGGTTCGCCGACCTCGTCAAAATTGAACGCAGGTGGATTGTCCACAGATTTGTAGCAAAAGACTAGCTGCTTTAAAGCCCTGGGATACGAAAGGAGATAAGGTTCTTGACCATCGTCAGGTAAAGAGACGACTAGGATTAGCTTCTCTAGTTTGGAGAACCGCTTGAGCGTGAAAAGGCTGTCTCGAAAAGTACATTCGTGTATACTCAGTGACTTCAAGGTTCGACTTCGAATAAGCAATGGCTCAATAAGATCAGCGACATCCATTTCGTTTCTGAATGGAACATCGTTGTGAAACACAAAGCCTTCCAGCTGTGGCATCGCTTTGACGAGTTTTTCAATGCCAGGAAGAATCACTGTTGCGGGAGAACCACAAACAATCATGTGCAACTCCCGAACATTCAGAACTGCTTCAGAGATAGAATCACTGAAAGAGCTGTAGTTTGAAAGCGTGAGCATCGAGAGCTTGGGCTTGTTGTTGAGAAAGGTCGATATTATCTTGGAGTTGAGCATGCCATCGTGCCGCATGTAGTGAATGTTCAGCTCCCTCAAGCATGAAAGATCTACTGTGAGATCTGGAGTCCATCCATGGTGGCAGTAGAGCTCTAGTTCCTCCAGCCTTGTGGCTTTCTCCAAAAGCCTCGAAACTGAGAATTCGTAGCAGCGGGGTAGAAATTCGAGGTTAATCTTGGGCGACCGGCGATCGGGAAGACCGACCCAGCCTTCGCCACCCAAGTTCTGGAGTGAAAGGCTTTTTATCTGTCGTGCAAAATGAGGCGCGCCCCATACGGTTCCGAGGAGAGGCGTGATCTCGGTCAAGGAGTCCCCCATGTTGTTGTCAATAGGCATGACAAGGAAGTGATAGAGTATTGGCTGTGCAACCTCTCTCATCGCCTTCGAAGTGAGGCATAAGCTTTTGAGAGGCTCTGATCCTATCCATGCTGCTATAGCGGGATTTGGATGAACCCAGTCAAAGATGCAGTGGTCGCAGAGAAACTCGCATATTTTGTGCCTGATTTCTGGGGGCAGCGCTGAAAGCTGGTCGTTAGGAGATGAGTCCATATTCCGTAATGCCACAATCGAACTGATAAAGGAGAAGAAGGAAATATTGAAGGGAGCTAAGAAGAAAATTAATACAAACAAACGGGTGTAGTAGCCGACAGCTGTTGACGCTGGCCATCACTTGATTTACAACACAAAACCGGAGCATTGAATCATAATACCCTAAACCACAAACAAAATGCCTTGCACACAAACTATGAGAATAAAATGCAGAGCGTGAATGGTTTATAGGACTAGTGATTCTGTTGTTCACCAAGACATGCGAGTAAAGCAAGGAAATGGAAGACCCGACTACCCTACAATCAATGTTTGAATGATTGTGACCAAGGTACTTATCCACCACGTGTAGCACAACAGCAATCTTGGCCAAAATAATTATAGTATCTATAGGGAAAATAAGCCTTAAAAGCCTAAGAGATTATTTTTAGTCAAGTATTTATTTAGATATTGTTTTTATTTATTTTACTGAAAATGCTAAGACCTCTGGTCTTTTGGCAAGGGCCCATGGGGTAGAGTGACGGTCTGACAATCATTAAAGGGTTGTATCGTCTACACTTTCTAGTCTTATGACCTATTGCCTCATTCGGACATCTAATAATCAACATGGTCAATTGGCTGTTCGTGTCTTTAAACAGCCCACTGGCAACCTCGAGATAGTAAATGCCAAAACGAATATTATCATCTCTGCAGCCGTTATTGGCTGGTCTACTCTCAAGCCCGTCCCCATCTTCGTAGTGGAGAGGCATTATGTCATCACTGGACCGTTGGAAAACCCCGGCACCGAGATGATCCGGCGTATCGCCGAACCGATAGCGCAGGGTGGTCAAATCTGGGGTGGCCAATTTTCTACGGATCCCGGTCGCAAACTTGAATACTCTTAAAAGGCATTGCATTGCATCGTGTCGCATTGCTGCAGGGTCAATTTTCCACCAGTCCAGCAATGTTGCGACAACTCAGTGCACGAGTGCCCTCGCGGGTGCGAGCCCCCAGCTCGCGCCTCCTGGGCCAGACGGCCAGCTTTTCGCTGTCGTCCCGGCGGTCCATGGCTCAGGTAAGCCCTCTTTCGATGCAGGAGGGGCAGCACCACCGTTCTGTGGGTGTGCTAACGGTTGAGAAAACAGGTCAACACCGAGAAGCTCGACAACGTTACGACGCTCCCCAACGGCCTCCGCGTCGCCTCCGACGCCCTCCCCGGATCCTTTACCGGCGTGGGCGTCTACATTGAGGGCGGCTCCCGCTTCGAAAACGAGTCCCTCCGCGGTGTGTCCCACATCATGGACCGCCTCGCCTTCAAGTCCACCCCGAAGCACTCGGCCGACCAGATGCTCGAGCGAGTCGAGGCCCTCGGCGGCAACATCCAGTGCGCCAGCTCCCGAGAATCCATGATGTACCAGGCCGCCACCTTCAACAACGCCGTGCCCCAGACCATCGAGCTGCTTGCCGAGACGATCCGCGAACCCCAAATCACCGACGAGGAAGTGGCCGACCAGATCGAGACGGCCCGCTACGAGATCCGCGAGATCTGGAGCAAGCCCGAGCTCATCCTGCCCGAGCTTGTCCACACGGCCGCCTTCAAGGACAACACCCTCGGAAACCCGCTGCTGTGCCCGGAGGAACGACTGGGAAGCATCAACCGCAACACCGTCCAGATGTACCGGGATCTGTTCTACCGCCCCGAGCGTATCGTTGTGGCATTTGCTGGTGTCGAGCACAACATTGCTGTCGAGCTGGCCAAGAAGCACTTTGGTGACATGGCCAAGACCGAGCCCGTGTCGCAGACCGGCTCCGAGACGAGCGACAGTGAGCTCTCGGATAGCGATTCAAGCAGGTCGACTATTTCAAGCTCGTCCTCGTCCTCTCCCAACCTTCTCTCTAAAATCCCATTCCTTAAGAACATCTCCACTTCTGCGGCCAAGAATGCTGCTGTCCTCGATACTCCCCCCTCTCAGCTTGAGCTCCTCCAGCCGGCCCACTACACTGGCGGTTTCCTCTCCCTGCCTCCTCAGCCTCCCTCGCTGAGCGGTCTTCCTACCTTTACTCACATTCACGTTGCATTTGAGGGTCTGCCTGTTGCTTCTGACGACATTTACGCCCTTGCCACCCTCCAGACACTGCTCGGAGGTGGCGGTTCATTCTCCGCCGGTGGTCCTGGCAAGGGCATGTACTCCCGACTCTACACTAATGTCCTTAACCAGTACGGCTGGGTCGAGTCGTGTGTTGCCTTCAACCACTCCTACACTGACTCTGGTCTCTTTGGCATCTCCGCCTCCTGTCTCCCTGGTCGCACTTCGGCCATGATTGACGTCATCTGCCAGGAGCTCCGGGCCCTTACTCTCGAGACTGGCTTCTCAAGCCTGCAGGAGCAAGAGGTCTCTCGTGCCAAGAACCAGCTGCGTTCCAGCCTGCTTATGAACCTGGAGAGCCGCATGGTCGAGCTTGAGGATCTTGGCCGCTCCATTCAGGTTCACGGCCGCAAGATCCCCGTCCAGGTCATGTGCGACAAGATCAACGCCGTGACCGTCAAGGACCTCCGCCGCGTGGCCAGCATGGTTGTTGGCGGCAAGGTCAAGAACCCCGGCCAGGGCAGCGGTGCACCCACCGTTGTGCTGCAGGAGGCTCAGGCCTATGGCGTGAGCAGCCACACCATGACCTGGGACCAGATCCAGGACCGAATCGAGGGCTGGAAGCTTGGTGGCCGTTAGTAAAAAGACGGACCTGAAATTACGTGTCAGCGCCAGATGTCGACCCGACGTGGCGCGCTGACGGCATGACGTATGCCTCTAGAAGGAACCGCGATGCCCTCCTAATAGCTGGGATATAGAACGCCCCGCGACTCACGACGCCACTCAATGCCGCGAGAAACGAATTGATGAAGAAGAGAGGAGGATGTTGTATTATAGCTTTTTTTGTACAACGTATACCGGATTGGATGGATGATTTGACGGCCATGAAGTAGAGAAGGCGAGCACAGCGCACTAAAGGATTCTAGGGGATGGGTTCAACCGCCACGACGGAATGACTGGGTCGGCCTGTGACAGTGGAGCAGAACTGTAACATCTAGCTTCTCGCCCTAAAAAAAAAAGGACAGAAGGGCGCTCGTTGAATAAAAAAGGGGCGGGGAAGTCGCAAAGTGTTGTGTGTAAATCGACAAACTAAACCTGTATGAGATATATGTACACTAAATAGATGCGTGCAACGATGAAGTAAACAACAAACTTTGTCTAACAAAATAGTGCTAACGGCGGTGAACTTTAGACTTCTTGCCCCTGACTACCCACGACTCTGAGCCAAGTTTCGGACCGGTGATGGCTGATAAACTGAAAATCATGTTGCGCCTTATAAACCCTAAATTCATCTTAATAATAATTCTTAAGTATCGTGTATCCAAAACTCCAGCCGATTCCCATTCTTGTTTTGACTGGTATCTCAATGCCCTTCTACCTGAACCGGTACGCAGTGCGCCAGCTGAACTTTCCTTTCCTTATTCCATAATGCTTAATGTCGAATGCGCGCTAGTAGTATATAATTCTAATGTCTGGGGGTTTCCATAAATTCGTAATGATGTTACAATCTTGAGCGGACAGCCTCAAGTCGATACTTGACGTCCTTCAAGGCCTTGTTGGTGGGCTTCCAATCGTCGAATTGGCGAAGCAGCTCATCAGCTTCAGCGCTCAACTCGGTCTTGACAAAGTCTTCTTCAAGAAGCCCACGCATGATCCAAGGTAGTACATAGGGATTTGAAGGACCGGCCGGTGCCTGCCGAGGTGAGACCTCACAATCATGAGGCTTCTGGACGTGGGTAGTTTCGAGAGTGTGAGATATTGCGAGATCGTAGACAGCATCGTCATAGTAAAGACGAGAGTGTCCCGCGCCGGAGTAAAGCGAACCAGCAAGAGGGGCGGAGAGTTCACGGATGAGACCGTGATCTGAGACTCCTAGGTTACGCAGTTTGAGAGCAAAACCCACTAAGTGAGCGATGAAGTCGGGAGCGTGCACCCGGCCGTCAATGAAGACGGCGCGATAGATGTTGGCGTGGTTGGCGGGAGAGTAGATGGCCGACTAAAAACTGTTAGCGCTTTGTTTAAAAACTGACACATGGATTGTCTTACCTCCATGGGGACTAGTTGATCATCAATGCTCCCAATGAAAGTGATACGGGCTCCGTGGTCAAGCACATGCTTGAGCGATGCCTCGAACCGCTTCGAATTCGCGCTCTCTGGATTTGCGAAATCCCAAAGCTCAGCTGCCGAACCCATCAAAAGGCTCGACTTGATATCCGGAAAAGGCCCTAGAGAGACGCCAGCCATGGCGCAGACTCCTATCTTGGCATCGGTTATGATCCCAAGATCTATGAGTTTTTCCAGGAGCATGATGCTCACAGGAACACCCTGGGAATGGCATGCAATGAGAACTAAATCCGCGCTTCGGATGTGATCAATCCAATTTAGCATGAGCTTCCAAAGATTCTCCACACGGTCTTTGATTTTGCCCTCACCCTCCAGAGCCACCTTCTCAATCTCACAGTCGTCGCACCCATGATCTTCGGTCCACCTGCGAATGGCTTCTGCGCATAGGGTGGCGAACCGGAGTGAAGTGCCAGTTGGCTGGCCAATCATTGGCCGCAGATAGCTTGCGGGGAAGAGACCATGGATACCAATGGCAATTGCTTTGCGGATCTTGGGTGGATCTCTGAGTCGGAGTGCATGGTTGACCGGGGGTTGCTTGGTTCGAAGGAGCACCCTTGTGATTTGCTTGATGATTGATGGATTCTCTTTCATCTGGTAGGTGCTGGTGAATGATGGGAGCAGGAGATTGTTGGATAGCTTTGTTGCTGTCTCCGAGTCGGCGATGGATTTGTTGGATGAATCCAGGAGTCTTGCAGGAACTGCGCTTGGAGGTGACTGAGCCATGTCGTTTGCTGGGGGTCCCGCAGTGGTGGGTGTTGTGATGCTTGATGGAGATGATGATATAGACTCAAGGTCCATAGACTTTGGACGCAGCCGCTTGCTCTTACGCCAGCTTGATTTGCCTCCGGCCTGAATGTCCTTTGGCTTAGCGGCTTCTTTTGTCTCCTTTGTTGGAGATTCTGATATCTCGGCCTCCTCTGCAGGTTTAGGCTGATCTTCAGAGTTCTCGCCAATGACAGCAATTTCACCAGATTCAGGGGAGACGGCTTTGCCTTTGATTTTGGGAGAGTCTCTTGACCAGAAGGCCCAGGTCGAGCCGTTTCGCGGAGCAGAACCGGGCTTTTGAGGACTTTCTGGTGGCGTATTCGTCATTGTCACATTCTTCGACGGAGTTTCTGGCGCTTCTTCTGGCGTTTCGTTTGGCGTTGGTTTCGGCGCTTGCGACGGGGCTTGTTCTGGTGTGGATTTTGGCGTTAAGGTTGACGCTGGCTCGAGTCGAGCGTCAGATGATTGGCCCGTTTTGGTGGCTTGAGTTGGAGAGGAGGAGTTCCAAAAACCGAACCATGACGATGTAGGTGCGCTTTTTGAAAGGGATGCGGCGTCGACCTGTTCTGGTGACGCGGCTTCTGATGGGGCAACATCTTGTGAAGCGTCTTTGGGCGGTTCGGGGTTTGTAGGAGTGGCAGGCTGAGGAGCCTCGGCCTCCTCCATGGCCATTTTGGAATCATTCGGTGTTGCCTCGGCCATCTCGGGACTCTCTGAGGCGGTTGTAGGCTGTGTTCCTGTGGTCGGATTCCTCGACAACCAGCCAAACCAGCCACTCGATGGTGGTTTTGTGGGGGTGGTTACGGCAGACGCCGTTTCGATGCTCGGTTTGGACTCATCATGTTTCGAATTAGGTTCATCGGCTTGGGGGATTTCGGGTTCGGGGGATTGGGCTTTCATTGGAGGTGCATCTTCTTTCGCGGGTGTCTCATCCATCGTTGCTTCCGGAATGTTGGCGAGGCCTCTTACAGTGCCTGAGGTGCTGTATATGCTGGTCGCGTCGTCCACCTTCTTAAGGTCAAATCGGCTCAAGTCGGGCGCTTTGTTCGATCGGACTGTCCCTCCAAGGATGTGTTCCTTGGCGACTGAGGTTGATGCTGCGGCCTTGGGTGGTGTTGGCAAGGCCCCGTACCAGCTTTGGCTCTTTCGGACCTATGAGCGCGAACCTGGTAAGCGAAAGGACATGATAAAATAGGCAACGGTAATGTGAGCCAAACCTTTTGCTGCTTCTCTGGCTCCTTTAACGTAGCGGTGGTGCCGGTTGCGCGTCGGAGAGGAGGCATTTGCTGGTCGCTGTTTGTCCGCGCCGAGGCAGCGGGAACGGGAGCCTGGTCTGGTGACGTAGAGTTAACCGTTTGGGCCGTTGTAACGTTATTCTGCTTTGCTTCCGCCGTGTTTGGGCGTACCCGTCTTCGGGGAAGCATCACAAGAAAAGAAAAGAGAAGGCAGCAGCCATGGACGTGGGGGATCTGACACGATGGTCTAGCGCCCTGCTCGTCATGGATGGTTAATGGATCAAGTTCATGTGTTAGTGGTTTGTCTTGGCCCAAGTACAGACGAGAGTCGTAGGGGTTGCCTTATCAGCAGGCCCCTCGCCCCTCCAAATTCCACATTGGGATTAGCGGGCCAACAAGGGACGGCTGGGCTCCGTGAGGTCCGTGTGCAGGGGGTTCATCGTGTCACCACTTCAAGCGGTGAATGGTGGCAGGAGCCTCGGAGCCGGGAAAACCTGTGTGCCACCCATCCTGTCCACGTTCTCCATCGGCTGTTGCAGGTCCAAGGGTCCACTAGCACCTGTACTCCAGTCACACGCTGACAGAAAACATGACACACGTTAGCACGCGGTGGATGATGGCTAAGCACGCATGGCACAAGAGATGTATGGAAATTGATCACTCTGAGCCTGGGATAGATACAAAAGAGAGGGAAAATGTTGTTTTGTACCGTTTATTCTAAACAAAAACACTATTTTATTCAGAATTGTTTCACTGTGGTCAGAGCAGAAGCTTGGGTTCTGTCCTGTGGTTCATTTTGTCACCCCAAACCACTTGGTCAGTGCGACCGTGCTTATCGGCTGCAGTGCCTTATCGTTATCGGCTTATCGGCGTCCCGCCGTCAAAAAAAATTCGAGCCATGATTTTCTAGGTGCAATCCCACTCTCCAAAGCTACGCAGCAGACCTGTTGCGCCAGCATCTTTGGCAATGAGCAACCTCAAACGAAAGGATGCCCCTGGGGGTAATCCTCCTGCCAAGTCCTCAAAGAACACAAAAGAGGCACGTCCCTCCAAAAAAGATGACGCCAACAAGGATGCGAAATCGCCCAAGCCCAAGAAGGCTTCCGAGCCTGCTGCGAAGGGCCCCGTCGTGTCGCTCTTGAAGGAGGAGGAGCCAATGTTTCCCCGAGGTGGCGGAAGTGTCCTTACTCCATTGGAGCAGAAGCAGATTGGGCTCGAAGCCAAGGCTGACGCTCTGCGCGACGAGGAATTCAACACCGCCGGCAAGGCGCTCACGAAGAAGAAGAGAAAGACGGCCTTGAAGGGCAACAAGAAGGATGAAAAGACTAATGATGACGCCGAGGATAATGTCAAGGTGGAGAGTCTGAGCTTCAAGGTAAGAAAATTTGCGCGATGTGAGTTCATGGATGTTGGCTGACGATTCGTGAAGAAACTCGTGAAGGGTTCTCTGGTTCTCGGACAGGTCACGCGAATCAACAATCTCGACATCGAAGTTGCCCTCCCCAACAACCTTACCGGTCATGTGTCAATTGTTGCAGTATCTGAGCAGCTGACAGAGCGACTGGAAAAAGATGCAGTGGAGAAGACCGAAGATGATGACGCTGAGGATTCTTCAGACGAGGATGGAATCGACCTGGAGTCTATTTTTGCCATTGGCCAATACCTCCGAGTCTATGTTATCTCTACCATGGATGAGACTGCCACTGGAAAGAAGCAGCGACGAATCGAGCTCTCTTTGCGACCTACCGAGGCCAACACCGGGTTGGAAAAGGACGACGTGATTACCAACACAACCGTTATGGCTGCAGTATCGAGTGTCGAGGACCGAGGATATGTTATGGACTTGGGAATCTCAGGATTGAACGCTTTCCTCTCCAAAAATGAACTCGATTCGACCTTCGAAGAGGAGAGACTTCAGCCTGGAGCTGTCTTCCTTTGCCAGGTTGTTAGCAAGGGCGCCAATGGCAAAATTGCTCAGCTGTCCTTGCAGCAGAAGAAGCTCGGCAATCCCAAGGCCGTTCCCGCTGACGCAACAACAATCAACTCTTACCTGCCTGGTACGATTGCCGATGTTCTGGTGTCTAACACAGACCGCCGAGGATTTGCTGGAAAAGTGATGGGTCATCTCGATGTTACCGCTGACCTTATTCACTCTGGCGTCGGTCCCGCCGGCGTGAGCCTTGACTCAGCCTACAAGATTGGTTCTCGAGTGAAGGCTAGAATTATTTGCAACTTCCCCGCTGCTAAAGAGCCCAAGCTGGGAATTTCCCTCCTCCCCCATATCACCTCCCTTGAGCAGAAGCGCCCGACCAAGTCTACCGACTCCAAGAAGTCACCTACTGACGTGCTTCCCATCTCATCCCTTGTCGAAAAGTGCACTATTCGCCACGTCGAAGCCGAGATTGGTCTCTTTGTCGACATTGGAATCCCTGGACTGAGCGGTTTTGTTCACATTTCTCGAGTTAAGGATGGCAAGGTGGATGCACTCTATGAGTCGAGCGGTCCTTACAAGGTTGGTTCTGAGCACAAGGGACGTGTTGTCGGTTACAACGAGGTGGATGGCGTTTTCCAGCTCTCATTTGCGAAGACTGTCCTCGAGCAGGAGTATCTCCGACTAGAGGATGTGCCGATTGGTGCCGTTGCTACTTGCGAGATTGACAAGGTCCTGATTGGCGAGGACGGTGTCAGTGGATTGGTTCTTAAGGTCTGCGAAGGCATCACTGGATTCGTTCCTGAAATGCATCTATCCGACGTTCGCCTTCAACATCCCGAAAAGAAGTTCCGAAGTGGCATGAAGGTCAAGGCTCGTGTGCTGTCGACCAATCTTGCCAAGAAGCAGATGCGTCTTACTCTCAAGAAGACCTTGGTCAACTCGGAAGCCCCCGTCATCAAGACTTTCGAGGAAGCCAGCGTTGGTATGCAGGTTCCTGGTACTATTATCAAAATCCAGCCCGGTGGCGCCTTTATCCAGTTCTTTGGCTCATTAAGAGGCTTCTTGCCAATTTCTGAAATGAGCGAGGCTTACATCCGAGACCCTAATGAGCATTTCCGCATCGGTCAGGTCGTTAGCCTCCACGTTTTGGACGTTGACCCTGAGACTCGCAGACTTGTTGTCTCTTGCAAGGATCCCTCAGCCTTTGGATTAGATAAGCAGAATGCGCTGAAGTCGTTGCAACTTGGAGATGTTGTCTCCGCCAAGGTCACCCAGAAGACTGAGGACCAAGTGTTTGTGGAGCTTGATAGTGGATTGAAGGCCATCATCCCTGTTGGACATCTCACAGACAAGTCCACATCGAAGAACCAGTATGCCCTCAAGCGAGTTGCTGTTGGCCAGACGCTCTCCAGCTTGATGGTGATTGACAAGAACGAAAACCGACGCGCCATCATTCTCACTCAGAAGCCAAGCCTGGTCAACGCATCCAAGGAAAAGACTCTCCTTGTCAAGTTTGAAGACGCCAAGGAGGGCAAGATTGTTCCCGGATTTGTTCGAAACATCACCGCCACTGCCGTCTTTGTTCAGTTTGCTGGTAGTCTTCATGCTCTGCTGCCCAAGTCCCGACTTTCTGCTGAAGTCCAAGCTCAGCCTGACTTTGGAATGCAAAAGTACCAGTCCATTGAGGTCAAGATCGTGTCCACCATTCCCGACCTTGAGCGAATCATGGTTGCCCCCGCGGATTACGAAGAGAAGGAGTCAAGCAAGACCAAGGCAGCTGGCAAGGCGCCCAATGATGACCTATCCTTTGGAAGCATTGTGGAGGCCAAGATCACATCCATCAAGGACACCCAGCTTAACGTACAGCTAGTCGACAGCCAGGTCCAAGGACGAGTTGATATGTCGCAGGTGTTTGATTCCTGGGATGACATAATTGACACCAAGGATGTTCTTGACAAGTTCCACAAGAAACAGGTCCTCAAGACTCGTATCATGGGAGTTCACAACGCTAAAGATCATCGTTTCCTGCCCTTCTCACACCGCTCACTCCATTCTGTCTTGGAGTTGACTGCTAAACCAACTGACCTACGGGCTAAGAATCTGGAGCCCTTGACTCTGGAAAAGATTAACGTTGGCGACAACTACATTGTCTACGTCAACAACGCCACCCCCCAGTACCTGTGGGTTAGCCTGTCACCCTCGGTTCGTGGTCGTATCTCGGCCATGGATGCCTCGGATGACCTAACTCAGCTCAATGACCTCGAGTCCAACTTCCCTGTTGGCTCGGCCTTGAAGGCAAGGGTTACCGCCGTGGACGCTGCCAACAACCGCCTGGATCTCTCTGCCCGCTCCGAGAATGCTTCTGAGGCCATCACTTGGAGCGCCCTGAAGCCTAACATGGTTCTTCCTGGAAGAATAACCAAGATCAACGAGCGCCAGATCCTTGTTAAGCTGAGCGAGGTGGTCTCTGGCCCTGTTCATCTACCTGATCTTGCCGATAACTACGACGAAGTCAACACTACAAACTACAAGAAGCGAGATATCGTCCGTGTGTCGATTGTTGAGATCGACCAGGCCAACAAGAGGATTCGACTGTCAGCCCGACCTTCTCGTATCATGAGCTCTACTCTGCCTGTCAAGGACAAGGAGATTACCGAGCTGTCACAAGTGAAGGCCGGCGATATTGTCCGCGGCTTTGTCAAGAATGTTTCTGACAAGGGTCTATTTATTCTACTCGGTGGCCAGGTCACTGCTCTTGTCAAGATTTCCAACCTTTCTGATAGGTTCTTGAAGGAGTGGAAGGATCATTTCCAGGTTGACCAGCTCGTCAAGGGAAGAGTTCTCTCTGTCGATACTGCGACTCGTCAAGTCGAGCTCAGCTTGAAGTCTTCCGTCGTTGACGAGGACTATACTCCTCCAGTCACCTACAACGACATCAAGGTGGGCCAGATCGTCACAGGAAAGGTTCGCAAGGTTGAGGAGTTTGGTGCATTCATTCTCATCGACAAGTCAGCAAACGTCAGTGGTCTCTGCCATCGTTCACAAATGGCCGAGAAGCCTGTTCAGGATGCTACCAAGCTGTACAAGGAGGGCGATGCTGTCAAGGCTAGGGTGCTGGAGATTGACACAGAGAAGAGGCGAATCACATTTGGCTTGAAGCCTTCGCTCTTTGAGGACGAGGACACTGATATGGAGTCGGGCTCTGAGCAAGGCGCTGCTCTTAACGAAGACAGCGACGATGACGAAGAGATGGGCGAGGGAGGTGTGGAGATTTTCGGTACCGACAACGTGGACGACTCTGACGACGACGAAGAGGACTATGGAGAGGAGGACGAGGAGGAGGATGACGATGATGAAGAAGACGACAGTGATGAGGACGAGGAAATGGAGGACCGACCTACCAAGAAGACCAAGGGTCTCGGTGCTGGCAAGAAGTCAGAGTGGGCTGCTGATCCATTCGCCAACTCTGACTCGGAGTCAGAAGAGCAGTCAAAGGACAACGAAAAGTCCAAGAAGAAGAAGAAGCGAAGCAAGACGGAGATTGAGGTGGACAAGACTGCTGACCTTGATACCAACGGTCCCCAGACATCAAGCGACTACGAGCGTCTCCTGTTGGGTCAGCCTGACTCATCGGAGCTCTGGATCGCCTACATGGCGTTCCAGATGCAGGTTAGCGAGCTGTCAAAGGCCCGAGAGGTTGCCGAGCGTGCCATCAAGTCCATCAACATTCGAGAGGAGACGGAGAAGCTGAACGTCTGGATTGCGTACCTCAACTTGGAGGTGGCATACGGCAACCAGCACACGGTCGAGGAGGTGTTCAAGCGGGCCTGCCAGTACAACGACGAGCAAAAGGTCCACGAGCGGTTGGCCAGCATCTACATTCAGTCGGAGAAACTCAAGGTAAGCAACGTTGCAGTACGTAATACGATGTCGATCCTAACTAGTCACCAGGCTGCGGACGCTCTGTTTGAGACTATGGTCAAGAAGTTTGGAGCCAAGTCTCCCGATGTCTGGATCAACTACGCCGACTTCCTACACGTCACTCGCAGCGATCCTGGACGAGCCCGTGCTCTCCTGCCGCGAGCCACTCAGAAGCTCGACAAGCGCCACAGCCAGTACCTGATGAGCCGGTTTGCCGCTCTCGAGTTCCGGTCGCCCAACGGCGAGGCTGAGCGGGGCCGCACCATGTTCGAGGGTCTGCTTGCGGCCTGGCCCAAGAAGGGCGATCTCTGGAGCCAGCTCCTGGACCTTGAGATCGGAATTGCCGGAAGCGATGCTGACGCCACGGCGGTACGAGATGTCTTTGAGCGGCGGTCAAGGGTGAAGGGCCTCAAGCCCAAGCAGGCGGAGAGGTGGTTCAGGCGGTGGGCCGCGTGGGAGGAGAAGATGGATCCCAAGGCCAAGGAGAAGGTCATGGCCAAGGCCAAGGATTGGGCAGCTACATTCCAAGCGAGGAAAGCGGAGGCCGAAGCGGAGGAGGATGATGAGATGGACGAGTAGCGTAATCAAGGAGTCGGACATTTTCGTGTTTCGGATACGATGAAAGGCGACCAAAAAGTTTATTTTCTTCGGGTATAATCTGTTTACTGCGCTGCACAAAAGGGAGAAATAACAAAGTTGAATTGCATCATCGCATCATTGTCAGCATGAGAGGAGTCGTGAGGCCGTGTTAGTGCCAGCCACCGTAGATGACACGGCCAATGAGATGGGCGTGCATGCCATGTTTGCAGAGGCCGAATGAATTACTATTTCTGGAAAAATGATTTTCTGATTTACCGCTTATGACCAGGTGCTAGGGGCAGTGTGATTTTCTAAATACGTGTATTGGTCTCTCTGCCGGTCAGCGGCGATCGTGCAACGACGGGCTACAATGGTGCAAGGGGCGGCTGGCAGAGTTACATTGGGAGGCATTGGAGGCTCGCCGAGTTGGGAAACGCGACCACGAAACGTTACAGCCGATGCAAGTCGGAGGAATTTAGATGAGACCAAGAGGGCCTGCAGCCCAGTGCCGTTTCGGCAGGATCCGTGCTGCGCCCCTGCATCTGCGTGCGTTGCTGCAGGCCTTCGTATTTTCCTTCACCAATTGCTGACTTGTCTGGAATTGATTGTCCTCAGCTCACTGGCTGGTTGAATTTTCTTTTCGTTGCACCTCGCTTCCTGCGTGACTAAACGACTGTGACAAATTCCGCGCTCCAGGTGTGATCTGCATGCCGGCTGTAGGTTTTGGGACACGAGCTCATGCTCATGGGGGTTTTTGTTGGTTGCGTCGTCGTCAAAGTGCATTTCGTCATGTCGACTTGGCAGCCTTCCGCCTTTTCTTCCCCACTTTGCCTGAGCATCTCGCCTGGGACCAAGAGTGTTTGGCTCGCCTGGTGTGTTGATTCCAGTGCCGATCACTGACTCCATCATCAAACTCAAAGAGGAAACACACAATTTTACTAAGGCGTCGGCCTTCTCGAAGCATTGGCGATTTCCCCGCAAGGACTTTTTAGGAAAGAATGAAAAAAAAAAAAAATACCGGATGGCATGTCATAGCACTCAAAACAACAAGATTCAAAATAGACCAAAAAAAGGGAATGACGTGCATTCCGTCTTCATCCCATCTAGATCGGGGATCCTTAATCAGATGGCCAAGCCGATGACAGTGGCAGAGCCAAGACGCCACCCGCCTGGGCGCGCCCCTCCCATCCATCCCGTCGACAGAGCCACCGGCCGGCCTTTTCCTCTCTCTGCCAAACGGACATTAAAAAAAAAAAAAAAAGAGGAAAAACGATGCGCCATGACGATGCTGGACACCACCCGAGTGCCGAGCCGGATTAGTCGGACTGGGCGGAAAGCAGGGGAGCCCACACCAAAATGATCGGCGGGCGGAGGCTAGGCGTTGCCCCCGTGGAGAACAGGAATACGAGATGAACAAGGAGCGTAGGGGAGCGGGACCGGGGGCACGCACTGTAGGTGAAGCGACTGGCCCACACTGAAAATAGAATGCTACCAAAAAGTTGACTGGGAGAGAGCGTCATGCTTCGTGCGCAGGGATGCGGGTGCGCAATGTGACTTGACGTGCACGATTTTTCTAGACGAGGTAGCATTTGTTTATTGCTTGTTCATTTATTTTATAAAAGGACCTTGAGTATCGTCCGAAATTCCGAATTGCTTCCCATCATCATCACTACACACACAATCTCATCAACTTCAATAACAACAACACCAACCAAACCACCAACCACCTTTTACATCAGCAACCATGCGTTTCTCCATCGCCGCCGTCGCCGCCGCTCTCGCCGCCACTGCCCAGGCTCGCATTGCTGGCATCGCCGTCCCTGAGACCATCCGCCCCGGCGACTCGGTCACCCTCAAGATTGTCAGCGAGGGCTACATCCAGACCGTCGACGACATCGCCATTGCCTTTGGCTACTCCAACGGCGAGGGCTACCCCGGCACCCTGTCCAACCTCCTCCAGTCTTCCTACCTGGGCGCTGGTACGTTTATTCTCTTTTTTCTCCATATAAAATCCGACTATGGAAACTAACAAACTTATCTGCAGACGAGTCCAACCTCGGCCAGAAGAACATCTCCAAGGTCGTCACCTTCCCCGAGACCGTCGCCAAGGGCGAGGGTGTCGTCTCCGCCGCCCTCTTCAGCCTCTACGGCGCCTCCAAGGGCGGTGTCATCTCCAACTACAACGTCACCGTCACCTTTGGCGATGCCACCTCCACCACCTACAAGGTCTCTGGCGGTGCCTACTAAGCGGCTCGCCCTCATTATCCCGGGACGTTTTTAACCTTTTTTTTGTAATAAATTCGACAAAGACATAGATTACGAAACATGAACGATTGAGAGGGTTTCCTGAAAAATGGAGCAAGGGAGGGTCTTCACCAAACCTATCTTCTTGCGAGTGGAGTAAATAGCATAGCCTGTCCAATCTTTTTTAATGAATATAGCAGAAGAGAGTTCGCTTGGGTGGTTCTACCACTCTTACTCATACATTTCTCACGCAATTTCGCTGTTCCCAATCAATTTCCGCAATGCTCAGTGGTGCCACACTAACATAGTCTAATTTAACTGAATTGCACTCGTTAGCACCGAAGAAGAAGAAGAAGAACAAGAAGAAGAAAAGACAATTTAATGAATGTCCAACCGTGATAAAAATTTGTCTAGGTAAGGGTATCACTTGTCTATGTAAAACTATGTAAGCACAATACACCTTGCCTCGCCAATTGACTTCGCTTCGCTTGGGCTGGTGCCATTAATAAGAGCCCCGTCTTTTCTCAACGCTATTCCCGCCCCATGTACAGAGTCTAATATCTCGTTTCCCATCGCTTAAGTGTGTAAGTGTAGAGCAACATCATGCAACCCCCTGTAAAAACAATAGCAAAGAGAGCGCACGCAGTGAAGGAATGGCTCATTTCACTCTGGGCGCCACGACCTTCATGCCAACGGCGCTGCCCCAAACGCTCTCGCTTACTTTGGCGGGAATCTTGCGTCCCCGCAGCCGTTGGTCAATCAGCCACATGCCCACGACGAACTCTTGGCGGCCCAGGATGCCGCGCCCTTGGCGATCGACCAGATCCCAGACCTCGGCGAGCTCGTCGACGGGAAGCCGCGACCGCCTCCAGATCTGGCGCACTACGATGTTGATCACGAACTCGGATACTTCCCCGTTGACAAAGGCCGGCTGCGGCGAATTGGGCAGGTCGAGCAGCAGACCGCGGTTGGAAGCCCACACGGCCTCGTACCGCTTGCGCTCGCGCGGCGTAATCTCCTCTCGCCAGCGCTTGCGCGATCCCTCGTGGTGCGAGTGCTTCTTCCCGCTGTGCAGCTTGTGAAGATGTCCCTTCTTGTGGCGGTCCACTTCCTCCTCGTCCTCCTTGGGCGGCTGCCGCAGCGTCTGCATCATGCGCGGCGACTTCTGCCTTCTGGGCACGGGAGGCGTCGCGAGGCTGCCCCCCGTGTTGTGGGGTGTGAGGCGGGCTGAGGCGAGGGAGCTGGCCATGATGGCGTTGGTGAGCGAGTCGAGGGGCAGGCTGGTGGTGGACGAGCTCTTGGGGTTTGGCCGCAGAGCCGCCCGCTGCGTGTGCGACGGCGAGGGCGAGGGCGGCATGCTTAGTGTAGGCTTCCTGTGACTAGGCCGGGGTGGTGGTGGTGAGGGGCGCCGTTCAGGTGATTGCCCTGATGAGGCCGAGACAAACGTGTCATCCGACGACGCTGTGTCAACCGTTGTAGGGCGGCGCTGATCGTTTCGTGACAGCACCGGCGGCGCGGCTAGGTTGGGCACTGACTTCCTGGGCTCAACGGCCGGGATTTTCTGCTTGGCGGGTGTCTTTGGTTGAGACGCCGGCTTGCTGCTACCGCGGGGCTGCGGCGGCGTCGGCGGGCGTTGTCTCGCCGGCTGCGGGCTTCGCTTCGGAGGGTCCGGAGAGGGGGCCGGCGGCGACAAGACGTTGGTCGGTGCTCGGTAGATGATCTGGGGCGGTGTCACCGGACGCAGCACTGGCTTCAGTTGAGCTTTTGTTGCAGGCCTCTGGGGCTTGGGCGACAGCACCACCGGTTTCAACGGAGGAGTAGGCTGCGACGGTGGCGTCAATGGCCTGGGCTTTGGCTTGACCTTGGGCTTTGGCTTGGGCTTGGTCGAAGGGGCCCGTGAGGGCGACGATTGGATGTCGGGCTCAGGCGCTTCTGCAATGCTCTCGCCCGAGCCAACCGGTGTCCGCGCGGGAGATCGCCTAGGCGACGCTCGCTTGACTGGATCGCCGATTCTCGTTTGTTCAAACATGGAGATGAGAGATCCTGTTGGCGGGATAGACCCCGAATCCACCACCTCACCACTCGATGAGCTTGCACCCCCGACGCTGAGCTTCCTTCGTGGTGTCCTTGCTTTAGGGGTTGGACTGGCGCTCCTGCTGGCGGCCAGCGTGGCCGCGATGAAGCTTGCGCTCTTGGAGTCCGGTTTTGCGCTTCCATGGCCATGGTACAACTGTCCTGGACTTGCGCCGAGCTGCTGCATTCTCGGCGCACTCATTCCTCCGTAGTGTTCGCTGTCGGCCATGCTTCCTCCGGTGCTCTGGGATCCCATCTGCTTGACGGGGCTCCGAGGCCTTCCGGCGGTTGTCGCTGCGCTCCTGGCGCCATTATCCTTCTTCGGGGGCGGCGGAGCAGGCTTCTTCTTGTTGAAAGCCAGAGATGCTCCCTGCAGGGCGGTGATGGCGGGGTCGGAGGGGCCCGAGACGTGTGGTGCGATGGGATTCATCGCCGGGGAGGGTTGCGATATCGTTACGGCGACATGGCCTGGGATCGAGGATTGATGGTGGCGGCAGTGGTGGGGGTGATGCGATGCGATGCGACGGGATCCCTCGATGCGACGAGAGAAGTCGAGAATTGAAGCGTCCCGAGGCGGGATCAATGGGATTCCGAACACGTAGACGGCAAGGCGAACAGTGTGATATGGGCAGATGCTGGACGCGACTTGTTGCGAGCAGGACTTTGCGGACGCTGCAATGACGGAGCGACGGTCCATCTCGTACTGCTGACTGGACTGGTCGCTCAGGGGACGTCCGCATGGCTGCGAACCAATGACCCCACTAAAGAGACATGCTGCTTCAGGGGTCACGCACTCTGGCAGCCGCCGTAATGGGACCCCGATTTGGACCCCGCATATGACCGGCTGCTCTTGGCTCGTCGCCGCATTCCATCCCGTCCCAAGCGCTCGGGTTGGGCCTTGTTCTGGAATTGGGTATTTTCAAGACTTGGGGCTTCTCCCGAGACTAGTGTGCAAGAAAAAGGTTTCGGCCATCTGTGTCTCCGATTAATTTGGAGGCCATGTGAAATGTTCTACTTTTCTTTTGAGTCAGGTTTGTTTCAGAGGGACACTGATGGGATGCACAACAACGCATTGGCTGCGGTGCGATTCTAGCTCTTGCAAGGCCCCTCTGGTTGGCCCCAACTGATGAGTCAGGAAACCTGCCTGGAGAATTCTGTTTATTCCTAATATTTCATTTGCTGTCCTCCATCTCATCATTCCAGCCAAAGAAGAGGCTATTTCTTCAAAGGCGGAATCGCTTTTTGGTCATCAGCCACACAAATGGCCAGCATCATGGCACTTTTACCACGAACCAGTTAGGAGCGGGTAAGGCGGGTAGCATTCTATTCTTAATTGGTTGGTTAACTTGATGGTGTAACTGTGATTAAACACTGCAATTTTAGCACTCACAAAGCACCTTGGGTATGCGATTCTCGCGCTTATCTCACCAATAAAATGCCATGTCATCTTCGCTCTCGTGGGGAGATCATTAAAGTAGATGAGACAAGAATGAGTAGAGTTGGTAATTTAATCTAGGTCTAATATACAAGTAAATCGCAGATTATCAGGCTGCGCCCACCAATAGGGTCTCCAATGTATGTAAATAATTATTATCCACCTTTAATCCTAGCCGCATTTATTGCTTCTTTCCCTTTGGTACTCTTGCGAGGTAGTACAGGACTATGGCAGCCACAATGTTGAAACCAATGAATGCCCAAATGATGCCGAAATTGCGCCATCGATCATCATAATCGGAGGTGATAGACGCAAGGAACACATTGGTTTCCTTAATCTTGCAGTAGCTGCAATCTCCACTTGCCTCTGGGTCCAGGAGATAGCCACCCATTCTCGATATGTAGTCGGCCATGTATTCGCCGCATGTTTGACCACCGGGCGGGCTGATCTTGGTGTACTCGTTATCTGCGCAAGTGACGTCCACATTTGCCAGGCCTGTAGACAGAACGGCTGAGACCCAGTATGATAACGGCGAAACCCGGTACAAGAAGATCCAGAAGCCCGGCATCGAATCCGGCGTGGCTAAAACACCGCAAAAGAAGAAAATGAGCATAAAGAAGAGATTCGAAATGTTTCCGCCAGCCTCAGCTGACTCGCTAAAAGAAACACATGCATGTGTAAACGTGCTCGTGAAGAGGAGAAATTGCCAAAACAAAAGCCACATCAACACTCCTCTTTCTGTCCCCTGTCCAGCTGCGTCTGCATTTTTATAAAAGCCGACCGGATAGTAGATGAAAGCCCACATGATGACAGAGGCCAAGGTGGCCCAAGGGATCTCGGACACAATTTGACTCAGCATGAAGATTTTCCAGGAGTAGGCCTTCGATGGACGCTCGCGGACTTCGTATAGGGAGCGCTGGGTAACAAAATGCGGCATTTGTTGCTGCGAAAGCTGGCCGAAGATGCTTGCAAATTCGAAAATGGCAAACATCTGATTTTGAAGGCCTTGGATGGTGAGGGGGGCGTTGAGGAAGACCAGGCCGATGAACAAGCTGACGACGATGCAAAGCGTGAACTTGGAGTAAATGTATGGTGGTGTCCTCCAGTGTTGCTGAAACACACGCTTTGTGACGATTAAAAATTGCTGCGAGAGCGGTGTTGCGAACTCAAGGTACGAGGAACGGTCGTTCATAGGTGCAGACGATGGACGACTGGAGAGGGTCCTGAGACGTGACAATTCTTGCTGGACAGCTTCGTACTCTGGACTGGAACGCCAACTTGCGCGCCAGTCAATGTCAGTAGAGCTACCTGGAGCATCACCAACCGCCTCAAACATCCATTCTGCTGGATTAGCAGCCGGCGGGCAGGCCAGTGCCCCATTTCGCTCGAAATAATTCGTGAGAGTCTTGGAATTTTCTCCAATGTCACCTGGAGTATATTGGTTAGCTCGACAACATATCTTAAAGCAAACAAAACTTTCCAATTGCCAAAAAAGGAAAGCAGTCAAGGCTATACTTACCAAAATACACAGTGTGGCCTCCTTTGTCAAGGAAGAGTAGGCGGTCGAATCTTTCAAAAAGGATGGCTGACGGCTGGTGAATAGTGCAAAGAATAGACTGACCAGCCTTGGAGAGCCGTTCAAGCAAATTTAATATGGACCAACTGGTTTGAGAGTCAAGTCCGGATGTTGGCTCATCAACAAAGAGAAGCAGCGGTGGTTTGGCCGCCAGCTCCACGCCAATCGTCAATCGTTTGCGTTGTTCAATATTCAGGCCTTGATCAAGAACGCCGACGACGGCATCAGCATATTCTTGCATACCCAACAGGCTAATAACCTCTTCAACATAGGCCAGCTTCTCTTCCCTGGGCGTACTAGCTGGTTGTCGGAGGAGAGCAGAAAATTCCAGTGCCTGCGATACAGTCAGCACATGGTATCGCGTGGGATAAAGACCATCAATTCAGCGAAATTGAGTCTTGACGCTTACCTCTCTGACCGTACTTGTCTCAAGATGCAAATCTTGTTGTTGAACGTAGCCGGTTTTGCGCTGGAAGCTTTGATCACGTATCCTACCATCAACCAACATCTCGCCAGTGATGACGCCCACATTTATGCGATCAGCCAAACAGTCCAAGAGCGACGTTTTACCTGCCCCGGAAACGCCCATTAGGGCCGTGAGGGTACCAGGTTTTACCCAGCCATCGACATTGTCCAGGATGCGTCGAGGCTTGCCCTTGATTTTGACATCGTAGCAAACGTTGTTCCAATGAAACACACCCACCGAACCTTGAATAGCACCATCATTTTTTGTGAATTCGCTCCCACAGTTTGAAATCACCGGTGCCGAGTCAGGGATTGAACTTTCCACATCACTTTCCTTGGCGTGGGATGGTGGGACGAAACCTTTGCGGAAAATGAGAACCTCGCCCTTGGACCTTTTGGCTGTAATGTATTCGCTGGCGACAAAGTAGACAAAGTGGTTGAAAATTATCATTGCGATAATGATACCGACATTGCGCCATTTGTGACTGTAGGAGTAGCTGTACGCTGAGTCGATGTAACTCTCTCCAGATACAAATGGCTGCCCAGGGACAGCCCCGACAGTGTTGCAAGCCACATTACTTGCACTCGTGTTTGCATAGTCTGGGACATAGGCGCTGCAAGAAAAATTGCGGCCATGAAATTCGTTCACCATGAGTGATTCGAAGCCGTAGGCCACGGGGTTCAAATAATTGATCCATCGACACCACCCGAGCATGTAGTCGACAGGGATTACGAACCCCGTGAAGATCAGTAGAGAAAGCATCAAGACTGTGGAGGGAATCATGGCTTGATACAATGTTCGTGACAATGCGGCACTACAACATGTTAACTATTTCTCTTGGGCACGCTTTGGGTGTAAACTTACATTGACCTAAAAATGCCAGACATGGCTAGGGTGACAAGGAACATGATCAAGAGATAAAAGAAGAATGTTCCTGGCTCTCGGTTAAGATTCGTCATGAAGTAAAAGATCAGGTTGAACACAATGGCATTGAGGATCTTGATCGGGAGATCCACCAGGACGGCAGAGTATGCTTCGGCGGATGGGTGGTAAAAGGCATAGCGAGATTGCTTCTCCACGATGGGTCGTTGATCGTACAACGTCATGATTTCGAGCGCCGAGGAGAAAGCATTGAACAAAATTGCCACGAAGAGTACGACACCGCGCGTGTAGAACGAGCCTGTAGTCATATCCATGTTGTAAAACAAGGACGATACGATGAGCGCCAGGGATACATTCCCGACCGCCATTCCAATTGCCATGTTGGGGTCCGCTATAAATCGTCTAAACCCTCGCCAAAAGCAAAGCTGAACCTGTTGGGCATATGTCAGAGTGAACGGTGAGTTGACGCGCTGCCCCTTTGATTGAGTGGACTTCTTCAGCTGTCGAAAGGCCTTCGCGTCAGAGCCGCCAAGGGGGTGCTGCGCTTTGTACTCTTCAATCTCGGACTGCAAAACATTGTACTCTGGGCTCTTTTTCCAGGCTGCTGCGAATTCATCCGGTGTGCGAGGGGGGTTGAAGCCAGCGCGGGGAAATCTCTCTGCAGGCGATGTCATAGAAGTGAGAAAGTCGGGGGTAGTCTGGCGTGCCGGACACTCGAATCCCAGGTTCATGAAGTACGCTTTGGCCTTTGAGGCGGGACCAAAGTAGATTTGGCGCCCTTCATAAATGACCAGCGTCTTGTCAAACAGATCATATGCGCTTTGGGGCGATTGATACATGGATACGGCGCATGTCTGACCGAATAATTGAGATTGGAGTCTCAGGGTCTTGCAGAATTCGATTGCATTGGCTGAGTCAAGTCCACGGGTTGAGCTGTGGTGAATAATTAGTGTGTATTTCTCTGGCTTGAAGATGTAGGAAGCCACTCACTTGTCCCAGCATTGAAACGGAGCATTTGCAAGCGTTGCTTCAGCTATCGTCACACGCTTCCGTTCACCCCCGGAGACTCCTCGTATGTACTCATTGCCAACCTTGGTATCGACAGTATGACTAATGCCATACATGGCCATGACGACGTCTCGGAGGTGGTCACAATACCTATTGCCAGTGATGTTAGAAAGTTGTTATACAATGGTGGAGGAACGGTCGCGACTTACTGATTGCGGGTGATACCCTCCGGCATCTTTCTTTGGCATCGTGCGCGCGATGCAAAAGTCAATGTCTCACCTACCATTAATAAAGGGAAGTGGACGTCAACCTCGGCGGTGTAGATGGTGTCGCCACGGTGTGCTTTGTGCATCTCATCGGCCGATACGCCATGGTAATTGAAGTAGGTGTCTTGGTCAACATGCAACCCACTCGTTTCTCCGGAAATAATCTTGAGAAATGTTGAACAGCCGGAACCAGGCGGACCCAGCACAATGCAAGTCTCCCCGGGACAGATAAGCCCATCAAACTGACGCAAGATGTCTATACGCCTGTGACCTGCTGTCGGGGACAAGAGACGACGAATCATTCCTGGCAATGCTTGCCACACATTTCCGACATCTTTCTGGAAGTCTGTAGGCGTGCCGTATCCAAACACATTGAGATTTTGAAAACACAGCCCAACCTGACGGAACTTCTGGTCGTGGTTGTCAGCAACCTTTGCGATGGCCTTGGCCCATGTCTGCGCGTTGAACGCCTTTCCACGTGGGTTCAATGGGGAATCAGCGTCACTATTCCCATAGATGGTCGGAAAGTCGTTGACTTCTAGAGCTGAATTGCGAGTGTACTCGCGAGCGAGCTCTTGCACGAGAGAATGACGCCCCTCCATGTCTTGGTCGTCTCCAATTCTTTTGTCGGTAGTGGCTGCGCTAGGAGAGGCCGAAACAGTCTCCGATGAATCGGAGCAGTGCTCTTTATTGACCTCGGGACTTTCCGACAAGTCATTCATGATAACTCAACAGGCGAGTTCGACGGTTAGTTGAGCTGGGGAAAATGAAGCACAGCTGACCAGTGCAAAGATAAGAGTGCCGCTCAAAATCAGATTGGTGAGCCCCGTAAAGAGAGACGATCTTTGCTAATAAATTAAAACGTGATGGATAATTGCCACAAGGGTTAGATTTTGCGTGGGCATGTTATATATGACTAGTCTGCGAGTAAGCAATTCGGGCTTGTCGCCCGTGTTCGGCGGAAGGGTCTCATGACTCAAGCAGGCCAAGTCTTGCAAGCTGGGTTTCCCTCAAATAGCAATCAGGTTGCTTATATTTAAATGAACCCATGTTAATTTTATTTATGACGGGATCATAAGTTGATAAAAGAAAACATGTCTCATTACTCAGCTCGAGGGAAGCGAGGCAGCCTTGATGGGTCATTGCCTATTTTCTCTTTTTTACTTGTCATAGCGATCTTGATAGTTGAAATCCATACATCTCCTTTAAAGCTATATGTTAATTTCCCAATCGCAAAGCTATGCGTTGAATCTTCACCACTACCTGGTCTCAGAGGCGGAGATCAGAGACACATGTAAGCTAAAGACAGTCGAGGTGCCAAGCATGAAAGCTCCTTTGGTTAATTCTAGCACAAGACTGCCAGCAAATTATTTTATTCGAATTAGGCAGGGTGCTCACTGAATGCTGTTGTGGAACTCGAGTGAGCCGAGGCTGCGAGATTCAAAAAAAAAGTGGGTTGTTCATCCGCCGCAAGATTCGGGAATTTGCAACGAAGGACATCGGCTGACCGCCCGATCAGCAACCGAATCTGGTGGTGTCGCAACGAAAACGAGCAAGGCATAGTTTTTCGTTCGCGGGATAAATGCGACATTACGGTGCACTTATTTATCATCATTTTCTTTAGGGGTATACGACCTCGTCTTTTGGTGGTGATCATCTCTATTTTGCTAATAGATTGGATTTATTCGTCTTCTGCTCAAGGCCTTTGGCGGAACGCGGGGTCACCTTATCATTACTCTACCTAGTTACACGTTGGGACCTCCAGAATATAATTCACCGCGATGTTTTTGATAGTACTGCAAGTAGTTATATAGATTTGGTGGTCCTAGTGGTCCCAGTAGTCCTGGTGCCCCTGGCGGCCCTTGCACTGCATTTTTAACACTCTACGGGGAGTTTAGTGGTCGGTAGTGGTGGGTTTTACTGTATTTTTATGTAGCACTACGGGAAGCTGCATAGACTTGGTGATCCTAGCGTGACATTTACAAAAGCCGCATGCAGCACTGCATTTTTTAGCACTGTACAGGAAGTTATACAGACTTGGCAGCCCTGGTGGCCGTGGTATTCCGGGCGCATTGGCTCATCCCACTGGATTTTTAGCGCAGCTGTGCAGCTGTGCAGCAGAAAACGAAAGCATAGTGCTATTACCGCAAGTTGATACCAATGCATGGCGAATCGCATCTGTATTGCATTTCTACCCTCGACGGGGCACACATCTCAGTTTGAACTGAAGAAGTTAGCCATAGCCAGGATTAGATGGGTACATAAGTAAAGCACCTTGTCTACAAATTTTCTCAGCTAAGGCGTTGACTCGGCATTTTAATCAGCACTTGGTGGCGCATCGCCCGGGATTGTGAAATGAGACAAATCCTCCAAATTTGCTCCGCCGAAACGGCGGAAGGTTTGGGGTTTGCGCTTCCTGATTCATCCCCACCCTAACGTCTCTCCATGCCCATGTCATCTCGGATACCAACAACACAGCCATTTTTCTCCATTTCAAGCCAATCCACGTTGAGTACCTCCAAATAGCTCATTCTTGGCTGAGCCTGAAACTATCTTCTGGCTGAGTACGTACCTCATTGAGCCTAACCGCAATCGCTAATCAGGCCTGCGACTTGGTGGGTCATCATCGTGCCGGCCATCACCACATACCATTTACCGAGACGCAAGGCAGTAATTAAAGATCATGGCAAGCCCGGATCCTGTGCAAAGTGCACCAAATGAACCACCAGACTCGGAAAATCAAGTCGAGTCAGAGGCCAAGCGACGCAAAATTCGCAAGGGCACCCGCAGCTGCTGGGAATGTAAGCGTCGCAAGGTTCGGTGTTCCTTTTCGACGCCGTCCGACGCCGTTTGCATCGCATGCCGAAAACGAGACAGCAAATGCATCGGACAAGATCTCCCTGAGGAGGAGGCCGAACATGACCCATTTACAGGACGCCGAGGCCGCTACGTGGGCGATCGTATCATTCGCGTTGAAGCTTTGATTGAACAGCTGGTCAAACAAACTGGCAACGGGGGCAATGGGTCTCTCTCAATAGACAGCAACACCCCTAATCCAGATAGGAATATGGATTCTGGCGAGAATTTAAATACTCCGGCTTCGAGCAGTGCGCCTGGCTCGGCCTGCTTCTCGGCCTCTGAGATGGCATCAGGAGTACGCCGACAATATCTATACACCTTCTAATCCATGTGTTGACCTATCACAGTCGGAATCAAGGCCTGAGAGCAACCGCCAAAATCTCTCGCACTCGTCTTCCGTAATCCAAACACCAGAATCATTTTTAGGTCCTCCAGTGGTTATCTCCAGGGATCAGCGCCACCGACAGATCTCGGCCGCTCTACACGCCGCGCTCCCTCCTCGCGAGGACATCCAGTTGATGGTCAAGGCAGGCATGGACATATCGTTCCACAAACTTTTCACGCACCCCTACTCAGTATTAGCTCAAAGCCCAGGCGCCTGGAAAGGAAACCTATCGGAGTTACCAACTGAAGACACACATCCTGTACTTCTTGGCAGGTACATGTTACTTCTCGCCACAAGCCTACAACATGTACACCCTGAGTTCCACGCGGAAGAAATACGACGCATGTCCGAACCACCACGTCAACTAATGCGCAGGCTAGCTGATACGGCCACTAATCTAGTCACCAAATCTGACGAATTTCTCGACTCTATTGAAGGGCTGGAGTGCATCATGCTCGAATCCATGTTCGAGGCTAATAGCGGCCACCTTAGACGCGCATGGTTCGCCTGCAGACGTGCTATGCTGGTCGCTCAGATGATGGGCCTCCATCGTAATGGATCACAATTACTAAAGGTGGTTGACTCAAGCCAACCCATTTATCCAAGCAACTTTTGGTACCGGATACTCTGCGCCGACCGACAATTGTGCCTGATGTTGGGCCTACCACAGGGTTCTCTCGACACCTCCATGGCATCTGAAGCAGCTCTAGCGAGTGAGACGCCTTCAGGAAGGTTTGAGCGCAAGCAGTGCATTATTGCGTCGCGAATTCTTGAGCGTAATGAGTCATCAGACCCAGCTGCAATGGAGGATTTTGCAGCCTTGAAGGAACTTGATTCGCAGCTTCAAAGGGCGGCGAACGAGATGCCTACCAAATGGTGGCTGGTCCCTAACCTCGCCAGTGTGGTGCATGACCCTGAAAAGACCTTCTGGGAGACGGTTCGCTTGCTTGAACAAATGCTTTACTTCAACTTGCTTAACTTGGTACACCTCCCGTACATGTTGCGATCAAATACGCCCGATACTGCGAGGTATGATCATAGCAAACTGACTTGCGTCATCGCGTCACGCGAGATGCTGAACCGCTTCATCATGTTTCGCTCATTCAACCGCGTGGCTTTCGCATGCCGAGCTGTTGACTTCTTCGCCCTCATCGCCGCCATGACACTCGTCATCGCGCACCTCGATGGACACCGCAAGGAGCGCGAAGGGCAGAGCGCAACGGAAGCCCCGGGAATAAATGTGCTCGCTCATCAAAGAAACAGCGATCGAGCTATGATGGAGCAGGTTCTCGAAAACATGGAGGGAGTCGCGAAATTGAGCGAAGATGTTCTCAGTGAGCGTAGCGCCAGCCTGTTGAAGCTGCTCTTGGCCCTGGAAACGGATGCTGGCCAGGGCAAGATGTATGATGACAATTTTTCGGTGGCAGCAGCTATGACAGAGCTGCATCCAGACTCAGCAACCAACGATGGACAGCATGTACGAATATGCATTCCCTACTTTGGCACGATAAAGATCAGTCGTGAGGGTGCCGTTACGATGGATGGCCCTCCAAGAGATTCGAATCCACCACCACCGACAGCTTCTAGTGGCATCTCCCCTTCAGAAGGCGGAATTTGTCGCAACAGTGCAATTTCAGAAGAAGAAAAGGGGCCATCAAATGCCAACGTCATGCCTACAACACAACCATCGACCATTGAAGCACCAACATCGGTTATTACTCCGACGACGCCCCCGTCCGGAGTGCCAACACAACAACATTTCACCCCACAGTTTCCTAGCACCATAAACGACACTCTGCAACAGCAATATCTATATCCTGGGCTCACAGCAGGCGTTGATGATTGGGCGTTTCAGGGAGTGGATATGGCTTTCTTTGACAGTATTATTAGAGGCTCGCAGGCTGAGAATGAGGGCGATGAGAGCTGATCCCATAAATCTCAATGGCTTCAGCAGCTGTGGAAATACAGGCACGGGTAATGTAAAAGGCGGCTGCGGGGTTCTCACTCTTGGGCTCCGAGTGCTCCCCCGGTGGTGCCCTCGCATCGCTTCTACGGCAGGGGAGCTCATTGTACCGCCCTCAATCACTTCACCTGCTTACTATCAGTGCTGGGTGCCTCTCAAGACGACAAATTGTGTCTGGGGGGGCTCTAAATTGGGTTAGAGGCCCAACCGGGGAACACAGCGAGGATTCCCCGGTCGTCACCGCAGCGACCTCGCCGCGAATACACTGCGAACCCCCTTCTATCCTTAGCACTCCCCTCTTGTGACTATTGCCCCTGACACCTCCACTGAGCGCGCGGCCCTCCTGAGGAGTCATGTTGCAATAGCAGCAGAATGCGGCCTGCCATAGGATTTTGTAATTGCCAACAATTCAGCGATATGAAAGGGGATTATTTTACTAACCTATTAAATCGAGTTATTGTATTAATGAATTTTGGAGTTTTGATCTATGCATATCTATACTTATGGAACGCGTGCCAGTCAAATGTTCTCAAACTATGCATTATCTTAATACTAGACACTAGGTAAGTAAATAGGACTTTTTTTTCATAAGCTTTAATTAACTGGATTCTCTATTGACCAAAATAATGTAATTAGTCTGAAAGATCAACATCAACGGATTCTCGAATCTTTATACTAGCCAAGTCAATAGGCTACTATTAATTAAGTCTTAACCAATACTAAATATAGGTTAGGAAAACCTTTTATCTTATTAAAGATTAATGTACTAGTATCCATCCCAAGACTTAGCGATATTGATAAGAAGAGCAATAAGAATTATCCTGTGTTAATGCAAGGCGATTGTAAAACCCTGTCTCTCAAGCTTAGCAGATCAATATAAATCGCCAAGACAATAGTTGTCGATGCGCCGGTTACGTGACGGCTTCGATCCTTGCCCTAACTAAATTCTCTCTGCTCCTGGTTTATTATTATTAGCAACCTTGAGGTCCAAGATGGCCCAAGTCAACGCAACAAACTTTACACAGTAAGATCAAACAGCTAGGCAACAATACCCTATTGCCTTTTAAACTCCAGGTATCTCCAATAGCCTCACACAACGCAGCGGAGATAACCCTCTAGAAAAAACCTTGAATGTGACCACCAATATAAAATGCCTGCCTTTCTTGCCAAGACCAGCCTAGCCTCTTTCCCTCACTGTGACCCTCGAACAAGCTGCCACAACCAATTGTCAGTAACCAAGGCAGCCAGTTGATCAATTGAATCCTTGCACAACGTCACAGCAGCTCGATCAACGATCCTTGCAAAAGCACACCAGCTTGTTCAACCATCCCTGTCTCGGCCTCTTGATCTGCCGCAACGCACACACTGCCCCCCACACACACCCGCTAAGCAACAACAACCGCAACACAATGGCTGCTTCCGCCTCCTTCGATTTTGAGCGCGTGACCACCCAAGATCCCCATTAGACCTACAAGAGAGCTCTATCTCTTTGTCCGAGAAGATCTAGGTCACTTGCCCTCCTTAACAACGCCAGGCTCACGCAATCTCCAGGATAAAGACCTCGTGGCCTTGGCAATCCTTGGCTGTAAATCTCTTCTGCATAATGAGATTAATTTGCCTAATGCGTTGGTTGAGTTCATTTGGAAAGAGCTCTTTGCTCTAAGGGAGCTGCAGGCTAAGCTGCGTGCTGGCGTTAGCGGGCAGCTAACGCAAGAACAAGAGACCTTCTTGCGGAGGATGAAGGCAACGGATGCACACAACAATGTGACGCTTTGGGTGCATCAGTTGCTTGCAATGATGAGAACAATCCTCGCCAACCCCTAGTGGGCTCGCCTTCGCCCACATTGTCAAGCAACAGGAGGAGGTGACATGCGCAGGGAGGGGGATCGGGCAAGGTTGGAGAGTTTGGTTTGGTTCGGTTCCGCATTTTCGGTTTAGATTGGCGTTAGGTTTCCCCCAGAAAATTTACTCTTAATACCACTGGTTTTTTTTATTTTTTTTTTATTTTTTTTACATCACACACATTTGCATCACACAGTAGCTCCTGGTTTATATAGCTGTGCCCAGTGTATTGCTCCACTCCTTAAGGCCTGAGACCCCTAAGCGCCGCGCCCTAGCTTCGAGGTCGCAGCGGTTGCGCCCTGCCTGCCGGAGGCCCTTAGTTTACCCGGTGCGTTGTGGGGCCGTGCATCGGCTTTCCGCCGTGACAAGAGGAGTCTTTCATTTAGACAAAGCACATCTGCAGTTGTTGCCTAATTAATGGGCTATTTGTCAGACTCGTCAGGTGATAAGCGAGCTTTGGAGAGGGTAAAACGGTGGGACGCCCACATGAATCACCACCTTCGCCATCCAAATATTGCACCAAGCCTGTCTGGCACTATCCCTCACTTGATACTTCAAATTCACGTTTGGGCCTGGCCAAATCTCTCTACTACAATGCTGCACTCCCATATCAACTATCCGCACAAAGCAACGAGAGCCGTACACAGACGCTAGTAGCCCTTTGTCAATGACCTCCTTGCATCTCGTGCAACTTACGTGACGTGGCACCTCATCGCGGAGGGTTCACTATCTTTCGTGAGTACCTTACCGTGTTTCCCGACAATGCCTAGGATCTGAAGATCTGTATTGACTTATTTGCTGGCTACCCGTTTGCCGCGAACCCCGTGGCGTGGGATCCATGCTCGCCAGCGAATGTTTGCCAGGCTCTGAGGAGCACCTTCCCGACAACGCCCGATGAAAGATTACTGAAACACGACGAACATGAATTTCAACGAACACACAAGACGACATGAGCATCAGGTTAATTACTCTCTATGCTTGAAATTGCTTTATTTGGCGGCGTTGCTCGGTGTAGCAATGTTATAGGGTTGTTGGGTCATGGCCTGTTTGGTCTGTTGGTTGTGTTTGCGAGGAGTTCCAGATGAGGCAAGAGGTACTTCAACCTACTTTCCACTGAAATGTCGACCGATGAGGGAGCCTTGGGTTCAGCTGGGCAGACGTGCTAGGACTAATCATGGTTGGAAGATAAGAATCAAGAAGGACCCGATGGATCTTTACACTTGCACTATCTTCTCGACAATTCCCCTTTCTCCATGCCAGGCCAACGGGATTTGCCTCTTGTGGTAAGCTATCTACCCCATTTTGGACTTCCCATTGTATATACTCATACAGAATATAGTCTACACTTTCCTCTCCGCGTCGATACTTCCTGCCCCAACTCCCTTGAGAATATCTTACGGGATAGAATGGCTGGTGTGGCAATTTGTGGCGATACCCAGGTGAGAGTAGCACGATTCGATGAGGTCTCAAGCTAACGTCGTACAAGCCATGTGCTGCTGATGAGGATCCCGTGTTAGATCGAGATTTAGGATTGATGCTCCTCTTACAAGATCGCAGCCACTCAACCAAGAACCCCGCGGCGGCGCGATACCTCGAGCCGATCAACACTAGCAGCCTCCTACCCGCCTCCTGGGACAAACATTGCCCCAAGATCGACTGGCGAACTGAGCGACGCGCCACAGTGACCGAGCTCCTCATTGCGTCCAAGGTGTTTGCTATAACCGTGGCACCGACTATTGGGCTCACCATATCAATTACTTCCCCGGGCTCTGCCCCCGACAGAGCGCAGAGCTGGAACCCCCGCCTATCCTTACTCGGCGATATCTACCGGGTCCCATGGCACCCGCGGATTCTCGCAATTTTCCCCGCCATAGGAATGGGTTACTCTTACCTCCTCCATGGGGTAATGAAATGTGATCTTGGCTTCTCCTGGGCACACGAGGTTAAACTGCTCTCAATGTGCCCCCAACCCCCCACTGTACGCGCAGGCGCGACCGCGATTAACCCACTTATTGGGCCTTGCCCAGGGTCTTCAACACGTCCTTCTCGCGTTTTGTGAGCTTGGCGTTTTTGTGCCTGTGGCCCTCTTCATCTTGTCTTTAAGGGTGGCACCCTCGGCCAACAGCGCAGGGACCTCGCACTTGTCCATCAGTTCGGTTAGAACTGCAGTGGTGGCAGTTTTTTTGCAGCTCCTCATGTCTGATTGTGGTTAGTAGTTGGTCATTGGTTGCCTTTGAGAGCTGTACTTACTGACGGAGTTGTGCTCGTTGGTCGGGTGTGTCTGCGGTGACGAGGATGGTGCCTCGGGAGCTTGAAGATGGGGATGGTTGTTCCGAAGACTTGAGTTGTTTAGTTAGCTGTTGGTTGTTGGCTACTCTGGGACTCTGGGAGCTGCATTTGCTGTGTGTGGTTAAGAGCCAGGTTGCTTTGAGAGTATGGTTTGTAGCTTGAGGTTCAAGTTGGTGCGTTCTTCAGATTTGGACGTTTCGGTGCTACTTGATAGATTCCGTTCGCCCCCCCACAAAGCTACTGTTGGCTTCCCCATTGCTCATGTGAAGCAAACTTCTGGTGGGGCAATTGCCCTTCCACCCCTCCCCTCACCCCGCACGGTCATGGGACTGTGCTGCATTACTCTACGGCTACCCGCCACAACTCCGACGGGAATGAGCCGGTCGTTACACCTCCCCCGCAGCAAACACCCAGCGACAGATCTACCAACGCCATGATCCAACTGGCCTAGTAGCATTTCGAGATGCTTATGAGCAATTCAACAAGCGTCATTTCACTGTCTGAGCCCGCAAAACCCGGCGTAGGGTGACTTTTTGACCAGCGACCGATTGAACGAAAGATTCTGGGCCTCCGCCAGACGGCACGAGTAGCAATAAGTGTCAACCAGGCAAGGCGAAAATTGCTCGAGCTCACGCCCAGAAGGTCTACAACCAAAACGGCAAGGGAAAGGCGCGTTAGCAAAGGGCTAATGCTAGAGAGAGAGAGAAACGGCGCCTGGCACGGACAGAGAGAGCTGCACATCCCAAAACCAAGAAACCCAAGATTGAGACACCTGCGCAAGGAGAGGCAAGGCTTGCCCGACATGTCGGGCATACAAAAATAACGAGAAGGGCAAGGCAAACCGACTAAGATTCATGACAAGAGCGAAAGAAAGGTCTTCGAGAATGTAGCTAGAGGTTCGCAAGGCGGGTAGGGACACTGGGCAAATATTACGTTCTTGGGTAATTAGAAGGCGTTATGAGGGGAAACGCTTACCGGGTATTAATGATATTGACTCTGATCTTTGTATGTAAAACACACTCTATTCGTAATACTGGCCGTTTAGTTTGATGAAGTTCCACCCTTCATTGTGAAGATCACACTGCTCACATCGCCTGCCCCAGACAAGTTAGTGGAGTCAATTTTTAAGCATCGATCTGGCGTTGTAAACACTGGGGGAGTGGACATGAATGTTACTTGGGGAGGGAATGAGTTATGGGTATTAATAAGTATAGCAGAGAATAGAAACTGAATATGGGAAGTGACCATATTTCAAATAATCTAATCTTGAGATAGTGAGTGACTTCTCACCCATGCTTCCATGATATCATTTCCCCGACCATTTTGAATCTCCATGCGATATCTCAAAACATTGCCCCGACCATCGCCCACGCAATTCCGTATTCCCCCACTTAATTTGAAATCCCATTCTCCATGAAATCTCTCAGAATCTCCCCTCAACAATTACCCATGCAATACTTTAAGCCCCTACCCGGGGCATGTGTCCTTGGGCCTTTAGACCCGCCCCTTGCTCCTGAGCCTCTGAACCAAGTCCGAAATAAAGTGTCGGGTCTGTGTAAGCCTCTTGTCGGTATTCGACACGGTTTCGTCGAGCTTCTTGGTATGGGCCTGAGACTCCGTCAACTTTTCAGTGGTTTCGCGGAGATCTTTTTCGACTTTTTCAATGTAGACCTTCATGGTACCAATCTGCATGTTAGCGTCGGCGACAAATTCGTCCAGCTTTCCCATGTAGCCTCGAACTTGGGCGACAAATGCGTTGGTGGTGGAAGCCTGTCTCTCCAGCTCGGCTAGGGAAGCCTGGGTCTTGGCTAGTTCTCCTTGGGTCTTGTCTAGCTCTCCTTGGGTCTTCGCCAGATTGGTTTTGAGCGAGCTGATGCTATCGTCGAAACCGTCACCGCGTGAATCGCTTCGTGTAAGGTGCTGTTCCATCTGGGAGACTTTGTCCCAGTTATCGATCATCTTTTGGCAGGATGTCTCCATGGCCTCGACGCGAATCGCCAAGGCGGGAATCATGGGGGAGGGTGAGATCCCCTGGTCATTCTTGACCTTGGCAACCACTGATTCGATCTCCTGACCTATCTCAAAGAGCTTGAGGTAAAGGCCCGCACTGATGGGTGGTGTGGGTTCCGAGACCGAGGGAACTTCATTGGGGGGTAGCGTGGGTTCCGAGACCGGGGGAACTGAGAGCTCAGAGAGCTCGGGGAGCTCGGGGAGCTCGTCGCGAAACTCTTCCTGTGCAGGCTGAGCGAGCGAAAGGGATGGGGAACTCATACTGGATGCGCTGGAATCACCCACGTAAATGGGATCCGGGTCCAGGGATGGGATACGAATCGGCTCATCCCCAGCCATGCCATGATCAAACCCGTCGGTGGGCTGAGCAGGAAGCCCAGCTGTTTGGGGGAGTGCCTGGGAGGCCAAGGCAGCAGGGATTGGATCCGTGGAGGGTTGGAGAACGGGATCCGGGCTCGGGGATGGGATACGAGTCGGCTCGTACTCAGCATTGCCATAGCCAAACGCATCGATGAACTGAGCAGTAAACCCAACTGTCTGTGGGGGTGTCTGGGAGGCCAAGGAAGCGGCGAATGGGTCCAGGGTGGGTTGGGGAATGGGATCCGGGGTGAGTTGGGGAATGGGATCCGGGGTGGGCTGGGTGGCCGGCTCGACTGTGACCACGTCCATCTCGGTGATGTCCATGGCAGGCGAGTATGGGTCTTTGACCTCGTGGTCGGGCTCGGTCTTCTTCACGGAGGAGGAATGGGTTGCTGAACGAGATTTGACGACCCGAACGGACTTGGGTGCTGCCGTGTGATGGTTCTCCGGCGGTGGTAGTATGGGCCTTCGAGACAGCTCTCCCCAGCGCTGGGGAAGGAAGCCTAGGTTCTCACTGGCAAGTTCTCTCAACTTGTGAACCTTCTCGTTGTCAGGGAAGAGAACAGAGCAGACCCACCACGTTTCAAACGTAGCGGCGTCCTTGACGACCTTGCCGTGGTCCTTGAACACGCTGCGGATGAGCTTGTATGAACTCGCCGACGTCTTCGTGGTCGTCAGTACCCCTTCTTTGTCGATAAGCCTTATGAACAACCGCTGTCGAAGGTTATCCGGTAGTAGTTTGTAGTTGTCGTTCCAAGTCGTCACGAGCTTCTTGGCCCAATCCTTCTGGTGGTCACTTGTTTCGTCGCACTGTAGGTCTTCCGGAGTGAGTCGTCTGTATGCAGGCTCCCAGAGTCTGTTTTGCCCGGGCATATTGGGGCACGTACAAGAAAGAATTGAAATAACTTCAGGGGTAGAGTCAAGGCAGGTTTGGGGGTAAAGGGCACTCTTCGAGATGCGGGTGGAGAAGAGAAAGAAATGCGGTTTTTGGTGTTGCGGAGAAGGAAAAAGGTGCTCCTGGGTAGCAAACAATGCAATGAATCACTGATTTTTGGATCCGGGTAGTTTCTGTCACCTTCTGTCAGCTGCCACAAACAATGTGGAATCTTTTGATGGGAATCTGAATGTGCCTCGGGTAGGTTCTATTGCCTCGTGCCAGCTGCCGTAGAACAAAGGGGAATCGTTTGACGTGTACGGGGATAAGGAGTTTTTGCAGCACGCCCACAGCGAAAAGGTGATACTTGGTAAAAGCGAAGTTTACCATGGATTTAATTGTTAATCTGGAGAACGCTAATGATGCGTGCTAGACTACTCGCAAGAATTGAAGCCGTGATGTTACATTTCTCATCACCTTAATCCATCCCGGATTAGTTTGAATCTCCCCCACCATTCTGTGGCATTTCCCAACAGACTTGCACCGTCTACTACGTTATCCGTGCCACTACCCGGCTCCTCCAAGCCATTTCACGATTCATGAGTGATATGCATGGAGGCCATGGCTTAAGTACCCCTGCAAAGTTCTCTCTAGTAATGCGGCACACGATTTCGTGCATCGCTTCGTCAATCATCGAGGGCCACAATATGACTCATTTGATCGTCCTCTGCACACCTTAATTTAGCTAGTGATACATTCTCGGGCAATTCCTCGTCCAGCTCCTGGGGAATAACAGAAACAGTACTGGGCATCTTGAGTTGAGGGTCATGGACCGCCACAGGAAGCTCCAGAAGTTACTCGTGTTTGAAGGAATGGAATTGGATGACGTGAATTTTTAGTCTCTCTAAGCACCAAAAAGTCACATTAATTGCAGCAGAAATCATGTACTCGTTCTAGGAAATATCAATTGAGATTAGGGAAGTGAATTCCAACCCTGTGAAAGCCCAATTCCCCGGCAAACATAACCTCCCTACCCCTTCAGCCAGAATTAACGGCTGTCTCGAGCTACGCATCCCGTGGCCCAATCGTCAGAATTCATTATAGAAATGTGACATTAATGTGAGGAAGTCCAGCCAACCACATTTCGATCTTGTGATTTCGGGGAACGGGCTGGTACTGGACGGTATAAGGAAGTGTGGCCAATCCATGCAATCCCGCCAGCCTCTCCCGAAGGAAACGCACTTACTTTCCGAAGAACAAATTGAAGTTGGGTCTCCATAGGAAACGACTTTAGCAACAAATGTTAGACACTCATGAGGCGCAAACAACTACAGGAGAGATGGCTTACATTCGGCTCGGGGGAGACAGCGGCATGGCATTGCCATGACCATTCGCCCTCTCGCTCACCAAGTAGCTCTTGGGCAAATTAGGCGAGTGGGGAGCTGAGCTACCAGAAGTCAGTATAATGTGACTACGCGAGCGCTGTCGCGCTTACCCGTTGACATTCCAGGCCAGTTCGCGCACACTCAGCGCACCCGTGGATGGTATCGCCTGGGAAAGCCATTAGTGAGTACGCATGGAATTTCGTCAAGGCTACCTATCTCTTACCCATGTCGCAGCTACAAGTGACCCAGATCGGGGCCGTGGACAGCTTCTAGAGGCAAGAAAGACATGACACCAAGGTGCTGCCCTCGGGAGATGGGATGTCTGAGATGAGTCTGCGAGTGTTAGCTTAACGCAACAGGCAAATCGAAGCTCTTACAGAGGCGTCATTACAACGATCGACTGCCCGAGCGAACCAAGTTGTAGAGCCTTGGGAGACGGCAACGGGGACGGGTGGGTTGAGAGACAAGAGCGATGATAGCCGGGCGATGGAGAGAGATGGAGGAGAGAAAGTCATTGAGGACAGAGAAGAGTAGAGAAGATTTAAGTATACGGCGGGACTGGAGAAATCTCACTTTCAATTCAACGCAGACTTGAGGAAATCTCATTTTCAACTCATAAATGAACGGGAGCCCTATTGTTCTCCAGTGAATTACTGTGAACGCCAGCATCAAACCTTTTCTACCAAGTTAAGCCAGTCGTGAAACGAAGTAAAATGTTAATTTGATTCATTTTCCTCTCGGGTAGCCAAATAGTAAAATCCACAACTGAGGATGGGCCAATATCTACCCATAGCCATGGTCTATTACCATACCATCCATGGCCTCGAATTCCCGAAATTGCCTCCCCCTCCCCGAGTCGCCTGTGACCTTCTGCTCAACTCCTCTGTATTAGAAGCAGAGCCCAGGGGAATAAACAGGTCATCACAACATATACGTAGTTATTCATTGTAGAATCTGAGGGCAAATAGAGTACAGAGAGGAATCTCATAGCAAGCTAACCTTGCTCTCCTGCCTCAACTCCTCACGCTCACCAAAACAGCCATATTGTTCTCGTATCACTTGTATTTCTCCATCCACCCTTTCTAAAACTTTTCATCGCCTAATGCCTCCACGCCACGAGGTTGCGTCCCGGCCACCCTGTCACCCTGAACGCTCTTCACTAACTCAATCGCCCCGGGGGCCTTGGGCTCCACGGTCACCCTTAAGACCTGGATAGCCCATGTATCCTCGATCGCCGCGGTCTCCTCGCTCTCCTCGCTTACCCCGGTTTCCTCGCTCACCCTGCTCACCTCGGAGGCCTTGCTCGCCTCGGGGACCTTGCTTGCCTCGGGAACCCTGAAGACCTGCATCGCCCTTTTCGCCTTGGGGACCCTGAAGACCTGCATCGCCCTTTTCGCCTTGGGGACCCTGAAGACCCTGAAGACCCTGAAGACCTGCATCGCCCTTTTCGCCTTGGGGACCCTGAAGACCCTGAAGACCCTGAAGACCCCGAATACCCTGAAGACCTGCATCGCCCCTTTCGCCTTGGGGACCCTGGGGACCGGGAAGTTGGGGCATTGCTTCAAGCAGTCTGAAATCCCTGACTAAATCTCTGATAATCTTCTCCTGTGCCTTAGCGGTAGCCTCAAGACTTGCGAGTCGGGACTTCGTGAGTTGGCTCTTGGGACCTTTAAATAACTTGGAGTATACTTTCTTGATGATGGCTGTGACGAGAGCAAGAACGTACGGGGAAATAATCATCGAAATGCTGACTGGGAGGCTCTTGTACTCATTTTTTGACCGTTCAAGCAGAGCACTGAGAGCTTCGAATCCTTTCTCGAGGGTATGAAGGAGCTTCTTAAAAACAGCATCAGGGACCGCAGAAGATTGCTGGGGAGCTCGGGTTGCAGAGGGTTGAGGAATTCTAGCAGTGGATTGCTCCGCAACGTGGGTGGTAGCAGTGGACGGCTGCGGGATACCGCAAGTGAGATGCTTGGGAACGTTGGCGGCAGACAGCTCTGCGACAGAAGAGGTGACAGTAGCGGTCACAGTAATGGTGATGGTCGAGGGCTCAGGGTGGAGCAGCTCGTAGAGTCCATCGCGCCAAACGTGGCCATCATGAAATACTCCGATAGTCTCTTGATCTGAAACAAATGTTAGTCAAAGTTTGACCATCACCCAGAAGATACATACTAAACTCAGTAGTCTTGTGGGAGGTTGTCGTCATCGAGTGCATTGGAGTACTCGGCAGCTGGGTACCCCAGCTATTAGCAATACCCCCCTGGTCCATAATTGCTGATTGGCAGGGATGAGGAGGGAAGGGAAGCGGCTCTGAAGTGAAGTTGGTGGGAAGCGACTCTGGAGTGAAGCTGGCGGGAAACCACTCTGGAGTGAAGCTGGCGGGAAACCACTCTGGAGTGAAGCTGGCGGGAAACCACTCTGAAGTGAAGTTGGTAGGAAACGAATCGGGAGGCTGATGCAAGAGAAGAACATGCGGGGTTATAAAAAGAGCTGTTCCACCTTGTTGGGTCGTTGGTGCCTGATGCCTGATGCTTGGTGCCTGGACAGCTGGCGCCGACTGAATCAGTTTGCGGAAGGGAGTAGGAGAAAGGACGGAGTTAGAAGGTGGCACGAGCAAGTCCAGGAACCGGGCATCAGGGTGGCGACAAGATGGCACGGGCAAGTCGGGAAATGGTATAAAATACTTGGGCAAGGATGTAGATTGAAATGAAAATGATACAGACTGGTTGCGGATGCAATAGCATCGCATTCCCGGCGAACTGGGGATCCCGTTGTATGGAAACTTAGCTCGTGGGAAGGGCCTTGCCAAGTGGATGCACCGACCCCAAAGGTGAAGTGACCTTTTTACTATGAACAAAAACAACTGTGCCAAGCTCGTATAAGCCTTTTAGAAGCATCTGACCCTATAGCGGTCAATAGGGACAAGAATCTGCCACGTTTGAGGTGTGGTGGATGCATTCCCTGCCGCATGACCGCACCGATCAGGCGAAGCGACTGCAGGAGCTGGCGACAGAGTAGCTTGGCTACTAAAGTATTGGGGTAGAGGTCGAGAGCCACCCAAGATACAGGGGCTCTCCCACCAACACCACCCCCACTCGGGAGCTTCTCTACAAGTACTGGACCAATACAAGCGAGAGTGAGAGCATGGCCAGTGCTGATAGGATGAGCGCCACATTAAGCAGGAGGAGGGTGACGATGGTGACGGGGACGATCACGGCGACGATGAGAATGCGACGAAGACAAAGAGGGGAGCGAGATAGCAGAAGGAGAGCAATGATGACAAAGGGGTAGACGCTGGCCCTATCCTTTATGTGACTGTGAAGACCATGTCGATGCAGCTTGATCCCACCGCTGCCATGTTTTCCCCAGCCATAGCACATCAACAATGTTGAATAATACAAGCCCCAATACGCCATCTGTGACTCTGCTATCAAGTTTTGCCACATCCGGAATCTAACTAGACCCTGCTTTAGCACCCTGGAGTGTGCCACAGCTTCTACCCCATTAGCGCTCCGCCTGTCCAATCTTCATAGCCTGGAGATGCTAGGGGAGGCGCTGTAATAGACAAGCGCTCTAACAAACCAACCGCCAATACCGAAAAGTCTCTAGGTCCAAACTTAGAGAGACTTGGCCGATCAAGCAATACGCATTCAATATCCCACAGAACCAAGAAGCGCCAATGCAATACTCCTCAGCCAGAACTTCCTGGCACTCAACTTCCCCAGCCATTACTTTCCCTGACAAACACCCTTGCCTCTTCATTTTATTTGTATCTCGAGGTCATTTGGCGCCCAATCAGTGACTGTAACAGACTGAGAAACTCGTCCAACGGTACTTTGGCAATGTTATCTTACCACACTCACGGGGATAGAGCTACACGTGGAGTCAGTTGGTAAGTTGATTAAGCAAAACTGTCAGAAGGTCAAGTACACGGACCCGTGGGCGCGCGCCTTCCAGCTTTGCTTCTTCTATCCCTTTGACTGTCATAAGACTGCACTCGGGTACCTTGCAGGGATTCTACCCAACCAAGGGGCTCACCTGGGGTGTGGCGGCCGATGGGCACGTGACCCCCCCCCCCCCCCCCCCCCCCCGAGGGACCTCCGTGGAGTGGGAAGCCGGCTGCAGGCCCGCCCCACCACCAAAGCAACGCCACGCCACCTGCCTCCCAAATCAGACACACCCGACCAAGACGCGGTCGGTTTGGCGGCATGCTCCGGTGTCTCGGCATCGTCCCTAGGATCACCCAAAATATAACTTACTTTAAACATCGACTTCTAGCGCAACATGTCATTGAGGCTTCCTCTTCCCCAATGTGTTGGATTTTGACGTTTCACCTTGGCAAATGGATGGCGCTCCCATGGGCACGTCAAATCGCTTATTAGTTACATTGCTAAATCTGCTGTCGCGTTGCCTAAGATTACATTGTTTTCCTCGCCTGCCCCTCAAGTCTTGCCGGAGATGTTTGTAGTCCCTATTGTCTAGTTGGCGTTGATTAGTTCTTTTGATTTTGCTTGTGCCGATCCAATTTCCTCAAGTCAGTTTCCATTACGCTTTCGAGTTGCATTAAGTCGGCACCGACGCCCTTGGTGTTGACGCCCACCGGCCGTTGCATCAGTAGGTCTTAAATGGATGAGGTGTTGTGGATGAACCGAGCTAGCAATGGGCAGTTGGCATTTTTGCTACGTCTCTATGTTAGAGCGGGTGGAAGAAAGTGCAAGTGCGAGCACGTGATGAGTGGTCATGGATGCGTACAGGCTGTGGGATTGAGTATTGGAGGATGATGAAGAGGACGGAATTGTTATGCTGTGTGCGTGTGTGACGGTGTCAACTTGAATGATTCTTGTATCTGATTCGGGGAGGGTTGGGTAGAGTGACCAAAATGATGTGACTCAAAGCGTTCTTGAACCTTGATGCTAGCCTGAGTCAACGGTCAAGCAAGCTTTTCATGATGCATTGTAAATAACCGTAAGGGTCTGCGGCGAACAACCTTCAAGGTACAGAACCAAGGCTCGTAAAAGCTTCGAACAACAGAGATGTATATGACTCTGCACCCTGCCTCGTTCAGGGTCAGGAGGAGCTTTGGATTAAGTAATGATGATTATGTAGCCAGATAGATGCCGGAGCGACGTTAGCATGGAACGAGCTTTCATCCATCCAGCCGTACGGATGTACATAGGCCCAAGAGCAAGAGCACCGACAATGGCCCTGGTCCATCTAGTATGCGATGGGAGGGCCGCCGTAGATTTCTCGCTTCGCAAGGCGCAACTTCAAAGCACCCTTAGGCGACTCTCTTTTCCCATGCCCAGGGGATCTGCCTCCCCTCTGTTATTTGACTCCATCGCGCCTAGCCAACCCTGGCTCTCTAATAAGTTTGGTCATGGGCGTTTGATGCTTCGTGATCTGCGTGACGGACAATCGTCCTCGTCTCAGATTGTGCATATACGCCAAGAAGAAGCGCTACAATCCAAATCCATTTTTCCACCCCCGCTTCCCTGTCTCCTAGATCTAAGCATCTTGCAAGTCAAGGTAAATTCTGGGAGAAAGGGCATATATTTAGCATAAAGGAATTCAATATAAATAGCCGAATAATTCGACCCCCAAGAATGACTTTTCTCTCACAATTTGTCTCAAAAAACTTCAACAATATCATCTTTACTTCTATCCGCACGAAGAAATTTGCCAAGATTCATCATAAATCATGGAAACCAAGGCTGGCGCACCATTGTCTAGCAAGGTCCAGGAGCTTTTGGATCTCGAAAGCACCTACTCTGTCGGTGGCTTTGCTCCAACCCCTGGGTTTATTGCTTCTGGGAAAGGGTCAACCCTCGTGGTAAATCTTGCTTGTCTTTTTGGCCATTCCCCATACTCCGTGCTGATAGTGGATAGGATGTCGATGGCAAAGAAATCATCGATTTTGTTACCATGTTTAGCGCTACCAACCTGGGTCACGGCCACCCCAAGCTGATCAAGGCTGTGACAGATTGCATGCAGCGGGGTTGGTTCAACACACTCCATTCCTGACATTGTTTCGCTAATATCGATGCTTCAGTTACCCTTGTTAATATGTCTACTCATCCTGCAGATTGGCCACTCTTGGCCAAGGAACTGTGTACTAGATTCGGTTACGACAAAGTTACTGCTATGGTTTCTGGAGCTGAGGCTGCCGACACTGCTTGCAAGATTGCACGCAAGTGGGGGCTGACTTACAAGGGAATTTCCCCTGACGAAATTCTTGTCATTGGATGCTCTGATAACTACCATGGATTGACGTCAGGCATTTGGCCCATCATGGATCCTGGTTTTCAAGGGGGTAAGTCCACATCCTTTGCCAGGTCCTGTTTCGTACATCTGACGTGATAGAATTTGCCACTTTTAGCAAGAACCTCACCAACCGCCACCCTCGAACTGGAAACCCGCTCCGGTATGGTCATATTGAGGATTTCGAGGAGGTATTTAGCGAGTATCATGACCGTATTGCTGCCTATATCATGGAGTGTATCCACGGAAAGCTTCCGTAAGTCTCGCTCCATCCGACAGCCACACCTAGAAATCCACGTCTGATTTCACGCTAATTATTCTTGATACACCATAGAACATTTGAGGAAGAGATTCGGTTTTCTACTGGTGTTCGCCAGCTTTGCAAAAAATACAACATCCTGTTCATCGCGGATGAGATTCGCATGGGCTCCGCCAAGACAGGCAAGTTTCTCTGCAGCGACTGGATGGGCCCTGAGCATAAGCCTGACATGATCACGCTTGGAAAATCTATTACCGGTGGAGTTTTCCCTGCGTCATATGTACTCGGCAATAACGAGACCATGTCGCTTGTCAAGTTTTTCCACTCCGGTGGCACTTTTACGATGGCTCCGGCTGCTTGCGCCGCCACCCTGGCCGCCCTGCGCATTTATGACGAGGAAAAGCTCGCCGAAAGAGCCCTTGAGATTGAGACCAAGTGGAAGGAAGTCACTTCCAAGTGGAACTATCCCTGGATCAGATACGTGACTTCGCGGGGTGCTGATATGAGCATTCCCATGAAGCCATATGGAACAGTAACGCCGCGCCGGATTGCTAGACTGGCTTGGCAGAGAGGACTCTTTGTCTATCCCACAAGTCTGCGCTCCGGGTCCACATGGGGCTGACAATCACCGATGAGGAGCTGGAGAAGGGTTTGGGAATTTTAACCAGCGTGATGAAGGATATTGAATCATACGGCGACATCCCCGGGTCTATTCATATTGCTGACAGCAACCCTAATGAAGGATACTGAGATGGATTGGTTGGTCATACATATTGAGACAGGCAAGTAGCTGAGCACTGAAATATGATGCATGTTGGCTATTATTTACCTTTGACGATACGTATGGAGTGGAAATATTGCTTGGACCGCTCTCGCGTAGCTTTCTCTCATAAGAATTTTCAGATATCCTCTGGGAGCTGCGTGGGTGAAGACCGGGAGGGGAGCTGTGTGTGGGCGAGGAGGGCGGCGCCTCAACAGATCGAGACCAGGCCTTCAAGGGATCGGGGTGTGAGCAAGAGCGTGCGAGCGAGTAGAAGGGGAGCCAACATGCACACATCCCACAGATTTTCGGGTCATCCGCGGGGCGGCGAGCCAGAGCCGCATCAAGCAGCAGTCGGGGTGGGGAGCTCAAGAACGATGAGCAAGCGGGCCGCAAAAGGAAAATGGCACACCATACGGCGTACAAAAGGGAAACTCAGGTACGCTGACAGAATAATCCGAACATCTATCATATAAATCTTGGCGTGATCTGTTCGATTATCTACGTCATCATACTCTGTGTGCCATTTATTTTGCGACCCGCTTATGCGGCCGCGTGCATTGGTTTTGGGTGGGCATTCACATGTTGTACCAGTGTGTGCTGATGTCAGGTGGCGTCGTCATCGGCGGGGGAGGGGGAACAGGGCGACAGCCAACCGGGGAGCTGTGTGACGATGAGGTTGATGTAGGACCAATAGCAGCCCCGCCCGTGTAGACGGCGGGGGAGGCGGACATGAGCACCAGGGCGGGCCCCAGGCGAGACGCTTCGTATGCACACGCCACCTTTGTTTAGAATGTAGATATGACGAGGCAACAATGGCCGGGGGAACTAGGGGATAGGCAGGGGGGCTTTTTTCGGGGGGTCCCCTATTAGTGATAGCTCCATTACGGCACCAACGTAGCACCTGCCAAGGGCCAGGAGGGTAAACCCAATTATCCTTGGGATCGGCTCTCTTCCAATTAGGATTCCACCTATTCCATCTTAAGCATGGAGTAGATCTTAGCATCAGTTTTAAGCCTTTTGTGCGATGTCCAAATTTAGCACGATAAACGACATAGGTTAGTCAAGTTTTATGAAACAGAAGAGCCGAGACGACGACCACTGCAAAGCAGATGATGATGTTAGTGACCAACCAGCTGTTTGTTCTATTTTCCAACATCAATGGTCTCCTGAATATTTTTATTTATTTATGTTTCTTCTATGTTTTTTTATCCAAAATCTGGGGCAAAGTTGGGAGTCGTCTAAGGTTAGTACCCTGCGACATGAAGCGCGCTTATCTGGCACAGCCTACCTGGTGGAAATTTCCAGCGAAAGGTAGCCAAGAGGTTTTTCTCCTCACAGCACAAGGTGCAAAGCATCAGTCATTAAAATTACTATACCGCTCTGTAGAGTGCTATTACGTTCCAACAGCTTATCGCCATTGATAGCGAATATCAACCAAGAATCTAAGCCTCCACCTTGCACTCTCTACCATCCCCAACCTCGATTCGGCACCATTGTCACTTGGAAATGGGCGTGATACCCCATATCTAATCATCACGTGGTTTCATCTCCAGGATAGGTCCAAGCAGCCGGGCCTTTGGTGGATGCAGACAGAGACCCAGCCCTGTCGACTTTGTCTCTGTTCCCCGCTTAGGGCCACCACCATGATGCCCGTGAAAAGCCGAGGGGGAACTCATTTCCCTTACTCGAGAACGAAAACAGGATGCACTACTTGTAGGAGCCGTCGGAAAAAATGTGACGAGACGAAGCCGGTATGTATCGGTTGTCAACGAAATCATCTTATCTGCTCGTGGCCACAGCGTAGTTCGAGATCTAGGGTTGGGAGGAACCCGGCAATGGATGATCCCGAAGCTATATTATGCAATACTAGGATCGCTTCGAGGGTATCTCGACCAACAGCAACTCAGGACCAGCCAATTATTCGGCCTCTGCAAGTTCCGGTCCCCGCGGCATTTCTTCATGACGAAGCCAGGCCATTGCTCGACTATTTTATCACTGTCACAGCGCCAAGGATGATTGGTAAAAGTGGGACCGAGAACCCATTTATTACTTGCAATCTTCGGATGTCAATATCATGCACCGCACTCCAGCATGCAATTCTTGCTGTTGGGTCATGCCATCGTGCTTACACTGATGGCACGTTCCTGGCTTCGGCACAGACTCACTACACTGTAGCGTTACGAAGCTTGAAACTCGGTATAACGGAATGGTTTTCCGACGGTGCAGTCGATCGAATGGCCCTGATCGCCTCCGCCCTCACCCTCTGTTGGTATGAAGTGAGTTTCTTTGCACCTTGCATCTTTACCACTACTTGTAAGCTCACTAACAACACTCTGCTAGGTCATCGATGCTAATGTTGAGGGTGTAATTTATCATCACCTTCAAGCTGGTGGTCCAATGCTGTCCGACCTGCAAGAGAATGCAAAAAGTACTGAAGAGTACGGCTTCCTTATGGAGCAGTACGCATACCTCGCCATTGTGGCCAACACAAGCATAGGCCGCAAGGTTACAGACCAGCTGGTTGAGCCTGCAACTCTATTTTGCCCCTTGACAATGATGAACCGGGGAAGTCCAATATATGGCTTCATGTTTGGCTATACACACCAACTATTTGAAGCAATACCTCGGATACGAAATCTAGCAGCCCGATACGCCAAAGGCCAAGGTAACTGGGCTGAAAATTATGGAGAATATCTTCAACTTCTTTCCGCTATCAGTAACTGGCAACCAGGCGGTAGCGATGACGCTGCATACGATCAAGTCGGGCGGATTTATCAATCATCCTGCATTATTTTCTTGCATACCGCCATGTATGGGCCTCTTGAACCTACAAAAGATCTTTGTGCCCTGTTGGAACCTCACATCGATATTTTCCTCACAAACTTCAAAACTCTTTCTTATGATTCTTCATCCTGGACCACGTTCATGTGGCCAACATTAATAGTTGGATCTTGCATGCAAGAAATGAAGCACAGACAAGCGCTTGCGCAAACATTGAATAATTCTAAGCTACATATGAGAGCGGTGGATAATACTGCACTTTGGTTGTCGATGCACTGGGCAATTTTGGACCAAGATTTGCAGAAATATGGTCCTTATGGACTCGAAACAATGATGCGGGACATGGGGCTGGCTCTTTGTGTTGGTTGATTCGATTTACCGGGGTGGTTTTCATTTGACGCTGATTCTGAGGTAATACCGATTATGAATAATAAAAAGACTTTCAGCTCAGTTCATCAGTTGCTCTTGAAATAATTGAACGCCAAAACAGGTCCCAAGTTAATCTCCTTCCCCCACGCATCCAAGTCGTATCGAATCCGCTGCATGTTGCCAAGGTTCTGTCCATTTGGTGGCGCATATTTTGCTCCATCGAATCCGGCAGGCTGCTCATAGAGAAAGAAAATATATCGGTGAGGCGAGCTACCTGGAGGCGGAGCTGGTCCGATGTAATTGGCGACAAACGGGGCGTCTGGCTTGAGGCTGAACTTTCCTTGATCATCGGGTACAGCTCGTACCCCGGGCTGAATCCAGTGCAAGATAGGGCCAAGGACACCAAATGAAGGAAACGGGGCGTCAATGTCCAGGCTGACAATCAGGTAGGTGGTGTCGGGTGAAAGGCCAGCAAAGGACAGCTCTGGTGCTGATTGAGCATCTGGAACGCAGTTAGCCAAGCGATTTGAAGCGACGAGTGGACTCTATCTCACCAGCCTTAGGGATATAATCGCCAGGTTTAACATCATTGTGCTGGCCGACTTTTAGGCTGAGGACCTTGGATGGGTCACTCTGGATGAGCGAGAGCGCATTCTGAACATTCACGCCTGTCGGCATATTTTCGGATGATATGGTGCTTGAATCGAAAAGGGAGGAAATGTATTAAATTTAGATACAGAAAGAGAAGCGAAACTAGACAGTATGTGCCACGGGTTTGCGGTGTAGTCAATCGTGCATCTGTGATCCACATCGATGAAGTCGTCATAATTATCGTGCTCACTCGGGGATAAGAACCGGACATTAGGGGCAAAATCCGCCAAGACCAATGAAAACTGGCGATTTTATTAGCAAAATCAGGTATTTGGCTTTTTAGTGCTGGATTAATTCTGCTAGTGCTTGTTGTCTCAGTGAGGGCATATCACATCTAGCACAGGCCGGATATTCGGCACTTGATCAATGCATCTGCATCGCGCTAGAGGTAACCATCCATCACGTCAATCGGACGATCATTCCAAGGATGTAAATCGGTGATATCGTATCTCCAGTGATATTAGGAACCTTAAGCTAGTGCTAAATTAGAAGCATGTGGTGCTTGAACGACTGTCTTGGAACAATAATAAGGCACAGTCATTAATCGACCACAATGGCGAGATATAAATAAGTGGCTCAATCAACCAAGAAATTTGCGAAGCCTCTCCTCATCCAAAATTTCGTCTTCCACTAACCGTGCTATCTCAGATACCTCGCCATCAATCCGCTGGTATGATACTAGCGTTGGGACGTTGTGCACATTCCAATTGGAGCGATAAAAGTTGTCTGGTTTTTTCCACCTAAAAACAAGTTAGCTGCTTATTCTGGGTCGTAAACTTTTTGCAGGTATTCATTTTGTTTTCTACAAAGTTTGGGATTTCTAGCATTCAACTTACTCTGGCCTTTGTCCAACCTCAACGATGGATAACTTAGGCGCATTATCTCCGCCAAACGCAGCATCAAGGTATGGAAGCGCAGCTCGAACGTCAGGGCACCATGATAATCCGGTGTTGGGGTCGTTCGAGGATATGAAGACAATGAATGATTTGGAATCCGAGTCCTGGGGTAATTCGAGCAGCTTTGCGGTGCTCGGCACCGTGACACCTCTTGTAATCGGCATCTTCAAATTTGGACGTTGATAAAAGTAAAGAGTACGAACAAGAGTATTTAGTTTGACGGCTGTTGACTACCTTTCACTGTTGCACTAGTCTGGCGGGGCCGCCCTGAGGTATTTCCAATAATGATACCATATCAACTAGTTATTTAGTGATTACCTAGATGCGACCAAATGAGATGATACCAGGTGAGTTTCTCCCAGGCTTGAGCCAATTGCGCGATTTGACCAGAACGAGGAATGGTGGGGAAGCTCCACCAGCGCCGTTTGTTGACAACGAGATAAGTGTCGATGACTCGATGCGGTTATTTTAGTTTCGCATAGTTTCCGTATACCAATCTTCAAAGTTTACGATTAGGATTCAAAGCCTCTTTCGGCATATTCATAAGCTCTATTCAAGGAATATTTTCTCAGTAACCCTTCCTCCAACGGCTCTTTTTCTGTTATGACTCCATTTATCTACCTGCTTACCATTGCAACCCTGCACGAGTTTATCAAGAGACCTAGTGGAGCTCATGAAAATGGGGTGCAAATCCCACGCTCATCACGCCATCGAGGGGTACCCATGACGAATTCTTGACTACAATGATTGACGGATTTCAGCAACATTCAATTCATGAATGTCTGTGTATGGGCCTAAACGACATAATTTAGCTTCAGGAAATTCATTTCTATTTTTGATACCGGACGAAGAAAAACTCGAACCAAGGTCTGCACCAAGCTTCGGTTTCGGTTACGCTGTTGGGCGCCATGGACGTTATTGAGCGCTTTAACAAAGCTGCCTCGGCATTTGGCCACGAACCATTATTTGCCTCTCCCAACGGCCAAGTAAACACCCTCAATAATGGCTATATTCCACTCCTCGTCAATTATACACACGAGGACAAAGCTGCCAAGGGACTAAGAAAGGGCAAGCTGGCAAATGAGTTAGAGCCCCCCATTCATTTCTCGGCGCTAGAAATAGTGCGTGATCACAAGTATACCTTGCTGAGTGGTGGCACTGGCTCTGGTAAAACGGCCTTTGCAAAGCACCTCAGCTTTCAACTAGCTACGAAAGGCTTTGTTGAGCCTCTTTCGGTAATCCGTAATGAGGATGGCTTTGCCGAAAACGAGTATTGGGAAGCTGCCGGCTTGAAACCCCTTTACTTCTTAGCCCATGATCCCGAAAGCCTAGAAATCTTCATTGAGGAAACTCTGACTGAGCTTCTGCATCTTTCTGAGGAAACACAAGGGTCAATTGAGTCTTCGCTATTCATTATAATCGATTCGATCGAAACAGCAGGTAGCAGGGGCCCTGCTCTCATTGCAAAGTTACTGAGCTTGAAGTATCAAAATCTCAAATTTCTTCTGCTCGGAGACACCAATGTCGTTAAGCACTGGAATCTGTCGGCAGATATTGCGCGTCACGACCTATTACCGCTGCTTCAAAGACAGAGACAGCAAGCTCTTGAAAGCTTTACACAGGCTCCCCCACTGCAAGTTGCGATTGGAACTGGTACCGCTGCGGCGACTCCCATCTACTTTGCTCTGGCATCAGAGGCTGGCCAACAAGGCGACCGGGCAGAAGCGCTTTTGGATGCATGGCTGGATTCTGTGATCCCTGAGAAAAGTTTGGTGGATAATCTTGCAGCAAAGGCCTTCCATCGCATTCAAAACAAGTCACAGCAAGATACTCGGACCAATTTGTTGGACTCTGTAACGTTAGTGAACCCCCAGTTGCTTTCATCCAAAGCCATTCAACAATTGCTCGCTGCTCGCCACCTTGTCAATTTACCAGCCGAAACCGCAACTGCAGTGTTCCACGAAAGCCCACTGCAACTAGAGCAGGTAGTGCGCAGCTTATTGGTCCGTCTTTATCATAGCGGTAACCCAAATGTTCTGATCCAAGGATTGATACACGGTTCAGAAACAAGCGCACATCTCGGTGCATTACTGGTCTCCGAGTTTATAAGTGAAACTAGCGATTTACGAGAACCGATTTTAGTTCACATGTCCGCTATCATTGAATCTGCCTTGCCCTCTGCGCAGAAGGAAAAGGCGGGCCGCGTGCTATCTCGTTTCGGAGATCCTAGAAATTTGACAGCCCTTGCTTTTGTTCCAGAGGGAACTGCATTGCATGGATCTGAATCACATCTCAACTCCCAGCCTCCTCATTTTGTCTCTCTCAAGAGCTTTCGGATCGGAGTCTACCCGGTGGTGAATGGAGACTACTCTGTTTTTATCCGGGAAACGAAGCGGGATTGGCACAGTCCGGATGGGTTTTCCTCCGAAAGACAAAACGTACCAGCAACTGACCTCACTTGGTACGATGCAACTGCATATTGCTCTTGGCTAACCTCACGCTGGCGATTGAGTGGTAAAATAAGTAACGATGAGGTGGTTCGACTCCCGACAGAGTCAGAATGGGAACGCGCAGCGCGAGGAAATCAGAATTCCCAAACAGATGATGGACTAGTTTATCCATGGGGTACAGCATGGCAAGATGATAGCGCCAACTATGAAGAGTCGGGACTCAACGGCACCTGTGCTGTAGGGCTTTTTCCCAAGGGCAAATCTCCCTATCAAGTCCACGACATGGGAGGAAATATCTGGGAGTGGTGCACTACACTGTGGGGTGAAGATATGACCACGCCTGCGTTCAAGTATCCTTGGCGCAACGATGGTCGGGAAGAATTAGGCAGGTCTGGCTCCATACGCCGAGTTCTTCGCGGTGGTTGCTTCTCAAGCACCAGACTCAAAATTACTACCACTTATCGTGGTAGTCTTGAACCAGGAGGATCCTGGCGAGGCAACGGCTTCCGGATTGTTGTTGCACAAAGTGATTGAGCTTGGTGTGAGCAAGCAAGTTCCAAGATCGTGGGATTTCTCAATACATAAATCAGAAACAAGACATTGCAGAAAAGTTCCGCTGAGAGCTTAGTCTCTAGTCGTCCTACGGAATAACTAAGTACGGACTGAACCCTATAATAAAAGTTGACGTCTTATTTGCAATTATTCCTCAATTATTCCTTTACTCGATATTCAAAACTCCCTTGCAGTCGATACTTAGACCCTGGAGCTCTAATCTAGCAGCAAAAACATCCACCGGATGAACCAAGTAAAGCCAAGGTGGATTCTCTCGAAGTCTCTTTAAACATTTGCCGTATGCAATCTCTCTCTCGTGATTATCAACGGCATTATTTGCCAATTTGATGAGTTGATCCGCCTCAGTGTCTTGATAACCCTGCCACCACACTGCTCTAGTCGCGCTAGAAATCTTATCATCCAGGACACGATACGTACTGTGAGGAGAGGAGTCAAACAATGCCAAGTCGCCAATGTTCTTATCCAGTCCGACCTGGCGAGCGTAGGCAGGGCGGTCTTCAACCACCTCCACTGTCACCGTGAAGCCCACAGCTTGAAGAGAAGAAACCACATATCGTGTGATGGACTGTGCCCGCTCCGGCATATACGTTGGTGTCCGAAGGACTACTGGTTTGCTCAAATCAATTCCTTCAAGTAGCCTGCAGGCCTCAGCCACATCGTATGGGATAGGTTTCAAGGCTGCATCTTGTGAACCAAGATGAAAAGGACTGACGATAGTAGTCGATGGTGTTGCGAGATCATGAAACACGTCTCGAGCAAGCGCTTCTGTGTCGACAGCGTGATTCGCCGCAAGGCGTGCCTTTGGCGAGGTGAAAACGCCTTCGCGGCAATTTAGATAGTAGATGACGGAAAGCGTATTGGTGGCTTTGCCCCATTGCAAATCTGGTGCAAAGTCGAGTGCATTTTCCACTCTCTCGAGATTTAGCGCAACATCAACATTGCCTTCTCTGAGTTGTTTCAGCCTTTCTTCTGCGTTAGGCTCAGCCGTGACGATAATCGATTCCAGATGGTGGCTTTTTCTGCGGCTCAAATCTGCCAATTCCAGTGCTGCTGTGCCCTGTTCCTTGTCGAATTCGATGACACGATAGCGTCCTGTTCCAAGAACAGGTTTTCCATCAGAGGCTCGCCTGCAAATGTAGAACTCGGTAAATATGTCGAGGATATCTGCTATCGGCTCTGGGTTCTCGACTTTTAGTGTCCTGTCGTCCTCAGCCGTGATCTTGGCGTGTGCCAGATAACGATGATAGCTCCACTTCATGCCAAAAGTGTCCCTTGAGTCCAGAATGCCAGTAATGAATTCAGCAATATGATTTGCTACGCAGGGTACTCCATCGTGGAACACTGCCCCGTCGCGAATGTAAAAACGCCATTCGCGGCCGCCCAAGGAATGCTCCCATCGTTCAAAGAGTGCTGGGCGTGCCAAGCCACCGGGTTGCCATTTTAGGAGAGGCTCAAAAACAAGATTCTTGAGCGTGAGAACACTAGTGTCATCTGTAACCTGCGTTGGCTGACGGAAGTCAACCTTTTCAAGGCTGATGCGGAGTGTGCTAGGGGCCATGGTGCATGAAATCGGCAAAGGGGGCTAAAACATCAGCTTATTCCCGACCATGGAGCGAGGTGGTGTAGGGGTGCGTTGTCTGTACCCAACAGTTTGGTTCCTGTAATCCTTGACTTTTAAATTCATCTGCCAGGGAGACTTTATTGTCCGAGGCTGAAAACGTGCGCTCTGTAATCACGTCAGATGTCGCAATCATGCACCCCGGCCATTTCGAGGGACTCGATACCAAAGAGTCCCAACAATTCACCCCGCTCCGGGATACAGTTCCCAATTTGATCGTCATGTAACTTCAATTGCGGGGGCTACAATCCTCTGACCGAATTTTCGGGTTATCGTCCACGACGGAGGAAGTACTAGCCAGGTTATCTAGAGGCATAATAGTGGACCGGAATTGTATCATCACCATGACCCACAGATATGCATGATAGGAAAACAAGAGCCAGTAAGGCATAAAATAATATTTAGCTATTTACCGGAAATTTCAGCCTGCAGGAGAAATTCCTTGTCGGGTACAAACGCCCAAAGGCTACACTCCAAATTCAACATGTCCGTTCCCAAAGGAGCGGCTTCCGCTGATGTCACCGAGAGCAGTTCAGATGACGGGACTAAAACATCACCGCAATGGCGCCGTATAGTTGGGCTTGTCTGGGATTCAGTGGAGGGCGATCCTCGTGACAGAAAATATGTTCAGAAACTTGATGGGTTCATGTTGTAAGTTCATGATTCCAGCCCACAGGGAAAACGAAATTTAACGCCAATTAAAGCACGACGGTCTGCCTAGGTTACTTTATCAAATACTTAGACCAGACAAATATCAGTAAGTGATCTCTTAAGCTTCTAATGATTTGACTTTAAGCCTGACCTTGTAGGTAATGCTTTTGTTAGCGGCATGAAGGAAGATGTAAGTCTCAACTCTTTGAGCCCAGTCTAGCATTCTATTAACCTACGTTATTTTAGCTCGAGCTCTATGGAAATGAGAGAAATTGGTTGAACACTTGGTTTAGTCTTGGCATTATGGTTGGTAGTGTTCCGACCATGATGTCTCAGCTGAGCTGGGCACGCCCTTCTTACTTTATCCCGTGTTGTGAGCTTATCTGGTCAGCCCTTGTGATGAGCATGGCGGCAGCAAAAAACATCAAAACAGTGAGTGTTTCATGGTACCAGATTTTTGTTGCTTTGGTTTGAACAAAACCTGATAGAATACAGATGTATGCTCTCAGATTCTTTATTGGCCTCTTTGAGGCATGCGCGTTCCCAGGCTATATTGCCATGCTGGGAGGATGGTACGGCCCCAAGGAGCTCACCAAGCGAGTGGCAATCTTGCTCGAGATTGAGTCAATAGCTAGTATGTTCAGCGGTTACTTGCAAGCGGGCTTGTACACGAGCATGAATGGGCGGCATGGTATCGCCGGGTGGCGATGGTTGTTCATCATGGATGGCATCATTTCAATTCCCATCGCGATCTGGGGCTTTTTTGGCCTACCAGATCTTCCGCATACCACGAAGGCATTTTATCTTAATCAGGATGATAGAGAATATGGCATTCAGAGGATAGAAAGAATTGGCCACAAACCTCCTGTAAAACTGTCTTGGAATGTCGTCAAAAAGGTATACCTGGACTGGAAGATTTGGGCATTTGTCTTCCCTTACGTGTGAGTACATGCTCCTTCACAGGCCATCAATACCGATGCTAATCAATCTTAGAATGGTGGCAGCATGCCACACAGCGACGAGTTACTTTAATCTTTGGCTCTCTGCGGCTGGCTATAGTGTCGTCAAAGTAAATGTTCTACCCACTGGTGGCAATGCAGTTGCTATTGTGGTCACTATTTTGTGGGGAATTTTGGCAGACCGGACTGGAAAGAGGTTCATTCTCATCAACAGTTTGCTATTGCTGATGATTTTCTCAAACATTCTGTTGTCTGTGTGGAATATTCCCAAAGGCGCCCTGATGTTCGCCTACTATTTGTCATACGCCGGCTCAGCAACAACACCAGTCCTCATCGTAAGTTTGAGTTTGATATTATTTGATCAGAGTTGAGCATGGATGCAAGTTGCTAACAAAATGCCAGGCCTGGGGTGCCGAGTTGAACGCCAATGACCCCAATTTGAGACAACTACTTGTTGCAACATCAAACATTGTATCTTACGCCTGGGTTCTCTGGGTGCCACGTAAGTTTTCACCTTTCGGAGACAGTATATCGAAAGGATATTTGAGAGTAACATTTTTTGTCTTAGTTGTACTTTTCCCTACCTACGATGCACCAAAGTACAAATACGGCTACCAGATCCTCATATTGTTTGGCGGTCTTGCGATTATAGGAATTTGCCTGATGTCTTTCCTACACAAACGAGAAGCGTAGGTTTTGTCTTAAAACTCCACAGTTCATCATTTCAATGCTAACACAGAGAAGCAGAAAGCGGCCAGCGGAAGTCGAGGAGGAATTGGCACAAAGTTCAGAATAATATCCATAAGCTGCAACTTGTTTAGATGAGGACAGATACAATATTGAAGATTTCGGCGAAACAATAGGATGTGAAATTATATCACGACTTCTTTTGTGGACTCAAGGAAGTTTCCATAGTATTTAACCTAATTAACTTGCACTTTCGGCGAGAACGATGCCTACCCACACGAATATGGACTAATTCCATTCGTCGTTCAAATCATTTTTGTCTTTGTTAGACTAATTTACCAAATTTGGATAGAATATGTACAATGAATAATACGTTCATGGAGTTGCAGCACTCGATTCAAGTAATCATTGAGTATTGCAGGCCTCCTTTTTGAGAAGTGTGAACTCATCGCCCACAACACCACCATCGCCGTGAATAAATTCCCAAGTAAGCTTTTCAGCGCTGTTGATGGTCAACTTGCTGAATCCAAAATGAACTTGATCCAGAACAAGCGTGATGTTCAAAAGGGGGTCGTCATCCAAGGTGCTGTGGCTCTCGATGTTTCCTGCAGCACCGTTGACAATATGAGTCATGGAAGTTCCAGGGTTGGTGGAATAGGTATTGTTGTTAATTAACGAGGCCTCATCAATGGTGCCGTTGTTTCCAAGGGGCATCAATCGCTCGTACCAATGAATGTGTCTAGTTGATGGTTAGTCTAAAGCATGCAAAAACACACCAGTCTCTTCGAGAAGATAACTCACCCAGAAATGTAAAGATCAACACCATTCTTAAGCATGAGACTTTCAAAGGCTTCTCGAAGGATTGCCTGGTACGATGAAACTTGAGAACTGTACATGGGGCGATGGCCCATGACGACAACCCACGGAGTCTTCTCGCGATCAACACCAGCAAGATCTTTGGCGAGCCATTTGTACTGCTCAAATGACTTGGTATCGTTATAGCTTCCGTCTACGGCACCGAATGGGCCGCTGTCGGTGACAAAGGTTTCGTTGGCCTTAGGGTGAGTCTCATCTCCCGACAAGTCTCGAGCAAACGGCCATTCGGGGCTGTTGGCGTAATCGGTTTCGGTGTCGATGGAGACGAAGTGGGCCAATCCATAGTCGAATGAGTACCAGAAGTTTCCAACACCGCCACTCTCCTCTCCAGCCATGTGAAATCTATTCTGGTATGCCGTAAAGTTTCTAATATTTGATTAGTTTGAGTGTTCCATTTAACTAGTTTCAACGGTGGATTCCGTACCTCTGAGAAGGAGGGCAGCTGTAGTAGGTGAGCTCAGAATTGTCAGCAGAGCCATTCTTGATATTATCGTTCAGATAAGCAGTCAGAATGTTCTTTGGGCCATCGAACTCGGCGCAAGTAGCCTCGTGGTTGCCAGGAAGGACCATGTATGGGATTTTAGTGGTGATGCTTCCAATCCATTGCTGCCAAAGGTCCCAGTTAGATTCGTACAGAACGCTCATGTCACCACCCTGCGGGCCACCCTGGTTGGGGATCTCTCCGGCTGGCAGAGGCTTCTTGTACTCGTCTGGGATAGTTCCCCCGCCCGGGAGCTCTGTAGATGTGCCATTATAACAAAGAGGCCAGCTATCCTCGCAGGGCAAAATGCCAGAGTACCAGTCATCTGCATAGCTCAAATCACCACCGTGCCAGGCAAAAGCGGCGCCATCCTCAACAGCCTTGTTCAGCTGCTTAAAGGTCCCCGCAGCATTAGTGTATCCCATGTCGTTCAAAACGGCCACAGAAAACTCCCTGCTGTCTCCTGCAGGACGAGCAGTCTTGAAAGAAAGAACCTGGGACTCAGTAGTACCATTGGCTGCGGGGATCTTGTAGTAATACGTCTGCCCTGGCTTCAGGTTGCGGATCAGTACATCATGGAAAAACTGGCTACATTGAGTAACGGCAGCAATTGCTGAGCATGGAGGAGTACGGTCATAACTGAAAAAGGTGTCAATCATATGCGCAAGTGTGGATCTAGATGGATCTAATCCTTAATTCTGTACTGGGTACGTACGTTGTGGTTCGGCCAGTCGCCTTCTTGTTCAAGCGTGAGGGGCTGGATCCCCAATGGACTGTCGGAGCTTCTCCCAATCCAAAAGGTGTCTGGTAATGGATGTTGATGCCATTTGTTGTGTACGACAGAGATACGACGTTGACATTGTTGGTGGGTTTGCTCGACGCCGGTTTTACTGCAGGTGGCTCGACTAGACGTGGAAAGCCTTTGCCATTGCCGTTGATAGTGTTGTCAACCCAATCACCAATTGGCACCTTGGGACCCGTGTATGGATACAGCTCATCAACAGTTGGCGCAGCATCAGCCTGTGCAGCGAGGAGAGCTCCCAGGAGAGCGGATGCGGTAATTGACTTCATCTTTGTTGGCAGAACTCAGAGCTCGGAGCCTGAAGCAGCTCAGGGAGGTCAGATGAGAGCTTTAAACAAGATCAAACCCTGGTAAAGGTAATCAAAGATAACATTCCCCATCAAGGCACGCCCAAATCAGAGCGCATGGGAGTCAAATAAATAAGTTCCTGGCAACACCGACGCATCGGGACGCTATTCCACATGCTGCAAAAGTGCAGATGCCAAAAGCTTGGATGACATTGTCTCGGTCGCGCTTTAGTCTAGTCAATCTCAATTGATCAACGGGAATACAAGATCTGTTATCCAATGAGATAAGACTTGATTACACGTGCAGAAATACAATTGCCGTGTTGCCGTGTTGCCGTGATGCTCAAGCACACCTCCCTGCACTCTCCCGCACGCCGAGGGCCCGCCAGGCGTATCGGTGGATCCTTGGCCATTCGCTGTCCGGGGTCATGATCCGCTGGAAGGCCTTTTGCTCTGGTCGCGGGTAATCGGCATGGAACCTCGGACCCATGTCTTGAGTGGGACATCTCGGCCGTGAGTGCAGGAAGACATTAATTGGCCTCGTGGCTGGAATGAAAGGCGGAATTATCGCGGAGCTAAAGACTTTTTCAAATAATCACGTGATTTGTCACATTAAATCATAGTACCACTTACAGACTCCGCCAACAACCAAGGATCGATAGCTCAGTGGTAGAGCGAGAGATTGCAGATCTCTAGGTCACGTGTTCGATCCACGTTCGGTCCTTTCTTTTTGGCTTTTGTTATCCTATCCTACCTTTTTTTAAGTTCCTATCTTTGTTACGCCTGTCTGTACGCAAAATGTGCCTGATGCGCTGGACCGAAACCGACGGGATCAGTAATTAGCACTGGTGTGCAGCATATTATATCGATTCAAACTCACCACACTCCTACGTTTCACATCGCGAAAATGTTGAGTACAATTCAAAACGATAAACAAGTCAATACCAATAATCTAGCCCATGCCTTTAGGCTCATGTATTCATCTCAGTCATCTCAATCATAATCGTCCATGGGCGCCATTTGTTTGCGCCTCTCTTTCCAATGCCATGCTATCGAACCGAGTCCAACGATTTCGTCAATCACCGTGTCACAGATTCATGAGTAATTTATCGGTTCCTGGAACTGCCTATAGCCGTAACCATTTTGATCTTATTTCGACTTGTGGTTGAATTTCCACTCCTTTCTCTTCCCATCATAGACCCATGAACCATCGTCTTGGCACTTTTGGCAGGGTCGGTTAATATTGACTGATTCTACTGGCCCCTTGATAGTAGAACATGATGAAAACCCGCAGACGAGTGGATCTCCCTGGAGCTTACGGCCCTGGCAGCCGCATAGAAAAGATTCTTGACTTATCGGAATGGTGCACATGCTTGCCAGAGGGTGCTGCTGTTGGTGAAAGAATATTTTGGACTACGATGAACATGAAGACTTCCAAGATGGAATCCGCTCCCTTCTTATAGAAAATCCAAGGAGGGTGGAAGCGGCAAGCAAGGCTGCATCATGCATACTAACCAGGTGAATCATTTCACAATGTGGGTTTTCCAACGTGATTCAGTGCCTGGTTGCCGATTTGGAAATAGGTATTGGAATTTCTCTCTACTCTCAGCGTGGATATGTGGATGATTCTTTTTCCTTCGTTTCCACGTTAGACCCTAGAAAATGGCAATTATTACGCATTAGCTTCATATTCGCGTTCATATTTGAATCTAAGTTCAAGAATGTTGTGATGGGCCGTGTCAAGTTGGAGTACAATGGCCAAAATAGTATGAAAGGTCATACTCGCGACAAAATCTATTTCAAATTCTTACCGCGTCCCATCAATTGTCACCGATGGGTTGACATATACCACTATCATGTAAAGAGAGTGCTCGAGCATAGTTCGAAGTCACCAAGAAAAACGCATCGTTCCAGCTTTTATCGAACCCATATTAGTTGGTTGAAAATATTCATTGATTCATCACTGCAAGTTTGATAAAATGGTTGATGTCGCTCAAGTGACGGCATGGCCTACAAAGGACTATTTTATTGTCAAGATAAAGGTCACCGTTATTGGCAAAGGACAACACTGTTTTTTCTAAATACGGTTCTTTTTCATCAAATTTTCCGTGAGCATATCGTGAACAAGCGGCATTATAGATTGAGAAAGCGATTCGAACGCCCGTCTCAGTGGTATCTCAGAAAAACAATATCGCTGCCACTGCTACGTCCCCAAAGTTACAATGATGAATTCTCATGATATTTCTTTCAACATTTAAATGATTTAAATGTTTTCTTTTCACCAGACATCGGAGGTTGCCAATCTCAGCGAGGTCGATGAACCTTGGTGTTGCACTGCAGGGCACTCAGTCATTGTGCGACTTTATTGGGCCTCCATAAGTGGACCTTGGCACTTCCATTGCATCATTATTAATTCACATCACCATTCAGCTCGGGAATCATTACCCCGCAATCTACATATCAACACTCGAGCAAATCAAGCGTAATCGCAATTGACAAAAAAGGATGTCGCCGAAGAACGTATTCGTGTAAGATGATCCTTGCTGAGGATATCATGGCTATTTGCTAAGAACTGCGCAGCACTGGTGGTACTGGCTATATTGGCGGAGACGGCTTCTTCGCACTACAGAAAGCCCACCCCGAATGGGAGTTTTCTCTTCTCGTGCGGAGCGAGGACAAGGGAAAGCAAATCAAGGCAGCCTATCCCAATGTGAATATAGTCATCGGTTCCCTGGATGATTCTCAAATCATTGAAGATGCCGCGTCCAAGGCCGATATCGTGCTGCGTAAGCACCTTGATCAGCTTTCTACCCATGACGCCCGCTAATCTGACCAGACACGGCCGACTCCTCGGACCACGCCGGAGCTGCCCTAGCCATTGCCAAGGGGCTCCGATCTGCTCACTCCAGCTCCAACCCCGGCTACTGGGTTCACATCAGCGGAACGGGTATCCTCTGCTGGTATGACATGGATAACAAGCGCTATGGCGAAGCGCCACTCCCGGAGCAAGCCTATGACGACCTTGAAGGCGTGGACAAGGTCCTCAACCTCCCCGACACGGCATTCCACCGCGACGTAGACAAGATCGTGCTCGCCGAAGCAGCCAGAGACCCGGCTGCCGTCAAAATTGCCATTGTCTGCCCCCCGACCATCTATGGAGTCGGTCGAGGTCCCGTGAACCAGCGAAGCCGCCAAATCCCAGGTCTGATCAAGACAACGCTGAAGCTGGGCTACGGACCGAAGCTGGGCGCCGGGAAAACGGAATGGGACAATGTCCACGTGCATGACCTTTCTGCCCTTATTAACCTGCTGGCCATTGACGCCGCCACTGGAAAGTACAGCGGGCCGGCCGAGGACAAGATCTGGGGCCCTGTCGGCTATCACTTTGCAGAGAATGGAACCCACCTGTGGAGCCACATAGCAGAGCTGGTTGCGATTGAGGCTCACGCCCAGGGCTACATTCCCAAGAACGAGACAAAGAGCATCTCGGCGGAGGAGGGGCAGAAAATCAATGGATTCGAGGCGCTTTCATGGGGGCTTAATAGCCGAGGCCAGGCCAGGAGGGCCAAGAAGTACCTTGGGTGGGAGCCGAAGAGCCCCAGCCTGCCGGACTCGATTCCCGAGCTGGTCGAAATCGAGGCCAAGGCGCTGGGACTCTCCAAAAAGTAGCTAGCACATAACTTGACATATGTTAAAAGTATCGAGTAGCCGCCCTATGCTGGCACACGCCTTCAAATATTTTATTACAGAGCAGAACAAGGATCTCGTCAGACCAAAAGGCGCTTTGCTGTCCGCGTATTACTCCACACTAAGGCGTGAGGGCGCGCAAAAGGGCGTGCACACCACAAGCTTGAGGGAACCCCGCCCCCGCTATTTATCAGCAAGCTCATCTGCCCAGGACACGACGCGATGAGGAGCCAGCTTCTGAATACCGTCAAAATGGCTTCCAGTCAGGTCAATGCCATTGTCCAGCGCGGCAACAAACTGCTCCTCGAAAGTGTCCAGCTGCCCGAGCTGAAGGAGCACCAGGTCCACGTCAAGGTCGAGAGCGCCGCTTTCAACCCGACAGACAGTAAGTGGGCGGCGACATGCATCTGTGATACACGACGCTAAACGTCGAGTAGGGCTCGCATTCGACCTCAATGCTTTCGGCGATGGTGCCGTCTTGGGCTGCGATTTTGCCGGCACCGTGACCAAGACGCATCCAAGCGTCACCAAGCTGGTCCCCGGTGACCGAGTTGCAGCTTTGGTCTGGGGTGGTACGTGGGATCTTGACCTGGGTTATACATCAAAGGAGCTAACATGGCGTCAAAAATAGGTGAAATCAAGGGCTTGGGGGCATACGCGTGAGTTAAATTGGCCCCGGAATTAGACTTCTCTCTAACAGTCACAGCGCATCCTCGATTGCAGACGAGCGCCTCTCATTCAAGATTCCATCCGCCATCCAAAACGCTGCCGCAGCCTCTGTGCCTCTCGCCGCCAACACGGCCTGGCTTGCACTTTTTGCTCCCAGCTGCCTCGCCATCAGCCGAGATCAATCCGCCACCAAGCCTGCCGTGCTGATTTGGGGCGGAAGCTGTAGGTCACCTCAATCCCTCTCCTCAGAAATTCCACACTAAAAGATAACTCAAAGCTGCGGTCGGATTCTACGCCATCCAACTGGCCAAGCTACAAGGACTAGAGGTCGTCACTACCTGCAGCCCCCGCAACTTCCAGCAGGCCAAGGATGCGGGAGCGACGCACGTATTCGACTACAACGACGAGGACGTCGTCGCCAAGATCCAGGCCGCCGTTCCTGGGCTGGCTCACGTGTTTGACACCATTGGCAACGCCACCTCCTCGGCTACTGCGTCCAGTGCTGTTGGTGACAAGTCTGGCGTCTTATGCACAGTCAGACCTGGCAAAGCCAACACCGAAAATGTTCCCGCCAATATCAAAGTGACGGACGTCTTTGTCTTCACCGGCTTCCCCACACCTCACACCTACCGCGGCAAAGTACACTGGCCGGTAAGTCAAAATATGACTCTTCTTATAAACCCCAACAATGATCTTTAAGTTACTGACAGGTGTTCCACTTCAGGTCAGCATGGAGGATCATAAACTCAGCGAAGAGTTGTATGACCAACTGCCCACTCTTCTCGGAAATGGATCTCTGAAACCGCTATCTACGCTAGATTTGGGGCCCCTCAGTCCAGATTCTATTAAGCAGGCCATGGACTTGAATCGTAGCGGCAAAGTTTCTGCTCAAAAGCTGTGTTTTGGAGCACTCGAGTAGCTAAGCGGTTAGGATGTTGAAATCAGATATCTCGCGCACTTTACCGTGCTAAATCACAATGATTTTTCCACCCCTTACTAGACATAATGCCTCCAAAAGTTAGTCTTATGGTTAGAAGTTTGTATCTAAATATGAATCCAGAGTGATCAATATGAGTCCTAGAGCCGTATCCAATTGTATCCCTTGAAATCAAATTCTCACCGGTAGAACCTCACCCATGCGGTCGTTAGCGTTTCACACAGTGCTTCACATCCAGAGATAAGACTCAAATAATATGTTCTTCTCGATCAACTAGACTATCAACATTTTCTGACTGGTGCGGCATTCATTTTCACATAATCACATCGGTGGCACGGATTGATGGCAACGGTTTCAATTTTTCACCTTCTAGCCATTTATCTAACTCTTTCCGGAATCCTCCTTCAGGGAAACAATACGGTTGAGTACAATCTTTTCATCTGTGCTATCGGAATCCATAGCCTAGAAACTGTTAGTATTGTTAAATTTTAGCGTGCCAGGGCAACTCACAAAGTATCCGACACGCAGAGCCTGGAATCGGACAGTCTCGGGGCCGTTGTCGCCGCCTTCCTCGCCGGCAGTCACGGGCCAGGGAGCCTTCTGGCGAATCTCGTTGATACCCTCCTCAATAAGAGCATCGGGGTAAACAGTCTCGCTGTTGGGGTTGATATCGTTCATGAATCCACCCTCAACGGCAGTAGGGTCATCCGACTTGAACAGAGGGCTGTGGATACGAACCTCCAGCTTGATAGAGTTGTCGGGCACCCACTGGATGTAGGTCTTGGGCTTGGTCTCCTTGTCGTAGACGGCCTTGATAGCGGTGACCTTGCCAGTGGCTTCATCCTTGGTGAATGAGGTAGCCTTGATGGGGTGGGGGGCGTTGAGAAGACCGACAGTCTTGCCTGGGGCCAGACGGAAGTAGCCCTTGATGTCCTCCTCACGGAAATCCGATCGGTCAATGTAAACTGTCTTTGTGAATCGAACCTTGTGGGTGCCAAACTTGGGGTCCTTTGGTGAGTAGGGGACCTCGATCTCTTCGACGTCGGCGGCGTCCTCGATGGTAACAGCGACGGGGTCGAGAACAAGAGACACACGAGGGACCGTGTTCTCGAGGTATCGACGGACAGTCTGCTCGAATCGAGCGATTTGAATGACAGTCTTGGCGGTGGTGACACCAAGCTCGTTGACGAATGCCAGAAGGGCACCGGGAGGAATACCTCGGCGTCGGATGGCAATCAGGGTATACAGGCGAGGGTCGTCCCATGCACGAACAACACCACCCTCAACCAACTTCTTCAGAGCTCGCTTGCTCATGATGGTTCCACTCACATTCAGTCGGCCTATCCAAAAATTAGAACCAATTGGGAGACGTGCGGCAATGCCATGGACTTACCAAACTCGCGCTGCATAGGTTCGTAGACCTCAAGCGACTTGTTGAGCCACTCGTAGCTTTCTCGGGAGAGAATGAACTCAGTGGTGCACAGACTGTGGGTGATGTTCTCAAAGCTATCGACCAGGCAGTGAGTAAAGTCATAGGTAGGGAAGATCTTCCAGTCGGGAGCTCGGACGTGCTGCTTCTTGCCCTTGGGAATTCGGTACGCGGCGAGATCCCACATCTGGGGGTTGCCGTTCTCAATGTCCTGCTTCATGCGGAGGAAAGCCGTCTGGGGCTCGTACTTTCCGTCGTGCATGTCCTGGAACTTCTTGAGGTTGGTCTCGATATCCTGGTTGGCGTGCTCGCATCGGTATCGGGGGCCCTCCTTGCCCTCCTTGCCTCCGCGCTGAAGCTTGATCTGGCTCTCATCGCAGTGGCAAACATAAGCCTTCTCCTTCTTGATAAGCTCCTTGGCCAGGTCAAAGAGCTTCTGGAAGTAGTCGCTTGAGTAGGTGATGGCACTGGGTGTGAATCCTAAACGCGGGTGTGTCAGAACAGCTTGAAGGCGGGGAATGCCGACCGTGACTAACCGAGCCACTTGACAATCTTCTTAATCCATTCAAAGTAGACTTCCTCCTCCTCATCGGGGTTTGTGTCATCGAATCTTGTATCGTGTTAGTCGCATCGTTTGGTCTTGCTTCGGGGCTGCAACAAACCTAAGAATCTGCAATTTAGTTAGCACATCACACCTCCAAGACGCGACACCAAAGCAAAGGGTAGCTTACAGTCTGGCCACCGTGGTAGCGGGCAAAGCCAAAGTCAATGGCAATAGCCTTGGCGTGTCCCAGGTGAAGATATCCGTTGGGCTCGGGGGGGAATCGCGTGATGACGGGCTTCACCGGTCGCTCCTTGTAGACATCGGCGAGGAAGCCCTGCTTGAACATGGCGTCAGGGTCGAGGTGGGTTGGCTCCTCGGCCTTGGGCTTGGGCTTTGGAGCAGCTTCGGGGTTTTTTTCGCGCTGCTCGGCAGCATCCTTGGAGCGAGCCTGGTTGGCAGCCTTTCTGGCGCGCTTCTGGGTTCGCTTCTTGAGCTCGTTCCTCGTCACCATCTCCCCCGTGACATCGTCAAGCACGAGCTTGACCGTGGCCTCGGTCATCTCTGCTACTGGGTCCGCCATGTTGCAGTCGGGGATATGCGTCGGGTGCTCGTTTCCGGTCGGGGTTCGATGTGCGGTGGTGATGCGACTTGGAGATTTCGTGTGGGAGTTTTATGGTGGGGTTATTTTGGGCAGGATCTGGTCGTGGTGGGGGAGGGGCTGCGATGTCATAAGTTATGGTGCTCCACAGGAGGTCAGCTTCAGTTCAGTCACCTCGGGAAGAATAAAAATGTTTCTAAATAGAAAAATACTGATAAATCTCAACAACGCTAAATTTATTTCTACGGAAAGAAGGAGAAAAAAAAATTTCATGAAGAGGACAAACCCGTGGTCGAAGGTGTCGAGAATAAAGTGATTGATATCTATGGCTGTGACTCAGACCTATCGTGGCGATGCGATCGGAGGGCCCGTGTTATCAGTGCAATCCATCAACGAGTCATCTCCAACACCGAGCCTGGAGACTTCAACCTCGGCTCGACTTCTATCCGAGATGGGTCATATAATTATCCGAGTAAGGCAGAGATTTTATGACTCGCATTCGTGTTTGGGAGCACTTTGATGTGGTGGAGGGCGACATGGCTTTTCTGCAGACACGAATCCAACCCTTGAGTGATGAAAACGGACGTACTTCTCCACCATAGCTATTGAATACGTTAATCCTATCAAAGCCAACACAGCCTGCAAAAGGAAAACAATGCTAAAAATCGAAAGAAATGATCTTTAGACTTTTTATTTTATTTTAGCTAGAGAATTGAGATATGAGGTTTTCCCACTGGGGTCACACGCCGAAAAGTGTTCGCTTGAGAGGTATTGAGGTGTTGTGTTGTATGTTGTCGTGTGGTGTATAGAGTTTTGGCTTATGTATGGCATACACAAAATACGCGGGTATATATACGATTTTAATTTTACTTTCAAAGCTTCATTTAATAGCCTTTTGGTCGTATTACGCAACTCCTGTGAAACATTTCGCATGCTGTAGGGTAGGTGACTCCTCACTGGTAATGAGGGGGTGATCGTTCATCTGGTCAGACATGTCTGATGAAACACATATGCCCTGTCAAAATCCGTCAGGAACTGGCATGGGAGGTATGCGCATTAAGTACTGTGCCTTTATTAATAGCATTCCTGGTCAGCATTGTCTTCCTCTACGCCTACCGATCTGAATCGGGCAGTGGGTCTTCATCCCATCATCACGTGGGATCTACCACTGCTCTGATTCCCGTGGAGACCCTGCAACTCCACAGTTTCCACTACTCATAAAAAAAACTTCAGAGAAATAGCGTCAGCCCGGCCCGTTGCTATTTTTTACGTAACCGGGCGAATCCATCATAGTTTCCAGAATAATATGCCAAGGTACTCACGTAAGCCGGGCGATTGTCCGATGGAAACCGCTGGGGAAGCCATCGTTTGAACCGAGCTTAGAGCGTGGAGTAAGAGAGATGGTGCCGGGATCGGTCACGTTGGTGTAGAGAGATTTTCCATTTAGCTCGGGAGTATTAGAACTAGGCCCTCGTGGTAGTTCGATTGGGTTTTCTGTCTCCGTACAGACCGTGAAGTCGCTGGTTTCCCTGACGTGTTTGAGTCGCCGCCATGTCTGCAACAGCAACAACAACGAGTACAGCCATCGAGCTTCACGACAAGTCGGCCCCGAGCTCCACCCTGCGCGCTGTGCCGGCGCCCAGACCCGACTCGAGCGATGACTCCGATGATGTTATGGAGGCATCCCGCCTAGCGGACTCCAAGGTTCCCGATGGCGGTTACGGCTGGGTCATCGTCGCGGGCGGCGCTGTGTTGCTCTGGTGGGCAGTCGGCACCACCTACGCTTGGGGCGTGATGCAGGCCGCTCTTGTCAAGGATGGCCTTTCGGATCCCGCGACGCTCTCCTGGATTGGAGGACTTGATGCCGCCCTGATGTCTGCTTTCGCTATTCTTAACACCAGGGTGATGCACTGGTTGGGCATGCGCTGGACCGCTGTTTTGGGCGTCATCGTTATGGGCGGAGCCGAAATTCTAAGTTCCTTTTGTGTCCACAACATTGGGGCCCTATTCTTCACTAGCGGCGTGCTCGTCGGAACTGGCGTCAGGTAAGTTGCTGTCAAGGTTGCTATATTTCTTGAAGTGTGCTGTAGCTAACAAGGGTGCAGCCTGGTTGCAGTCGTGAGTGTTTCGGATGAACCGACTAAATCTCCCTTGCTCACAGTGTTATAGGTTGTTTTCGCAGTTGTTGCTCAATGGTTTAGCACAAAGCGTGGGCTTGCCAATGGCCTCATGTTTGCTGGCTCGGGCTTTGGAGGGGCAACCATCAGCTTCGCCGTCGATGCGCTCATCAAGAAGGTCGACGTTGCTTGGACTTATCGCATCCTGGGATTCCTCATGCTGGCGACCGGACTTCCGGCGGCCTACGTGATCAAGGAGCGAGTTCCCACCCGCCCCGGCTTCATCGAGTGGTACGTTCAAGAGCCTGCGATTGCGATTCGGAGCTCGATGCTGACTTTTGCCAGGGGACTTTTCAAGTCTTTTACTTTCGTGCTTGTATTCCTTGCTAGCGCACTGGGAACGTTCCCTCTCTTCGTCCCACCCTTCTTCCTGCCGCTGTACACCAACTCGCTGGGTTTCTCCTCCACCACCGGTGCGGGCTTGGTTGCCGGATTCAACTTGGCCTCGGCCGTTGGGCGAATTGTGTGTGGTCTTGCCTGCGACAGGGTTGGTGCATTGAACACGCTGCTTATCTCGCTTGTTGTGACTGCGTTGAGCATGATTGCTCTGTGGCCCGTATCAACGACCCTGGGACCAATGATCGCGTTTGTCCTGATCAACGGCTGTTCAAATGGTGGCTTTTTCTCGACCATGCCAACGGTCGTGGGCAATGTGTTTGGCAGCGCGCGAGTGTCCGTCGCGATGAGCATGGTTCTCACTGGCTGGACCGGTGGCTATCTGATGGTAGGTTTTGATCTAACTTGTCCCGCTCTCATTTTCCTATGGCTGACACTTGTCGCAGGGGGCGCCCATTGCAGGCTACCTGCTGGAGGCATACGGTGGAGAGGGCGCTGGGCTGAAGGCGTACAGGCCTGCCATGTTTTACGCGGGATCTCTGGCGCTGGGGTCGGCTGCGATGGTGGCCACGGTGCGATTGCGCAAGAGCCGGTCTCTATGGGCAAAGGTTTAAGGAGGGCTGGAGTGGCCCAGGGAGGAATGGGGGTTCTTTTGAATGCAACCACCCTCAGCCGCATTATTCTCAGACAGTGGCGGGCGCAAGCCAAGACAGTGGGGGTTCCAGTAAACAGCAGACGAGGATTAATGGAAGAGTTCGTAATGGTTTACGTATTTGAATTGGGGGCGCCCTGTGTGGTGCAATTTCCAGCGTGCAGGGCGACTTCCGGAGAGCTGCTAGTTGGTCCATTGGCAGCTTGCGCGCCGCAGAGGATGCGGGATTCTCACAATCGCTGCGGGGCCATCGTCATCTGGCGACCGGATGTCGTGCTCAAGGTGATCAGTGTCGCAAGCGGCGCAGTGGGGACGTCGGCCCACATCCCGCCTATAACCCAGTGGCTCAGGTGGCTAGTGCCCTGCAAACTGCTAGAGCTTGGCCTCATCCCGCACCGGCCGGCGACCCGAGGACGCGAGGAGGGCCTGCGTCACGGGCCCTCGCGCCTTAGGCCGCCTCGCACGCAATCGGCTGCTCGCCATGGGCAATCCGCGACATCGCCAGCCTGGGTAAAACGCTGCTCAGCACCTCTCGAGCTCCGTCTCCAATGCTCGCGAGATCAGCGTCATTTGCTATGGGCTGTCGAGTGTGTCGTGCGAGAAAGGTGAGTCTGAATTGTGCGCTGTCGCTGTGGGCTGAGGATCACCGGTGCTAAACCCAGCTTGCCCTTGTAGGTCAAATGCGACGGCCGCCCCAACGGCTGTCGCAATTGCGAGCGCCTCCAGCTCGAGTGTGTCGACGATGATGGCTCCAAGAATGGTCGCCGGGCTGTCCCTGTGTCCTTGAGAAAGATCCGGACTTATCGTTCCTGTACCTGCTGCAGAGTGTCCAAGACGAAATGCGATGGCGACCGCCCGAGATGCTCTCGCTGCGCTGCTAGAGGCCTCGACTGTGTGTACGACGGAGGATCGGCTCCTCGCTGGGCGCGCAACCTCAGCAGAGCTCCCACGACGGATTCGGCTGAGGAGGATAGGAACACCTCCAAGGACTCTTCGTTTCCCGTCGGCGACTCTAGATCGCCTAGCTTGATGCAGTCTCGGGAGACCGACGAACTATCCGACCCGCCGAGATCCTCCACCACCAACACTCGATCGACTAGGGACCCGAGCAACACCAACCCGCCGACTGAAAATCCACTCACAGAATTTGCTGACGATACCGAGCTATCTATTCACTCTTGGTAGGTCCATTCCTAATCGTGCCATTTTGAGCTGTTGTTCTTATCGTCGTGATAGGCTCATATCGCCGGAGCTTCCGCCAACCCACAACATCCGAATCGTGGTCGATCATTACTTTGCCAATATTCATCCACTCCGCTGCTTTGCTTTTGTACATCGCCCTTCATTTACGAGGCAACTGGACAAGGGATTCGAATTTGATGATGAGAAAGCACTGTTGCATATTATCTGTGCCCAGGGAGCCAAGTGAGAACCTTGCATGCTTACTCGGCAAGCGTCGCTGACCCGGATTGATAGATTCTACGCCCTCAGCCTTGACCTGGAGGATCAAAATGCTAAAGCGAGTCTTATCCGTGCTGCTGGAAATGCTTGGGCAAAGAGGGCTGAGATGTTGGTCCTCACAACTTTTGGAAAGATTTCCATCCAGAAGCTTATGGTAAGTGCTGGTCTCGGATCTAAATCAGAGCGATAAGATCTGACAACTGAAAACTTAGACTTGCGTGTTATTGTACGATTTTCATTTCAGGTTAGGCGAGTATACTCAGGCTCTCATGCTGAGTGGCCTCGCTGTCCGAATGGCTCATGCTCTCCAAGTCAACGTGGAGAATTCTCCTGATATTTTGTGTGCCGATTCTAACACAGAACACCCACCTGCCGTGGAAAAGGAGAGCCGCCGACGTCTCATGTGGGCTTGTTACATCCTTGACGCGTGGACCGGAAGTGGTGTGGACCAGTTGACGCTCCTACGTGAAGCTGATATCAAAATCCAGCTTCCCTGCAACGAACGCAACTTTAGACTGCGAATTCCTTGCGTCACCGAAACATTGGCCGTTGGCCACGTCCTGCAATTTCTCCCACCTGCAATTGTACCTCGGAGACCGGCTGCCAACATGGGTATAATGGCGTACTATGTCAGAATCGTCACCCTATGGAAACGGGTTGTGAGGTTTGTTTGAATCTTTAAAAGTCACCAATGAGCGTTCTCGGTTGCTAATTTTCATGGTAGATATGTCAAACATTTGGACACGAGCCCGCCGCCTTGGCTCCCCGAATCCGACTTTGCGGCTCTTGACGCTGATCTCCAATCATGGGGAAGACACCTACCCGAGTTCATATCCTATTCGCCCGATACGATATATGCCCGACTTGAATCGGATCAACTTGGATCCTTGGTTCTTTTGCATTGTACATTTCATCATAATCTCCTTGACCTATACAGGATATCCATGCCGGATTTGTTTAAGCTGAGGAAACCATTTTACTTCCCGCCGAATCAGCAAGAATTTCTTCAATCCCTCCAAGCTGATTGCTTTCATCACGCCCGACAGATTGCGAGTATTTTGGCCGAGGCTATCAAGCATGGTAGACGCCTTCTTGCCGACAGCTTGCTTCCATGCTTTGCGTATGATAGTAGCCGCGTGATGCTTTACTACATCGCTCGTCTGCTTGACCTTCACAGGCCGGACGCCGAAGGCATTGTCAAGGACGCAATCGCCGCTGTTGAAAGCAATGGAAAGATTTTGAGGGCCATGTCTTCTCTGTTTCCACTTGCAGATTCTTTGGTGAGTTGAAAGAAATGCGGATCTCGCAGATTCTAGGATAATAGCTAATAGTATGATCTCAGGCGACGACAACAGAGAGATGGCTACACAAAATCCGAATGAGCTTCGCAGAAGATGAAGATATGAGTGATGCGCCTGACGAAGACCCGAATGGACTTCCAATGTAAGTGGAATCGGCCATAATTTTGTTCTGTTCTGACTTTGCCGAATCTAGGTCTCCTGTTCGTCTCGGTAGTCCTGCGCAAAGCAACCCAGATGAAACCATAGCAGGCCTCGGGATCACGCGTGCAGCACGACAAGAAGGCCGTGAAATAAAGCCTGACCCGAATTCAGATTCACAAGGCTCAGGCTCGGGCTCAGGCAGCGTCAGCCCCACCGCGAGTCGAAACCGCAGGTTACCAAGCAATCTTGACACTCCAGCTCGATCTGGCCTCCAGCACGAACAGCCCGTTGCTCTTCGCACACCTCCAGGGAACATGGTCAACTCAACAGCACGCATGGCAAATCATGCCGTAGACCTGAGTGACTTGCAAAACTACTTGTCCTGGGACATGTATGGCATCATGGAGATGAGCGATTCGGGGCTCAAGGCTGGCATTGAGGGCAACGCAATGCCCTCCTGGACGGGCGCACTCGGATGAATACAGAAAGTCTTGCGCAATCCGAACTCCCTTGTTCACGATTCATGCACCCATGTGAAGAGCAGCTGGGAGGACGCGTGGACGCTCGCTCGTACCCCGCCTCGGGTCGTCGGGGTCGGGCCATCGCCCAATGAACAGACCAAGCAATGCGCGAGCCCATCACGCAATGCAACGAGATCCGGAGGAACAACCCGAGCGAGGCCAGTGGATTTCTTATAAATATCAAGGTGCTCCGTCAGACGTTGTTCGTTTCACCAACGAAAACTCGCACAATTCACCTAATGCGATGGCACCCTCAAAGAATATTGTTCTCCTGATCGCCGATGACCTCGGGCGCGAGCAGATTGGATGCTACGGGTGCAAGGCGTTACAAACGCCTCACCTAGACAAATTTGCCGCTTCTGGGTCTAGGTTTGACATGGCGTTTGCTAGCACAGCCTCGTGCAGTGGCAGTCGAACCACGATCTACACAGGCCTGCATACTCACGAGAATGGCAGCTATGGACTTGTCGGTTCGCGCAATGGATTCCAGACCTTCGAGAATGTTGAAACAGCCCCTGCCGTATTCAACAAGATTGGATACAAGACGGGCATTTTGGGTAAAGTCCATGTCGGTCCTGAGTCCAGGTTTCCCTGGCAGACTCGCAAAGAAGACGACTCGAGAGATACCGCCAAGGTCGCCGACAAGGCGGAGGCATTCTTCGAGGAAGCCAAAGCCGAAAACAGGTCTTTCTTTCTCACAATTGGGTACATTGACCCTCACCGGGTGCTGGCGACACGAGGCGGTTTCGGCAATGTTGAGGGCAATTACGATGCCCGCTTACAAGACAGAATTTTCAAGCCTGAGGATGTCGAGATTCCCCAATTCCTACAGGACATACCCGAGGTGCGCCAGGAGCTTGTCGAATATTACCGATCCATCAATCGACTTGACCAAGGAATTGGACTTGTTCTTGAGGCCCTTGATCGTACTGGGTTAACCGATGATACGTTGGTGTTGTTCCTCAGCGACAATGGCCCACCTTTCGTCAACTCCAAGACAACCCTATACGACGCAGGCGTGCGACTTCCATTTATCCTCCGAGTCCCTGGAAAACCTTCTGGGGTGCTTAACAGCAACATGGTGTCTTACATCGATATTTTGCCCACATTTCTGGACTGGGCGGGGCATGGAGACTTGCAGCCTCCTGAGGACTTTCAGGGCCCAAGGCTGGGGCGGTCCATTCTTCCTATTGCGGACGCCGCCACCATTCAAAGTGGATGGGGTCATGTATTTGGGTCGCACACATTTCATGAAGTTACAAACTTTTGGCCGACAAGATACATGAGAACCCGCCGCTACAAGTACCATCGCAATGTCTGCTGGAAGCTCGATTTCCCATTTGCCATGGATCTTTATGCTTCCCTCTCGTTTGAGGGCATGAGGAATTCGGCGACAGAGACGACGCCTGCCATGATTGGCAAACGTGCATTGAAGAGCTACATTTGCCGGCCACCGGAAGAGCTGTATAATTTGGAGGAGGACCCTGATGAGATTCACAATCTCGCTGACAGGCCAGAGCACAGGGAGCGGCTGCTCAGCATGCGGGCGGCGCTAGAAAAGTGGCAGACTGAAACGAAGGACTTGTGGCTGTGGAGGGACGGAATGTCGGTGCAGCGGTTTAGAGAGCATAACTACGAGAGGGAGGGACTGAGGATCCCGGACCGCTTCGATTTTGATGCGGATCACCCCGGTACCAAGGACGTGGCCGGATACCCGCAGCGGGAGAGTATTTAATGAGACACGACTATGAAATGAATTACGGTAGCAGACAGTTCAGCGAACACAGGGTCCAAAGTAGTACGACTATGCACGTACTCGCCGCGGCCCGTGGTGCGACGGAGCGAGTGTCCGAAGGTTGTGCAGGGAGACTGGAACGTTTTGTGCACAAAATGGGATGAAATAAAGAACAAGCTCAACGTGGCCGTTTGCACTGATTTCACGATACGAAAAGTGGCAGATCCCAACCGCTGTGCCGTCCCTCTGTTAATGACGAGAGTCTGGGGCAGACTGAATCGGGGGGGGGGGCCTCCTGGGGCTTTGTTTACATTTGAAGTCCGTGTTGTGTCCCCACCCGGCACCTTGTCCAGGGCCGACAGGTGCCGAACCAGTGCAACACGAATGCAGCAGAAGCACCAATGGCTGGCCCGGGCAGTTTGTTTACTTTGACGAGGGTGACTAGAGAGATCTGGTTGCCGCAGCTAGATGGGGTTTCAGCGCATCGGCATATGCCCTTTTTCGCTTCATTTGCTGCAGAGAGCTGGAAGGAGAGCGGGGGGGGCCATTGGCTTTGGCACTTGTGACGCAAACAACGGCCCCTGTTGCACTGTTTACACCCAGCTGGCCCGCTCACTGGCACAGACAGCGGCGTGCTCCCTGGGCACCTTGGTTACGTAGGATTCACAATGATCCGACGAGATGCGCCACGTGCAGAGGCCACTATTAGGGATGACATTGGAGAGGGGAGCCGCACCTAGCCCTTAATTGATTGTGGTTGATCCCTGGAGCCGCCACAGAGGGCATGGGCATTTTTAAAGAGCGCACATATTTTACGGAGCAGGCATTGCTTTGTGAATGGAAAAAAAGTTGTGGGTAGTGACAGAATTGCCGGATTAGGTAGTTAATTATTCTTGAGTCTCCATCCTCCGTGCTCCATGCTCCGGCCGGAGCAGAAACAAGCAAAGGCGGGCCGTGGGGAAGATCCTCTGGTTTGTTATTCTTGCTTGTTGCATGAATTACGCGCCGTTGACTCGGCGGGGTGACAGATGGTTCGCAAGGTTCGACGCTTTCTGTCTTGCGTCTCTGCACATGCACGATGAGATGCACGGCAAAACACAAGCGAGGCAAAGCCGAGAAGCAAGTCATTGACTGCATAGCGCTTCTGCAAGTTCGCGGCCCCTCTGCGTGACCTAGGCGACGGGTAGTGTGTCATCCGTGTTACTCTGGGCGCTCTGGTGTAAGCACGAGGTCGCACGCATAACAATTGCCTCTTATTCATCCAGGTACAGATGAACCCGCGGTCACTGCCCCCCCAACAAGCTGCTTGGCCCGACCCCGGCCGGGTTCACCCTTGAAAAGGAAAAAAATTGATTGGAAAAAGAAAGCAAGAAATTGGGAGAAGGTGCTGGTGATCAGCCAGGCCCTAAAAAAAAACCAAGCGAGAAACATCCAATCAACCATGACGCTTTGGCGCTGTCGCAGACCATGGTGATCCGACAGCCAAGGGCTGCGGCCAGTGGTGATTGGCACGCCATCCTGGAGATGAACGGGGCGGCCGGGACCGGGTCGCCTGAGGACAACCCAGCTCAGTGGAAAGTGCGCATCCCTAGCGGGCGTTCAGTGGGTTTCGAGCACACTGTTCAGCGGGCTGCGGCCGTGTGCCAGTGGACCGATATGGCCACCCGTTCAGCGCGCAGTGAGCTGCAGTGGGCTCTGCGGCCTGCTGAGGACCCACCGTGGCCCCCATGGCTGCGTGCAACAGCGGGGTACATAGTCGCAGTTGCGCTGAAACAGCCTCTCGGTGGGCTGCGTCGCCCTGCAGCCAACCCGACCTAGCCTTGGCCGTTGCCTATGGCAACCCTCGCCCGTTATCCTTTCTGGCAGGGAAGACTCCGCGCAGCCATCCCGGCCGTGAATACACCTGGGTTGCCGGCCGTTCAACTTGAACGCAATTTGTCTCACTCTCTTCCTTTCCCATAATTTACTTTCGCTCACCATCACACTCTCTCTCAAGCATCATTCCCCCTCCACACGACCAGACCAGCCCACGCCCTGCTGGATCGAGAACGACGACGGCCTCGCATATGATGCCCTGTCCGCACTCGACTGCTACTCGATGACCCGAACCGAGAGAAAGTAAACATCCGAGTCCATCTTCACGATTTCGCATTCGGAACAGCTGCCCCACGCACACACATCCTCCCCGCGACCAGCACCCCCAGGCTTCTCTTGTTTTGATTGATCACATCCTCCGCGGTCTGGCACCCACTGCCGACGTGTAATTACCCCAAAACAAAATCTCAATCCTCACACTCATTTGCACCGGTTGCCAATTCCGCACGCAGCCATGGACACCAGCTACCTGGCGCAGCAGGTGAACAACAGCATCACCCAGCTGCATGGCCTGTTTGACGAGATTGGCGTTCCCGACCATGAGCGCGAGGCCCGCGAGGAGGAGGTAAGTTTGACGGCGCATCGCCGCGCGCGCACGCACGCACGAATTGGAACCAGTCGCTGACCATAGTCGCTCTGCAGCTCTTCGCAGCTCTCTCCGAGGCTCTAAGCACACAAGTGCGCCTGGTTAACCAGGAGAAGAAGGAGATGGTCGATGAGGCCAAGAGGATCATCACCATCATCCGCCAGATGGAGGCCTCACTAGACGACTCCAAGCACCGGCGCAGCCAGCAGGAGGACGACGATCTCAGCATCACTTATCCCCTGGCCCGGTGCCTACTGCACCTTAAGGAGAAGCACACCCAGATCAGCCGCCTCCACAAGGAGCGCTTTGAACAAGTCAAGAGTGCGTTTCCAACGTTACACGGGGTTACACCCGTTTGCTAACCCGTCGCAGAGCTTGTCGAAGCCCTCGAGTCCTACTCATCACACCTCGAACCCACTTTCGTGCAGATTCCCCTTCCTCCCACAGGCCCCAACCAGTCTATCCCCCCCGGCTTCGATCTATCACCGACCTACGTCGACAAGCTCGACACCGAGTTCACCCGTGTTTACGAGGAGTACTCTCGTCGCATCAACTCCGTGCAGACCCTCGCCGACCAGATCATCGGCCTCTGGGCCGAGCTCGGTATTCCCCAGGCGCAGCAGGACGGCGCCATTGTCAAGTACTACAGAGATGCCCCTGAGCAGCTTGGTCTTCACGAGGAGGACGTCGCCCGACTCCGAGGCAAGCGCGACAGACTGTCAGATGAGAAGAAGAACCGCGAGAAGCGCCTCAAGGATCTCCGCGCCGCTGTCGACGCGCTGTGGATCAAGCTTGGTGTTGATGAGGCTGAGACCAAGACCTTCCTGAACCAGAACCGCGGTTGTGGTATCCGCCAGATCAACGAGTTCGAAGACGAGCTTGCGCGACTGAACGAGCTCAAGCGCCAGAACCTTCACCTTTTCGTCGAGGACACTCGCATCAAGCTCCAGGAGCTTTGGGACTCGCTGTACTTCTGCGAGGATGAAATGCTCGAGTTCACCCCTGCCTTTTCCGACGTCTACAGTGATGCGCTCTTGGAGGCTCACGAGCGCGAGGTCGTGCGCCTGGAAGCCCTCAAGGAGCAGCGGGCTCCTACCCTGGCTCTTATTGACAGACACAAGAGTTTGATCTCAGAGCGCGATGAGCTCAACGCCTCCAGCCAAGATGCTTCGCGATTGATGGCCCGTGGTCAGAAGGGAGAGAAGCGTGATCCCGGCAAGCTTCTGCGTGAGGAGAAGATGCGCAAGCGAATCGCCAAGGAGCTCCCCAAGGTCACTGCTGAGCTGCGCAAGGTGCTCTCCAAGTGGGAAGACGAGTACGGCCGAGCATTCCTCGTTTTCGGCGAGAGATATCTCGACGAAATAGAAGCTGCTGATGGCACCAGGAAGGTCGTGCCCCCAACTCGCGCCAAGACTCCTGCTGGACCTCCTCCCCAAACCAAGGCGCCTAAGTCTGCCTCCAGCAAGTCTATCGGCCCCAAGTCTGTTCCTCCTCGCTCCATGACCAAGACTCCCACTGCTGGTGGCACCCTCACCAAGCGACAAGCGCCCCCAGGCCTCGCCAATCCCAACAGCAGCCCGCTGCGCAGCCCATCTCGCATCCCCGCGCGTGCTCCTTTGTCCAACCTGAAGCACGGCAGCAACTCTCCTGAGCGTCCCCGACCCGAGTCTCGAGGCGAGGTCCTTCGCCCCGGTCCTCCCCTAATGCGCGCTCCTCCTCCCAAGATGAGAGAGCTTGTCCGAGTGGCCGATTTCGAGCCTCCGGTAAACCCCTACAAGTCTGTTGGTCTGTCTTCAAGCATCGTGCGTCACGTTGAGCCCGAAGATGTCTACGATGACCGGCCACAAACCGCTCACTCCAACTCTCGACACTCCCAGAGCAGCTACAATGATGATTACGACGATCGATACGCCACCATCCGCTCCACAAATGGCTTCCGTCAACCGGCGAACCCCCCGCGACACATCTCCAACACCTCACAGTCATCTACCAACGTTTCAGGGTCTGAGAACTGGGAGACGTACGACGATAACAGCGAGCCGGAGCCCGATGCCTCAGACGCCTACTACGCCAAGCTTCGCGCTGCGCGAGGGAAGCGATTTACCCCTGAGAGCCACCGCCCGACAAGCAGCCAGTCCAAGCGCATCCGGGGCATTCCTCCCACGTATGGCGGGCCGGTCATGATTGACCAGGACGGCAACCGCATAATGTCAGGGAGCGAGTGGACAGACGAGGACGCCTATTAAACTGAGACATGTCTCAGTTGTCTCTGATACATGACTGATGGACCAAGATTAAACGGCTCGTCCGTTGCAACGATGATGGATACACGCAATTTTTCACGATGATGCTGGGCATCTAGCAGATGACATTGTGCGGATATCACAGCGAGCGTTCTGACCCGACCACTGGCGCATTAGAGGACGCATTAACCCCTTTTTCCGGTTGGCCATTTTGGCCGCCGCGTTTGTTTGGTTTGCATCGTGGTCGCACTATTTTCTGATCTATATTTTTGTTTTTTGGGCCCAACGCCGAGATCACTGTATTTTTGCCTACAAAATCGCGTTCTGGAATTGCATATTCCTGTTTCCTTAATGTTTTCGACTGGCTATTTTTATTTCTCTATTGGAGGCTCGGGGCTCAAAAAGCCCCTCCCAGGTTGTTGCGAAGGCCCTAGGATAATGGAAGGCTGTTCTGGAAGGGGACCTTGGGGGTGAATATGGGCGGCACAGGGCTTGTTTCGATTGGCGGGCGTCACGGTTGATTGGCGTACATGTACATACGGATTGAGGTAGACCTATTGGCGAAGGTCTTCAACGCCATTTCCTAGTTGTTCAAAATATCTATCGCTGTTTCTCATAAATTGAATTGTGTTTGTGCGTTTGTGACCCTGCCCGTGATGTACCAGGCAAATATGTGGAGGTGGTGCTGCTCAGAAAGCTTGGCTGCGCATCCACTTGTTTATCACGCTTCGGGCCGTAGACGGAGAATTATGACAGGCCTCTCCATCGTGAACAGATCTCAACGATGGAGTCTAACTCCGCTCGCATCTCCTCACCGCCAGCCCACTCATGATCCACCGCCAAGGTTAACCGAGAGTGCTCATTATGCGTAACATAACAATTACGTTTAGCGAATGTGAAAGTATAGCACTAATTAAAGCAAGCGAGAAAATGCATAACAAGCGAGTGCATAAAACTCCACAGTCTTGAACCATAACTAAATTGTCCGTCACCGCTCGTGTACAACAGCAATATCCTCAAAGAACAGAACTGCCATGTTTTTTCTTCTTCCTGCTCTACTCGTCAAGTAGATTGTGCTTCATCCAGGATACCACGGCCCTCTTCCCCCTCACCATGGCCTTTCTCTCGCCGTCCTTTTTCTCATCGCCTCTCACCAGACACGCGTGCGCGACACCGGGAAAGTGCTGATAATCAAAGGGGACACCAGACGACTGCAGCGCCTCAAACGTGTGCCTCTTGAGTTCAGCGGTGTAGACGGGGTCCACCTCGGGTGCCAGGATCTGTACCGGGACCCGAATTGCATCAATGTCCGCCGTGGTGAGCAGCGACGGGTGTCCCACGGAGACGCAGTCGGCGAGCGGAGGCCGGTTGACTCCGGGGGCGCCGAGGCGGAAGGCGGCCCACCCGCCGTAGCAGAAGCCGACAGCACCGACCTTTGCGTGCCGCTGACGCAGCTCCTCGGCAAAGGAGAAAACAAGCGGCTCCCGGGCCTGCCGCGAGTTGCGGCCCATGAAGCCGGCCATGTCAATCTCGGCCCAGCGCTCGGCGTCGACCAGGGCCGCGGGGAGCACCTCACCGGCGAAGAAGTCGGGCACGTAGACGGCGGCATCCGGGATCTCGCGCGCGTAGTGGTCCGCCAGCAGGCGCGCGTTAGGGTACGTCCAGCCGAGCAGATCATGGATAATGAGGATACCGCAGGCAGCGGTGCTGGCATCACCGCCGCCGCCGGCGACGTAAACGTCCAGGTCGGCAATACGGTCAACGCGGCCGGTGGGGACGCCGCCCCATTCGAAGCCTTTGAGACAACAGTCGGAAATTGACATTTTCTTCTAGAAAAACTCTTGGCAGGGGGGAGGAGGAGGGGGGGAAGGGGGGTGGTAGTAAAAATAGAAATAAAAAATAAAAAAAGATAGAAAGAAATAAAATGATTAATTTTAACGAAATGACACTGGTCGAGAGATTGCTTGATTGAGAGTTTCAGGTGAGGCTTCGGGCAAAAGACACACGCGCAAGAGTGAGGCAACTGGAGGAAAGCAGAGCGGCGGTAATATGATGAGGCCACGACTCCATCCAATAGCCGAATGAAACGAGATTGGACACTATCGGATGGAGTCGGATCGGGTGAGCGGTGAAGAGAGAAGAGGGGTTGTTCGTTGCATAGGCAGCAGTCAGATAGTCCGTCGCGCGGTGCTTTGCATACAACTGATTGGCTCACAATTTCTATTCTAGAAAATGCTTATGCATCCGAAGCCGATGGTTCATTTAGGCTGTTTGAACCACGGGTTCTAAATCACAGTTGTGGGATGTCATGTCTGGCGGGATAGAGGCCAGCATAACATAAATTATGCCAACTCAAAGTTAAGTTGGATTATTTCCCTTGTCCTACCGGAGCTGGAACTGGGAATTCTTTAATCTGGGATGTATCTGAGTGCCTAAGTAGCCCCCGAGCCAACCCCGAGTAATACACAGATTGGCTTAACATCTTTTTTTAATGTTATACTTATTCAATTACTCAAAATCAGTTATTTTCGAGAGTACCTAATGCCACTGTGTTTGAGTTCGCTATTGCTATTGGAGAACAATTCAATTTCTAGTACCCTAAACACCGTCTATTTCTTTTTGAAAAGATCATTCCTTGGTTATCTCATCAATTCACTGTACTCTCTACACCAAACCTTTGAGTCTGGTGTAAAAGTCATAGTTGACACCGTCATAATAAAACTGCAACAGGGGACGGAATGTCACAAGGTAAATGGCTGTAAACGTCCAAACAGCAGATGCAGAAAGATGGAATAGGAAAAAAGGTTGATGGATATATTGCACTACCATAATAAATCATATCATGTGACTCCTTTCATTTCAGGCATTTGCGTGTCTTTGGGCCAATATTTTCGGGAAAGCCAAGGCATAGGATGGAACTGAAATGCAGCATCCCATCCTTCAACCAATGGTGAACGATGTCAGAATGAAAAAAAAAATACCTTAGTTGAAAGACAGGTCACGAGAAAATATGCTTGAATGTTATCCCATCACGTTATCGGGATCCCGTCAAGAACTTGTCTACTCAAGCTTGACCTTCATTTTTGGCACCCCGTTGCGGAGTCAAGAAAGGAAAAGCAAAGCAGCACCGTTTAGAGAAATAAAAGTAAGATGCTAAATCTACCCCACCACGTCACCCGTCGGTCCGTATATGCCAGTGGTGGGCTTTTGGTATTGTCTTCTAGGCCCTCTTCTCGCAATAAATATTAATCGAAACATTGGGATAACCTCCCAAGGGCGTAGCCCAGATAACCATGAATGGTTAATTTATTTTGGAGACAGTGAATTACGTCTGGTATATTTCTTCCAATACATAAAATCGTAAATTTCCGTGACCATCATTTGATCCCTATTCAGAGAGATCGTAGATGTTGGAACTCTTCTAATCTTCGTAGTAAACCCGCACTGATGCCTCTCGGATCCAACATTGCCAACCTTGGTAACGAGCCCTAGGTATTATGCATAATCTATCTCCTCTGCGTATAGCGTTGACAAATGCCTTTGCTTCGTCTGGTGGAACCCCCCACATGGGTGTTGTGCTTTCTACGGAAGCTGGTAGAGGCCTAAGGAAAGGTTAGCTTGAGATTGGATTTGGTCCTATTATTCATTTACCCCTCATCGACATCCCAGACCGCCTCATAGACTGTCCAACCATCGGTGTTGAGCAGGTTTTGGGTTACTTGAACCTCCATAAAAATATTGTCACCTGAATATACTAATCAGTATCCAGATTGTTGTTTTAATTGGTATTGAATGGGAAGTTATACCCCGCTTAATAGCAATTTGGAACCAGGTTTCACTGCCATTGAAAGATCCCTTATCCCAAGGATATCTGTTTTTATGGTCTGACCACCCTTGATCTTTACCAGCTATAGAAATTTCGAGTTTTGCAATCGGAACTATATGTATGCAGTTAGCCATGAAAGTAAGCTGCTTAACGGTATGAAGAACGGGAATCCACGCCCGACGTGACTGCGGCGAAAGATATGAAGTAAGGAATTTGAACGCACTTTTGGCTGTGGCGGGGATTAATTCTGATTCTAGATAAACTCCCTGATGCACTCCCAAAAACACCACATCAGGAATCGAATTTTGTTGAAAGAAACCCGCACTTCCTTCATCTCCCACCACTATTGCAGAGCCAGTTCGTTCTGACCGAAGGCATTCAATTTCTTTAGCAGGGGTCTCATCGCTAGGAACTAGGCGGTTCTTGCACCAAATCTTTCGCACTGGGTTCCGTGCTGAAGGAAGATTTCGAACAGTCTCGTTGGCTGTTGATGGTAGCAAAAGATTTGGTTCTAGAACCCAGACTGCCTCCGCAACCTCAGCATTGCACAGCTCTATGCAGCATTGTAACACCTCTTCAGGGTGATCATCCTGCATGACAGCACCGTGGTCGGTCAGCACCTTGGAGACTGTGTAAAGCCTTAGCCGTGAAGCTTTGGCTGTGAGACCCCCGTCCTCATTTTGCATCTTACAACCTTCCAACTGATCTCCTTCAACAGCATGTGTGGTTGTCTCCGCCGGGACGGGGTTCTCAGTCTCACAACCCTTTCCGGTGGGTGTGTAGTCGTGTAAAAACAGTTCTGTGGACCTTTTAGAATGCTTCAAGAGTATACCAAGCGTTTTGGCCAGGCTATATTTTTGCGCTAGCCTTATGATACTTTCAGCGTCTTCAATTGATATATCATCACCAATTACAGGCAGCAGTTCATCAATGCACTGGACCTTTCCCTGGAATAGTCTTTTCCAGTGGTCGTCGGGCCCGTGTGAATCGGGGAGTGTGGCTGCGGCAGCGATAGGTGTATTTCCATTCGTATCTTTGATAAACAGTAGATGCGGCTTCTTGCTTAGGTATGGCAGCATTTTTGCCACATGGTAAGGGCGGCCGTTCTCGCATGCAAGATGGAGCGGGGTCTGGCCGGCGTTGTTCTGAATCGATATATCGGACTTCTCAAGAAGAAACCCGAAACCTTCGGTCCTGTTTAAAACGATATGACCCTCATGTGTAGCAGCGTTGTGAATGGCAGTATCACCGAAAATATTCTTGTCGGAGGTATCTGCTCCTTCATCAAGAAGACAGCGCACAGCATTTGATGCCCCTTTCCAACAAGCCCACCCAGCCACAATCAGTGCGGTATCGTCCTGCCCACCGCTGCGAGCCTTTAATAAATCCCTTCCACCAGGGAAATTAAGCAGCGCGCTAATTATTTCGGGTTCGTTGGCCTCGGCGGCCAGATGGAGCACTGTGTGGCCAGAGGGGCCGCCCGCAGCCATCAGGACATCAACGCCATTCGACATTGATCTCAAGACTTTTAACATCCTTTGGACGATCTTGAGATTTCCTTGATGGCTTCTATCACCACAGGCATCTGCCAACGCAGTCCGACCGTGCTTGTCGGTTTTGGATATCAAATCCTGTTTTTTACTTAATGGCGTGGCTTCCAGAATTGTGTCAACCACCTCTTCGTGGCCCATAATGACTGCGATGCGAAATGCAGAGATTGCCTCGGAGCCGTTGGGCCGCTCTGGGTCGGCCCCATTGGATAGGAGGGCCTCAACGACTTCTTGGTTTCCCATTTTGGATGCTATATATAAGGGTGTGTATTCTGACTGATCGGAACATGTATTCTCGAATCCATTGACAGAGTTACCCAGGTCAATCCACTTCTCAGCGATTGCGGGAAGATTAAAGTACGCCAGGATATGGAGGGCAGAAAAGGGAGGTAGATCGGTGTCCAGGGTGCTCCACATTGTGTCTTTCCAAAATCCGAGCTCTTGAAGCTTATCATGAATGGCAATCGTGATAGCGTCCAAGAAACGGTTTCGATCGAGTAGTTTAAGAATATTCAGCTTTGGAAACGGCTCACTTGGTAGCTTTTCATCAGCCTTCTTCAAATGCCATCCCCAATTTGTTGCTGCATACTCCAGGAATGGGGATGCTTCAACAGCCGTCTTCCACTGGTCCAGCGATCCAGCGTCTTCTCGAGACTTTTCTATGCATCCTATGCATGTCTTAGCAATGATGCTGTGAGCATTTTCAAAGTGAGATTGGGCGTTTCGCGTAATAGCAAAGTAGTCCTTGACAGCTTTGTGAATCGTAACAAAGTCCAGGTCGGCGCCAATGTTTAGAAAGTAGGATGTCGATTTTATCAGTCTGTCCTTTCTGAAGGTCGCGAGATTGGAATTGTCCGAGTATTTGGAGAAAGCAAGTGCATGTTGCAGCTGCACAAGGTTAAGCCCGGAACCGACTGTATGGATGGTCCAAAGAAGAGCTTGTTGTCCGGTTCTGTCGTCGCCAATACGCTCCATAATTTTTCTGATAAGCTCATCGAGTCCATCTACGAGATTCCTCAATGCATCATCTATGCCTTCTGAATCAAGACCATAAAATTGCTTGATGAGCAAATCCGCGCAGAGAAAGTTTTGATTTGCAACTCGAACAATTCGGTCACTGAGGCTTTCGAGCTTTGTTTCAGAATTCAATCTTTCACTGAGCTCATAAGAGCCTATAAAGATGTCATCCTCATCCCCAGCCGCAATGCTTCTCAATTTGTTGCGCACAAAAGCTGTGATTGAGCTAGTATTGTTATTTGCGTTGATAATACTGGCCTGGATATAATCTGCGTGTTTGCGCAGGCCATCTCTGGAAGTCAAAATAATGCGAGCCTCAAGAGAGTTTAGTTTGCGTAGCTTGGGAATTAAATCGCGGTATACCATTTCTGGCAGCTCATCAAGCCCATCAACGAAAATGTATACCGTATCAAAGCTTCTTGATACAGCTCCCAAAACGGAGTGAATAGACACCCCCTTTTTGTAGCCTCCAATTGAATGTGTAAGAAGCTCTACCGATTCCATGTGCTCAATCGCTCGTTTCGGAGCCACTTCCCACAATTGATATAAAAGCTGTCGTAGTAGGCATCCCAAAATCTGATCCGATTTTTGGTCATCACCCGCCTTAAATGAGCAGTAGTAAATCCCGACACCGACCAAGGGGGTGCGATGGCATTCTTCCTCCTCGTCATAAACACGGATCAATTTATCCTGATCGGAACTTAGGAGGTGCTGGGCTAGGAATGTTGCTATGTGTGACTTGCCAGCTCCGGCTTCCCCGAGTATCCATAGGCACTGGTTGTTATCTCCCAGAGCTGCGCCTTGCCAAACCTGAAACGCGTCTTCGCCAAGAATCCATGCAGGTGGACTGTGTCGCATATTATAGAGCTTGCCTTCAGCCAGTGATTCATGTTGAATTGGTAACTGCGAGACAACTGCTAGGAACTCAGTCATGCCTACTCTGTCACCGATCCTCTCTAGCTGCTCAAGAATACTTTTCTGGGTCTCTGCAGTCATTATACCTTGGTATGTATTAAATATGCGCAGAAACCTAAATGTTCAAGAGTTAGTTCCGGCAAAGAGGAGCAGCGATTTAAGAATGTGAACTCACTCATCCAGCCGGTCTGTTTGATTTTGAATCTCGGCTATCCGGCCGTGGATCCATGACTCGTCCAGAACCCACTTGAGACCTTTCCAACTTCGATCAAACCCACGTTGAAATGAGCGGTCTAGTTTTTGATTGATCATATAATTTTTCAATTCCGCCAGTATGCGATCGTACTCCTGAAGAATTTCCGGTACTTTGGTGCGAGTGCGGTTCACTACAGCCTGGATATTCTCGTTAGGGGAGAGTGTGCAAAATAGGCGTTTAATTTCCGCGACCCGGTCTCGGGAATCCTCCAGGGTCGTAGTCTGTTTAACAATGGTTAACTTTTAAATCAACTATCCCCATAGAAATTTTTGTTTTCTATCGCTAGGGTTTCGTTGTCATAAGGACTTTGGCCTTACCAAAGTTTGCAGTGTCTTTTCAGCCTTGGCAGCTACTGAAGCTTTACTCATCAGCTCCAAGACGAGCTTAAGCCCCTGTTCAGTGGTGCCGAAGACATCCATTGCGTCGGGTAGTGATCACGGCATAAATCACAATCTTTTTATTGCAGAGCACGTGTTGAGGCAGAAGATATTCGCAAGTCAGCTCCAATTTAAATCGCTCATGGACACAGTACTGTAAATGTTTGGGGGCCAAACTGACGTAAGCACAAAGGACACACATAGGCTAAGCTATCGCGACATGCAAATACATACGACCATAGCTCTCAGAAAATACGGGATCCCGTCCGCTCTCCCATAGTCAAGCTGAGAAGCGGTGAATTAGTACTCGGGTCAGTGACGACCGGGGAATCCTCGCTGTTGTATGTCTTTTTTTTTTCTATCATTGCATCCTACAGCATGTTATTTGAAGAGAAGAAAATGCTAAAGGAGAGGAGCATAGAGGTCAAGAAGATTTGAAGAAGAGAAAAAAAAGGGAGGGAGGAGAAGATACGCTGTCTAGAACCTTTGAGTTCACTTCTGCCCTAAAAAGCAGAACTTTATTGACCGAGTAGTCGTCTCTGGCCTTCCCATATTGTTGGGAGGCAAGTAATAGGCATGATTGCAATCCCAATTGTCAGAGGAGGTGGGCAATGAGCAGTGACCCTGGATCTACCGAAGGTAGTACTGCTACTGAGGTACGAGGTAATCGAGGCAGGACGTTGCCTAGAACACATAACAAGACAAGAGGTAGGTGAAGATGATTTATCGCAAGTTACCACATGGTTGGTTTTGTTGATCTATGCCCTCGTTATCCCTGAACAATCGTGGCTACGTCTTAGACGACTTGTTTCGATCCTGTAGTATTGTTTCCTCACCTGGATAGAAGGCGGCGGTTGGAGCGACTGGTCCCAGATTTGTGACTCTAACGGACACTTGCCGATGCTGCGACCAATCATGTACTACACTACCACTACGGATCGACACTTGCGGATTCGCCAGAAATGACCACCATTGCATGACCTCAGTTCACAGATTGCATCATTATCAAGTGCAGGAGAACTAGCCCGGAAGGCAGTGAGTGCTCTCTAATGCCAAGTGCTCATCATAGGTCAAGGGAGAAAAGAACGGTTACATTTATGAGGAAGGAAGAAAAAACGGAGGGGTTGTGGCATACATTTTATACCATGCGGAAAGTTACAATGTATTCCAAGTATTTTGTACTGTGCTGCGTACAGTGACATGATTGCTCTTGGAGGGGTCATCTTTGGCTCAAAAGGTAGTACAGCTGCGTGGTGCCGATGCAAAGTCGAAACTCTCTTGGACCTAGAACCAGAGGACGTGATTAGGCATCCATCGTTTTGAACCAGGTAGCTGCTGGGCTGGCTTCGGGTTTGTCAGGGCCCGTTGGTTGGTCGTGTCTGCTCTTTGGGATACCTTGAGGCATCATGCAATCAAGTGGGCGAACCAAAGACCGGCAGAGGAGATCTGTCAGTTGATGTATGTAATATTGAGTTTGCCCTAACCAAGGCGCGCCGTAACGGAGAAAACATATCCTGAGCACACTTTGGACGGTGCGCCATCTGTCAAAGAAATGCTTGTGATACAAATAAATAATAGACTAGAGGCCAAGAGGCCAGTCGATTGCGGACATTGAAGATGGGTTGGCAAGAGAGTGTTAAAGAAACGTGTTTGTGTTTGTCCAGTCTGAAACTCTGATGTGCATCAACCCACAAAAATAGATGGAACTCGCAACGCCAAAAAAAAAACATACAACAGCGAGGATTCCCCGGTCGTCACCGACCCGAGTACTAATTCACCGCTTCTCAGCTTGACTATGGGAGAGCGGACGGGATCCCGTATTTTCTGAGAGCTATGGTCGTATGTGCTTGGAGGTGAGACTGGTCGCACTATGAACGAAGCTTCACAACGAGAGATGAGGTTGCACAGGCTGTGACATGGAATAGGCATAGAGGTTGGGGTTATTTTGTGCTCTGGATTTATACCATATTCGGGTTTTATTTAATATCCTTCTTCATCTGGTGGTGCAGCTGTGTCACTCATGAGCCATGACGCATCGTCTGTACGGCATTTTGGTGTATTGTCTCGTAACGCGGGCTGTATCATGCTGTGTCCACTGGCATTGGCTGGAGCCCCGTGTCAGAAAAGTTTTTTCTTCGCAAAATTTTCATCTTGGATTGGTCCTTGGTTGACGGTTTGTTGGGCAATCGCGCTATGGGATTGAAAAGTCCATAGTCTTGTTCTGTAGATGACCGCGTTGAGTTGTTGCTCTCCGAAGAGGAACCCAAAAAGCTAACAAGTCAATGTTTTCTCCTCTGATGCGTTCAGATTCCCTCTCGATAAATTCATCATTAGCCATTGACACAGAGCCAGAAACAAAGTGAATGTATATAATGAGACCCCTACCCAGCCTTTCAACATGAACCAAAATAATGCGACTAGTCTGAACGATCTCCATGAACGAATTCCCGAATCTTCGTACCAGCTGGGTCAATGGGCTGCTCTCGGTCGAGTCTTGGCAAACACCAAATATAGGTCGGGAAAGCCTTCTATCTTATCAAAGACTGAAACACCAGCGTCCATCCCAAGACTTGGTGACATTGATAAGAGTAGCGATAAGAATCATCCCGTGTTGATGCAAGGCGATTCAAAACCTTGTCTCATGCTTGGCAGATCAAGCCAAATCGCCAAGACAATAATTGTCGATGCGCCGCACTGGAAACTTTACCGATTATCTGGATGCCAATGCTCGTGCCATGAACTCAATGGTCTGATCGACTTGAGTTTTGAGTTCATCCTTCAGCCTTGTGTCCAGCGATCCAGATCCAAGACATTGGGGTAGTCAAAAAGGAGGGAGAAAAAATTTTAATTGTCGCATACATATCAACATTTCCGCAAAGCAACCTACATTCACACAAGATCTGCCGACTTCTGCCGTTGAGGCGCAGCTAGGTATTAGCCTCGTGTCTGCCAAGGCTACGGACCCATGGACGCAGGGCGCAACGAAAAAAAACTACCACCAACCCGGCTTGACCAATGAGAATGGCGCGTAGCAGGCAACTTGCCGATGAATATAAAAAAGAAACCAGGTGTGACCACCTGGGGCTGGAATCTCTCCCGCCGGGAATTGAACCCGGGTCTCAAGCGTGACAAGCTTGCATACTGACCACTATACTACGGAAGATGCGTGGTTGTGATCAACCACTGTAGCGTTGGATTGCGATGCCGGGGGTCCGCAAATACGAGACTACATAGCTTAGGCTGATCCACAGCGGCTACCGGGTAGGTTGCGAGAATTAAAAATCGGCATCTTTTTGTCCAATAGCGGGATAGAATTTGATCAAGATGGAAATTTTTTTGGCTTGAGAGTATTCATAGTGTTTTGACTAGTGTATGCATTTTTATTGCTTAATTTGGAATGATGGGTGAACGAATCTTCATCACTTGCGTGTATCCTAGCTGTACGGTTGAAGTATTGAGACTTCACAATATTTTCGTAACAAGGAGGATCCCGCTAGCGTTGGGGATTTTGCGGAATTCTGCAATTGGAAAGTTTGCCCGCGGAATGAATGGTAGAGTGTCCGTGCTTGTTATTTTGTTCCGTTCACCCGAGTTCCGCCACTGTGGTTCGACCAGCCGTTCTCGTCAATCAACGTCGATTTACTCCTTTATTTTGATTTTTGTTGATTGGATGAGGGTTGAATCATGGAAGAAAACAGGCTCAAGAACCTGATCGCAAAACTCTTTGTGCTACGTTTTGGGCTTGCGGCACAAATCTCTTACATTGTGGTTCAGCTGGCAGTCATGGGGCCTCACCCTCGCTACGATGCTTTCGTGTTGCAGAGTTTCCTACAATCTAAAGGTATCCCAGGGGACACAAAAATCATATGGAAGCAAATTCCAGACATAACTGTTAACGACGCCATCGAGACATGTCCCAAATACTGACTCGCCAACGTGACCGTCGCTGTAACTTCAATGGGCGCGTTGGACTCGCTCTGACCTGGGAATTCTGGACTGGAATTTATACCACTGATATGATATCATGACTTCAGCAACAGTCCGATTTCAAGGCAACTCCAAAGTTTGGTTGAGAAATCGATGCGCGGCCAACTTGCCTCGTGGACAGTGGCATCTTATCGTCCCCCCTTTACTGTATCGGGTATCCCGGATAACAAATTTGCGGTGGGGGATGAAGGTCGACACTGGACATGGTTGAATTGCCGTGCCTCTCAATGATTCCAATTTCAGTCTCGAATTGGAGCCGCTGGATGGAGTTGCGTGGGAGTAGGATGGGTCGGTGGGCATTGGGAAATGAATTCCCACGTTCAAATTGAAAACCGACACTGAGGGTTCGTCGCGCATCCAGAATTGGCAATGATGGTTACGCTGGCGTGACGAAATCTCTGAGCCACGAGGCCATGATAAGCTTCTTTTGATTCTTGTTTCTGAATCTTGGTCGTATTCCGGCAATCGCACGCGTACCTCGGGTAAAACTTGGTCAGATAGCGCTAATCGTGTGGTCGGTCAACGGTAAGAGGACCACCTTCTCTCTCCTCTCCCCTGAATATGAAGAGGGAAAATCTGCGTTTAATTATTGGTTCGTTTTCGGTATTTCTTTTTCGGCTGCTGCCACTCTGGCGTGGCCCGCCCCCCAAACATAGATCAAGGGCCCTTGAGTACGTCACTCGCCCTGGGATCGCCGTGAAGGATGCGATAGATAAAGGAAACCATTTAGCCTAGTGCAAGGCACGTCGGAGTTTAAATCGAGATTTTGAGGGCCAAGGTCGTGTGACACTTGCGAGCGGGCTAGTTTCCTTTCGTCGACACCCTTCAACCTTAAATTCCTCGGGTCCCAGCAGTCTAATTTGGGGGGAAAAAGTCAAGTTAAATTGCGAATAGACAGACAACGGGCGCTGGCCAAGTGAGCGAGTGGGAAAGCGGCCCAAGCGCATGGGAGAAAGAAGGGCGGCACCCGCAGAGGATAAGCAGGAGACGGCGGAGGAACGAAAAATGGCGGCAAAGGCATTGAAAGTGATGGTCAGGAAAATGACTACAACAAATAAAAGAAGTTCGATTCAGAAGGGCCAGCGGAGCCGAACGCGTGCAGAGCGGCTGAGCCTCCCCGGGGATCCGTTTCAGAGGGCATGGGTGTCGAGGATAGAGGCGGCTTAGGCGCATTGAATGGAAGCAATGGAACATGCAAGAGAAAGACTTGTGGGGCCCAAAAGGGCCCTTCGAGACCAAGGCCCGTCAGCATTTCCGGGCCGATAGCTTGGCTGCCGTCGAACCGGCGACGGCGGTGGAAGCGATCCGCGTGGTGGGCGCCCTCCAGTTAATTAATTGACTCGGTGGCCCCGGAAAGCAAGATAAGGCACACGCTCGCCGGCCCTCTTCTCCATTCTCAGCAGCAAGATTGGACACATGAGCATTGGATAAAATTACATAATGAAAACAAATTCATGGGGAATCCCAGCTGGGCCTCCACAGCAAATAAGACCACCGTTGATGGTTACTCTATACGGGAGAATTGTGCGGGTCGCGGCGCTCGGTGTGGGCCGGGGGCCGCTAACAAGAAACACCCAATCAAGCCGCCTCGACCGCGTCCGCTAACTACGCGGCGGGTATATGTGTGCTGGGGGGGCTCATTGAGCCTCACCGTTGACCTCACAAGAGACAGGGGTTCGTCATCCGTCAACCTTGAGGCCTTGCAAGCGCATCAGCCATGCGGGGCGACACACACACACAACACGCTGGTCTCACCGAAGCTAGCTTTGGGAAATGCCACTTGGTTTTCGCCAAGATCCCAAAACCGCAAGTTATCGATTGCGTTACGAGGGCATCCGAAAGAGCGTCGCCTCCCCAACTTTACCCCGTTACCTTAGCTTACGATTGTCCGATGTGGTTAGTTCTCCTCGATGGATGGAGCCATTCAATGCGATCCCGGGGTTCCCGGCTGCCGCGACGGCTTCCCCCAGAGAGGAGCTCTGCTTCCCCAGGGCCCGCGGGACCCAGGACCCTCGACCCGTGCGGTCCCCTCTCGAGGAGGGCAACGGTGACGCCGTTGGGTTTGTTTTTTGTCTTATCACATCGCGGGCGTCTATCTGGATACCTTTGCTGAAAACGTCGAAACACGGTGGGCTTGAACAACATTGCGGCAGTTGTGATCTGCAATCTGGAAAAAGACTAGATATAGTTGTCCAAGATAACATGACTCGGCGTGATTGGCTTAGGCTCAGATTGAAACTCGTTTTGCTCGGGGAGTCCGTTGGGCTGTGAGAAGCAATAGGTTTTTGTCGAAACCACCGGCTCAACCGATTGAAGCCAGTTTCTGTCCCGTCGAGTAAGATTTACCTTCGGTTGGACATCATTTCACCACGTTGGTAAACAACGTGTTGGGTTGCTTCGACCCACATGAGGCCGCGGTGCAACACCTTCAAGTCGCGCATTGTCGGAACCTTTCGATGACTCTCGCTCGCTCTGCCCAGACTCGGGATTTCATGGCTTGATCGATCGCCAGAACCCAACCGGGGTGGAGATGTGATCAATCAATCCCTGATTAAAGGACGAGGGGGGCATTTAGTCCGAAAGGGACGAGTTTCCCCGCGAAGCAGAGAGATCCCATCAGCCGTGTTAATCACGCCCTGCTGGCAGGCTGGCGCTAAAGAGCCTGGATCCAATACAACTCAAAACCGGTCAGGCCAGCGGTCCATTTCCATTCGTTACTTAAGCAGGTTATTATGTCAAAAGTGGAGAAAGCACGCTCCCTCTGTGTCTGGTCTGGTCTGTCGAGTTTCCCGCGGGCGAGCGACGGCCAGCAAGCAGGACAAACGGCGGCGACCCATGGCGTGTAAATCGCCCCAGCTCTATTTTGCCACTATTACAGCAGGTAATCTCTGGGCCCCACGCGTTTTGCTGGCGAGAGTTCCTCCATGACCTGACGATCATTTGCCCGCCGAGAAGTTAATTCCCTCTGCCTCTTCCCTCGTCGTCCGTGGCACGTCCCCCCCCTTTCCCTTGGGGCGACGTGAATCACGAAAGCCTCGGGCGATGGAGCTGTCTTTGTCAGTGCTGCGCGTGCATCGCCTAACCCCTGCGGCTTGGCATTGACGTCTCTGCGGAGTGTGCATGGCATGGTAGCCGGGGGCGGTGGGGACGCGGTGATAACACCAGAGCTGATAACTGGTGATTGACTCGGGCAGCGCAGCGCAGTCCCGGAGCTTGGTCAAGGGTGCAGCGGCGATGGGCAGTGTGGGATGATGATTGGGAGAAAGTGGGCGGCGCCAAAGCCGACATGAGCCGCGCTAGAAGCCTGCGCTGCAGAGCTGGACGCGGCTCGTGTCGGTCGGCGGCATTCTAACCCTCGCCGCATCTTGAACTCAAGCTCCAGCAGCAAGCAAGGCAGAGATCTCCACTAGCTAAAATTCTGGACTGCTGTCTCGTTCTGGGACTTCCCCAGGTCTTTCTCCAGCTTTTCGTCGCGCAGGCTTCTCCAGCTATTGCGGAGGGATTCCCCATCCGAGTGGTCCGGTCCTGTCCATGTCATGGCCATTGAAATCAAGCCAAAGACAGCCCGAACAGCGCGTTGAGCGGGAAATAATACGTAACGGTTAGGTAAGAAGCCCCAGGTGCAAGTGTGAAGCGACGAGCCGCGATCCACCGCGACGGAGTTGTGGTGATGCAAGGCATCCACTGCAGATGAAGTACCTACTGCATCGGGCAAGAGGCCCAAGTTCCCAAACAGCTGGAGAGCGGCCGAGCGGGCCCTGGGCGCTGCCTGTTTCACGCTTCCCATGTCCCCATTCGTTAGTCGAATCCTTCGTATTGGGCTTCTAGAAAAACTCTATCCCGCTACGGCCGAACCGCCTCACGCCCAGGTCCAACCTAATTTTAATTCCCTCAGGGCCCAGTGGGCAATGGCAGCTCACCAGCGCAGCCCCTACGCGTCATACCACACCAGGCACTCGCTGCCTCCTCCACTTCACCTGGGTCCTCCATCTCCGCTCTCTCCCCGCATGGACCCCTGGGTCCTGCAAGCTTGAGCCCCTTACTCGGCCTGTTGGAATGCGCCCTGTTCCCTGTCGAGGCCCTCCCCTCCCCCCCCCAGTCTCCAATGGGGGAATTCCGGGCAACCCTGGCCAGAGTTGGCAGAGAGACCCTCAACTCTGTCAACGTGGAACGAGCCTCTCCAGCACCAGAGTGAGAGTGAGGAGAGGCCCACTGATGGGCGAGCTCCAGACGGGTCTAAAAGGCCTCGCGTGCCCGGCCCGAGTTATGAAGGAATTATTCTCATTCTCTCCATTCTCTTCTTCACACTCCCTCTCTCCAAGTCCCATATAATTCAAAATGGAAAAGAAGGACGCCTACAACACCAGCGACTCTGAGGAGCGCGCCGCTGAGGTCGGCGAGACCCAGGATGCGGTCTTCGGTGCCATCACCGAGGACGGTCCCAACTACCGTGACGTGAGCACACCCACTGACCCCAAGCCAACACCGCTCGGCCCGTCCCACTAACCATTGGCTTTTTTTTTTGTTTTAGGTTGGCTGGCTGGGAACCTCTGCCCTCATGATGAAGACACAGATCGGTCTCGGTGTGTTGTCTATCCCCAAGGCCTTTGATGCTCTTGGCCTGGTCCCCGGTGTTATCCTCCTCATCACCATCGCCACCATCACCACCTGGGGTGGCTACGTCGTCGGTTGCTTCAAGCTCAACCACCCCGAGGTCTACGGTATCGACGATGCCGGTCACAAGATGTTTGGTCGATGGGGTCGCGATGTTTTCGGTGTCTTCTTTTGGCTTTGTAAGTCGCCTCCCGACGAACCAACGACTTGCTTGCGGGTCAAGTTTCCGTTGCTAACCAAGTTGCGCCAGACTGGGTTTTCGTTGCTGGATCAGCCATGCTTAGTGTTTCCATCGCCTTCAACGCTCTGTCCTCCCATGCCACTTGCACTGCCGTTTTCGTAGCGGTTGCCCTTGTCATTGGTTTCTGCCTGTGCAGTATCCGTACTCTTGGCCGCATCACTTGGCTCGCCTGGATCGGTGTTGGCTGCATTGTCTCCGCCATCTTCACCGTCACCATTGCCGTCGCTGTCCAGGACCGCCCCGCCGATGCTCCTCAGACCGGCCCCTGGTCTTCCGACTACAAGGTCGTTGGCACCCCATCTTTCACTGATGCTGTCACTGCCATCGCCACCCTGGTCTTCGCCTATGCCGCCACCCCTGCCTTCTTCTCCATCGCCTCCGAGATGCGCGACCCCCAGTACTACAGCCGAGCTCTTCTTCTCTGCCAGGGTCTCGTCACCGTCGTCTACATTATCATCGGTGTTGTTGTCTACTACTACGCCGGTTCCTTTGTCGCCTCGCCCGCTCTCGGTACTGCTGGCAAGCTCCTGAAGAAGGTCTGCTACGGTCTGGCTCTCCCTGGTCTCCTGGCTAGTGAGATGCTTACGCTCCATGTAAGTTGCCATTGTGAAATTCCATAGTATCCAATGGAGTGCTAACCTATTATCTAGCTGGCTGCCAAGTATGTCTTCATTCGCCTCCTCCGAGGAACCAAGCACCTTACCTCCAACTCCGCTATCCACTGGTCTACCTGGCTCGGCTGCACTGGCGGTACCGCCATCATTGCCTACGTCATTGCTAGTGGTATCCCCGTCTTCGGTGGTCTGGTCTCGCTGGTCGGTGCCTTCCTGGGCACGATCATGTGCTTCCAGCCCATGGCCGCCATGTGGTTTTACGACAACTGGGCTGCTGGCAAGGCCAACCCTACCCCCAAGTGGTACTTCATGGTTGCCTGGAGCACTTTCGTCATCATTTCTGGTACCTTCATCATGGTTGCCGGTACCTATGGTTCCGTTGTTGGCATCATTGATACCTACCAGAAGGACGGTGGATCATCCTGGTCTTGCGCCGATAACTCTAACTCTAGCTAAATCAAGCAGAGTCTAAAATTGCGTGAAAATTTTACGATAAATATTTCTTATTATTATGTGTATCAATCATCAGCTATATAGACTATAGACTATCTTCTTACTAGACAATGCGTCTACTCCTTCAATTAACTTTCGCTTCTAAGTGTTGTCCCCTCGTAGCCAACCTCGACGTTTCAGCTGTAACGTATGGCTTATGCCGTGCTCATCTCTGCTCCTTCTGTCACCGAATTTATCAGAAGGCCGCAAATTGCTATTGAGTAATATCTAATGCTCTGTTGATAGGGTCGCTCATTTTGGCGTTGACTTGCCTGCCACTCTAGACCGTGGCGACACCCAGTCATTTATTTCTAGTAGAAAAAAACAAGAGGTAGGCTCAACCGAGTGATCTAGGAGTCGGGTACACAAATAGCGTTGAACAACCAGATCGGCCGTGTAAGTGCTCTCTCCCTGATCAAAGAAGAATCAACTCAAATATCTTTTGCAGCCTGAACTGCAGTACAAACCTTGCCCTTGTGAATTGGAGATGAACTTAACCCCTCATTACTCAACATGTTTCCCCGCATTGCCAAGATCAGTCGACTCCAACGCACTCTGACGCCAAGCTTTGAAATAAATCGAAGGAAACTTTTGTGGATAATTTTTAAGACGCTAAAGCCACAGAAATGAAAACCTCGTACATATTACATGAATTGGTAGCTTGAGAGCTTGCAGGAGACTTCATCTCTTTAATTATGGCAAGCTTGCACATCTGTAACTTGAGATGTCTAACTATGGCAACACACCAAGCGAAGCGGCATGAATGGACCATTAACTGAGTCAAAATACCATCGCTGATAGTGTAATATGGTCTAGTGAGCATTCTCCAATCTCAATTTTCTTTTTAGAATAATTGGTGTTTCAATTAGGAAATAGTGCAAGTTTGATTTGAAGGTCCTTCGTTGCCTACTCACCCCTGTCAGTGCCCCGGTCAAAAGGACTGTGCAAAATGCATTCCAAGCACCAACCGACCAACCAACCAAAAGAAGAAGAAGGACACAGAGTGTCACCGACACATGGTTGGGGCTTCAAAAATAGTGTGTTCTTTCCCCTTCACTATTTATTACAGTTTCTTCGTTCTCGTTCTTTCCCTGGACTTTTGTGATCGCTGTGCTTGTACTTGTATAACTTGCATTACTTTCAGCCTAAACTCAAGACTCCCCAGCCACATCGCAGCATCGAAGCATGCCGCATTCTCGTTACACAACTGTAGAGCGTCAGATGCAGGGCACGAATAGAAGGATAATTTGAGGATAAGAGCTATATAAATAGCGTCTGCTCAACCAACTGCATATGCAAGCAGACGAAAGTCCGGTGTTGGGATGGAGCTAATTGGCGGCAGGCCGCCGCCGCGGCTGTGAACCGACAAGGGGCCCTGGCTAGTCGACAGCGGGAATGTGGCGCTACAGCCGAAAGAGGGGATAGCTGCCGTCCATTCGTTTCACTATTGACGAGCAAAATCCAATCATTCAGTGGGATACCCAGTTATCTTGAATATCCATGGGGCCAAGACCCGGGGTTCGGGTCCTGTGGCACTCGGCACCGCAGCAGCCAAATGAGAGAAGGCGCTTGCCGCCCGCACCCAAACTAATGATGCTGCAGAAATGTGTGTTGGTTGACACCTGAGAAAGAAAGGAATATATGCAGGAGGTTGCCAGACGAGTTGGTCAATCGAACTTTTCTTTTCCGCCTTCGTTTATTCCCTCGTGTGGTGTAGTCTCACGTAGCGGGAACACCGGGCCTTGCGGCCAGTTGACATTTACCTGCTTCGCAGATCGGTCTGCTTTATTCCATTCAAGATGCATCTTTCGGCCTTTGTTTCTTTTATTGTTGCCGCCTTGATTGGCTCCGCTTTTTGCGAAAGCGAATTCAGCTCGCCCCCGGCTCCAGGCCAGGCAAAAGACTTCCAGGACAACCCGACGTACGATGTTGGAGAGAGCATCAATGTGCGGTGGACTACCAACCTCAGCAGTGTGAACCTTGTGATATGGCAGGAGTACCCTTCGTCATCATCGTCACACACCAAAGAGATTCTCTGTTAGCACATCGAGCCCTGGAACTTTTGCCGACGCTAACAAAGCGCAGCTGACTCGTCCTCGTTTGGCATGCAGTGGGACGTCTCCTTGGACGGCTTCTTGACCAACGTGACGAAAGGCGAAAGTGCCGTCCTATACATTGCGCTCTACGAGTACGGAAGCGGAATTCCCGACACCACATGCCACTACTTCAATATCTCGGTCCCCGAGGCATTAGCGACTGTCACAGCCACCGATTCCACCGCGACCGCTACAGCTGCCGCGAGCTCCAGCGCTCCAGCCAGCGCTTCTGCAACACAGTCGACCTCCAGCTCCGGCTCAACAATCTCCACTGGTGCGATAGCAGGCATTGCGGTGGGCGCAACAATTGCCGGCATCTTGGTGCTTGGCGGTTTGGGCTTCTTTGCCTGGAAGCGCCTCCGAAAGGGGGAGGACACAACAAGTTCGGGTGCTGGCACTCCGCCTGAGTATGAGAAACCGGTGCAATTCCCAGTCTGCGAAGCCCCCGGCAGCGTACCGATATATGAGGCTCCAGGGAAGCGCCCAATCTATGAGGCACCCTAAAACTTGTGCTGAGCATACATATGGCCGCAGCATATGGCCGCAGCAATGTTTAATAATTACCAGTTTGGAATAAAAATACATGTCATGAATCACGGCTGCTAGGAAAAGAATGCGGGCGTTTGGAACATTATTTCAATTTCATCTTTCAATACCAAAGTTTAGCGAATCAATAACAACTTCCAAACTGCCCACGAAATGGTTGACAGAATTGACCCTTATCAATATTTACTAGCGCTCGAGTTTTTCGTGTTCAATCTGGTTTAACTTGGTTCATCGAGTTGACCAAAGGAAAGAAGGCACATCGCCTCGTTGTGGCGTGGCAATGAAGTATATTGTAAGCATGCACATAAAAAGAGGTTGTGCAATCGAATTTCACGAAACTGGGTTCCGACATACCAAGAAACCAGGAAACAGAGGAACTCGCTGCGAGAGCTCTGCAGAAAAGCAACAATAAATGGCTGTTACGATTCTCAGCTATGGGCCAGCATATCTGACTAATACACGCTCCAGTCCCCGTTAGTTTTCAACTCAGGGACTCGAATTCCCCTTCTCTCCTTCTCCTCCTCATCAGCCATGCTCCAAGGCTCCCACTTAAACCCAACTGGGAGGTTGGTGTGCTCAAAATTGGCGCCGTTCAGCAGGTGCTCTCGAGCGTTGGCAAAGTTCTGGGTCGCGTATTGCTCCGGGTTATGAGTCCAGACCCATTTTCCAATAGACAAAGGGCCAAGCTCGCTCGAGTCCTTGACGACGTCAGTCATGCCGCTTTCACGGTGCATCTCGCGACGGTTGACAAAGCCGGTGCGTTGAAGGACGGCTGTGCGGCGGTGTCTTTAGCCGGGAATTGTTAGCGAGTAATCGGCAACGGATGCAGAGGGATGTGCAACTATGGCTGGGTCGTTAAGACCTAACGTACCGTATTAATTCGTGGACTTTGGTTCCCAAGCTGGCATTCTCCTTTCCGGCCAGTCTCAGACATTCAGCTAGGGACTGCGCATCCTCAAGAGCAGTTTGCGCACCGGCGATGGACGAAGGAACAAATGCATGTGCGGCATCGCCAATCTGGATGATGCGACCCCCGGACGTGGTCCATTTGACCTGGGGGTCACGCCAGCACAGTTTCCACTTGATAATATTGTTATTGGGTATGTTGTGGAATGCCTCCATGACCAGAGGCTCCCACAGTTCTGGATCAGGCAATCGTTTCAGTAGCTCGTCGGTGCTGATGCCGGATACCCAAGATTCTTCGGCTGTGCCGTCGTCCTAAGCGGTGGTTAGCAGGATGCAACTCGCTCTCATTTTCCAACAGGACCGACTCACAGCTGTAGTCAGAAAAATGCCGATATACTCCCCCGAAATGTATACAAGGCAGTGGTAATTGGGGCTGTATTCATATTAGCTTTTCTATACCTGACGACAATTGGAAAGTCGGTGCTCACCCGGTATACATTCGAAGATCCGGCCTTTCTAACTTGGCAATGGCTGCCTTCAAGTGAGGTGCGTCTTTGAGCTCGCCGACAGGATACATGATACGGCTCACAGCAAATCCGGTAGGGCTCGCACGTGAGGCCTCGCCAAGCACAGCTTTGTGTGACTTAGTACCCAGACCATCAGCGGCAACCACAATATCAGCAGTGTAAGAGCGACCCTCGCTGTCAATGGCAATGCCACTCTCGCCGTCCTCACCCTCAACATAATCAACAATAGTGACCCCAAAGGTAATCGGGATGCCTAGTCGTTGACATTGATTGTAAAACATGGTCGCCATGCCGGGCCTGGTGATCATGCTTCGGGTTCGGAGGGGAAAGGCGGCATGTGGCGGGACACCAGCTCGGTTCCACTCAAATTCGAACTCGGGCATTGCCAGTTCGCCATCCATCCGGCGGAAGCTTGAATAAGCATCATGCGAGCACTTGATGTAGTCCTGAAGCATGGAAGGATAATACTTCAGAGTAGCCAAACCAGAAGGACCGACAATCACATAATCACCTACTTTTATGTTAGCACGCCATCTCAATATCTTATAGGGCGGCCTTTTTTATCAAAAAGGAGCCACTCGCCGATGATAGAATTGTCCTTGTTCTTTTCTAGAATCTCCACGGTATGACCTTTCCTCCAGGACTCCAAGGCGGTGAGGTAACCAGCGGGCCCTCCTCCAACGACAAGGACCTTGATTCCAGTCTCAGGATACCGGAGGACCCCATCCACGATGGTGTTTTCAACAAAGTTCATCTTGAATTTACAAGTTCCGCCAAGAACAAAGGTGTTTGTTTTGTATGCGCTTCGGGTTCTTATTGGTGAGAGTAGTCTTGGAAAAGTGCGGAAACACAATGTCTATTTATCTAGATGGGGCATTTGCACCTATATATGAATACTAGTTGAGCACAAATAGATATCCCCAGTCCATTGCTTAGCTCACTAATTTTGACAGGCTTCATAGTAACATTCGCGCTTCGCGATTCGTGTGAAGCGAGTTGGGCATGGGCTCAAAGCCGAAGCCGAGATTCACAATAGGCGGAGTTAGAATTGTCCGCTGCGTTTCGGAGCATAGATCGGCGCTGTCCTAGGTCAAGCCTGGTCCGAAACTATTCATATTCTCCCTGCGGATACGAATAACCTTTTCTACCTGGGCTGATTTTCGTACTGGTGAGAAGCCTAGCGCAAGAGTTCAGTGGGGGCAATCTTTACCATGAGGTCAATCCGATTAGCTAAGCGGCAGTTCTGATGTTATAAGTAACCCGGCAAGGGAATCCGAGCTTTTGATTGGTAGCTTCGCACATTTGGCTTGTGCGATTTCCGAAAACTGTGGGCTTTTACTTTTCAACTTATATGCGCCAGGGATGTCATTGACGCCGGATTGTGGCTAGAACCGCTCGGTCCTGCCAATATGGGACGAAGCTTGTATGTTGTAAATTAGGCTCGCAGTTGAATGCAACGTTCGGAGAGATTTTTGTTCCGCAGTCCACAATGACGGTGTGCTCAAAGGCCGCTTTCATGGAAGGAAATAGCATTTGTTGCTTGTCTGGCATGCCATAAAAATGCATAAATAACGAGTCGACATCCTCGAAAACGAAGCAGGCCTTTTGGACTTTTGCAATAGCCGAGTAATAGCCTCAATTTGAGTGTATTCTGAAAGCTATAGGTTCATTATTAGGAATAAGACCAACAGCGAAGATGAATAGAGTCTTGAAATGGTAAGGATCCATAAAAATGGTAAAAGGAGAAGACATCACTCACATGCGGCGTGTGAGAGAATTCTCGACATGGAAGGATTTATCAACGCAGTAGACATCTGCAAGGACCGGAAGCATAGTTTCGAGATACAGTTAGCTCGACTTGGTGAGGTATGACGTGTCGCCATAGTAGCCAAACTTGAATAAAGCTACACTTTCTTCGACTTGGGTTTGAACGAGAGTTAGAGGGCTGAACCTTTTTGCAGTCTAGCTCACTGTACGTAGTATTAAAAGCAGTCTCAACGACGTCGCGCACAAATATGACGGCAGCAAGCTTCTCGTGGCGCAGAGTTAAATGCCGAAGGTTCAGGCACTCTGATGTGCCGACCGGCATATTCAGGTCGCCCTTCTATGTGAAATTGTTGGGAAACTGGTAATGAAATGATCCGACGAAATGAAAAGTCGACTCGTTTTTAGTTACAGGCTATGAAGAAGCTTTGTTGGTTTCTCTCTCTGATGGCTTATCCTTTGTACACGTTCTACCCTCTTTTTCCGATTCACAGTAAAGAATTAAAAAACTGATGTGGTTCACTCCGATCATATCAAAAGGGTTCTTGTTGATCAATTCACCTAGATGAATAATGGAGGTCGTGGCATGTTTGAGAATACTTCTCGATTTTCTAACGGGCAAGGTTTCCCTTGACTCTATATAGAGAAATGATTGTATTTCGTCTGATATCAACTACCTACTACGTTGGTGTTTAGTTACAAGGACAGCCCTGATACTGTCCGGCGTCGCAATGTCCACCCCTTCCCTGGCAATTGTTGGCCTGGCACGAGCCAACACGACCCCCGCATTTATCACAGGCACACCCACTGTAGTAGCCACCCTGGCAGTACCCGACAGTGGAAGTGCCGCGTTCGAAACTTGGGTTGCAATCTAAACACGTTGTCAGTTAGTTGTTGAGCCATGTAACAGGCATCTGAAAATTTCACTCACCGTTTGCGAAGCAGTCACCTAAGCCATTGCATACAGATCTAACTTCAAGCTCAGGCGAAGCATCGAGAGGCTGTGCCGAGCCGACAACGGCAAAGGCGGCAACGGCGGTGATGAGAGTCTTGACAGAAACCATTTTGGATGATGTCAAACTGAGACAAAAGAGGTTGGTTGGCTTTGGAGTTGAAAGAGTTCTATTTTATGTTGATGTGATCAACTAACTTGTGTGAGATGCTGTTTTTGAGAGAGAGATCCGTTGATACTTATAGTTATCCTGACGTCCTTACTTGAACATTGACACGCTCTACTGGTTTCACCAAAGTATTGTTAGTTTGGCTAAAACATTACGCAACGGAACAGAAATCCCCTGCATGTCTCTGATCCAACTTCTCGAGTCATATTTTAGCCTCTGAACACTTCAAAAGTTCCCCGGCAATATCGGATCCTATTCTACCGTATTATCACAACATGAAAGTTTAGGGATTTGAAAGGTTCGGATTGTAGATGGCTCGTGTTTAACTTTGAGCCTCTTTCCGAAGATCACCTTTGAAAATCTAACATAGCTGCCGAAATTTGTTTCAAAAAGGTGTCTCTCTCAATGATATCACAACATGCATGCATCACAATGGTTTTTGGATTGATAATTGCCAATTTCGAGTGAGGAGCAAAGGCTTTGGCGTCAAAAACAAAGTACAAAAGACAAGCGGTGTGGTCTCACTGCGGGTCAAATGCGATCCGACTATTGACATGTTTACTGGACATTCCTATTGACGTCATCGTACACTGTGGATTCTCAAAAGTTCAGCACCGGGATCCTTTGCACAACGTTTCCTACATTCATTCTGTGCTAGGGAGCCGAACTCCGAGACGATTTATTTGGTGGAACAATTCACTTTGACAAAAGGTAGCGCCTGTATTGGGGAAAGTTGGCGAGGTGAGTACAGTGGGTGACAAGACGACTTCCATCCAAGAGGCGGCTTGTCGGCGGCTCGTCGGCGGCCTGCCGAGTTACCTTTAATGGAGGTAAATGGAGTAAGCCTAGGTAGAAAGCTAGCTAGTACGGAAGGCGTAGCGCCCGACGTTTTGAGGCTCATTTTGGTTTAGCGACTGCTATCTCCAATTTTTATGCTTTGAGTCTGATGGCAATGCGAATATATAGTCTTGTGTCACAGCTGTAAGTAGCGAAACTGATAGGAAGACGTCGCGGTTGACTACGATTTTTTTTTTCTCGGCTGCAATCTGTCCTCTTTAGTAAGCGCCATCATTCAGTAGGGCAGATCTCCAATGGCTTCCATGCGGAGGAAGCTGGGCGACAAGACTTTGCAGTGATGCTAGCTAATTAGTGGGCCTGCGCCAAGTATACCAGGGCAAACTCTGGGATATCTCCATCGCGAATATCGTAGCAGAGCTCAGAACATGTTCGCAAGCTTCACAATGAATTGGAAGACGGAAAATCCCGATGCCACCATTTATCGCCGCAAGGCTCTGAGATTGGCCAACCATCACGTGGAAGGCTGCATGCCGCTTGGCGTAGCCCCTCTTTCAGCTTGCCCATTGCAACTTCATCTTAGCTCTCCGTCACGACTCTCCAAAGGCCCAATCCGGGGTTCTACGGCCCCATCATCCGATGCTTGGAGAGGCCATCGTAATTATCTCGAGACCGACCGAATTTCGATACACGTGCTGCTCTGCGCCCGACAGGTCCGGTAACTCGATACCGCCACGAATTTGAACCATGGGTGCAACAAAGCAAAGAGCCATCAAACCAGACACGAAAGATGTCGACACAAAGCTCGATGCCAGCCTGGCATCTCTAAATAACATCCCCGACGACATAGTCTATGGCAGCATATCGCCAACCTTCCCGGGAGGCATTGGCTATGGTCGGGCTAGGCGGGATTCGGCGTATGGTAGCACATCGACGTACAATAGCGCCACCTCGCCTGTTGGCAGCTTCTCCATGCCCGCCGGTCGCACCGCAGACTACGCCGACCAACAGATGTACGGCAGCAACGTTGAGGCTTCGCCGATTCTTGGCACGGGCAGTACCGACAAGTTTCCGCCGACTCAATTCGAGATGTACTCTCCCATTGCGACCGACCAAGATAGCGTTATTGATAACGACCTGTACCTGCCATCTTTTGCCCCCACAGAAGCTAGCAACGGCACTAATGTCACTCTTTAGAACCAACCCTGATCGAGACTGGCCCGTCCTCTGCCTCATGCCCAACTGCAACGCGCGTCCGTTTCGTCGAAGCGCCGACTTGAAACGACACTACAATAACGCACACCCCCCGAACATGCAAAAGGAGAGCTTCACTTGCGACTATCGCATGTGCCCCCGAACCGAAGAGCCTTTCAACCGCCGCGATCACTTCTGGGATCACTTGCAAACCTACCACCGCGAGGACATCCTGAGGCGCAAAAAGCCCATCAAGCAGGACTGGCTTGAGAGCCGTCAAATTCAGCCAAACTGGTGGCGCTGCTCGAAATGCCTCGCCCGCATTCCCATTCCCAAGCACGGCTTCAAGTGCCCCGGGTGCAATACCGCTTGTGAAACCAAGCGCAGGGAGTATCGCAGGCGCATCGAAGGGTCGAACCCACCAAGCGCCACCCCGTTGGCTGAACAGCCCGACGAGGATCAGGAGATGGCCTTGCCCCAAGAATCCTCGACCCCGAGCCAAACCTCTACCGAGAGCCCAAAACTCGCGCCCTTGGCCAAGAAGCCTCCCAAGACTGAGGATGCGCCAACCAAACCCGTCAAGAAGCTTGCACCGGCGAAAAAACGGGATACTTCGCCCAAGACTGCGACTCAACGAAAGAAGGTTGCAGTGAAGACAGAAAAGGTGACTGGAGATTAAATTGCAGCCAGTCACCTTATTTCCTTTATTTGACGAAGAGAGGACAAAAATCTACATGACTTATGATAACCGAAAAAAAAGCCAGTCAGCATAAACCTTGGAGGCAGTAACAAAATTTGGCCTCGCCGCAAAGATGTTTGAGCATTGTTGGCCGTTTGAGCGACCAGTGTTGAAAGCTACAATATTAATAGAGGTCTGCGAAATTTTTAATATTATTATCCATATCAAATAGTTCGCCAGAATTGGGTAGTGAGTCGATGTTTTCTAACAAGTCGTCGAGTGTTCGTAGTTATCTCTCGGTTATGGAGCACTCCCTAAGACACGAATGGGTTGTTGCGCAATCTTGGTATCTTGCATGCGCAACACATGCAGCACTGTTTTTGGAGATATGGTCAAATCGCAGGCTCTATGAATTCTTCAAAAATCGTCTAGGGATTCGTTCGAGACGTTCAATCGGTTGTACGGAATCTGCATGCAAAGCGTTAGAGGAAGGGTTTACAGGAATGTAACCGAAGCAGCAAAGGTTTTGTCAGCTTTTAGAGCTGGTAGGATCTGACACTATTCCATCAAAGGAGTCTCGCAAAAGCAACTTACCAGGCCCCTAGCAAGAGAGTCGAGCTTCGCCAATGATTGCACTGGCTGGATGTTTAACTAGCCATACAGAGTCCTATTTCGGCAACTGGTTTGGTGGCTGAAGAATCAGGTTGATGAATATCGGCGACTTTCGGTTCAACAGAGTGACGTTTCTTGTCGGATTTTCGGCATCCCTGATCCGAAGGACTCTGGTTCGGGTTATGACTGATAGCCTATCGGAATAGAGCCGCTGCAGCTTCAGAGAACCGAATGGTTAAATTACATAAAAGCCAAATAAGCTTAGACAGCCCATAATGTTTTCCGTATTGGGCTATAGGCCGACAGGCAGTCGGCTTTTCCGTCTGACTGGTATCGTCTGTTTCAGGGTGAACCATGTCTTGGTGGTATTGCCCCGAATTGAGTCTTGGAACTTGATTGTTCTGAAATTAATCAGTAACGAGCAAGGCGGAATCCAGGCCGTTCTTCTGAAAGGGTCGAGGAGGTTCAAGGACCTCATGGTGACTCTTCAGCCACTTACTCTGATGCAGATCCATGCTTAGAAGTTGAGGCATGAGTGATTTTCCGTTCATGATTGTACGTGTTGAATCGAAGACAGCTGTTCCGCTCTTCTTGGAACATGAGCTGTTTTTGCCCGAGTAGCAAGAATTCGCTCACGCCGATAGGAGAGTTTTCCGGGTGTTGTGCCTTGCCACCCGGATTCGCAGATTCCATGGCACGATTTCGCAGACACGGGTGGTGGTCTGGAAGCAGTTACACCAGTCTCGGGCAAGAAGCATCAGCCACGCAATGTACTTTGCCGACCTTGTGCTCTTACCACTCTAGGAAGGAAAAAGGAGAAGATCCGTTGTCTAGAGCGGGCCACCGCTGCTGAGGCGAGCATTTTCGCGTTGATACGGCGTCCAACTACGACAAGCGCATATTTCCAAAGAGGCATGCTATTCCGAGCAGCCATGGTTTTTCGGACTAATAAGCACCTGTCAGCCACGCTACAATCGCGAGGCAAACGACCCACACTCCAGGTATTGATCCCCTCACCCCTGACTCAGAGCAATGCGGGGAAAGCATGATTCAGGACCATGATTCAGCCGCCCGAAAACAGTCGTTGCGGTCAGCACCAAATGTTCTCCGCAAGCATCATGTCGAACGCGGAGAGGGTTACTAAGGAGCCGAGTGGAGAAGGAGTGGAGAAGCGTCCGTGCAGCGGACGGAATGGGAATCATGATTGCGGCGCGCTGATTGGCGCATCGCCCGCCAAGCTATCTGTGGATGCCTTCCCGCGATGTCAATTCAGAAGTTTTCCGCGCCGATGCGACATCAATGCGTTCTCTCCGCACTGCATTCCCCCGCAAACCATCATGATGGTAGAGGCTAATGTGCAGCCAAGTGGGACGCGAAAGGGCGCCGTATCATGGGGATTGATAGCGTCTCAAACGACTCCTTCATGGGGGCCCTTGTCAGTCTCCTTTCCCAAAGCCTGCCGCTCCCCGGGCTGAGGGAAAAGGCTGGGGCATGCATATATATATTTACATTTAAATGACTTGCCTCCTCCCTCTGTGCTTGCACATTCCACTTCCGCCTTCAGTCATTCTTGACCCGATCCCATCATGACTTCGGAATCCAAACACGACATTTCTGACGACGTCGACCCTCGAGGCTTGTCCACCGGCCGCGACGTCGAAGGCAACACTGTCGAGTACGACGCCGTCTTTGGCGCCATCACCGACGATGGACCCAACTATCGCAATGTTCGTCTCCATTTTCCCGATCGAAATTACGACGTAGACTAACTGGGCCAAGGTCGGATGGATTGGTTCCACAGCGTTGATGATCAAGACGCAGATCGGCTTGGGCGTTCTCTCCATGCCAGCCATCTTTGATACCTTTGGCATTGTTCCGGGCAACATTCTCCTGATAGTCATTGCCCTCATTACGACTTGGTCGGATTACATGGTTGGCATTTTCAAGGCCAGACACCCCGAAGTCTACGGCATTGACGATGTTGGACGAATGCTCTTTGGCCGTATTGGCTACGAGGTGTTTGGCGCCGCATACTGCCTCTGTGAGTCTTGAATTGAACGGACTGCAAGAGAAGCTATTTCTAACGCGCCACAGTCTACACTCTCTGCGCCGGCTCCGCCATGATTGGTATTTCTACCGGTCTCAACGCCCTTTCCGAGCACGGTGCCTGCACCGCCGTCTTTGTGGCAGTCGCTGCCGTCATTGCCTTGATCCTTTCAAGCATCCGGACTCTGAGCCGCATCAGTTGGATCGCATGGGTCGGTTCAACGTGTATCATCATTGCTGGTACGACCACTTTTCTCTCTCTTCATTTCTCTAGCCATTCTCTAACATTTGGGTGCAGTTTTTGTCCTCACAATCGGTGTCGGTGTCCAAGGACGTCCTTCCTTGGTAGGAGTAGCCAACCCATCCGAGTGGAAGTCTGACTACAAGATCGTCAACAAGCCTTCATTCACCGAGGCCATTTCGGGCGTTTCGACACTGATTTTTACATATGCCGGTACCGGAGGCTTCTTTAACATCGTTGCCGAAATGCGCGACCCGCGCCAGTACAACAAAGCGCTCGGCGTCTGCCAAGTCACCGTTACTGTTATTTACATCATTATCGGCTCCATCGTCTACTACTACGCCGGATCCCATGTCGCCTCGCCTGCTCTCGGTACCGCCGGTCCAATTATCAAGAAGATTTCTTATGGTATTGCCCTGCCGGGTTTGATTGCCTCTGGAGTCCTTCTGTCACATGTACGAAGAATCACCCCCTCACTCCTAGGAGCCAAGCTAACGTTTGCTTTGATAGCTGTCTGCTAAGCATGTCTTCATGCGTGCCATGCGAGGATCTAAACACTTGGTCGCCAACACTCCCACACATTGGATGGCATGGCTTGGATCCACCGTCTCCATCACGGTGATTGCATACATCTTTGCCAGCGCGATCCCTGTCTTTAGCGGCCTCGTTTCGCTGAGTGGCGCTCTGTTCGGCACACTGTTGACGTTCCAGCCGTATGGATGCATGTGGTTTTACGACAACTGGCACAAGGGCAAGACAGACCGAACAATGAAATGGTGTTTTGGAGTTGCTTGGAGCATTTTTATGATTGTGGGCGGTACCTTTCTCATGATTGCTGGAACATATGGCTCTATTGTTGGAATCATCGACTCTTACAAGGCATCTGGAGGGTCAGCGGCGTGGAGTTGCGCTGACAACTCCAACTCTAGCTAGAAGGCTTGCAGTTTGGTCACTCTTGAACATACTTCATATTAGATTCCAGTAAATTGATGCGCATTTTGCGAAATAAAGCATAGAGCCGAAACCACCCTCGCGCTCATTGTTGTGTGTTATGGGAAATATGTAAGCATAGATTTGAGAATCTCGGTTGAGGTGTCTGCGCCTTCGTGCACAAAAAGAAGACCCTTAGCAGATACAATTCGCCTAGCCGGTATCAGTATGGGTTCAACTGAACTCTACTCCTTGATGTGGAATAAACAATCATACTTGCTGACCGCTACCTCTTGGTATCCAGAATGCATGGACATGAATTATCTATAACCGCATTCGTAATTTGAACTATCAGTTGGAAACGTACATTGACTGCGGTTCATCAGTAGTTTTTGCACTAAATCATACTCGCAGCTATTGGCACAGATCAGGCACGCACTAAAAATCGAGCAAACGATTGTTCAAAAATTCACACAGGCCAAACCAAGCGGCAGCCACCTGCCTTGCAGCCGTCAAGCCAGTTTCTCCTTTCAAACATCCTGTGATATTTTCAAACCCCGCCTTTCGTTTTCCACACCTTCAATAAATTCTTCACTTTTGTTCAGATTCAAGTCAAAACGCCCCTAACACTTCAACATGGCTGAAGAAACAGACCACCACTGCGAATGCCACATCGACTGCCACTGTGACATTCTCGAAGGGTTGCTGTCGTCAGAAAACCACAGCGACATGGATCTTCAGCATCCTCAGAAGACATTTCGCTTGCATAAAGCTATCGTCCTCGGTCAGTCGCCCGTTATGGCGGCTTGTTTCAAGGGAGGATTCCAAGTAAGTCGCCAAATTGTTCACCCGCGGGTTCATCATTCTTAATCTTGTGCTCGCAAGGAGTCAAAAATAGGCGTTCTCAAGGTCGATGGTTCTTTTTCCCTGGAAACGGTCCAAAGAATGGTTTCCTATTTCTACAAGGGAACATACTCCGTCAATCCTATTGAAGAAGGCTCGACTGCTGTCGTCGACGTCACTCCCGAGACGAAAGCCCGTCCTGCCAAGCGCGTGAAGAAGTCTTTCGGTAGGTTTTCCCCAGTAATATAATCACGAAGACCATTGGCGGCAAGATCTAACACGGCCAAACTACAGGAGACGCAACCACCAGATCCAAATTGGCTCAGCACATTCGTGTCTATGAAATCGCGGACTATTACGACGTCAAGGCTCTCAGGAATCTGGCCATCAAAAAAATCGGAACAACTTTCCACAAAAACTGGTCGGCAAAAGTTTTCATCGATATTGTTTGCGGCGATTTGGGCAAGTCGAGTGACAAGGCCTTGATGGAAATGCTTTCCAAGACGATGATCGCCCATTTCCATGAGCTTGTCGAGATGGATGGGCTTCCAAGCTTGATGCAAAACCCGAGACTCGCTGCTAGCTCTCTCACTCGTGGTTTCACTGAGTTTCAACGAGTGGTTCAGGATGCCAATCGCCTTGCTGAGGATATGTATGATGGAAAGACAATTTGCGGGAAATGTACTGGTGACTGGGACCTTGCAATGAAGCCAGTCAAAGAGGGCTTCTGCACCAAATTCGTTTTTTATTGTCCAAACTGCAATTGCATCAGGGAGACCTAGACTTTGGCTCATGTCGTTATTCCCTCTCCTACTCTTCGTGGAGCCGAGGGATAGCTGTAATCCTCGGCACGAAGTTGTGTCGCGCTAGTTTTCGAGTTTGACTTTTCGTGCCAGGTTTTGCAGAGCGGAGTGTATTTTGTGATTTGGAGGAAATAGCTCATCTGCTCTTGTGCTCTGGTTGCTTTTGTGAGCATGGCGAACTGTACGATCGCCAGCTCACCCCGTCAAGTGGCCAGGCATCTACATAGCATAGGCCATTCAACGAAATGAAATTGCTGGTAATCACCTGGTATAATGCCCAAATCACGATGGGCAGTTTATGTTGCAACCCATAGATCTAGATAAAGCAGGCGGTAAGCTCAAGGAGTGTCATTTCTTACATCCCGAGAATAGTCGTGATGTTTGCATCACCAAGGTATGCCAGGCATTTAAGTGGTTCATGCTGGAAACCTTGAAGAGCCTGGTTAGATGCAGCACTTAGCGCTGCTCAACACAAGGAATTTGAGTGCCTTGGGGTTTTAAGTCTTACTATTAACGGTCGGTGGTTCATATTGAGGGAAACGTTGGTTTGGTGGGAGAATACCATACCCGTGGCGAGATTGCTGGTTGCAACTCTTTCTGTTCCTCGCCCAGCATGACAGGCCTTGAGGCATGGAGGGCCAGAATACGGGCTGGGATCAACACGCAGACCAACGAAATCATTGGCATGCTGAAGGCGACCATTCACTGTGTTGAGGGATAACAAAGCCAAGATGTTTCGCCATCGCTGAATATAGCGCTGGCTTAAACGAGTGGAACAGATCTGCCTTACATGCCTCCAACATGAGCGAAGCTGGACCGATCAAATACGGCTTGCAGATTGGCGGATAGGTTTCGGGGACATATAAACTATGTCAGCCTGAATGTCAGGGGCCTGTGCCGAACCCGAGAATCGCGAGCTGGACCAATACGAAACCGCAACCGCCGGCCTTTTTGCACAGGCGATCATGCGGTGACGCTTTGATGAATGTGGGGACGTGATCTCGCGCGCCCCAATTTCGGAGGCTTTTGCAGCACCGCAAAGCGGATATTTTCAGCAGGATTGGATTAAAAAATAAATATAATGAAAAAGATATTCCACAATTCACAAGTCGTCGCCCGATTGAGCGCTGTCTCGCCGCTTCTTAGCTCGACTTGTATCGTTGGAGCGAAACTCCGCGGGAGCTTTGCCGTGACAGGCATTGCTCCGACGCAGCCGATAGGGGCTGCAGCCATGTTTACAGTGGGGAAGCTCGTATTGGTCAGGGAGCACTCGTATTTAGACTCCGTGCGGACAAATGAAGATAGTCGTTATAAAGAAGCTGCTTCCGTCCTTGTTTATTATTATTCCATTATTCCCGCATCTATATTCTTCCAATCATCTCCAAGGAACGTAACCATGCAAATCAAGACACTGTCCGCGCTCCTGCTGGGCAGCGCCTGCGCGGCGTCGGCGGCCGAGCCCGAGGCCGCTCAGTACCCGCTTACCTACGGCGAAGCATGGGGCGGGCCGGTGCGCTATGCCGACAAGTTCAATATATCCTCCAACTCGACCGGGTTCACCATGGTCGAGGCCACGCTTATTATGCCGCACTTGGAAGTCCCCAAGAAGCCGTACGGAACAGCGGATCTGTACACGGCCTCTTACTGGATTGGATTGGATGGCGTCCTGTCGTCTACACTGATCCGGGGGCTGTGGCAGGCCGGCGTTATTATGTCGGTATGGCCCAACGGAACGGCTGTGTACGAGGGCTTTCACGAATGGTACGGTATTAGCCCAAATTGTGATTCGGTAAACTGGCTAACAAAGTGTCGGTTGATAGGATCTACGAGGACCCCGTCAATCTCTCCCCATCCAACATCTCCATTTCGGAGGGTGACCACCTCTATGTGCAGCTAAACACAACCAACAATGGCTACCAAGGCATTGTAACGCTGAAAAACCTCAACACCAGTCAAATTTACACTCTGAGCCGGGATGCTCCTACAAAGTGGCGCGGACCTACCTGGCCATCCCAGGGCGCGACCGCTGAATGGTAAGTTCAATAATCAATGCAACATTCTTGAAACTTTACTAACTGGGGGAAACTGCAGGATCGTCGAAGCGGGGACGTATCTGAATGGACCGCAGTACATCTTCCCCGATTGGGGCACTGCGTATTTCCTCGGCGCCAGAGCTTGCTACGACGATGGCGAGTGCGCGCTTGCTGGCGACGGCACCGCGGACCAAGGACAGTACACCGCCATGCTGTGGAATGACACCCAAACACTGTACACAAAATCAAGCGCCAATGGCGACCTTGTGTCTGTCGAGTACGTGGAGGAAGCGTTTACTGCGTAGAGGGCTGCTGCCCGTCGACAGCAAGCACACCAATTGGGGACCACGCGGGGGCCATGCGGAACTGGATCCCCCCTTAATACAGAGTTCCGATGAAGACGAGAAAGCGACAGCAGGCTGCCAAACGTCAGAAATGAATTTATGTGACACATGAGATTGGCGGAGGCTCAATCACAGTGGTACGACGATGGCTCCGCACCCCGCACCGCGGAGGGCTCCGTGATAGACCTGGCAGAAGACACGATAATAAAGAAATAAATAATACAAATGAATGCATACATTTATTTTTCTGTCGGTTTTCAAGCCCTGGTTGTTTCATTCTCTCATCAACGCTCTTCCATGTCATGATGCGGTGATGTCATGATTGTTTGACGCGGAATCCGTAACTATACCCGGGCGATGCTCAGACACATCCCCGACACCCTGGGTCAATTCCAAGGCTTTAAACCTGCTGGGATGAGGCTGCCAAGACTTCGTGCGCATACGCACAGTCCAACGGGCCCGACAAGCGGCAGATAAGCGGATTTTCGAGCGGCAGCGGAAAACTTTGCGTTGTCTCCATTTTTGACATGTCAAGTCTGGGCGCCTGGTGCATCAGCGCCCGGCGCACATCGACAACGTGGCACTATTGACACTATTGATGCGCGTTGTGGCGTGTTTTCCGCTGTCCGCATTAGCGGCTGTTAAACCCTATAAATGGTCAAAAAGCAGGATTTTCTGTGGTTTAGAGTTCTTCGATGCTGCGTTTCCAGGGCTGAGAAGAGATTTTTGCTTCGGGGAACCTTGGTCAACCAGGCCGAGTTCCCCGAGCCGCTCTATACAGAACGGACCAGGCAATACTTGCAAACCCCCCAGAAAAGCCTGCGCCAACCCCGCAGAGTTCCCCGCCCTCATTCTTTTTGACAAGATCAAAACAGGAATAATAGCATAATTTTCGTTCCGCATGTCAGCATGGTCACGGGATCTCGTGGCCCGGTCCCGCCCACTCCAAATGCAAGCCACGGCTCAAGTACCCGCGGTTGACGCGTTCCTGGGATCCCCTCAACCAATTGAGCCGCGGGTGAAAATCCTTATCAATGTGCATATGCATCAAGAGATTCGTTTCCTGGTGGGTCAGAGTACTTGTGGGTTTTGCTCTTGTTCACATGTGTTGGTCGACGAGCCATGGACTATAGACGGGCTTGGCGGGAACCAAGTGGTGAACGAATCCAGTATTGGGGCGGCATGCCTCGTAAAACAAAACAAACCAAAAGTCCCAGGTCTGTTGGTGTGCGCGCTGGAGGGCCTACCAATCATGGGCGCAGCTATGACAAGCTATTGAGGTCATGATGACAAGCTCGTACCCCAGCGCTTATGAATGCGATACGAAGCACACGCAGAAGCCTCAAGCACCACGGCAAACTTGGTTGCAAAATCAGGCTTCACTTTTCTTCTTCTTCGATTCCATCTTTTTCTTTCAGACGCACATCGCATTCTTATATACGAATGAGAAACCGACGATAGAGCGGCTTATTTGAGGAAAACGGAGCAGACACCCCCGGATCTTCCGAAACTAGGCGAGGTGTGGAGATCGACACGCCCAAAACGGCCACGTTCAGTCGGTGAATGTTCCTGGCAGCTGACTCTGAATTTCCCCAAAAGTTAATGCAGGGAATGCTTGCTTCCCCTTCGAGCTGAGGAGGCTAGTCTCGTCTAGCAAAGACGTGATGTGACCTGATGTCCCGCAAGGGATTCCCCACTGAATAACTGCTAGTTCCTCGCAAGCCACAAGCTTAAACCCCACACTTTGGCGGCGTCCGGTTTCCTCCTTTTGCTCCTTTGACGAAATTGCTAAGACCTGCCTTTCGGGACGGCGATGGACTGTGGGGATGTAATCGAGAAATGACTGACATCGTCCGCTGTCTCCTACGTTACAAGTGGGGTTTGTTTGACGTCCACCTTGTTGCATGATACCGGGCGAAACAAGCGCGCCCCTCATGACGCGTTATTTTTTGCTGCATATGGATGGTTCATGACGGTTGGCTCGCTGACTGTTGGTTGTTGGTTGTTGGTCGAACGTGCAGGCAGGCATGCATGCTCCAGTCACACAAAAAAACCCCTGCTTTGTGTTGAACCAACAGCCTCACATCTTAGTGCCTTGTGACGGATAAGAATAAAGAAGGGCACGTCCTCCATCCGCCAGTCTGGAATCATTTTTTTCTTTCTCTTTCTTCTTCAAAAAGGCCAAAAGGAATCCGTGGCCCTTGGCCGGTCGCTGGCATTCCCTATTCGGCCTCTCGGACTCTGTTTGCCGCAATTGCGAATGGACCATATCCACCAGCAACCACGCCCCTGCGCGCCTCTTCAAGAGACAATGTGTCCAAAAAACCAGTATTCTCTTCATAAAGACAAAGACAAGGACAAAGTTCCGACCGACAGAAACGCCCTTTTGAATACCATCCCGAGGGCATTTCGGGTTGGCCCCCTCGGCTTATACGATAGTGCAACGGAACTCCAGGCGAAGGTATCAGAACACACTTGCATGGGCACATTCATCCAGTGCATCACGTTGATAAACCAAAAAGTTGTCGATCCCGGGCTTGTACATAATCTGAGAGTGGTTGTTGGTTCATTCGAGGCCGCTTTCCGCCGGTTTCATGGGCCGCAGGCTGACCGATTCCGCGAGGCTGCTTCCCTGTCCCTACTCAAGGCGGCCCTCAAAGCCCTCGAGGCCCGTGTGCCAAAAGAGGAAGTCGAAACGTTACAGTCCCCAGGGGCGGCCGACAAACGAAGGGAAATTCCGCAGCCGTCCCCGGGAAGCCCAGTCCAGTCAATACCTCCGCCGCCCGTGTCTGCGGAGGGTGTATCCGAGACCGCAGCGGATGAGCCGAGAGGAGCTCAAGCCCGAGCCCCGGACCAAACCTATCTCACACAAATGCCAGAATACATAGCACTAGCAGTTAGCTTGCACGAGTGTCTGAATCGGGCTCCGTCCAATGGATTGGGAGATCCGTCGCGGACGCGCCCGATCCCCATCCACATACAGGCGGCCGAGAGAGGGTGCGCCCTGTATCTCCAGTCCCTGATCATGTATGCCAGGATAGACATTGTGAAACTCATGATGCAGGAAGCCAAATTTGCGCCGCCTCGCAGGCACCTGGACATGGCCAAGACAATAGAGAAGTCGTATGAAGACCTAGCGAAAAGCATGGGCCACGCGGAAGAAGCTATGAAAATATCATTAAGCGTGCATGAATCGGAACAATAGCATGGAGTGCGAGGATTATTAACCAAGATACCCATAGAAATAATTAGACGAGGTCGCTTACATAGAACCACGGCTCATTTTCCCTACACGAATGATGCAGCGACGATGTTCCTATCACGTCGCTCCGACAGAGAGCCAAGCATCACACTTACGTCATACATCACGCGGGAATAACCAGCTCGGAAACCCCCAACTCGGGAAGGTAATAAACCTTAATTTATTGCATCATGAAAGATGATGTACATATGTACAAGAAAGAACGAACCCTGTAAACCCTCCAGAAACGCCAGACCAAGTTACATGCCTCATCAACCCACTCCATTTTGAAATGGCCCAAAAGAAAAATCGTGACAACTCTTTCAGTTGCCCCTCAGCCCGGCATTGTTACATACCGGTAGAATTAAATAAAAGTTTTTGGTAGAAGAAGAGAGAAGTAAAAGAAAGAAGAAGTTGCAAACGCGTCGTCACCTTGCACCATCCAATCACCAGATGAAGCCACCCCACTTGTTGCGGCGGCGGTGGGCTCGGGTGTTGGACCAGCCGGGGATCTTGTTGGCGGGGGTGGTGATGGAGTCGCCGTTCTCAATCTCGGACGAGACAGACTTGGACGTCTGCGAGTAGTCGTCGCTGCCGAGCCACTTGTTCATGCGGTCCTGGTCGGCCCAGCTGTGGCCCTGGCCCCAAGGCTGAGGGAGCACCTTGGTGCACTCGGTGAGCTCGTTGATGTTGTCGACACCGAGAAGGCTGAGGCGGATGTACTCGCGGGCGTAAGCCTGGAGGAGATGTTGTTATTTACATATTATTTCTCATAGTGTGGGGAATTAAAGGACTTACCTCGTTCCAAAGACCCTGGCCACCGTTTCCGGCAAAGGACTGGAAAGTAGGGCTGGTTCGGGGGTGCTTGGACAGATTGATGTCACTGGGGAACATGAAGACACGCTCGGGAGTGGCTACCAGGCCAAGAGTCTGCTGGTAGTAGAGGACATCCCAAACACCGGGGGTGCTGTCCTGGGGATCTCCAGCACGGGTCTTGTTGACAAAGTTCTGCTGGGAAGTGGTGTGGGCGCCGAGCAGGGCGATGAGTCCGTCGGGGCCAATGGTCTTGTCCTTGAAGAGCTGGATCAGGGTATCGGCATCGGAGAAGGGGCTGGGGAGGAGGCCTTGAGGGGAAGGGTCGCTGCTGTCCGGGCGGCCAACCCAGGAGCGGACGCGGGGGCCCAGAGGGCAGACAACTGTGGCAATGTTGGCGCCCATCTGGATGAGGTCGGCGTAGGTGACGTCGTCGAAGCCGAGCTCGTCGTGGTACTTTTCGTAGATGGTGTTGTACTGCGCGCCCATGGCTGCAATGCCGCCGTTCTCGGGGCGCTGGAGCTCTCCGGCGAGAATAATGGAGCCGTCGGCACCGCCGCCCAGCTCCTCGCCGGCGAGGGTCCAGGTGGCGGCGTCGTGGAAACCCATGCGGATGGCGAAGCGGGCCCACTTGGAGCAACGGCCGGACTCGCCCTTGAAGAGCTGCTGGAGATCGTTGGAAATGTACTGCCACACGCAGCAGGTGTCCTTGCGGCAACGCCGCGAGTCGCGGGGAGGGACGTTCCAGTAGCGCTCCCGGCTCTGCGGGTTGCCCTGGCCGAGAAGGATGTTCTTGATGTCCTTGCCGGATTTGCTGAGCTGCCAGTGGTTGAGATCGCGCAAATCTCCAAGAACCTGGTTGGGGTCGAAGTTGTCATCGCTCGCAGTGCTGCGCTCCTTGATCTCCTAGAGCTTCTGCTCCATCTTGGGACTGGCAGTGACGCCAGTCACGGCGGTGAGGGCCGTGAGGATGATAGGGTTGAACTTCATGATTAATGATAGGAAATATAGCTTTGTCTAAAAGAATGACGAGATATTCGACAATGAGTTGATGAGTGAGTGAGTGTGGGTGTGTGCCGAAGCAATACAACTAGTCTAACGAGTGACTATGATGATATAAAAAAACGAGAGACGCGGAAAACGAGGTTCCGGAGGGAGGAAACTTGACCAGCAACTGATCTCACCACCGTCAGAGGGCGGACATCAGGTTGATATAGATATCGCCAACCTCGACCGACCAACGAGGAGGCCCACAGGTGCGCTGACCTCGATTGGATCCCCCTCGGCCACCGGCAGCTCAGTTCCACGAGCCCTGACTTGCGGACGGTCGAGAAGCTCACCCTGGTCCGAAGCACTAAAATCGAGATTATCGTGGGGAGCAGCCACCGTCCGGACAAAAAGACCGTCATGGGTGCGGGTCGAGGCCATGCCCTTCGGCCGGGCCTATTCGGTGCAATCGGAGGCCATCCCCAGGTCGCTAAAATGGGGAATAGGCCAACCGCTTCAACGGACTAGACGATAGCGGGCCTGGTGCTTCCGTTGAGCGGCCTCGTCCTGGTCGTCCGTCCTTTGCCAATGACGCTGTGCAGGCCTGAGCGAACATACCAATCCAACTACGGGCCTCTTGATTCGTGCTCCCGTGACGTTAGCACCGGTGGTGTTTTTCGTTTCTCCATCCAAAAAAGGAATATGCAAAAATGGGCTAGAAGAGTCCTCTTGCAGGTCATTTCCTATTGTGGTATCCGACCGTCCTTTGGACCACAGCGATCGCGACCAAGTGGCGCAAAGCCTCCTCTCGGTCTTGGCTCTGGACCCCTGACTCGGCGACATCCATCTAGCTACGTGGTTGCAGACAAAGGCGACATGTGCGTTGTGTCATTGTGTGACGCTACTCGCGAGTAATGGCTTCGAAAGGCTTAAAGCCAAACGCGCCTCGTGGATGTTGAGACCGACACCATGTCAAGTCGTCGACAAATCCTCCGATTCCTAACACACGGAAATACAAGCGATGATAAGATAGAAAATATTGTCCGACGATAGACTAAACCTTCTGCGTGATAGAACAATGTAACGATCGCCCGCAGCCAGAAACCCACGCGTGGACCATGTGCTTTAAGCTCAACCCAACCCAAGATCCATGCTCCCATTCTTGCAGCCATCTAAGTTACATGACCCTGGTCAAGCACCCTGCATAAATTATCATGTTCTGCATCTCGTATCCAAGTTTATTCTCTTCTTGAGCGAGGGGGCCACGAGGAGCACAGATCCACCAAAAGACGTCCGGTGTGGCACTGCATGAGGACTCTTCAAGAGCCATGCGAACCTGTAGCACAGCGCCTGCATTCTGAATAACATGCTAGAGGATGCGGTGAAGGACCTTTCGCGCTCGGAATTTCTCATCATAGGACCCCTTTATCTCGAGTCTCACGGGTACAGGTATTCCCAGAATCACTGCTCCGTAAATGACTTCTTTTTTTTTATTCAGGTGGTCAAGGGGCCACACACCATGGAATCTCATTTTCCGATGGAAATCGGACCAATCGCGTCATTTCTGGCACCTCCTCCGCTCATAGCTTCGGCCTGCCGTCATAGAGCCCCTCGGCGCTAGCGCCAATCTGTCAAGACTTGCCCTGCAAGGTACCAAAAACTACCGATACCCGTCTTGGCAAAGTTTGGCAGGGCTAGGATTGACGATGATGGATGGTGCCTCGTGGAGAATTGTCTGGCCCGGGCTCTCAAGGGCCTAGACTTAGCCAGGCCGCCGGGGCGGACGGGACGGGAGGAATGAGCTTTGCTGGGCTCGGGTACGATGGTAGTAAGCAATAGCTCATGTAATGGCCATTTTGCCAGGCCATGATCTGATGAGCGGAATTGGCTTTCCGTATGGCCCGACTCTACCAGCCAAGTCTGCTTCTGCCTTTGCCTTTTATCTTTATACGTCATTTATTACTGGTGCCTCTGCTTTGACCATGCCATGCTAGGTACCTGATCTTATGCTAAACAGAAAATAAACGCAAATGAGAGCAAACTCTCTCTTCCCCGCCCAGAAACCCGGCACTTCTCACGTACCTGCAGAACGTTGAAACATAATCCCGAGACCCTACTCAACTCTATCGGCAATAGCCATGGCCAAAAGGGTAAAACCCAACCGGGAGACAAGGCAACCATCCCTGCGTCCTATGTTCCAGCAGGTGCATGTCTCACGATATTCTCTACTCACGCCCCCGGCACTCAGCTTCGGGCGACGGTCTTGGTCCAATCATTCAATGGCCAAAGGTAATGAAGAACAAAAAAGCAAAGAATGGTGCCTTGGAAGATGGAGAGACACGGGGACGATGGGTCAATCCTTGCGCCGATCCAGTTGTGGCGCTACAGATTTTGAAGCCAGCTCATTTTTGGCATCGCGTCTTCGTCGCCAGCCGTGTCGGCATGTGTTCTCTCCGAGGCCCAGGTCGTCCACTCGCCAGCGGCTGAATAAAAATTTCCTCGCTGCACAATAGTCCCTTGTTAGCTTCATTTTTAGCCTGCTCTGCTGCTGGCGACGACGGTGAGTCTCCGTTCCCAAGCCTCTGGATTGGCTCCCAAACGAAGCGAATAGCCTATCAGAAAAACTGGCGACCCATTGTTCCAGGTGAGGATGGGTCAATCTCCATTTAGTTCTCCAAAAATGATGCAAAAGAACGTTCTGGTGCTTGGCATAGATCCGATCATCCGAGCCGGGAAACGGCCCGCATCAGACACATGTTTCGTTTCACTGCCCGATGAAACCACACAGCCAAGAGTGAGCCGATATCCAAACTCAGTCAATTAAAGCTTGGGCTGTATGTCAGCGCGCTTGTCTTGCATTTCATTTCAGTAGAAGGAATCCTGTAATCTCTATTCACGCCATGGATAGAACGCTGCCAACACGATACATCAGACCACAGAAAATAGCCATTCAATGCGGTAATCCAAACGAAGGACGCTTCAGTGGGCAGTGGACAAGCCCAGCATTCCGGAATAGAGACTCGTTTCGCTATTCCCAGAAATCGAGAGCAAGGCTCATATCTAGTACTTGCCATTCTCACTTCGTGCTTGCCGAGTAATAGCAATACTATGGCGGGACAGCCCGGAGTCGGTCATTCTTCTTTTTTGAAGAGAAATGGAGAAATCTAGTCATTTCGGGATTAAATCGATGCATCAGAGACAAGCCGTATACACCCAATGTCTTGTTGACGGCCAATGGCTCGTTTGCCGCGTCGCCGTCTCTTGGGCGCGGAGCGCACAGTTTGATTTGGGCCATCGTCGCCCAGCTCCATCACGCCCTGCGCGATTTCACCTGTCAGTCTCTTGACCAGGGCTTCTTGTTCATCGAGCAATGCCTCAAGAGGTTTAATGTAAGCATCTGAGGGCTTCTTCCTCTTTCTGCCGCATCCATCCTTGTTCTCATCCCCGCAGTCGGGACCTGTGCGGTCCGAGTCTGAGCGTAAAATCTCCAGCCCTTGGTCCTCCGTCACGCCGAAAAACTCAAAGAGCTCTTTCTGGTCGCAAGGTATTCCCTTGGCTTCGCAGTACTCGTGAGCACCTCTTATCCCGGCCTTTTTAGGCGTGTCGTAGGGAGGAGGGTCCATTTTGTTGGTTTGGTTGCGAGTGCTGCCTGTTTTGCAATAGGTGTAGGAGAGTTCCTGTGGAAGGAACCTAACTTTACTGCTCACTTCCAAAAGGGTTTTGTAAAAATTTATTGACAGTTTTTGCGCTTCAAATAAACAGGTCTACGATCAGAAGTATATCAATTGTTTCCATTTCCAAGCCTCCCTTGCTCTAGTCGTCATGGATCTGCTCATGGTCACGTCATGCATTTGTCGATCGGCGATACCCCAGTGCAATCCAATCCAATAATACAACACCAGATACACACACATTAAATAAGTTTAATCGCATATTGCTTGGTTAATTGAGAATATCGGTGTTTGTCTTTGACCTCTTTCTCCAGTGAGGCTAGTAATCAACGAAAGTGTAGCTACGCCGCTATACATTCCACACGATCTATATAACCGCATCAAGCCGAAAGCTCTCCCATCTAGGAGGAAGGAACATCCTCCGAGCGTTCTCGTCCAAAGCGTAGTGGAACGCCAGCCCTCTTTGCTTCCTCCTCTGTGTAGCTCACCACATCCCTCTCCACGCCAACATTGTCCTTCAGAATGATGGAGCCCCCCTTGTTCGAAAACGGCACCGTGGCAACTTGGAACATCCCCTGACCTCCGCTGCCGGGCAGCTCGGCGTCATCTGGGAGGGCTTGGGATTTACCTTGGTGGTTCTCAACCGTCCAACCCTTGAGAGACACAGTTTCCGCCGTCATGTTGATGAGAAGCAGGTACTCTGGGTTATCAACATTGTCGGCGCCAACAGGATTAACCATGGCGGAGAGAATGCCCACGGTGGGTGGCGGCCGAGGCTTGGTTGGGCCAGGATCGACCGGCTCCGGACCAGATCCAACCTTTGTTGGGTCAGGCCCTTCCAGGAGGAACTTGTACAGCAGGTCTGCGTCGGGAACCGGAGCTCCCTTTTCATCAGTCTTGACTGCTTGCGAAGCAAAGGCTGTGAAAAAGGCCTCGAAATGACCGTCAGGAAACTCAACGATGAGACCGCCATCCTGAAGAATCCCGTTGTCATTCTTGAACTGTACGCCACTGCCTTGGTTCATGTGGACATTGTGCAGGCCCTTCTCGGGGGTTCCGGAGTAGCGCGAGCCAAAAATGTAGACGGTGGCCGCCGAGCTGATGCAGTCCTTGACAAACGGCTCGATGAAGTCGATGATGTCGTTCCTCACTCCCGGGGCCATGTGGGGCACAACGGAGCCCGCAGCAAGTTGGACAAGGGGAGGCGGTTCTGAGCAGGTCCAGGGCAAGCCCGGCGGTTGCGGACCCTTCTGCTTTGTCGACGGGGTTCCATTTCTTGCCCAGCGCCTTCAGCTGCTGCTTGATCGGATGGTTGAAGCGCGGAACCATCCAGAAGACGAGCCGGGAGTCTTCATTTGCGCCTGACTTGATGTTGATGGCGGCCTCGCGACGAGTCGAGCCCTCGCCATCTTCAAAGTAGAGGTAGAGATGGGGCTTGTTGTTGTCTGTCTCCACCTTGTACTCCTTGGGAGTTCCTACCCAGACACCGTAGTTGGAGATGGGCATTTTCACGCAGGTGATGGATGACCTGTCGGTCAAACGAAGGGGGGGAGTGTGTGAGGGAAAAGAGCTATAAGTAATAGGAAATGATAGCGTGGAGATGCTGTGAGTTGTTCAGTGCCAGGACCGCAATTCCATACCTCCCTTTATATAGCCTCTCAGTATCAGAGTACAAACTCCTGAATTGCTCTCCCATCCAGCACCTGCTGACCGAGTATGCCTTGCGCCGTGTCTCTCTCAACCCCGCACCAAGGGCTTCAGTCCTGCGTCTGCGGCTGAAGCCATCAAGCAAGGCATAAGCAGCCTCTGTGACAGTATTTCACAACATGACCCCCATCACATTGGAAGCCCACGGCGCCCAGGCTCTGCCGCTCCTTGGCATCCTAGAAAAGAGAACATGCTGCGCAACAGATACATACAAATATGTAGCACTGAATTCCTTTTTTTTTATCGGCCGCCACGCCAAGCCTCTAATGCAAAAAATGAAGCAACCCGTTGGCTCAGAGCGGTACAACCACAAACCACGGCTCAGCTCTGCGGTCTAGACGACGCCACGCCAACGCCCGTGATACAAAAGGCTGGAGGATGGCGCACCAAAACTATTGAACCTCAACCGCCATAAAGCTTTTTATCACATGGATCCTTCCAATTACATGTCCCATATTTGCCCTGTGGCGGCTTATCCAACATGACGCTCAGGCAAACCTGACATATCACAGCCCGCATCTCCTTCAATGTGCGGAGTGAGTAGTGAGGTACTGAGCTAAATGTTGACCAATAATATATTTCCAAACTCTGCAAATCACTGCCTGTGGTGTGTGCTTTTATGAAACAGGTACCTCACTGCTCCCGCTGCACACTGAAGAGGATGGCGAGAAGTCCAAGGGGGGCGCAGTCTAGACCAGCCACAGATGTATGCGGGGGTTGAAACATGATAGTAAGCTTAAAACGCTAGATTAAGCTTGATGTCAATTATTTCCTAGTCCAGACTAGGTGCGCATAGGGCTGCTGTTACAGCTGCGGTAAGAGCTGGGTCAAGGGCAGCAAAGTGTTCACATTTCAGCTCGCCAAGTTCAGATGGTGTACGCCATTTTTCGCCACACCATGTGCAGTCACTGGTTTTTCAGCTCCGTCAGGGTCATCTCAACTAGATGCCAAGCCTGTAATCAGAAAATCTAGAGTCTACCAAGCCATCAAGATGCCTCTCTTGCATGCGTCTAGTCTATATGATATGCCACCCACAGACTTCCAAACAAGCCGCCTGTCTACTTTGTCCCCTCAACCTTCTTCTCGCCGCGAACCAGAATGGCAATCGACGTGCCCTCCCTCGTCTGGCACGGCAGGCCCCCGCACGCCTCCTGGATCGCGCGAATGGCGTACGAGTGCACCGTCAGCGAGACGAAGTCGCCGCAGCCGTCCTCGTTCCAGACCTGCTCGAGCGCCCTGTGCTTGCGCGCCACGTGCTGCTCGTCCGTCTCGACGACGCCGTCGCGGCCGAAGGTGCTCTCCTCGACGAAGCCCGGCTCGAGCCGGTACGCGGGCCAGTTCTCGCGGATCCACGACGCCGGGCGGTGGTAGTCGCACGTGTGCTGCGTCATGCGCTCGCGCAGCAGCTCCTTGACCGTGGGGCCGAACGGCCGGCCGTGCGCCCTCATCAGCGGCTCGAAGACGTAGTTGGTCGTCTGCAGGCAGCGCGCCATCGGGCTCGTGAAGAGCGTCTCGGGCAGCGGCGCGCCGTCGGCGGCGACGAGGTCGGTCCAGAAGGCGTTGAGGTCGCGCGCCTGCTGGATGCCCACGTCGGTGAGGAAGGCGTCGAACCACGTCTCCTTGTCGTCGCCGTTGAGAAACGAGACCCGGCTCTGTTTTTTGCAGGGTCAGTATGACGGGCGTGTTCAGATATGGAGGTCGTTGCTTGGCGAGGCACGTACATCCCACTCCTCAGTGCCAACTTCGGCGTGCTTCTTGTTGTGGAAGCCGAATCCGTGGCGTGTTAGGTAGAGAACCTTGTAAACTACGTGGTCCGGCGAGTTTTCGTTGAGCCATTTCACATAGGTTGCGAACCGATCCCAATCGCGCTGGCCGGAGGTGCTCTCATCGTCAGAGGGGTATTTCTGGCCAAGCTTCAGTCCCAGGTGAGGTTGCGTGGTGACTTTGTTTTGGGGAGACTTTTTTTCCAGATCCAAAAGATCGACAAAGACGTCGGGGACCGTTGTAAAGTTCCAGCCGCTGGCCATTGTGCTGACTGAGTCGCCAATGAGGTGCGCAGGATAACTTATGAGACTCTTCCGCTGGATGTGTGATGTCAGAATGAAAAGTATTCCAGGTTGAAACTAGTGTGTGCAAGTGTTGCATACCTTTGGTACGTAAGCTAGTTAGTCAATTTCTCCAATATGAACGACGACGGTATACCAGCCTAGCTTGCTCAGGCAAAAGTCATCATCGATGCGGGGCATCATCAACCCGAGAGGAACCTCGCCGTGACCCCGCCGAATAAGGCCGCCCTGCAGAGCCTGTGTGCCTAATCCCGGTCAGTTCCGTGATTTACCCTACATCTCAAAGTGGCGGGACATGGTTGCAGGCGGCATGTGCAATACAACTTTTGGATATTTGCAATTATTTTGGCAAGAATTGATGTTGTACAACAAGTACGGTGGACAAGTACTTCCTTTACAATTGTTCAACGATTGAATTGCACAAGCAAATTTTAGTTGGATCAAAAAAGAGATATGTATATAAGATAGTTTTCTTTTCAGCAACGTCTTCATCAACCATGACAATCATGTAAGAGTTGTATCATATCTTTTCCCACACATTTAATGTTCACAGAAATTCCATTCCGACATTTTGAGGTTGGATTCGGTCTCCTTTTGACCCGCTGTTCGCTCCTTCATGAGCTCGTCACGTATCTTCTTGGCGTCCCTCTCGTTAATGGGAAAATCCACATTTTCCATAACCATACCTGCCACTTCAGCAGGTAGGTTGTTGAACCTGTCCAGTGGCGTAATCCGGGTTGACCACCATGACTGCTGCTGAGGCGGCACATTGGCTGTCGAAATGATTGGGATCTTGGGGTCGACGAGGAACATGGCCAGGATTTTGCGATGGCCAGGCCGCGTCTTGTCTGCCAGCTCAAACGGACTGACGTGGTGGTGATAAATATTGGGGAAGAACAGCATGCGATCAGATCGGGTGAGGACGCTGCCGATATTCTGCACTGTGCTCCCTTGAGCCTTGATGTCGAAAACCCTTTCGATGCCTGCAAAGTCTCCCTGTTCGTATCCAAGCTCGGATGACAGCTCTTCACGGTTGGCAGAAGTTCTGAGGTCGAGATGGCATTCAGTAATGTTGTCACAGTCGTAGTAGTAGAGCGCCGTTGCACAGATGTGCTCATTGGGCTTGCCTTCTACGTGCCAAGACCCGCCATCGTATGTGGGTTTCTCGGGTGTCAGATGAATGTTGGCCAGCTTTACAATGACCTGTACACGGGATGCGTCGTTGAAAAAGCCCGTTGTCTTCACATCGCTAGGGTTCAATTTGAACCTTTCCTCAAGATCCTCCTTGGGGTTGGGGAGATCTGCCTTGTGGGTGCTCAGGAACCAGTCATTATCGAGCCGCTGACGCTCAGAGCCTTGGTACTCGTCTTCGTCCTCTTCGTCATCCTCTCTGGGGGCCTCGCCCTCATTTAAGGGTCGATTGAAGGGCTGGCAGCTATAGTGACCGTACTCGTCTCCAAAGCAGATGTCCTGAACACTGCAATCGAGAGTCACATTGTCGGTATACACGCGCTGAATCGAAAACTCCTCAGGCCATCTGTACACAATATCCCAAGCTGGCAAGGCTTTGGCGATGAACTTTTCAATAATAGGGTAGAGCTGGGCGTGCTGGACAGGGTGCAGGTTGTTGATGTAACTCTCAATGCGAGGATGGTCTCCGCTAATGTCGACATCGCAAGGAAGCCACTGAAATTGAGTAGAGAATTTGATATTGCTGAAATTGAATCCCCCGTGTTGGGACTGGTTGTAGATAGCGTTGTCGGGAACAGAGATGACATCACCTGAGCCGCAATGGTCAAGACAGTCGTCAATCGTGATGCGCTTATTCGTGAGCACACGGGATCGACCGTAAACCAAAGGCCACAAAGAGGGATGGACGATATCAAGAACTTTGTCATCACTTCCGGGGTGCCAGTCTTTGAGCCCCTCTGGGACATTCTCCAAGGGTGCCACGGCGGATTTGAGTGCATCGCGGAGTTCGTCTGGAATAAGCTTATCCGACTTGATGGCGCAAGCGCTATAGTCCATGACGGGAATCAGGCCAGTCTTTTCGTACAGCTCTGCCTTTTTCTGGAGCTCTTCGATGCACTGCTAAGAGGTTAGTGATTGGAGGTCATGAATAACAAGGGAGAGCAGAGCACTGACAGCATCGGCCATTTCATCAGTAAAATCCCCCGTGTGGCGAAATTGTCGCCAGGGCATCCCGATTGCCTCCTTTTTCCACTTGGCAGCAATCTCAGGATCGTTGACCTTTCGCCACCATTCGGGCTTGTTTGTCAAATCCTCCATGAGCTTCAGCATGCACACCTCGCGAACGGTGAGGGTGTCAGCGGTCCAGTCCTCGGATTCGCCCATGAGAAACGGAAAGTAATCTTTGGGAAAGTAGCTGAGTGGCAAGCCGTACCCAGGGAGCAAAAGCTCACCGTCGCCCCTCTTGAAAACACTCTCGTCAGCCATGGTGGAAGATGTCTGTGATGGACAGTTGAGTTGATAGAGGCGAAAACAACAAATAAATACGACCCAAAGTCACACAAACAGCGAAAGAATCTAGGCTGCAACTCCAGGATATGAAAAAAGAAGAAGGGTTGCCTGTGTAGAAAGTGTTGGTTGGGGCAGCTAGCTGAGCCCACCGCTTTTCTCCTTTCAGCACCAGCAGCTTCAGCTTCAGCTGCGGCGGCGACGGCCCACTCGCTTGCCAATCCCAAGAAGCGCCATGGCAGACGGACAAGACTGAGTCAGACAGGCTGAGATGTGAATACCGGTAAAAGCTTGGCAAGCCATTCACGGCGGCTGGGTTACAGGCTACTGTATGCGCAAACAACAAATCATGGCACGTGGTCGAGGGAAGACATTTTGGAGCAAGTCACGCTGCAAGCATCCAGCGCGCGTATGAATAAGAAAGCGTTCATGGTGGCGAGAGGGTCAACGCGCTGTGCACACGAAGTCACGTTACAGGTCTGCGAGCATTGACTAAGATGAGATGATGCCCAATCACGTGGCCACTGATCGACCTTGGCTTCTAGGCACGATGGATGAACGAACCCTCGGCAAGTTGCGAGAAGCTTTCGGGGAACCAAGCAGGTCTGGCAGGCGTGCCGAGCAAGGTCACAGACTGAGGTGGCAGCGAAGAGGGGGCCCAGTTTTACGGGACCTGGTGTGGGGTTGCACGCCTGGCTCTCACTGCTTTTACCGGACCTAGGCAAGCTCGGGAGAGCCAGATGTGGGGGAGCTAGAGGCGCTGGCTCTCTCTTGGGCCGGCACATGGGAGAGAACAGGCCACAATCACCGGGATGGGAAGAGGTACGAGGCAAAGTTTTCCCTCGCATTCCCGTTGGCCTGTTCCTCAAGGGGCCCCGTGGATTATATGGGCATGGGGGACCCACGGCCGGGCCTCTGGTTATCAGGAGCCCAGCTCCATCTTATCTGATCAAACGGCCGCCGCCGATGCAGAAATAGGAAAAGGGTCTTGGGGCTCTGCGCTGTTTTCTGCCCTTTCCCACGCTTTTAGTGGAACATGGATACGTAATGATGGCCCGAATGACGGTGGGATGAAATCTGATAATGAAAAAAAGTGTCGCGAAAAAAGTTACAGAGGGTGCCCGGGTCATCCAATGCACATCCGGATGCAGGCACAGAGCCGCAGCGTCGTCTTACATGTCGACGTAGCATTTTTTTGTCACTGGACGACTCGTCGGTTGTTTGCGACTGAGAGCCAACATTACCGAGGCCTCGGGTGTGGGACATTGACAGTCGAACCGTACACCCCTCCTGCCTGTACCACGGGCCCCAGCAGGCCTAGCAACCCCCCGGAGGATGTACAATCTCCCCTAAATTTATAGTGGCACAGGCTTGTGAGAGTCGCTCATCATTTTTTTCCCTTTTTGCGCTGGGCAATCGCGGGTAAAAAGGCGACGGCCCCAACCCCGAAACCACCACCTCTTCGCCCAATGCGTAGCCAAGTACTGTGACTTTGTGTGTCAGAGTAAGACTGTTACCGGCCGTCGTTCAGCGAGATTCCCTAATTGAGACACCACGAAATGGATGGGATGGGGGGGGGGGAGGACCGGCTTTTGGGACGTTATTTGGTTGACCCCCATCTCCCACGGCCGTCCCCCACGAATCACGTTCAGCTGCATACCGAGGCACGGCTGTTTTTCCGGGCTTCTGACGTACAACCGGGAGGTGCCCTGGCCGTACCCATCCAACCAGGCCCGCCCTCGGCCACCACTGCGATTGACCCCATTAGCGTAGCAGTAGAATCCCGGTGTACTTGTACCACCACCGCCCTTTGTATGAGGCCATTCCCACCCCTCTGATCTTTTTTTTTGTGGTTTACTTTTTTTCTTCTTTTCTTTCCTTCCTCTTTTTGCTTTCGGTGTCTTGCTGTGGTTTTCCTCTCCTCCATTGCTCGCCCCCCTCGCCTAATGCGCCCCCGCGACCCGTGATAATCCCGTCCTCCTCTGTCCCGCCTACACACATCGCCGCCATGACCGAAACCGCACTCGAAGCCCCCGCCATCGAGATCGAGGCCCAGGTGCCTCTCTTGGAGCCCCCCGTCAACGATGGCTCGGACAAGAAGAAGAACGAGGCCCCAGCATCATCAGCAGCAGCAGCAGTAGCCAAGAAGAAGAACGAGCCCTTCAGCCTCGTTACCGCAATCGCCCGCGCGCCCGCCAACGTCGACGGCTTCGTGCAGCACCTGCACCGATGCCTGCACACGCGCAGCGGCACCGACACGGTGCTGCTCTTCGCCGCCTACACGGCCCGCCTGACGGGCGCATCGCTCGACATCCTCGGCCGCACCGCCCTGCGACACTCTGCGTCCAAGCTGATCCAGCTCGCCTTCCAGGCGCCGCCCACGGGCAGCGTTGACCTGGCCTCGGTGCCGGTCCCGCCGCTGGCCTCGCTCGCTATTGCCATCGCAAAGCGGCTCGAGGCCTTTGTCGGCATGCTGGGCGAGTGGCGCACCATGAACCGGCTGTGGGGCATCATGGCCATGTGGCTCGCGGTCAAGGACCTGCTCGTCCGGCTGCGCAAGCCGGCCGCCGAGTCGTCGGACGACAAGGCGGCAGCGGCGCCCGAGTCCAAGTTCAACATAACGGTCGAGGTGCTGCAGATCGCCTCCCTGGTCGTCTACCACATTGGCGAGGCCACCTCCTGGTTCACCGCAAAGGGCGTGCTTCCGTTTTCCCCCGAGGTGCGCGACCGCCTCGGGCTCGTTAGCGCTCGCTCCTGGGGCGCCTACGTCTTCATCGAGCTGTTCCGCCTGCTCGTCGAGCGCCAGCGCAGGACCGTCTCCGAGGATGCTGTCGCCGAAAAGGCCTACAAGGACGACTGGTTCACCAAGTTTACGCACACGCTCGCCTGGGCACCCCTGACCATCCACTGGGGCTTCGGCGACGGCTTCCTCCCCGAGGTCGCCATCGGCGCTCTCGCCTTCTACCCGTCGGTTGCTCTCATGAAGGACCTATGGAAAAGCACCGCTTAGAGCGGGAAGCGTAGCAACCTAACCACACACATGCGATACACCCAAAGTGACTACTTGGGGAAAAAAACGAAAGAGAAAAAAAAATTCTGTCAATCTCACTCAAAGTAGGAGGAATATTTTTGGGGTAAAAAAAAAAATACCCGAGGCGATAAGATACCAAGATAGCATACAAGAAGCGAACTGCAAGGGAGACATGATACTCGTCTCCGGATGAATACCGACCTACAAGAGAAAATAGTGCACATTTCAAGCAGGAAACACGAGGCACACACATACTACGCCATGTTTAAAGACGTGGCCAAAGTCCATGTTCAGGGACTATGAGAATACCTTTTTTCATTTCTTTATTTCTTTTCCCGCGGCCATAATGACACTAGCGCCATGCATCATCAAGCAATTATATATAGGTAGAGCTGGATGTATGGCCTTGTACGGTAAAAACTGAACATAGCTCGAGAAACAAGCAAAAATTGGAGTACTCCAACAAGATTCATCATGCCCGGCCTCCTTTGTGCTCTCCTCCTCTGTATCATTGTCCTCATTCATTCACATGTGAATATCAATCAATATACCCCGCCGCTTCTTTCCTGCCTACATGGGCATGCGCAGCATCTCCTCCTTGGTCCAGTACTTGCGCATGTTGTCGGCGCCCAGCGTCTTGACCTCCTGGTCCAGGTGCGTCCAGAGCACCTCGCCCCAGCTCTCCATCTTGGTCTTGAGCACGGCGAGCTCAAAGTCGCGCTCCCCCGAGCGGCACTCGCCCAGGTACTCGGTGAAGCCCTCGAGCCCCGCGTGGATCTGCCGGTGCTGGCGCAGCAGCTCGGCGGCGCCGCCCCCGCGCCCGTCCTTGAACTCGGGCATCTTGCGCGCCAGGTGCGGGAACACGTACGACTCCTCGATGCCGTGGTGCGCCTCCAGGTGCTGCGCGAACTGCAACCCCTCGCTGATGAGCTGCCGCGCCGACATGCCCTGCGGCCGTCGCCCGGATGTGCACGCCGTCCAGAGGAGGTTCCAGGACCGGCGGAAGTGGTCGTGCTGCGTTGAGCGTTTGGTGTTAGCCGCCGTGAGCTTATTTTTGGAAAAAAGTGGACGGTGTAAGTCGTATCAGGGAGCTATAATGTTATTAAAAAAAAGACTGTCTTACAAAGTAATTCATCTTCTCCGACATGCGGTTAAACACCTTGAAGTCATGGTCTGATAGAGGTGGCAGCTCCTCCTTCTCAACAGCAGGCTTGACATCGTTGCCCTCGGGCGTTTCGTTCGGTGTCGTCGACATGGCGGCTGCTGTGTGATTCTTGGCTCTGTTGGTCGTCGATAGCTTGGCGATCCTTGTCAGGCGCTGTCCCATCAACGCAGCAGGTCTCGGCAGTGACGGTCCAGTGAAAGCGAGGCTATTGTAAATGGCGGCAGTCGAGCGGATGCAACTTTGTCGAAGCAGTAGCCGCATGTCACGCACACCAACCACAGAACTTTACGAAGGAGGAAGAGAAAATACAGTATCGGCGAAAACCCACACCACGCCTTAAATTCTCCATCTGATCTGGCTTGCCTAGACTATCGAAAGGGGAAGGGCAAAAAAAAAAAAAACGTGTGCTCGTTCGTAAGACGGTGCTTTCCCCTCCATCACCGGGCTAAACCCAGACCAGCCAATACCCAAGCTGGAAAATCAAATTGTTGCGGCGGCTACCCGACGACCCGCGCGCCAACTTAGTCATCGCCGGCGCCTCGCTGTGAGAGCCCACAGACGTTCGTCCCGGGCGCGGCGGGTATGCACCTCTCGGTGTGCGAAGATTGTCCGAGCCGCTCTTCGCTGTGCCTGCAACTGCGCAGAAAGCAGAAGACAGGCGTGCTTTGTCACTGTGCGCGAAGCCTGACAAACCATGGGATCCGCCCGCGTTTAAGTAAGGCGAGCTAAAAACGAGACTCGGCCTGCCCTGGATACGCGCATCGGCCTCAACTTCACCGAGCGATAACGTTGGTCCCTGCTCTCGGCAAGAAATCCGACCGATAGGTGCCGACTCCGAGGCTGGATAGCCTCACCCCTTGTGCAAGAGACGAGTTTATTTTGGACGCTACCCAAGTGTGGAGTAGTTCGTTTGGTGACAGCAAGCATGCTGTCTGTGCTTATACTTGTTATTTTGTGTACTGTGAAGCCTTGTTGTGCAATAACATGGGGCATAAGCAATTCAGCCTCAGAAGAACAAGTGAGATTTAGTATATTCCTGCACTACTTCTACGAAGCCACGGCTTCTAACCTTGATGGATCATCCTAAAATCAAAGGCTTGGGCTTCCATGTATTCAGGTTACAGTGAACACTGCCCGATCCACGCTCAAATGAATTGCTTCCTTTCGGCTATTACCCTCTCACATGACGCAATTTCGAGACATGATGGCAAAGATGGTATTTTACTCAAACAAAATCATCCAGCGTGATTGTTCATATATTCATATAATAAGCAACACATTCAATTGTACCGTGCTGAGACCAGGATTCAGCTCAGCTCAGGCGGATCATCTTCTCAACTCCCACCAAGAAACCCGACGCTCACCTCACCATAAAACGCAGACGTATTTTAAGAACCTTTTATTTAAAATCCAAACGGCGCGGAGTGTGCCTCTCTACCTGGACCTTCCTCCCGCCAAAAAAAAACACATACATATGCAATGAGACGTCCCTTTTTACTTTCACCATAAAACAACGCAGATATTCACACGCGAGTGGAAGACTGGCGAGTTCTATGTATCCTTATTCCGTTTCAACCTAGTGACACGTTGCGAGTTGCCCTCGCATCCTCGCCCTTTTCATTAAAAAGCAACCATCCCATGCAAAATGCAAGCAACGTTAGACGCCTTCATCTCGGTTTCGTTCCATTTCCCCTTAACCCCGGACAGCCGCACCCAGCGCTCCGCCCGTGAACTGTGTGCCACCAGCCTGTCGCTGCGGGTTACCGCCTGCTCGTGCGCCTCCCCTCTGGCCGCCTCGGCCTCCCCCCCGGCCGCCCCGGCCTCGTCCGCCTTGTCGCTCAAAGGCGTTTGATGTGCCCTGGGTGCGCTGCTCCAGTGTTCGCTCGTTAGTCTCAATGAGCGAGCTGGCCTTGTCCGACAGAGCAAGGGCAAGGGATTGCAGTCTGCTGAGCTCAACGCCCTTGCGGAAGATGACGGTCGAGGTGACCTGGTCGAGGGAAGCGGCCAGCTCCTCGTGGCTGATCATCTTGCTGACAACAGCTGCCATCTTGGTGGCGTCAAGCTCGAACATGCCGCTGAGGGTTTCGATGGCGAGGGTGTCGTAGAAGGGGGCGTAGGTGAAGAGGTAAGTTCGCAGACCCTCCTCCTGGATCTGCTTGGAGAGCATGGTCTTGATGTCCTCGGCGTTGGGCATGAGTTCCCAGATCTTGATGCTGTGGATGAACTCAATCGACTTCTTCCACTCGCCAGCAGCCAGAGCCTTGGACGCCTGCATCACATGGTCTCGGGTGTTCTCAGGGGGGCCAGTGAAGATTTGCCTCTCGTGGTACTCGAGCATGCGACGGTAGGTCTTGCTAATAACACGCTTCTTGACGTCGGGAGACGAGCCAGTCTGGGCGAGCAGGGGAATCTCCAGGAGCATGCTGCAGGTCAGGTACACACACTCGAGAAGCTCGAGGTTGATGTGCATGTGGAAGGGAAGCTGTCGCTGCTTCTCGAGGCGCTCCTGTTCGGGAGAGACCTGGCCATATCGCTGCATCATGACACCCTGGGCGAGCAGCTCCTTTTGGCGACCGCTGCCGCAGATCTCCTGGAGGGTGTTCTGGGCATCGTAGACGAGACCCTTGCGGAAGGCGCAGAGACCGACCTGGACTAGTGTTCGGTTGTACAGGATCTGGCTCAGGACGTCAAAGTTGGGGATGTTCTCCTGGAGATGGGACATCAACATCATGTCGCGGGCCTTGTAGTACTCGCCGTGGAGGGCAAGGAAGTAGACCTGGCAAAGCATAGCTCGGGCACGGATAATGCCGTCGCTGTTGCTGAAGAGGTAGTTGCAGAGGACGTTGACAAGGTTGCCGGCATCCTGGGCCTGGGCCCTGGGAGTGATGACAGACTCGACGGACTCGCCAACGGTCTTCCAGCAGTTCTCCTCAAAGGTCTTGACGACCTGGGCAGGCTTGAAGTAGACGTGCTCCAGGCGTCGCATGACGATTCGGTTCACGCTGTCTTGAGGGGTGTCGAGCTCCTCGTCCTTGCGGAGGTGCTCGTAGTACAGGAGACCACGGAAGATGGTGTTGTAGAGACCACCCTCATCTTGCAATCGCTCGATGTACTCTGAGGTGTGAGGGTCAATGCTCTGCAGGGAGCGCACGAGCTCGTCGTCCAGTCGCTCAATGTATGAGACGACGCTTCCAGGAACCTTGATGTACTTCTGGCCGGGCTGCAGGGAAGGAGGCTTCTCATCATCATCCCACTCCTCGGCGTTCTCAACGACCACATAGTCGTGGTTCTTCTCAAGGACCTCGAGAAGGGCAGCAAGCTCCTTCTCAGCGGCCTTCCAGTGCTCGAGGGGCATGACATTGCCGGTACCGGCACCAAGGTCAAATCGAGCAGAGACAATAGTAAGGAGGACACGGATCTTCTGGTAAGGGGTGTTGGCAATCTCGCCCAGCTTCTCCATCACCTTGATCTGCTCAAGGCGGTCGGTGTTCTTCTTTCCACGAGAGTCCAGGATGGTGCGTAGGTGCTTGAAGATACTCTCAGGGGTGTACTGGAGAGTCTTGCCGCCCTTGCCAACAGTGGCGAAGCCATCGTCAAGGCCAGCCTCCTCAGTGGCAACAGGAGCGTCGAGCTCAAACTTGGGAGCCTTCTTGGGCTTGGGGGCCTGCTGGACCTCCTCCTCAGAGGATTCCATGAAGCCATCCTTGTCCTCCCTGTAGGCATCGAGCTGGGACTGGTACTCCTTGTTGTTCTTCTTGATCTTCTGCTTGACGGCGTTCAAGGCTCGGGCCTGGGTGGCGTTCATCTTCTTGGGGGTGACCTTCTGCTTGGCAAGGGCCTCGTTCATGAAGTCCTCGAGCTCAGCTAGGATTCGGATGAAAGGCTTGGGGGACTTGCTGCCGGGCAGCTTGGTGACCTGGCGGAGCAGCTTGTCATACTCTGTATTTTAATATTAGCAACTGGTTTTTTTTTCGACTCTCGTATATCTCCTCTTCTTTGAGGTTAAATTTTCGAGATGTTATCAAAGGGGTCGTACCGGCCGAGATCAGAGTCCAGTCGCCGTTCTTCTGGCCGTTCTCGATCTGCTTGATGATGGCCTCAAGTTCGTCAAGTCTCTTGTCCTTAGCACTCTTGACTTTGGCTCGGACCTCATCATCGCTGTCATCGCTTTCTGAGGACGCGTCCCTCAAGAACTTGTTGACTCCTGTTCGACCGTCATCGCTGTCGCTGTCGGAGTCGTCAGAGTCATCCTCCTCCTCGTCAGAGTCCGCCTGGGAGTCCTCGACTGCCTTCTCCTCCTCCTCCTCCTCGGAGTAGAGCTCCTCCTCGTCGCTGGAGCTGTCGCTGGAGCTGTCGTCGCCACCGCGGAAGAATCGAGACATGATGGGCGAGTTGGGGCTTGTCGTTGCCTGTTGAGTCAAACTCGCTGGGTGCGTGCGCGGGGTTGTTTCGACACGCAAAATTGAGGATTTTTGGTGGGAGGTGGGGCGTGCACCTTGGGGCTTAGCGATGCCCAGACTGCGAGTCACAGGCCACAAACCATTATCGATAAGCGGGTCAAGGGGGGATGCCAGTATTACATAATCCTGGCGGTTTTTTTTTTCTTGCCCACACATTGCCGGCTCAGCGAGAATCGGACGGGTATCTGGGTGCTTGTACCCTCTCGGCCAGTTACGGGCGAGCTGGTACCTCGGACTCCGATTCGCCTTTTCTCGGCCCCCGGTCCGTTTCCAGAGCTGTGGCGCCCAAGAATTTCGAGATCGAGCAAACCAGTCACTGGCTCGCCGTCTTGCATTTCTCAGCAAAAAAGACGCTTACCGCACCCATCCCGACAACTACCCGCCATATTCCTTCCCACGTCCTTGCTGTCGGCCGCATTCCTACTGCAACACACCATTCGCATTCGCCCGCCCATTGATCATGCCTCGATTACGCTGCGAAAACGCACCCTCGGCAGCTCGCTCGTTTCTGCAGCTTGCCCATCGCACTTACTCCTCCTCGGCTTCGCACTCTACAGCGCCTTTCGAGTTCCTCCTCCCACGATGCGCTCCGCGCTCGGCTAATCGATCCGCCCAATTCTCTGCCAGCTCACGGAACCTCGCCACCCATCCACGAAGCTCTACACCTAGGCCCTCGCATTCATTGATTATTCGAGTTCCCTCAATACGTCCCTTCTCCAGCTCCGCCCCTCATCATCAAACACGACCCCTCTTGAACAACCCCAAGGACGAAGATGGAAACGACATGATGCTAGAAATCACTTCCCGGGCAGCTGCAGTACGTCTCCCCTAGCTCCCATGCCCCCTAACAAAGCCATTGACAGCCCGAAGCGTCTATCCAAAATCATGGAGAAGGATAGCAACCCCAACCTGGCGCTGCGCATCCAGGTCGAAAGCGGCGGTTGCCACGGCTTTCAATATCTCATGAGCCTTATAACGCTCCCTCCCAAGGACTCTCCGGAATGGAATTCCGCCGTCAACGAAGACGACACCATCTTCCAATACCTCCCCGACGACGCCGACCCGGCCACTACTTCCGAGGATGGCCCCAAGGTCATTCTGGACGAGCCTTCTCTGGATCTCCTCAAAGGGAGCAAGGTGGACTTTACAATGGAGTTGATTGGATCTCAATTCAAGATTGTGGACAATCCATATGCTACAAGTAGTTGCGGGTGCGGAACCAGCTTCGATATTAAGCCATAAAAATGCCAACGCCGACTGGCATCGGCATGTTGCCCCGATGATGTAAACTACCTTGAGGGACGGCCCACATGTACATAGATTATTCATACCCCTGCTCCAATCATGTTCCTCATCGATCCCAGCTACTGCCCAAACCGGCATGTGAATTACAAGGGAACAGTCATGCACGGTCATTCATAGCACACAAGGACATTCACAAATCACAGTGCAGCATCACAATTGAGGTCGGAAACTCGAGTGTCATTCATCACGGTATCATTTTCCATAAATCCCTGTCATGACAACACAAACGCCGAGCAACCATGCAAATTTTCAGTCCTAGTGACCAACCCGATTAACCCATTTTTTATCAGACCCATTTTAGTTCATCTGGCGGATGAGACCGTTGATGGCGTCCTCGCGGTTGCCGAGGTCACCACCCTCGATGAAGTGCTTGAACTTGCGGGGGCGGAAACCACCGTTGGGGTTGCTGAGCTTGAAGGGCCAGAGGAAGTTGGAGGCCTGCTTGAAGTTGGGGCCGACGGTGAGGATCTCGTGGATGAGATCCTCCATACAGACAATGCCGTACTTGCCGAGGGTCTCCTCGATGATGGCGTTGTCGGTAAGAGCAACACGCTGCTTGTTGACCTTTCCGTATCCACGCTTGTAGATGAGCTCCTTGATGGACTTCAGGTTGGGGTAACCGTAAGCGATCCAGGGCTCGACGACCTTGAGCATCTCGGTGGTGGCCTTGGTGACCTTGATGAAGACACCGTTGTTGATCTGGAGGAGACGGAGGAGCTGGAGGATCTTGCGGGGCTTGGGGGGCATCTTGTTGATACCCTTGATACGGATGACAAAGATCAACTTGGCCTCAGCAGGGATGTAGGCAGAGTCCTCCTTCTTGGCAACGCGGTGGAGGCGGATCTTCTCACGCTCAGCATCGCGGTACTCCTTGACGTACTTCTCAGCACGCTTGAAGATGACGCCACGCTTCTCCTTGTTGGCCTGGGAAGACTGTTAGTGAACTGTCTTCATGATCGATTTCAGACGAAGTGATTTGATCAGGTATTATCAGACCCGAAAGAAGGTTAATTATATCAACAACATTGACGATTGTCTAGTTGATAGGTGTGTTGTGCATCATAATACTGGGAATAGAGATGGATGGTTACTTACAGCCTTCTTCTTCTCGACGGCATCGGTGCGCTCAGCGCGGGCCTTCTCCTGAGACTTGCGCTTCTTGAGAAGGGTCTCAGGGACCAGGATCTGGTCGTTGCTAGGAACGCTACAGAAATCAGATTAGTTCGCAGTCCAAGTACCACTGAGTGGTATGGAACAGAGCGCCGGTGCGAGAACTGTTGCAATGCGACATTCTTCGTTTTGGCTAACTCGAGAGATGGATTTAATCGGTGAGACAAGAGACGCCACTGAAGTGACAATTCCAGGGAAGGAAAATCTCTGCATCGCTCATCCGACAACACCCCGAGCACGTGCGTGCTCAGGAAAAATCAGTCGAGGGTTGACTCGGCAAGGCATTCTCAGCCATTGCGAGTCCCCAGACGACAATGAATTTGAGAGAGAAGACTAGAAGACTTCATCTCCAACACCCCAGGCATCATCTCTCAGTGTCCATACTGTATTCCAAGCTTGGGCAGCCGAGGGAGAAGTCCGAGAAAGATCGAGCTGGCAGGTCAAGGCTCGCGACGAGACCGTGACTTATCCAGCGAGAGGACCACGACAATCTGCAGGAGGATTCGCGACCGGGCATCTGCCCATATCGAGGGGATCAGGGAGGAAGCACATACGTAGCACCCATTTTGTCGACGGCTGTTGTGAGGTCGGTTAGTGGTTGACAGTCGGTGAAGCACGAGGGAAACAAAGAAAGAGGGAGGGCAGCCTTTTTCCTCTGAGCTCGGGGGGGATTGGCGAGGACCCACCCGCGAAAAAAAAAACTTGGTAGGGCAGGGCTTTCCCACAACTCGAAAATTCGCGACGAGCTTTTCTGCCGCACCCCACCGCTTTACAGCCCACCCCGACGGCCAAATTGGCGGCGGCGCGGAAAACCATTCGGAGAACCTCATTCTCAACAGCCAAGTGACAGTGTACCAGTCGTTGCCAATTTCAAAATGCCCCCCAAGAAGGTCGTTCGTGCTCCCCAGGAGAACATCTCCCTGGGCCCCTCCGTCCGTGATGGTATGCGCTCCCCGCTCCCCGCTCCCCGCCCCCCGACGAATTCCTCGCATAGGAACCGAAATCTCGAGAAACTGAGCAGCTTGGCTAACATGACATTTGCGCAGGCGAGCTCGTCTTCGGCGTTGCCCGTATCTTCGCTTCCTTCAACGATACCTTCGTCCACGTCACCGATCTCAGGTTCGTCAACTCATGAATAAAGGGAGAGCCGGATGCGCTCAACCCGAGACAAGAAAAAATTGGTGGTTCCTGAGGCTAACATGGGTGATTCCAGTGGCCGTGAGACCATCTGCCGTGTTACCGGTGGTATGAAGGTCAAGGCCGATCGTGACGAGTCCTCCCCCTACGCTGCCATGTTGGCTGCTCAGGACGTCGCTGCCCGCTGCAAGGAGCTCGGCATCAACGCTCTTCACATCAAGATCCGTGCCACTGGTGGTATGTTTACGACCCCTCACAACGATCGAGTTTTCACCAGGATGCTAATTCGCAACTAGGTAACGGTACCAAGACCCCCGGTCCCGGTGCCCAGTCTGCCCTCCGTGCCCTTGCCCGTGCTGGCATGAAGATCGGCCGCATTGAGGACGTTACTCCTACTCCCTCCGACTCTACTCGTCGCAAGGGTGGTCGCCGTGGTCGTCGTCTCTAAGCTACTCGCTTATTGGGTGGCCTGGATTGGACAGGAGTTTCGCTATCTGGTTCCTCTGTGGCGTTGAGAATCACGAGGAGAACGGCTATTGTGCCTGGTCTCCAGTCTACGTTGCTATGCCTATTCCGGTATTCGGTTAGGAAGCTACAGACAGTTATGAATTCGCCCGAAGAAGGCCTACGAATCATCCTCCCTGTCACATCAATTCTCCTACGTGGAGTTTTCGTGATGTCACTTAGATGTAGTCGCGAACAATGAATGATGATGACCAACCAATTATTTGTATTTCCCATTGTGACTGTTTAAAACTCCAGTAAAGGGTATCCGATCTCCAAAATCCATGCCAAACCATGCAAACGCTTCCAGAGTTTGTCGCTCTATTTAATTCCAGGCTTCAATGACCACATGCCCCTACCACTTCCTCCAGTTTTGGACAACACAGCGACTTTGTCAAGTGCAGCCTTGAACTCATCGCTCTGTTTCTTCCCTGGGCAGTAAGTGTTGAAATGATCTACAAGCATCTTGCTGGGAACACGTCCCCCATGACGATTAATAAACGTCTTGATCATGGCTATGAAATCCTTCGTCTTGAGGTTTCGATCCGAGCCTGGTGTTCCTGAACGAGAGCTGCTCCCACTTCCACCATCTAAGCCTTGACGATCAGCGAGGTTGCTCATGATGCCTGCAGAGCTTGGCCCTCCTCGCCGACGGTTGGCCCCTGGACGTCCTGCTTGTCCTACTTCGCCGGTCCAGGTTACGGTGCCGATCGGAACATTACGGGCTGCAACTCTAGCTTGACGAAGATGCGCTGCTGCTTGCCGAGCAACTTGGTTTGCCTCATGCCGAAGCACGCTCATGTCTGCCTTAGCTTTTTGCGGGCCGTTGACAATTTGTTCATGGTCATAGGCACTATTGACAGATTTGGCAAAAATGCCCTCGAGCATACGCCTCTCGTCATGTGCGGACTTGTCTTCTTTGAATTCCTCCATAGCAGCCACCAAGTCCATTTTTTGAAGCTCTTTTTTCTCTTCATCGACCACATTGCTAATGGGTTGAAGATTCTTCGCCTCCGCATCAGCCGGGGCTGAACCACCAATGTCGACCTCGGCACCTTTGAAGACTTCACTTCTCTGAGCGCCGGCCTCCCCAGCCGGGTTGAAACTGAATAGATCGTAGAGATCTGACAGATCATAGGAACTTCGCTGCTTCGGGTCTTTCAATACTTTATTTGTCATGAACTGCTTGAAAATCTGGCGATGATAGATCTTTTCCTCTATTGTGCCCTCGGTCATCAATCTGTAGATCTTGACGGGTTTTGTCTGGCCCAATCTCCAGGCTCTTTCTCTTGCCTGCAAATCGGTAGATGGATTCCAGTCAGGATCAAAAATGATGATGCGGTCGGCTCCAGTCAAATTGGTTCCCAATCCACCTGTGCGGGTAGTCATCAAGAAAACATGGATGTCAGGGGTTTCGTTGAAGCGATCAATCATAGGCTGTCGTTGATCCACAGGCGTTTCGCCATCCATACGAAGGTAAGAGATTTCGCAGTCTTTCATACACTTCTCGATAATATTCAACATCTGTTTGCCTTGAGAAAAGAGCAGACATTTGTGTCCATTGGGAATCATAACCTTTTGCAAAAGGTCCTTGGTGAGCTGCAACTTGGCTGAGAGCTTCGGGCTACCAAATTCATACCCAACCTTTTGCCCAAGATTCTTGTCCAAGAGATCAGGATGGTTGCAGATTTTGCGCAAAATGTCGATGCCATACAACGATTGCCTATGCCGTTGTAGGATAGCCGAAACTTCGTCTGACTTGAGGAATGTTTCGTATGCTCCACGCTGTCCCTCGGTGAGCTTACAGAAGAGAACCTGCTCAGTCTTCTCAGGAAGATCAGCAGCGACATCTACCTTGAGGCGCTGGAGCAGGTACTCGCTAATAGTTTCCTTTAGCGCTTCGGCACACTTCTCTGCTGTCATGACTTGCAAATTGGACGCATTTGCGTAACCACCCTGCCGGATGGGAATTTCAAACTGCGTTCTAAAGTTGACCAAGGTTCCCAATCGCATGGGATAAATAAAGTCGAACAAGGACCAGAGCTCAGTGAGATTATTCTGGACTGGTGTTCCTGAGAGAATAACACGGTTAGGGGTGTTGAGTTCTTTGCAGGTTACAGTTATTTCGGCATTGGGGTTGCGGATCTTGTGTCCCTCGTCCAAGACTGCGTAATCCCATTGAACAGGTAGCAGTTCTTCCGCATAGGTTTGAAGGCCGGTATATGTTGTCACTAGGACGTGTCCGTTTTTTACCACACCATTGACGATCCTCTTTGCAGCCTGTCGAGACTTGCTTGCGACCGGACGATAATTATCCAAATCATAATCGTCTTCATGTTTAGGGTTCAGCATACCACTGCCTGAAGCGTGCAGAATCGAGACCCGAAGAGGAGGCCACCAGCGATGGAACTCGCTTACCCACTGTCGAAGAAGAGTTGCAGGTGCCACTACAATAACTGGCCGCTTAAGCTTTTTGCTGTAGTGGAGTGCTGCAATGAATGCAATCAGTTGCACGGTTTTTCCTAGACCCATTTCGTCGCCGACGATACCGCCAACGCTCTGCTTATGCAATTCAGCGAGCCACTGAATACCGGTTTTCTGGTAACCGAACAGTGATGGATGGATATCGCCAGGCACCTTAAGGCCATCACCAAACTGGTAATCAGGAAAGTCCGGCGCGGCCTTAAACCATTCATCCTCATCATCGTCACTTTCTTCCGTCTCAGTCGCGGCATCTTGTCGACGAACCCGTCTTGCTCGACTTCGGCGGGTCACCCAATCGTTCAGCCTTCGTTTGAAGAAAGTCTCGTTTCCATCGTCGATCTTACTAAGATCAATCGTCTCTTCGTCATCAGCCTTTACTGTGGCCTTCTTTTTGCGCCGACCTTCCCGAATGACATCGTCGTCCGTCCCTTGTTGCCACACAGCGTGCTCTGACTCGGATTCGGATGCATCAGGTTCAAAATCAGAAGAGGGACTATTGTCTGCTTGGATGCGCCTTTTCTTCCTTGGTCTAAGCGAAAACTCACTCTGAACTACAGTCGTCACCGGTTTCGCGGCTTGGGGTTCCACCTCGTCCGCGAATCCAGGTCGGCGAAGCGTTTGATGAGAAGAAGGCCCTTCTGTCTCGTCTTCTAGCTGATCAGCGGCTGCTTCCTCTTCTGCATCCAGGATTGTATCGGCGAGTTGTCCCTCAATGCCTGCTGGTCGCGGTCCACCAATCTTGGCAAAGGGTGTGATTTTTCCAGTTCGGATGAGGTAATCACGATGGTTCTCACCAGGCAACCTCTTGGATTTGGAGTGTTTACCATCATCAAGCGTGTGCTCCTGATGGCGCTTGTCGATTCGTGCTTGAAAGTCTGAAATATCACCGCTGACTTGGTCAATTTCGGCTTGCAACTTTGCAATTTCTTTCTGGATGTTTCGAGCCTGGTAAGGATTTCCCGCGGCTTTCTCAAGTCGCTTCTCTTCCTTGTCTAGCTGGAGCTGAAATCGATGCCTGGTTGCCTGCAGTTTCTCGATTCGATTCTGGTCCTTTTTGTCTTCTGCCTCCATCAACGCAGCATTAGCTTGAATAGTAATGTCGCGCTCCAAATCACTTTGATCTCTGACCGTCCCGGTCAAGTTTCGGAGCGCATCTTCTTCATTCAAGCCCTCTGTTTGAGGAGTGGGCTCGCTGTCATTTTGCGAGGTCCCTTCCTGCGCTGCGGCTACCATTCGGCCCAATAGGGCAGCGCGAGACTCCGCCTCATCCTTTTTGAGATCTTCTTCTTCAGAACCCATGTTTTCAATATGCCGAGCGTTCAGTTCCAGTTGGCGATGACGTATATGAAGCGAAGAGGACTGCCTTGCCGCTCGTTGCAAAAACGAGAAGTTGATGCCAGTGATGGATCGTCGAGTCCAAACGAAATCAGCTATGTTTCGTTTTCCTATCGATTGCCTTGCAAGCGACGCCGTAGCGGCCAGAAGCGAGAGAGGCTGCCTCGACGATGAAGAGCGTGAACTCAAGGGTAAGGAACACCCCTTCCTAAGCTCCCCCTAATACCCTAAATCCGACTTGGCGACTCTAGAGTTATCGCACGCGATCATGGATCATCTTAAAAACCCGTAATTCGTATATTGGGTTGCGTGTGAAAGTGTGAAGATGTGAAATGATGGCGTTGAGTTTACCTTGATGCATGGAAGACATGAGAGCGTTCAAATGATTACCAAAGGGCGTGTTGAGTTCAAGTGGCACGTGCTCTGATTGGCGTGTAAAGGGATTTTTTAGGCACCCGACAGAGCGGCAACGCCACACCAGGCAGTTGTGAGGCAAATCACTATGAAGCCCCACAACACCGGCCACTATCAGGCTCTCAGCCACATCTCAGCATGCCGCGCATCAACTCCGCTTTAACCACATCCGATTTCAACGACATGGCACTGCTGTTGTTTTGAAGGGATTGATCCAATGCCGTCACTGCCGCCTCTACATGACTTTACATTGATCTTTTCAAAAGATTGAATAATTGCCGGAAGCATATCTCCGCGTGTTTCCGCTCAGGGCCAGCGCCTCGAGATTTGAACCATCATATCATCCCTTGAAGAGGACAATCGCAGACTGACACTCGAACTCAAGCAAAAGCAACGCACTGGCACACCCGGAAAACACTGGGTACTTCGGTCTTACATTCGAGAATGAAGCCGGTCTCGTCAATTGCAATCTATAGTCGATTGATCCACTCGCTGCCTCGCGTCTCTCGCAGATCCATCTCATTCTCAACAAGAATGTCCGCCCAACAACCATCATGGCTGGATGCTGTCTTGACAGATAATAGCTCTCCACCAAATCTATACGCGTGGAACCCCTCAAACATTGGACCCCAGCGCGAAAGCCCTTCAGTCGTTCCAGATGACTTGGACCGTCGTATTTTTATCCTCGGAATTGGCAACCTGGGCCGACTCTATGCAAGCAGTCTCGCCAAATCCCCAGGCAGTCCGCCCATCACGCTCGTTGTGCACAGGAGAGAACTCTTAGAGCAATGGGAAGCTGGCCAAGGTATTGAGATCCTTCGCTCCGGCGTCGTAGAAGCAAACAAGAATTTCGACATTGAGTGGTGGACAGACTCTCAGCCCGACAACGGACCTGTCCGTGAGGTACTGGGTGGTAGAAAGTTGAACAATCTCATCATCACGACAAAGGCATCCGCTGCTTTGCCACAGGTGGACCGCCTACGAAGGTACCTCGATCATACAAGCACTGTTGCTTTCGTTCAAAATGGCATGTCTAAGCTTTGGCCGCCTCATGGACTTACATACACGTCACATCGATACACGGCTCAAGATGCACCGAATTTCCTTGCATGTGTGACAACACACGGAGTGACATCTCAAGGACCGTTCAAAAGCTTTCATGCATCGTTGGCGGATGCTGTCATAGGACCAGTGCTTCCTAATCAATCGTCCAGTAACACAGATGACTACTTGATAAAGCAAATCATTGATGCTCCCCATCTGGATGCGAGGTCTGTTTCACGCCCAGAGCTTTGGATACTTCAGCTAGAAAAGTTGGTCGTCAACGCGATTCTCAATCCTTTAACTGGTATTCTCAACTGCAAGAACGGGGTCTTGTTCACGGACCCAGATGGCGCCCTTGCCAAGATAATCAGCCAGCTTCTACAAGAGGCAAGTCAAGTTCTTCAACTTCTTGTCTCTCATGAAAGCAGTGCTGAGATTATCGGAACTGCATCTACAAGCCAAGAATCTGGGTCTGCTCTTGACACATCCCCCCAAGCCCTCCATGAGAGATTTTCGTACCCGCGTCTCAGAGAGCTGGTGTACAGAGTAGGGCACAAAGTCGGAGAAAATACAAGCTCAATGCTGCAAGACATCCGCGCCGGGCGATCGACTGAGGTCAGGGACTTCAACGGCTGGCTTATTGAGACTGCGGCTTATCTTGATCCGAGCTTGGATGTAACGGGGCATCGGACGCTGGTCGGCCTGGTGGAGGCCGGGCGAACGTTGCATGTCGATCAGCTCGCAACTCATTTCGATACCAAGGTGTAGCAGCCCGTTTAGGAAAGCATACAGGGCCCGTTTGACAAGAGACAAGAACTTATGCTTGACATCGCTGCGCGCATGGATCACCTTTTTTTTCCCTTTCCCCACGTTGATTTGGTTTCCGATGACACCAGAGCCGGGCTAGTCGTCCGAAACATACGCGACGTCAAACGGCCCCAATCTCAATGGCAGGCGTACATCTACAGGGCCACATACGGCTCCGGGACTCTCTGCTCCACTCCCCAGAATTTAACCTATATCACAAACCTCAGGGTTTTGTGCCGCGAGTGGCGTGTTTTTGTTTCTTTGTTGAAAAAGTGCCAGGATCGTCACCGGTAATAAGACTTCACATATAGGTCCATAAGACGGCAATTATCGTCGCGCTAGCCACTACAACTGAATTTTCACCAACCAAGTGGCTTGTCGGGTTTGGGCCTGTCTGCCCTTAGCCGCGAGAGAGGGAGAGTGGTGCCCATATTCCCAGACCAGCGTTGCATTGCATCAACTACTGGGCCTCGTCTCCGGTCGGTATCGAGGCCTTTCTGGCCTAGGAGTCGAGCCGATGCAACCTCCAACCTCGAGCCACTATAGCCCCCCCCCTCCCTCCACCGAAGGGGGGACTTTTTCTGCTTTCCGGTTTACAAAGCCATGACGAAGCATTGGCACTTTGTTGTTGTTTGGTTTTAAGGCCCGTCAACGTCGCAGTGGAAACATCCGGGGTGTCGCAACATAGATCAAAAACCCGGACAGATCGGAGTCCTGGGTCCCCTTCCCCCCCCTCGAGAGGCACCGGCCGTCTCCTAGGCGAATGCGGGTCGGAGATTTCTCTCAATCCTCTTTGACCGTCAATGTTTCCCGCCCCGGATGTGTTGTTTCCCGAATGCAAACATCATCACACACGTACACTACACACGCACGCCCCCCAGCCCCCCCACGTTCTCAACTCTGGTTCAAGGCGACGCAAAGAATTGAGAGTGAGTCAATGACAGCCGCCAGCTGCAACAACTCAATGCAGTCGGCAGGTTTCCGGTGGACAGGGACAGGGGCGCGAGGGAAGAGGACCCTCCCTCCAGCAGCGTGTGCCCCCATTCCCAGCTATCGTCAACTGGCCAATTCCGGACTACCGCTGTCGCCGTCGTCGTCGTCGTCGGCGGCGGCGCCCACTCTGCGCTTGCCATACAGAACAGCGTGCGCTTAACCGCCGCCAACGGTGTCGTTTCAGCCATTTAGTCCCTCACCGCAAACACGTCACCATGAAACACACCACCCACCGGCGAATCGTCTTGTTTCCATTGTCTCCGGGTCTCTGGGTTCAGGCCCCCCCGTTCACCCTCTTGGAGCCCAACTGGCCGCCCTGCTGCAATGCAGTGTGACGAGCATTCGCGGACCAGACTTTTGACCCTGGGCTTGACGCTTGGGGGAGAGGGAGGGAGGCATGGGGTTGCCCTTTTGGTCTCCCTCAACGCAGACCACGCCCGATGATGCAGCACGCGGCAGCCTCCGCACCCATTCTGTCCGCCTCGCCTCTCCCCCCTTCCAGTCTTCCCGGCGCCACGAGGGCAAATACGCGGTCGGCGGAGTTGAAGGCTGCGGCCGGTTGATCCTCCCGTCCTTCCCAGCCCATGCCCTTTTCTCTCACACTCCTCCCTCTCTTCTACAGTACCTACACTTCTTCCCTAGGGTCACAGGGCAGGCACGCCGTTGACGTTTCATGGCGAACCGTGACCTAGCTCACCGACTGGGGCTGATCTACACAACCACAAGCTCAATGCGCTACAATACGAATTCGGGAATTCATGGAACGTCATAGACCCGTGACGCCTCTCGGGTCTTTTTTTTTTTTTGTTTCCTTTCCTGTTTTACTTTTCCATTCAAGCCCCTCCTCAAGCCTCACCACTGTGTTGTCCTCACCGAAACTTGGGCTACGGTAAGCCATCTGAAGACCTACGTGGCAAGGGGGGAGGGGTGAGAGAGAGTGCTGAGCGAAAGAGAGGCGGGGGGGAGGGGGGGTGTATGCCCAATGGGCCTATATCGTCACAACATAAGAAACAGGCGCCTATAGTCGATGAGGTATCGTCATGGCGTACAGTCGGGACGACGGACGGAGAGGGGTGGCGAATGGAGCAACAGAAAAGTTTGGTACAGAGTACATGGGGCGTTTTTTAGCCGTGACTCGGTAAGATGTAGTACAGTACAACCCTACAAGGCTTTCCGGGCCCAGCCTTTAGGCCGGGATGGCTGGATGCTTTTTTTCCTACTACCGTAGTTGTCCGTTAGAGTGTGTGCATGATTGAACAATGGCTGGCTGTCGTAACGAGGCAACGAATCCCGCTCGAGAAGAAGAAAAAAGTCATGGTATAATTTCAATAACTATCAAAAAAAAAGGAGCCATTCACAGGCATTCGCAAAATATCATGTTCCCCGTAATCTAGCTGTTCCGTCAGTTCCAGGCCCATTCCCAAATGGTGATCCCCAGAAACGCCTGGCATTGCTTTCCGCATCATTGCGCACACACACACCCCGCCCATCTTCCCGGCCTCGCTCTTTTTTTTCTGTTTCTCCCATCCTGTTCCCTGTTCCGAAAAGAGGTAAGCCTCCTCACTCCCGATCTGCCACATCATGCTCCTCCCACCGGCAAGGCTGCCCACTTTGCCGCCAAGCCATGCTTTTCAGTCTCTGTGGTTCCAAAAAGTTCCACTGCCGTTAATTCAAGCGCCGAAAAAACAAGTACCCCTCCCCTGGTGAATCACGAGCCGCCCGAGGTATGCTGGACCGCGTGGCCGGAAAACCCAGGGGGGGCGTGTGTGTTGTGTTCCATTAAGTTACATGCATTGCTCTCCTGCCAGCTTTCCCAAGTCTATTCAGATTTTTTCGTAACACACAAGAAAAAGAAACAAAGGAGATCGTGGGACATGTGTAGTAAAAACTAAAAAAGTAAAATAAAATTGCGAGTTAAGAAGAAGAAAACATTAGAGAGACAAGAGTGAGGTGGGAAAAAAAAAAGAAAAGTGAAAAAAGGGGGCAATTCGCAAGGGCTCTAAAAAAGTGAATGGTATAATGAAGCCAAAGAGTGTAAGGAAATCGGTGTCGGTAAACGAAGGATAATGATGCCGATCTGCAAATAGAGTATTTCGAAGAGGAGTGGAGAGAGTAAAGAAAATCAAGTCGTTTCAATAGGGGTGTTCTGTTTCTAGATCTCATACTTCGCGTACCCCGGGTGTCGTGCAATGTCAGATGAAAGGGGCAAAGAAAAGAAAGGGGGGGTGTGCGTTATAGGTTGTCCGGCGTTGGTGATGCGTTTGCGCGTCGATTGCCAGCAACGTTGCCTCGAATGGAATCAGGAAGCTCCGGCGCCGAGAACGATGGTTGATAATAGCCTCGTTAACCGTAATTTTTCGGGCGTATTGTCGGGCAGAAATCCCAGTGCTTAAGGGCAATAGAAGCAGACCTTGGACCAAGTGATATGGATGCTGCCACGGAGAGCTCGCCTCATTTCGTGCATTTGCTATCTTGCCTGTGAGGCGGCACCATGTGCGACTTTGAATCACGCCTTGCGAGAAAACCTCAACATCACTTGCGCCATCGGGGAGCTTTGCCAAAATAAGCCCCGAGCCATGCCGGTCCCTGTCGGCGACTAGTAACAAGTCCCCGCTTCCTGTCCTCCGTCACTGTAGTTGCTGCGTGTAAACCACATCGCCAGAGTCAGCTACCGAGGCCGCAACAGGCGACATGGATTGTGACAAGGCTGTGGGGTCTCCTCCTGCCAGCTGTTCAGCCCGCTCCCGGCATGCCACAGGGGTGAACCCCGTGCCGACTTTGTTCGCTACAATCCGCCATTTTTCGTTTTCGTAGTCTTGGAGCGCGTTGCGGAGTTTCTGGTCCTATACACACGCACTAGCTGTTAGTCTTTTTGTTGCTTGAGTCTGTTTGAGAGGGAGAGAGAAAAAAACGTGGACTAGTTTTGAGCAAAGCGCCCAAAACTATCTCGGGAAAGCCAAAGTAAACTAGAATAAACTGAAAAAAAGAGAGGGAGGAAAAGAAAGTCTCAAACTTACCGTTTCTTCAGTCCAATGTGTTGTCTTAGCTTTAAGCTTAGTGCAGTACCGCACTTGCAAGGTTCCTGAAGATCGTCCCGGGAAGAAATCGGCAATCTGCTTCCAGGTCAAGTTCTTGTTCTCCTTCAGCTCGATCAGCAGCTGGTCGTCCTCTGGAGTAAACTTCAGCTTGGGCCCTCGCGGCCTCGGCGCCGGAGAGGGCATGCCGACTTGTCCCACCACGCTCGGAGCGCCTCCGCCCCCGTCGTCCCGGCGCATCATCTTGGAGGGCGGCCCCGAGTCGGGGAGGTGATGGTGGTGATGTGTCGGCTGCGACTGGGACACGACGGCAGCAGCCTGGGCGTAGGCGGCACCCAGGGGCGTCTGCTGGATGCTCTGTAGGTCGGTGTGGTCCAGGTCGGAGAGCCCAGAGACGGAGAGGTCGAGGTCGCTTGGGCGCGGGCGTTTGGATCCGGCTCCGTGATGGCGCGAGTGGGTGGGAGTCGGCGTCGACATGGCCTGGTACATTGGCGCAACGACCTGCCCCGGAGTACCAAAGTGCGCCGGGCCCAGGCGGTGATGGCCCAGCTGGGACGGGTCCATCACCATCTGGGGGGTCGGGTGCTGGTGGTGCTGGGCCATGGCCGGATGCTGGCCGTGTGGGTTAGCCTGCTGGTGCGGATCGGGAGCCTCATGAAGCCCAGCAGTCGCGGCTCCCGGGTGGTGAATCGATGGCCGGTGCTGCTGATGACGGGGACGTTGGTGCGCGGGCGAGTCATATGCGTGCTGATGCTGGCTCTGCTCTCCCGGATGGGACTCCTGGCCAGAGTAGTCCACATTGTAGTCCCCTACTCGATAGGTGCCCGCCAGCGTGCCTCCGAAACATGGGTTCCGCCAGAGCGAACCGCTCTGGACGGTCGCCGGACTCTGGATGGAAAGAATTTGATGAGAGGGAGCCCTTTCGGGCTGCGTCGCGGAGGAAAGGGACTGGGTTGCCTGAGAGAAAGACGTTGCGGCAGTCTGCGGGGTCGCGTGCGACTGTCGTCTCGTCCTCGCGGTCAAGTGTCGAGCTATAAGTCAACTGCGATATTAGCTGCCGAGAAGCCGGGCACATGTGTCGTCCGAGTCGGGATGATTGGTACGGTCAAGGAGCTTTCCCGGTTCCGTCAGTGGATGAGACAGTAGTGGCCTGTGGTGGAGGGTTGAAGAGCGTTGCACAGTGGGGTGGAGAGGTGAATTATCGTCGTCGATTATCGAAGCGTGGAAAAGAGCGTGTTTGACATGCGTATGATGCAAACCGGGGTTGCGAGGCCCAACATGCAGAGCAGAGCAAGAAGGGTGATTATATAAGAAACAATACGAGTCGAGAAAAGAGTCGAGAAAAACAATTATTGTAAAGGAGCGAGTCAGAGTGATCTTTTTTTTGTAAGAGCGTCGCCGTTTCGTAGAGCAAGAATGTCCAGAACATCAAACTCTCCGTCAACAAGCCTCTCTCTAGTTTCCCGGGCCAGGGTCCTTATTTAAGACTTAGAGAGCTAGGAACACAACGCAGCAGGGCCTGTCCGAGGGGGGGTAGGGACGCATTACATCGTCTGATGATCGAGGTCCCAGAAGCAGGGTCACAAAGAGGGTGGATCTTGTGCTGCCGCTCTTTCATGCTTGCAGGCTAAAAGCCATCAAGATGCGTCCTGCCCTGCGAAAAGGCACCGTACCCCGTCCTGTGTTAGGCTGCGGAGACAGGCTGCCAACCATGGCCAGGGAGGGGGGGGAGGCTAGTCAATTAGAGCACCTTATGCCATGGCCATGGTCTTCCTGGGGTGCTGGATATACATAGAAACAGCACACACCCCTCCCCGGATGCCACTCATGGGATGGTCCCCCCCCCCCCCCTCCAAGGGCTCCTAGGGTTCCAAGGGCTTCCAAGGGCCGTGATGCCCTACCAGGAATGGAGGGTAGCACGCTCAATGCACGGCTCTCCTGTCAAGACGGCAATTTGCTGCAGTCAGATCCCTGTCCACCAAGCCATTGAGGAGGTGACTGTCTCGAAGCAGACATGGAAGCACACAAAAAGTCACCGCCTATTGGGGGACAACCTGACATGAAACGCGCCTCGCTCCAAGCGTTGCTGGGCTGGGTTAGACCCGAGTGAGCTGGCGGTGGACAACAAAAGCGGCATGACGACCAGCAGGCAACCTTTCCCTGGTCCCGAGAAAAAGGGACCCCAATAGCCCATATGCCGGGCGAATTGCGTGGCAACGGGGGAAGACACAAAAAAAAAAACAGTTCTGCTTCTTGCAGGAGACAGGGAAAGGTCCACCAAAGTTGATGGGGTGACAGGGGGTGGTATAATGCAAGCAGGGTCGCTATAATATTAGATGGCACGCCAGGAATCACGGACGCCAGCTAAGCCGATCGTGACCATAAGAAAGCTTCTCCACCAGCCAGGAACTGTCACTCGACAAGTCTAGTCCAGGAAAAAACAAGGAAATCCATGTCGAGGACCGACGACAACAAGAACCGGGGGGATGGAGTATGTCCGAATAGGTAAGAGAGCGCACGCACGTCATGATGGCACCTCGCAGCCATCCATCTGCCCCCTTCAGCCAGACTGTGGCTGGAGCGTCTACCCTCCATGAGCCATGACTGGCTATGATGGGTCACAGACAAGCCATTGACGGCCATTGACCATGGACCACGGACCGCCACCGGCAACGGATTGGGCAGTGGTACCGGCGTGCAGGCGAATGGCGTCGGGTTCCCGAGAGGGCCCCCAAACCGGAAATGGGGACCAACGTGAGATGCAAACCGATCATCCGGTGCCGAGCAAAGTGTAAAAGGGGGGGCGATGATAGGGCCGTGGTTTGTGGGAATCCTTCCACGACGGAATAAATGATTTCCGAGATGAGGTTGATGGCGCTGCCCCGGCCCAAGACCCTGAGCTGGGCTGCTGGAGGCGGCCGTTGTGCCACCCACGCAGGGCTATGGCGACGACAACGATGACGGGTACGGGTGCGGGTAGGCACGCGATACGCGTCCCCCGAGCCCGAAGCCATCCCATCGCTTGGGGAGCGGGAACCAGGACGTTGGGAAATTTTAGTTAGTTGCACTCGCGGGCGCCGTCTGGCTGCCAGCCCTGTCGGCAGCCCACGATCCATCCACTCACCTTGAGCGCATTGGGCATTGGCTTTGGCTTTGGCTTTGCCGTAGGCTCTGGCATTGGCAGCTGAAGGCAGCAGAAAAGACACGGACCACACCACCGGGGAGATCAACGCCGCTGCTGCTTGGGGGAGGGGACAGCCCTAGGCGCCCTCGAAATTGCACCAGTCAATGCCTTACACCTGCCCTCCGGGTCCTTTGCGAGCCCTCCTCGCTCCTCCCCCACGAAATGCACGGCGGCGGCGGCGACGGCAGCCCAGGGCACCAGTCAGCCGTTGAGGGCCTCGCGCCCAGGCGACGTGGAGGAGGGCTGTGTCGATCCAGGGGGTCGCATCTGCACGGCATCCAAGGGGGGAATAGAGTCCGAAATCTCCAGTCCGTCGCCGAAAATGAAGAATGCCGCCCTGGAGCATGACCATGACCACAACCATCGAGCATGGCAAGTGGGCGCAGGGGCCCCGTCAGCATCATCTCATCGAGGATCCCACCCGGGGTCCTGGCAAAGGGAGTCGGGATGCTTTTTCTAGAAGCCCCCTCCTAGCGCGGGACAGAAGCCCATTAGCGCACGCGACCCCAGCACGCTCGACGGCAGTGGAGAGGCACGACAGCCATGGGAATTGATGTCATTACCATGGCCGACGGAGACGTCGGTCTTGGGAGTAGCATTCGGCCAGGCTGAGCGGGCGCGGGTGGGTCGACGAGCTGCGAGTTGGATGTATAATTTTTTTGCTCAGCGCAATCAATGGAGGAATTACGTGGAGGAGACGGACGACGGAGAAAAAGGAGAGCGGCGGACAGGGTGCCAGAAGGGGTGAGGCCGCGACGAGGAGAGCCTGCGTGTGTGTGTGTGTGTACGGGTGTGGTGTACGTGGGAGTCGAGGTGGTGTTTTTTTTTAGAAAGAAAAGGAAATGAAGTTAATATCAGAGAGGAAGCGAGGTGAGAAAAGACGAGCTATGAGGAAGGAGCGAGATAGATGGATAGAGAAGAAGAAAAAGGAAACAAGTCGGCAAGGCAGCAGTCGAGATACGAGAAGCAAGACGCAAACAAACAACAAAGAAGTGGATGCTTTATCGATACATCAGCATCGTGAGACGACTACACATAATTCTCGCTCAGCTCGCCAATGGCATCATGAATCGACCACTCTGACGCCCACCGCAGACACGGCACGGCAGACCTCGATGCGACGGCCCGACAACTCCGGGTGTCTCGTCCCACGAGCCACGAGGCACGCACGCGGTGCATCTCGGTGCATCTCGGTGTGGTGCTCTTTGCTCAGCTGGCCGCAGTATGACGACCGCGCAGGTCTCCCCAACCCAATCTGCTTATCCGGGAGCTCCCATTGCATCGTAGCCGCATTTGCAGCCGCATCTCGCTGCATGGCATCGCATGCGCATCACATCGCTCCGCATGGCCGTGTCACCCCCCCCCCCCCCCCCCCCCCCCCCCCCCCCCCCCAACGTCCGCCACTCGAGCTAAAAAAAAAACAGTCCGGCGAACTCTTGCTGGCTGGCTCGCGCGCGCCGCGCACGTCCGCATCGCCGTCCTGTGCGGAGCGTGAGCTGCAAATCCTCCATGCTGGGTCCCAGGAACGGAACCCACAACGCAGGCAGGCGTTAGGCGAGCCAAACACGCCATGCCCGTTTGCTCTCTCGCTTGCTCTTGGTTTTTTTTTTTTTACTTTTTTCTTTTTTAAACAACTGATCCATCGGCTCCATGCCGAGTCGACCGACAAACGAGAAAGGCAAGGAAGGGAAAAAAGAACAAGAGAGATCAGGCCCCTGAGCTTGGCCAACCCCGATCCCCGACACACATACCCGACCCGGTCCCCGACCTCGTCCCGGTCAACGATCAACGGGGTTGCACCTCTTCTCGTACCACGTACCACCGCTTGCGCAGGTACCGGCGCAATTGCCTACCCGTACAAGTTCATCGACGACACCCCCTGGCCCGCAGAAAGCCAAGAAAGGCTCAGGCTCCCACTTAGACTCGTCGTGCAGGACAGGGTTGATACGAATAGCAACGCGACCCCCCCGGAAAGGGAGGGTAGCGGATCGACGTCAGCAGAAAATCGCCAACGGCCGATACGAACCTCGGGGGTCCCAGACCTGCCGCCATGACGGAGTCAATGACACCTCGCTCCGTCGCCACCGCGTCGTCTATCGCTGCGTAATTCTTAAAATGGAAGCAAAAGGCAGATTGCAGATCTACGGGGTCCATCCCTCCCCGTTGACGGTGTATCCATGTCGCCTGTTTCCATCCCATCTCCTGCTAGTTCGTCGGAGCTGACCACGCGCTGCTTAGCCGCCAGGTACTAGCTGGCTGGGCAGCTTAAGCAGCTAAGCAGCAGCTCATGTATACACTTACACTCCATCCCGAGGCCAGTAATATGTAGATACCAACTACCTCCTAGTAGTTAGTGCTGGAGGTGCTATACACCTACCCAGGCACACACACTTAAACCTGTATTGCCTACCCCTCCGTCCTGTCCCTATCCCTATCCCTACTGTATCCCTCTATCCCTATCCCCTCCCCTACCCTCCCCCCCTCCGATCTCCATCATCCCCATCCACCCATCATCCACCCATCATCCACCCATCCCACCACGCCGGCTCCGAAAAAGCACCATAACCCATCCCATGGAGCTCCCGACCGACCCATGGAGCCTTCGGCCCCGCTCTCACGCAACCTGCCATCCATTCCCAACGCTCTGGCCAACGCTGCCCACCAGCACATGCGTACGCGATATGCATGAACGCATAAACACCAATTTCAATCCCCACATAACACAACCACTTCACGGCGCCGTTCCACGCCCATACCCTCGGTCAAGCCGCCCGCCAGCATCATCCCGGTCCTGCCTCTCTCCTCTCGCCCTGCCAGCTCACCCAGAAGCCTCGCCCTGCTCCCGCCCTCATCCATGCACTCCCACTCTCCGAGCACGCCGGGGCCTTCTCGCCAACACTCTCTTTCGGCTCTTCTCCCGCCCATCACTCAATTAAGCACTGCCGGATCGGGCAACCCAGTCCACCGAGCTACCCCAGCATTACTATTGCAATATTGCGAACAAACGAAAATTGCCGTCTTCGTCATCTTATTTATTTGATTTTTCTTTAGCCCTTCCACCTCCTGGGGCGCATCACCCCCCAATTGCCTAATTTATCCCTCTTTAACTAGTTTTACAAAGTCCAACTTGCAATGCATGCCTGCCAATTCAATTACAACAGTTGCTCTCCCAGCTGCCATCTTCCATCTCACAAAAGGAAAAAACGCCTTCCCCGCATAAATTCACACCCACAACCTCTGACACTTCGCTTGGCTGACGACCTCTGACACGTCCGACTTGCTACGCCTCAAACCCATCCCTGTACCGTCGCCCATGGCCTGTCAAACATGTCACATCTCGCGGCGACGAGATCGGGCAGCCGCATCGTCCAGCTCTGCTCCGGTCCATCAGCTTTGAGCCCCTCCTCCTCCTGTCTGTGCTTTTTTGCATGATCATCATCCGTCCCATGCCCGCCCTTAGTCTCGCGCCCAGTGTTCCTCCTTTGCCCTTTACCCGCGCCCCGTATTCTGTAATGGCCGACGCAATCCTCGTGCTCATGCCTTATGCGTTTGCCCTACACGTCCATGTCCGACGTCGCTTAGGCAAAGTTGTCCGACCGGTCAACCCAGATGTCCTCCAGCTCAGCAAAGCTGTGGAAGTGCACGGGTCGGTGCTGATCGCTGTAAAACGGCTGCGGCGTGTCGAGCTTGACGTGCACCGGCTTCTTGTCCATGCCGGCAAACGCGCTGCCCATGAAACTGTAGTTCCACTTGCCATCATCCGGAACAAGGAAGAAGCCCCTGAATCGCGGGCTCAGAAGAAGCTTGCGCTTCTCACCCATTGTCGTTGCGAAGCCCTGAGGCTGGTCGCTTTGCGTGTCCCTGTTCTCCGCTCCCCACTTGTAACCGTTAGGCGTGAGGCCCCAAGCAGAAAGCGATACACTACCAGGTGTGAATGACACGGACACCGTCACCGTCTTGTCCTTGTCCCACTCGGGATGCGCGTCGAGGAGCTTGGAATGCTCCGTCACATCCACAGCGCTCATGTACGGAAGCTCGTTGCCCGACATGGTGTGGATCACGCCAAGAGGCTCCATGCCCTCGAGGAATTCGCTCTGAGGCAACTGCTGGGGAAGTTGCACGTTGCGGAGGCCGCCGATCTGCGGAATCATGACGATACACTTAATCTCCTTGACTTGGTCGTTGTCAGGGGCAGACGAGCCGTAGAGGTAGCCAGCCACCTGCACTCGCAAGTCTGCAATCGTGATGAAACGCTTCAGAATGTTGTTGGGCATGACATATGTAATGTCGTCCACGTCGTTGTCCACAGATGACACGTAGATATTCTTCGCCCTAGTCCGCAGGTTCGACGTGGCAATAGCACGAGTTCGCCATTCCGTCTTGGAGGCAAATGTCTGCTGCTCAAACTGCGACGTAGTTGTCACAATAATCTCCTCGCCGTGAACGTTCTGCGTCTTGGTGGTTACGGCAGTCAGCTGTTGCTGCTCTTGCTGCTGTTTCTCGATCTCAGCAGCTTGCTGTCGCTGCATGGAAGGAGCAGAAATCTCCATACCCAAGATAATGTCTCGCACTTCGCTGCTAGTCAAGCTGGAAACATTCACATTGTTCTTCTTTCCGTAGTCGTTCAAGATGAGATCTCGGAGCTGCGTTTCGATCTTGATCCATTCCTCATCCGACAGCGAAGGCCAAATATGGTGCTCGTGAGTGATCACTGTCTTGTCCGGTCGGAGAATCAACTTGGTCTTGTCAGGGTTGACGTGGAGGGCACGGAGAATCAGGATCAGACGCGAGAACGCGGTGTAAGACGAAATACTCTTGAGCCACTCGTCATACAGATTGAAGAGCACCATCTGCGGCTCAGTGGCACGCAGAATCATGTCACCCAGCTTCTCAACCTTCATGGCAGCCTGGAAAGGAAGCTGCAATTCTGAGGCTCGGATGGAGATGTTGGGGAAATCCAGCAGATGGACTTCGAGAGGATCCAGGAGACCCTTTCGGGTCACGATAAGCTGCTTCGGCTGTTCTTCCACGGGCAGCGATCGAATCAAAGCAGCAACTTCTTCGGCAGTCTTCCACTTGGCCAGCTGGCCGAGACGCTTCTGTCCTGCCCAGACACTGGTGTGGATAATCTTGAGGAAAAGCTGACCAGTGCGAGGGTTGAAGATGAAGATGGCACCGTTGATGGGCTTGGTGGTCAAGTTACCCTCAAACGTCTTGTGAATAGTGACACGGTAGACATTGGTGTCGTCAATAAACAGCTGGGTCTGGTTGCTAAAAAGCTCAGAGTAGTTCTGCGAGTTCAAGAATTCCTGGTTGCTTTCCGAGGCGTAAAGCTGGAGACCCTTTCGGATACGCTCACGCAAGACGTAAAGAGCAGGGTTGGCTTTCATAACCTTGGCCATAGCCTGCTGGACCAGGACCTTCAAACCGGGGAAGTACATGCCGAATGCCGAGTACAGGTTGTAGGCAAGATCAATGCCGATCATGAGACCAGTAGCCGAGGGGTAGATACTGGCGCTGTCGGTAGTGTAGTCGAGATACTTGGCACGAGTGTATCGCTCAATGTCGTGAGAGTCGTAATCACCATATCGGAGTTGCACATCAATCCAGAACTTGTTGGTCGTCGTGGGCTCAATAACGTCCTTGGTATCGTAAAGAAGGGATGGTCGGGTGACGTTCCACTTGTGGCTGGCAAAGAGTAGAATATCCGCACAAGAACTGTTCATCTTGTACGACTTTCGAGGATGAATCGTCTCCTTCTGCACAGTCTCAATGCCAAGCGACTCCAGTTCCTGGTCAAACACCTGGCAAAGATCCATGACGACGGACTCGTGAATCTTCTGCCACAAATGAGCTCGGAAAATCTGAATGAGAGAAATCTTCAGAGTAGGAATCTTTCCGTGCAAGAAGATACCAGTAAGATCAAGCTGAACCTGGAAACCGACATAAACGTTGGCTCGGTTAATGGTTGGCGACCACCACAAAGTGAAACGACGGTTAGGGATCTGGTTCAAACCGGATCTCTGGGCGTTCGTAAGCTTCTTGAACTTCATGCTCTCTTCGAAACCGGAAGCCCGCTCCCAGAAAAGACCTTCCCATGATGGGAAACCAGTGGCCTTGAAGAGGGTGTGCTCAAGGATGGTTTCTACACCACCAAGAGCCTGGATAACGTCAGTACGGTAAGCATTGAGGTTCCAAAGCTTGCCGTCATGGCGCTGACTAGTCCACCAGAATGGGTTACTCTTCATGAGCTGGTAGATCTTGAATTCAGCACGAGCTCGGAAACCCTTGTCGAAGCTGAGTGTGCTTCGATCCTTCTGGAAGAGTGTGTTGATTCGGGGCAAACCACGGTCCCAGCTGTCTTCTAGATCCTCGAGCGTCAGACGTCGGTTCTGTTGGTTGGCTTCCAATCGCTTCTGCGAGTACTCTGTCCAAACTCGCTGGGAGTCGATGAACTCAGCCTCCCAGGGAATGATGTAACGGAAGATGTTGGGGATCAAAGTCTCCTCGTCATGTGTCATACCAGCACGATAGTGTGTGACACCGGTATCAGTTTGCTTAGACCAACGCTTGTCACTGGCTGGAATCAAGATATGAGAGCCAGAGATCATACCCAGACCACCCAGCTCCTTGGGAGTGTAAAAGACCGCAGGAGGGAAACGCGAAGGCATCTTTGAGTTCAGACCAATCTTCACACGAGTCTGGATCTTCGTTTCGCACTTCACGATCGTGTCAAGCAGGTCCACGGTTGATACAGCTGCTTCACGGTAATAGGTGAAGAGAGCAATCAATGCAGTGTTCCACTTGTTGGCGATCTTGGTGAAAGTGGTAGATCCAGAGGACATGAGAATTTGTCGAATGCGGTTGTTGAATTTTTGAATGTCCTCCTCGGTGACTTGAAGGAAGGCGTGCGAGGTTCGCTCCTTGGTAGTGTTGTCTACAAGCGACCAGACGCTATCCTTTACAGGGAATTCGTCGTTCTGGTTCCTGATCTTGGGCAAGATACGGACCTCGAAACCGCACATTGAGAAAAGCAGGTTCGGGTTGTCACGGCTGTACACACTAACAAAGCTTTCATCCCACTCGATGGTCGTGACTGATCGAGGGAGGCGGTTCTTGATATCCCAGAAGACCGCTCGGCCAAGGTTAACGTCGTGGCGCATCAAGCGCATGCGTGAATCTCTGGGCCAACACTTCTTACTCTTATAGCCAATCACATTTTCGAAGTTGGGATCCGGTTGCTCGGTAAGGAAGCGCTGGATGAGATCCCTGGATTCATCGGCAGTAAATCGGAAGAAGATCCAAATCTTGTCAATGTATCGAGTGTAAAGACGGATAGGGTGTCGAGTCTCAGTCTCGCGATCGCGGAATTGCAAAAAGTCGTTGGGGCCTTGAGGTGGGCCAGCGATCTCGCTGGCTCGCTGGGGGCCGAGGAGGAGGAGATCGAGAACAAGGCCGTAGTACTGGAACACGAAAGCGGAAAACTGCAGACCGCGGATCATACCATAACTGTTGACGTGGTTCATGTCCTTGTATGTTAACTGGACGTTGTTCTTGGCCGTGATGTAATCAGCCAAGTTGTGGTCCATGATCAATCGGAGGAGGGAGTTGAGCAAAGTCAGTTCCATCTTCTCGTAAACCTTTGAGAGCTCAGTCTCGATCAAGACGTTACACTCTCCATTCTCTGTCTCCCAGACGCCACTCAGGTTATTGATGCCCTGAGCCCACTTGTACACCAGGAGAGGAGGCACCTCAGAATCAGAGGGCTTGATCCAGGCAGGGAAGAGATGTCTCTGGTCAGCCTGGTACCAGAGATACTGATCAAGGTAGGCATCGCTGATCTTCTCAATGGGCTCGATGTCATACACAGGATTGATGGTGCTGTAGTTGTCGTTCATGTCAATGTTCACTTCCTTGAAAGCACGCTGGGTAAGAAGGAAACGCTTGATTCGCTCAAGAGTAGTTCCGGGGCTGTCGTAAGCCTGCTCAATCAAGGCCAATTCTTCTCGTTGGCTCTGGTTGAGACGGCCCTTGACGGAATAGGCTTCTCGAAGTCGCTCCAGTGCCAAAATTAAGATCTTGGTATCGTGTTTGTAGGAGACACTGGGGAAAGGAATGGGAGAAAACTTGCGGGATTCGAGCCAATGAACAGTGGTGGTGTAAATGGCAACAGCCTCTTCGGAGGACACGTAGGGACCATCCTTCATGTGGTTGTGTTGTCGCTCTTGCTCAGCCTTGAGCCAAAGTCGAGTTAGACGACCAACATTCTTCTTGGCGACAGTCTTGTCGACAGTGGCTCCTCGTCGAATACGCTCACGGTTGTAGTGAGCAACAGACACCCACCAGTCAGCCTTGGACTTGACGTATCGAAGAATGATGTTCTCGATGGGGGCGGGCAGACCAGGAACTTTCCAGGGAATGTTACTCTTCCAGCATCTCCAGGCCTCGGAAAGATGTTGAAGAACAGTGTTGACCTTGTTCTGCTTGATACCCTCAGGCATCATGTCCATTAAATCAGCCATGACAGACGCACGGAGTTCCAGATCGAAGTGGGACTCGACACGTTGCTTGGTCACTGTCTTGGCCACACCCTTGCTGTGTCGACCCTCAAACTGACGAGACAGCAGGTTACCCAACCATCGCTCAAGCAAGGGAATGATACCTCGCATAAAGAAGAGCCATACCCTCCAGGCAGGTGCCCAGAAGCCACATCCAGGACCCTTGCCGACGGGTCCAGAGTTAAAGCGGTAATAAATAAGATGCTTCAAATCTTTGCAAGTTCGGATCTGGTGCATCAGCTTGTACTTGTATCGGTACATTCCGGTAAGCTGACCAACGTGGTTGAAGGCATACAAGATACCATCGGCAAGCTGGAAGGCATCAATGTTACCCAGCCGGTACTGAACCTGAGCATCAACAATGAGTTTAGTCAATCTTAAGATTTCACGCATAAGATGGAAAGCATTTCCGAATCGCGACTTCTTTCGCTCCTTGGTGGTGAGCGTCTTGACAGGCTTCAAGTTGAAGTTGTAGTCGAGGTGGAGATAAGTAAGGTTCTTTCGGTGGATGAGCAAGTTCAACATGTTGAAACCTTGACGACAGACTTGCAGACCAGCTTCCACCCAGTCGATGGTGGTTTGCTGGAAGAACTTGGTCTGCTTCAGAGACCTGAGGAGACTCTGCTTGTTCTGAGCCTTGGGCTTCTTCTTGTGGAGCTCATTGAGGACATAGTTCTTCAGCAGCTTCTGATACGAGACTCGAACCTTGACTGGAGGGCGATCAGAAGGAGCATGCTCAAGGTACCATTGCTTAACCAAGGGCACATCCTGAGCACGAACCATTTTTCCCGATCGTCGGTCGAAGGGGTATGGGGCCCACCACAGGTCAACTGCAGAACAAGTGTGTTCGTTCTCAAGGTCTTCATCGGCAAGGAAGGGCTCAGCGCCGGCGGGGAGCTGGAAGGTATCCTCCTCGGGTTCCTCGTTGTTTCCGGGTCCGAACAGCTCGTCCTCGTGCGAAACTTCCACGTTCTTAGACGCAACCGTTCGAGATGAAATAGGGCTAATGCGACGATCGAAGTGGAATGTTGGCAGATCAGGGTCATCGGCTTGCTTGAAAACAATTTGAGGGTGAGAGTGCCATGATTGGTGAACGCTTCTTGGCAGTGAGTTGTAGAGGTATGGGTATGCGACCCGAGATTCAGTTTGAATAGGGGTTCGGAAAATGATGCGATCAATCGCATTAAACTCGCCGAAGTCCTCGTCATTAGGGTCAATATCCTTGTACAAAGGCTCAAATCGAGGACCACCCGGCAGAGCAACGTTGAGCGACTTGGCCGACAACAGACTCTTGAGGTCAAAAAGATAGAAGTAATTCTTGTCGACAACATCAGAGATGAGAGGTCGACTCAAACGGAAGAGGGTAGCCATCTGGGGTAAAGTAAGATTCCAAGACTTGTAACTTGGACCATTAACATGGGGGGTATCGAGAAGGGGACGGTGGTCATAGAACCACTCATATACGGCTTCATCATCTTCCTCGTCGAGTTCCATCTGGATGGGCTCCAGCGGCTCTACATCTTCAATGTTCTCAGACCACGACAGAGGGGGTTCCTCGTCGTCAAATGGGGGGAATCGCATGCGCTTGAACATTCTTCTGTCGGCCTTTTCTTTTCGCATGAAAGTCCACATCATAGCCCACTGCGCGAAGAAGACGGGCTCGATGACTCGGGGAATCTCATTGACGAGTGTGAGGCAGCCGTTGACGTGGTAAAGAACCTTGACCTCGCGAGCAGATTCCCAAGGCATGGGCATATTCTCGAGGAGCTTAAGAACTGCGTGAGGCATGAACTTGAGAGCTCCCAGATAGCTTCGCTTGTCATTGGTGTACTTTTTCTGTGAAACATCACCAATGTCTTTCACGATCTTTCGCAGATGCTCCGGGGGCATGTCGGCCTTCTGTGTCTGGACAAATCCCGCCTTTCGCTTCTCACCAAACCTGTTGCGCTGGTTGCGAAGCCATTCCTTCTTCTTCTGCGCAAACTTGGCGATCTGGGGATCGGTAGGGGGGCGATATCCTGGAGGCGGCGGCGCTGGGGTCGATGGAGCGGGCGGCAACGAGGATGGAGGTGGTGGAGGAGGAGGAGGAGGAGGTGCGCCCCAACCTGGGGGGGGCGGCGGTGGGAGTTGCGACATGATGGCTTCGTGATGCGCTCGATCGTTAATGAACCGTGGAGCTGCGTGTCGAAGGCTTCACGCCGTCGCGCCTGTTTCGACGCGATTCCACTTTCAACTCCCTTGCTTCAAAGCGAGCGTGGTGGGAGTATTGTGATCGCGGAATTTTAGTGATGAAACAGATGCCGGTCGTGCGGATATTTGCGCAGCGACGACCAAGGCGACGTGGTTGCAGAGCTTGATTAACAGTTGCCTCCCATCACGACAATTTTCTGGCCAGGATCAAAGACGCGCTAGATGCGTAAAAGTGGGTCACACACGTGACCCTTTCAGAAGCTTTGATGAACAAGATCAAATAGCAGTCAAGCTAACCACGAAGTCAATGCCGAGGGCAAAATCATTGCTTTTCCAGCTTAATCTTATTTTGAGTGCCATTTTTTGGTGTTTCGTGCTTTTCTAAGGATGCTTTCATGGTGGATATTGAGTTTCTTCTCCTAGATCCGATAAGCTCAAAATCTTGTTACCTCAGACCATAATTGTAGCCAACGTTACAGGTGAGGGAACCAAGCAGGTTCCATTTTACTGCTCCATATGAAGCAGGTGGCGAATACTTTTGCTGGGTAGATTTTATGAAATTTCAATGGTGTCTTTTCATATTGATATTGTTAAGTTAGATATGTGGATACATTTAATTTATTTTGCATGTGCAATGAATTGTTGGGATCTCTGACTACGTCTACAACAACATTCATAATTGACCCATGGCAATGAAAGGTATGAAAGGCAAAAAAAGGACAAATAAAACTACACCAATTCCCGGTCTAGCGTTCAATTAAGAACAGAAATCGCAGTTACATCTGATGGCAAACAGTGTAGGGTAGGTCGATCGAGCTGTTAAGCTGGCCAATCATATTGATTTGAATTTGGTTACCTAAGCGTTAAACTTCAACTCCCGCCCATCATCGGTCCGGGTGTACGACCTCCAGCTCGACACCACGCCGGCCAATTTGCCTCCAACCCGCTCCATCAAGACACCTGCTGCCGTCGAGTCAAAATGGCGCACCTTAGTATGTGTCCTGAAATCCCAATTGACCACTCTTGCTAACCCGTCCTAGACGTCAAGCCCGACCCGGCTTACCTGAAGTATCAGGGTGCGTGACTTCCCACTCTTCCACTGCCCCGATCCGACGACTCCCTCGAGCATCTATCCTAACGCCATGGAATACAGCTATGCAGAAGACCCGACACCAGTACTTCCGCTGGACTGCCCGTACCGCCAAGATCTCCCTCATCTACGTCGCCGTGATCCCTAGCATCATGGGCTACATTGCCTACAAGACAGACGTAAGTGCTGTGGCTTCCCCGGCTAACACAGTAAACTGACCGTGCGAAAGGGCCTCTGGGATTTCCGAGCGAAGCGAAAGGGCGACCTCATCTACGAGTGATGGATGCAAACTGAGATGTTGGAAGCTTGGGACTTTGTGTACATATATTGGGTTCAGTCCGGGATAGAGCCTACGCGGAAACCCGCCTAGGAGAACGAAACTACAACAATCTGCGAGTCTCGTTTGCCGTGAAAAGTCATTGTGCATTGGTTTGAACAACTGGGTATAATATAACGTGACGCCGCCCTTCCGACACATCGGTATGCGCTGGGTATCTTCCATTACCACCTTCCCCTCCCTCTTGGTCTTGGTCCAGATCCAGGTCCATCCGGTAATCTCTCTCCTCTGCGCCACTCTCCAGTAGGAAATCCACCACCAACATTGTCCCTCCAGCCGCCTCTTCCACCCCCTCCACGGAAGCCCCCCCGGCCGAAGCCGTTCTCTCGGTCCTGGAATCCTCCACGGTGACCGCCGCGTCCTTCCCTGGGTGGCATGGCCTGCTCCCTACGCATAATTGATGCCGGAGCAATCGAACCATCTGACAATGGTGGTAAGATAGCACATGACACATAGTCTCCGACAACGAAACGGGCATCGCTTAGTGTTTTGTCTTTGTCCTTGATTCCCTTCGTAGGTCCATGTCCGTCCATGTCGATATCGTTTGGCACTTCGGCGCCGGGCTCGCCCTCTCCGATGACAATGCTTCCGAGATCTCTAACCGCAAATCGAGCCTGTGTGTTGTTGGCAGCGCTGGTGCTTCTTAGATCTGGAAAGACGAGCTGGAATGCTAAACGGGTGCCGACGGCGGGGGTGGGGATGACCGAAGGTTTAGCGGCGGCGAGCTCCAGCGCAAGCTCTTTGAGGGTGCAGTCGGACCAAGTGTATATCGAGACATGCGATGGCAGAGAATGCGCTCCGAATTCATCTGGTCTACAAATCGCATCTAGTTAGCATTGAGTCCAGTGCACTATGGAGGATAGCGGCCGGTTTGTCGTACCTATGGAAACCTCCCTGGCGAAAGAAGAGCTGAACAAGAAAGGGGGCCGTATCCTCGCGGATAGGCTTTGGTGGAGGAGAATCCATAAAAAGAATATTACCGATAGAGATGAATATATAAATGCTCTTTCTTTACCGGGTGATTATTGATTGGTTGTATATCGTTGCCATGATCTAAAAGTTACATGATCGCGACTGGCGCCTGCGCCAGGTGCTCACCTAAAATTAGCCGGAATATTTCCGCAATCGATAACCTTCGCTTTCTTACGACTCGCGCCGACTTCACACTTTGCGACTTCGTCTGCCATTCGAGCAACACTGAATTCTACTTGTCTGTTTTACTCTATCTTGGCTATACACGCCACTGCTACGGGACTACGTCGAAATCGCGCCCCTTACCCCAGCCATACCACCGCCCAAGATGGATTTCGCAGCGTTGATGAACAAGGAGATGTCCAAGTCGAAGAAGGATAGCGGCAGCGACAAAAAATACCTGAAGCGATCTCAAGTTGAGGCACAGCGCAAGGAAGCTTACCTTGCCGAACAAAAAGCTCTCGAAGCCGAACGCGAAGCCAAGGCCGCCGCCAAGCGCAAACGAGAAGAAGAAATTGCTATCGAAAATGTAGCCCGAGAAGAGAAGCGCCGCAAACTCGCCGAGGAGTCGCGCAAGCAGCGACAAGAAATAGAAGCAGAGGAGGATCGAAAGAACCGCAAGAGACTTGGCCTTCCAGAGTTGAAGAAACCAGAGGAGAGCGACGAGAAGGAGGATGACGCTGAGGGCGAGGATATTCCCAAGGACGAGCTTCAGGCTAAGCTGAGAGCACTTGGAGCGCCGGCAGTGCTGTTTGGTGAAAGTCATGCAGGCAGGTTACGGCGTTACAAGAAGTTGACGACGGTTCTAAGCAAGGGACCTATACCGACGACGCTGGAGCTTGTGGAAGAAAAGGATATGAAGGTGGATGGCAAGGTGCCCAGCGACAAGGAGGGGCGCAAATGGCTGTTTAGACAGCTGGCCAGCTACTTTACAATGCTCCTCACCGAGTACGAGAAAGCCATCGAGGCTGAGAAGAGAGATACAAGTGCGGGTAAGACGGCATACAATGCCATGGTTCAAACCCGCGAGAACATGAAGCCGGTAAGTCACCCACCGCCTCCCACGGCCACTTCGCACCCGCATATTCTGACGCATAAGCTAGCTCTTTCGCAAATTCGAACAAGGCGACATAGAGGATTCCATCCTTGAACCCGTCATCGAGATCGTCCAAGCGCTGCAGGAGCGCCGCTATGTCGATGCCAATGATGGATACCTGCGTCTCAGTATCGGCAAGGCCGCGTGGCCCATCGGTGTCACCATGGTGGGTATCCACGAGCGAAGCGCCCGTGAGAAGCTGCATGACGGTGAAAAGGGCCACGTCATGGGAGATGAAGTTACGCGCAAATACTTGCAGAGCATCAAAAGGTGTCTCACTTTTGCTCAGGTACGATGGCCACCCTCGGATCTCCGGCAGTTGATGGGCTAGTGAGGGGAAAGATGGGGAAAATAAGATCATGTATAATACTGCATACACCGTCCAATGGACAACGAATAATGATACCCATGCACTGCAACCATGTTCCATAGCGTCAGATGCCAGTGTTGGCGCCGATCTTGCTGGTGCTGCCGGTGTGGCCGTAGTTAATGCCCAAGGTGTTGAATCATCTCACAGTGCGCTATGCTGGATTGGATACCGTAATGATTGTTCATTTTATTACACTCATATGAAATACTGTAAAAGGGGTTGTTGTTTCTATTTTATTATTTGGTCTCGAAAGGAATACTTGCTATACGCGAGTGTCATGTCCTGATTCTAAACTTGTGTAGTCCAATCTGGATATTGGGAATCAATACTACTGCTATTCCTTCGAACAATCATATCCATGTTTCACCATATCTATTTTTCCTTTTACATTTCAATCTTATCTCCATAATTTTTTCCCCGTCTTTTCTAGTGAATTTGCACTTCCCACGAGAGGCTTTCCCTCCAAATTTGCAGTGACACAAATGCCCATGGACTGCATGCATTCTGCGTAAAGGAAGATTGCAAAGTAGCTGTGTTGATGGATTGTGATAAATAAAGGTACTATCGAGGCTACCAAGAGTTCAACATGATACCTGTGTACAATTCCTTGTTTATGGCTCAAGCACACCAAATTAGACAAGTTTCTTCATTCCTTCGTGTCGCCCATACCTTTGCCATCTTAAATGTGATAGTTCTTGCATTTAATCTACCATGACGACCCGATGAAAAGGAAATAGCAAAGGTCGTTGGCGCATAATGTAAGCGCAAACACTTGCCGTTATGCAGGCACAGATTTGTGACGATGGGAAAATGAAAGGAGAGAAGTTCTGGTGCCCTTTCTAAATAACCATAACTAACCAATAATGGTAAGCGATTATGGAACTTACACGAAACAATTATTCGAAAGAGTAATCGGCCGGAAAATAACAGAGGGATGTTCAGGGCCGTTGAGGCTTCCAATCACACAGCAACTGGGTAGCAACAGAGCCCGCGAGAGTTGGGTACTGACATTGAAAACATGTACAAATTTCGTGAATTCAGTTTTATTCCCTTTTAGAGTCTGAATATATCCGAATCGATCGTAATTGTTGGCGAGATTGTCACAAACAAGTCTGTATTGAACTTGAACCATATCCGCGGTCACGGATATAAGACTTAAAATGAAGATGAACATATTCGCCAATATGATGGAGAGGAGACGAATTCTTGTTCAAGTACCAGACTTGAGATCCCATTTCATTCTCTTATAGTATGCCACAAAGAGACAGTTTCTGCTGCCGCGGACGGGTTACTGAGTCGTCCAGTTCTCAAACTGTCAACGCTTGTAAGACGACGATGACCCAATGTCGACTCGGCCTGTAAATACTGTGGGGGAAAAAACGCAACGCAGGTATTAGTGGCAACAGTAGTGCCGAAAAGAAACGCTCATGGAGGAAAAGGGGGTGCATCTGACCGACTCCGGCAAAACAGTCAGAACACCAGTCACGAGGAGTTTGTGCTTATATCAAGTCATAGGCTTAACTGATACTCTTTTGGGTTTGGTTTCCTGGGGTGATGCATTGAGAATGTGCATTTCATAAGACTAACAAGCTCAAGGGGCATATTTTGATGATTTGATACACATTTCTTTTTAGGGCACAGTCAGATTTGAGTGAACAGAGATGATTAGCAGAACCACGCTCTACACTGTAAGTATCGGCCAGATTCCTCTTTGTATCAAAGGAGATGCTGGTGGCCAAAATTTCTTAGCTCTTAAATTACAGGCTCTGATGAAATCTAACCAAGATGGTTCTTGAGATGATGAGTGTTGAAAGACAATTAGTCTTTCATAGCATGTGAAGTACAGGAGCAATCGATAATATGTTACTCTTGAAGCTGAAAATCTTTCGAGGGATTGGGAAGGCAGATGGCTTGGGTATTCAACTTGAAGTTGCGAAAAAGAGAGCAACAAAATTTAGTAGTCGTCTCCTTTTTCTCTTTCGTATAATGCAGTATAATACACCCCAAGCAAGCTTCGGGCAGAAACACAGCGTATTGAGATTCTTGGTGATTGCTTCTTATTCATGACGATACCAAAGGGTTATTTGAAAGTCTACTTCAGGCACATATTGCATTTTCACACCGCCGATAACTCATCACTTTGCATTTGAACTACAACAAACTTGCGTGACTCAAATCTGGGCAGCCACACAGCCGATGATGCAGGACTATCAGTCAGATTGACTAAAAATGTCTTCAAAATTCGGGCAGACGGACACGACCGCCGTCTACCCTTCTTGGCAAGACAGCCAAGTGTCAAAGACAAAAAAAAAAAACGACGCGGCTCACCGGGAGAGACACCGAGTCTCTCCGACACGGTGTGGCAGATCTCCTGAGCACGCAAGCGAAAACTCGGCCTCGTAGAGACCGGTTCGGGCCGGAATGGAGATCCCACGCATCGACATGTAATTCGATTAAGTTTGGGCTTGGGGGCCACGAGACATGACAGCGATCATCTACCTCGAAAATTGAACCAGCATCCACCAGCATCCTTCCAACGCTCCCGCGTCGTTTGCTCCGCGTGCCCGAAGCCCAGGCCCCGTGTTGACTTGCGTCTCTCCTGACCGGAAGCCATCAACTGGCCTGAGCTCGTCGAAAGATAGACACCATCAGCGCGTCGGGAGGCGAACCGGAATTAGCTGGCGCACCAGTCAATTATGAAGAAACAAGAACTCGCGAATAAAGACCGCAGACGCCATGCTCATATGGCCATCCCTTTTGCACAGCCACCTCCCCGAGACCCGTGCGCTTTGTCCAATTCGCCGCAGGCTATATATACGAATTGACTTTTTTCCTTTTCGTTAATTTAATTATCAGCGTTTCGATTAATTCTCGGAGCGACTACGTAGCGACTACGTAGCGGTGCTCCGTGAAGGGTGATGCTTGGTAGAGCTAGCTCCGATCCGAAGAAGGCAAAAGGGGCACCCGTATTTTAGGTTCTCTTTTCTCATCGATGAATGCTGCTCTCCATAAAGATTAAAATGCCTTTATTTAGAAAACTTTCCCGTCCGTTTAGTACGAAAACTAACTGGGCTTATTCATTTTATTTTTACTGAGCGAACGTCATTCTTATACATTGGGTTGGCGCAAAATCCCACCACACATTTGGAAACATCATCCTTGCCTCGTGGAATGATCCATGCTTTGACCAAAGCGCAAAACATCAACCGAAACCGAAGGCAAGGAATCGATTTTTCGCTGCTCTCTGCACAATGCACACTCACACAGTATCCGAATTTAAGAAGAGTAGCCGCGGACTTGGCACGAGAGAAGCTGCACAGACCGGTCGGCCCATCCGCCGGAGGTTGTGCGGGAATAAAAAAGCAACTTCATAAACCGGGTTTTATGCTGTCGAGTACTAACTTGTGTATGCCCCTTTGCGCCCTGATCTGATCTCGCAAAGCTGTCAACACATGTGCCGAAGTAACCGGGACCCCAAACGCCTGGGCCGTTATTGTATGCATTCTCCTCTCTGATTCGGCACCGTCAGGTAGCCGATGCTCGTTACACGATCTACCCCCAACTTCAAATAATAATTCCACCAAAACGCGCTTCTCATTTGCCAGAGCGGCAGCCCTATTTTACGGATGCCTCCGTCTTGCGGACATTTAACCCGACTAGGTGCTTAGGCGTGAGCCTCAACCCCACCAGAAGGAGGCTGAGCATCGTCAAACCACATTTCGTCAATGTTTGAGCTCCTCCCCTGGCCATAGTGCTTTTTGCTGCCAGCGACTTCGAGATTAGCCGCCATGAGGCTCATACGTCGCAGCCTCTCTTTGGCCTCTTGCTCGTACTGGCGGGCCACCTCCAAAGCTTGTGTCTGCATCTCCAGGCGTGCATCCGGCTGTACGGCAATGAGCAGCTGCGGGTCGCGGGTTAGTACGTTTGCGGTAAATTAGCCCAATCTGGGGGTTTCCTTACCTGGCTTTTCGCGTCGATACGTGCCTTGAGGGTACCCTGGCGAATCATGGAGACGAGCTCCTCCTCGATAGATTCCCCATTTGTAGCGAATGCCTTGTTCATGCTTTCTAGAGTGACGCACGAGAACGGCACAAAATATTGCACGATGCACTTGCTGCGAATCGCCGAGTAAATCGCCGGGACGTGTTTCTGGAGGTAGATATCCAGCAAGTAGTCGTTGCGAGATGACTCAAGTATCGACAAGCAGCTGGAGTACCGACCATTAACAAATAGACTAATTGCCTTTCTAATATGGGGCTCGTGCTCCAGGAAGGTTCGGAAGGACTGGTTGTCTAGTACTCGAGTCTGGAGTTCATTTCGATCCATAGTAGCCAGGGCAAGCAACCCGCCGTAAACTGCAACATCGTTGGCGCTTGCAATGTCGCTGTAGGTTGACGACGGAGTGTTGAAATCTGTCTGGAGGAAACTCTTTGCAGCCTCCTGGAAGTGGCCCATACCTAGAAGACCAATTCCAGAGACAATTTTGGTGTAAGCGAATGATGCCTTGTCGTCCTCGCCGCCCTGGACACCGGTAACCTTGCCGAGGTTGTTAAGGACCATGGTCCAATCGCGGCGCTGGAGGGACACGCTGACGAGGTGCATACCGCAATCGATGATGTGTTTGGTGGTGCTAACATCCTGGCGCATGCGGCCGTAGGCCTCTGCAGCTTCGTTGAGGAGGCCTATGCTCTCGAAGTGTCGACCTAGATCTTCGTTGCCCATCTGACGAACAGGTCTTAGCATATTTTGCCATGCACCTTCATTCCTGGCAGGTTTTTACTCACTCGGATGCTCTCTTTAATTAAGTTGTTCTTGTAGCCCTTGAGTTCGTTCTCGAGGCGTGCCGTCTCTAACTTGTTTGCACGTTCTGCATTCTCGATCCAAGCTTCGTCTCTCTTGGCCTCGGGTTCGTTTGGAGCCGCGATCCGGATGCAGTCCCAAGCCTCTCTATATCTCGAAACATCGGAGCCAGCTTTGGCCTCTGCCACGGCGGCCTTGAGGGCATCGACACACAGTGGCACGGAGCACTTTCCGACGAGGATGAGGCGATCGTATCTCGTTCGGCCTGGGTGCAACAGAGATCCGCGTTAGTGGGGAAGCTGGTCGAGAGGGAGTTGAGGACGGCGCACCCGTGTAATTTTGAATGTAAAGGTCGAGATCGAGCTTGGGCTGGTCTAGAGAACAACATCAGGATCAGCACAACGACGAGGATGGAGGCGTCCAGAGGATCAGCACGGTGACGCACCTTTGACAATGACACCGCCCAAGTTGCTCATCTGGGTAAAGTAACCCAGTAAGGGGCCCGACGCAGCCATGGTGAAGTGATGTCAAGCACTGGTCTGCAATGCTTCATGTACAGGCGAGCTTCCAGAGCTGGTGGTTCAAGGCGGGGAGCACGTGGAGTCGGCCTTTGCGGGCGAGCAGGCAGAAGGTCGTGGTGGGGCAGCTCAGCTTGTGCAACGGGGCGGGGATCAAGGTGAGCGTCGGCGGCTTCGGTGAGTGTTGGGTGATGTCTAGGGTAGATGACCCGATTTTGGTGCAGCAATGTAACTGCCTATCGCCACCCTTATCCAGCTGCATCCTCGAGTGGCAACCCTCTCGGCTCCGAGAAATGGAGCCGAATGGCCCTTGGCTGCGTCGGTGAGTGTATGTAATCTTCCGAAATGCCGTCATCGCGCAAATATGCCGCATGTGACGTCTGGTTATTGTTGTTACTTTTTGCACACCGATGTTTGGTGATTGAATGATTACGAACGTTGCGCGGGCGTCATGGGACCGGGCCGGCTCTCAAAATACGCACCGAGCTAGTAGATGTCTCTCCCAATTATTCCCGGACCTTCTGGCAAGCTTATGTGCAATGTTACATGTAAGATGCTGCGGGAGACGGGATTGGACAGATAAGTTTCACAAGGGACGGCTGTCGCAACGGAATAGATGCCGCCCGCCTGCAGCAGGCCGGTTTAAGACCAATTCCGATATCTACACGATTGACGCAGGGATCTTTTTTAGCTTGGCGAGATATATTCAGGGTCCTCCTCTTACACGAAGCATGCGCACCGCGATGGAGACGTGATGGATATCGGCAATTGATCATGCCATTGCATGCATTGTCGTCATCTCACCTTCCAGAGACGTCCTAGAACATGCCAGGTGGCTGAAGATAGTGTTATTCTTGCTGCATTCTAGAAACCCGGACATGCATCTTCAAGGTTGCATGAGGACGAGGGTTTCCACAACACCGGGCTTTGGAGGCGAACTACTCAATCCCCCAGCCCTAACATTGGGGTCCCGTTTCCCCAAGTGCCCGGCTTGGATGGGGCTGGTCCCTGGATTGGATTCTTTCACCCACCATCACTCATTCCCGGCCGAGATGACGTCCGTGTGCGGCAAGCCCGGCTTCTGCGTGTAAGCGAGGAAGCTCACGATGGAACATGGCACATTGAGCATTTCGGCTTCGGCAACAACAACCCCCAAACTCTTGGTAATTTATGACGCCAGTGTGCGACGAGAAGGGCGTGAAGGCGGCCGCCGCTACATGATTGAGAAACGACGCGGCTGAGCGGCAATAACTGAGCTAGCAAAATCGCGCGTAGCACAGATGCGTTGCATTGAGAAGCACGGTTATGGTGATGGACTCATGAGACGAGCTGGAGATGACAAAGCGCACTGAGTGGATCGGGAGCATGATTCAGTGTGGAATGTAGACGTAATCGCACAATGGCACCATCCAAAAAAAATTAACAAAGGGGGTTGAAACAAAATGCTGTGCCAAGCCTTTTTGCCAAGACCTGGGCAAATCCCAGCTGGGCTGATGGCAGACACCATCCGCGGTCAAACTGCCGAGATACGTCTGGCAAATACGCGCAAAGAATAAAAGAACCAGAAGAAGCCTGTGGATAAGCTAGATAAGAGCCAACGCCGAAATTCCGCGGCATTTCCACCAATTAGACTGCATGTAATTCGATTAGGAATACCACCTGACGGTAAGATTACGGTTAATTTTTTTGCTCATTTGGAGACTCCAGGACTGGCACGCGGGCGACAATACACATGGAACTTAATAATATGAACCAAAATAAAGAAAAGAAGGCCTTAACTAGCTAAAATAAACTTATATTTGTGTGCAACATATACTGTCTTAGTTCTGCTGGTTAACGTTTGAATTTTTATTTTATTTTTTCACCCGTCTATTCTTGTGCCCTTCTTTCGCTACCCGCTGACAGGACCGTCCCAGGTGTTCGTCCCATGGACGCTTGCCTGGCAGCAAGTCTTGGCGCCAAGCCTGAAACACGGTGTCAGGAATCCCGAATGGTCGGAAAGCGGCAAGGTCGAAGAGGCACGAAGCCAGAGGTGAGGGCGAGTGTGATGTCATTCTTGAACTAGAGTGTTTTTTATTTATTTATGATCACCAAGTATTGAGCTAGCATGGCCGTCGGTGGGCGAATTCGGGTATCGCCTGTAATATGCCGAGTGTGCTGTCTCGGAGAATTAAGCGTCGTGTTTGAATGCACGCCGCTCACTTAGGTTTGAAGCCATGTCTGAGGGCGAGGCACCCCAGCTCTGCACTGTATTGGTACTGTCACGGCTTTTTGGTGGCTGACTCGTGAGGCCTCTGGAAGCATGGGGCAGCCCTGCTGAGCGGCTGGCACATCTCGGCGCGTGGCGCCTTTGATGTTTTGCTTGAAACCACGTTCATCGATGCCGCAGACAGAGTCACAGCCACACTGGGTGCAAAAAGACCACTTGCTGCGTGGGAAGTCCCAGGGCCGTCCTGGCCGGAGCCGAAGCGCCTGGACAAGTCGGCGCGACGCCAAAAGGAAAAAAAACTCACTAGTATAATTTAAGGTTCTTGTTCAGTTGGGTGCAAGGACAGAATCACATCCTCCCCCGATGCTGGGGGCATGTATCAGTAAGCTGTTACTGCACAGCAGCATCCCGTGTCGTCTTTGCTCTTCTCTCGTCTGTACGATGGCGTAATCCTGCAGCAAGCGGGTCGTGTGGGTTGTCGGAGCTTCCGTGCCTGTGCTCTGTATCGAACGCGTCCTGATGGTTCCAGACATGGGCTGCTGGATTTGTGCACTGCTTCTCTGCTTCTGGCTGGTGGATATGTCTAGGTTTTTTTTTTTTTGCTTCCCCATCGGGACCGTGTTGTTGTATTGCCCCCACCCAAGGGTCGGTTCACAGCGCGCCCATGGGCCACGGCTCTGCTCTTCGTGGGCTTTCGCCCAGTATTCTCTACTCTAATGGCATCAAAGTTCGGCCCGTCTATCGTGGACTGGTTTCTATCCGTTGCTGTCGGATTGTCCGGACACTCGGGTTGGCGAGCAATTTGGGTTTTTAGCGGGACAGGACGGGAAGGCCTGCAGCCTCGATGGCCCTGGCTGGCAATCCCCATCGAGCAGCCAGCCCTCATCACGAACTGGTGTAGTCCTCCCCTTGACCGTGACCATAGATCGACACAATATTACCCCGACATGCGAACGTCCTGTGCCGGCTTGGCTATCGGCAACGGCTCTTCAAGGCCGAGATGAGCTGACGAGCGCAGGCGTGGATAACACGGGAATAAGTGTTCCCCCACATGCTTGGGTCCATGACTCTTTGGTGGTATTCGTCCTGTGCCCCGGGGCTCCTTTGCCCAGCGTCTCGTCAAGAAAGTGGCACAACCCGGTTCGGGTCCGCTTCTTTTCCTGCTGAAGGTTGCATGGGAATGGGTCCCTTGCTCCCCTTGAATGATGGAGAGATCTGGCGGGTGGTCTGGACCATTTGACTGCCCTACCACCAAAAGCCGTGTGCGTGTGTATCCCGTTCCGCGGTGTCGCATCCAACAAGCCCCCATTCCTCGTTCCCCCAGACCAGTCCAGGTCAGCCATGGCCAAGCCACAGCAGCCCGCGCCCAATCCCGCATGGCATTCCTTTTTCTCGGTTGGCCGCAATGCGTGTTTCTGCATGTCTCTCAGGCTTTCGCGCTGCATCTTCACCCCACCTCAGTTTTGTCCGCTGATCATGCTCGCTTTTCGCGGCTTGAGTCGGTTTCGTTTAAGCGGGACTTTGGACTTTCGTGCGTGTTGCTTGTCTGCTACCTTAACCTTAGCTGCCACAGCATCGCGCGCCGTCTCTGAATCTGATCTGATGTGCCTGGTTAGAGTCCTGATTGGGCTCGTGGCTAGTACAGAAGCACACCGCAGCGAGGCGATCAAGGTTGGTACCGCCGTGCACACATACATGCGCCCGCTATCGGGCCTGACCTTAATGCAATGGAGCTAAACCTTGAGTTGAGACTGTTCGATATGACGATGCGGCGGAGGCAGTGTGTCGGACCTTGACTGTCAAAAGAAAGGTGGCAATTGACGCCGGCGAGACAATTACTCGAGCCTCAGATTTAGGGATAGGGACCGTCTACAGTGACGGCATGGCTTCCGAGACCCGGTTGAGCTTATTCTCAAGAGCCCCTGTGGCCTCTGCCATTTCACGCCCACCAGCGCACCCCCTCCTCACCTCGACCCCTTTCCCCCAGTGTCCCAGAAATCTGCTGTTTTACAGGATGCCGCTGCACAGCCCGGGTGGTGGAGGTCTTCTCCATCCTCACCGTCGGCCAGCCTGAGCCAGCCAGGCGCCATAGAGAAGGCTGGCGCCAGCCTATGTTCCGTCTTAGCCGTGAGACACCTCAGCATTTCCAGGTTTGACGAGTGCACAACAAAATACACGGGAATGAATGGAGAGAACCTGAGAGAAAGGTTACCAAGGGGGGAGAGGATACTGACCCTCCCCCCTCCCTGCGTTTCCTCTAGCCACCCCTGGCCCACAACCATCTTGAGTTACTGCTGCTGGCACCAAAAGGTCCCTCTTGTTCTGCCTTTTCCCCCCGTCAATTCGGCCCCAGCCCAGGGCCGATCCGCAAGAAATGGCTCGACGATGCCTGCACTGTGCGCCCGTTTATTCTTAGTGAGCGAGCGAGCCAGCGACACCAGAGAGACGTCGCGCTCGTCAAGCGACGAGACGGCGAGCAAGCAACTTTAGGGCATGCCGGCCCATCCCATCCCCATCCCCATTCCCCATTGGCATTTCATCCCCCCATGCCCATGCAGCCATGCCATCATCCCGCGCCAATTCTCGTTCGTTGCCTCCGCTCGACAGGAAGATGCTCGGATATCGGACATGATCAGAGGGGACCCGTCTGCTCCCTCGTCGGCCGCTGCTCGCCTGGGCCTGGCCTGGGCTGGGGCTCCCGGGTTGCGGGTGGGCTCCTCGTCTCTGTCTTGTTGCCCAGTTGGGCCACGCCTCCAACGGGAAACCCTGTCGACCCAGACACCCTCTCTAGCCTTAGTCGCCTCATCCTTCCACGTAGTGTGCACACTTGCATACTTCTGCCCCCGTCCGTTCTGTGTCCGTACTCGTCAAATACGTAGCATGGCCCGTCTGGCTGCGTGGTGTTTAATACTTGCGTCCCCCGACCGTCGTGTTTCTTGGCCCTGTCCATCTGGCCTCTGTCTCTTGTCGCATCCCCATCTCGGCCGACCTCCACACTCGCTCACCTCAGGTTCTTGGCGTCGTCTTCTCAAGGCCTTGGCTTGCTTGGCTTCTTGGTATTTCTCTTGGCATTTAGCCTTGGCCAGAGATTTATTTTTTCCTCGGACGCCTTGACCTGCAGTAATTGGGTCCTTGGCCTCCACTGGGCACACTCTGGGTACCTGCTACAGCGCACCGCTGGGCCGCTCGCTCCCAACTCGCCGACTCGGCGCACCGTGCTACGCATACAGTGCCGCCTCCAGTCATTAAGTCCCCTCCAGCAGGACCGGCCCCAGGCCCTTGACAGAGCTCCCCACTCGCTGCCGTACGCGCTGTAGTGCGTAGAAGCGCTGACTGAACGCACTGAGCTCGCCCTCGCACCCCCCCGGCTTCTGCGCTTCCTTTCTGGTTCTCGCCCGGTCTGTCGCCCGCTACTCTCACTCACACGGCGCGCCCTCCCCGGTCGCGAAACCCGTTTTCCTCGCCATTTCGCTTTCGCTCCTGGTCAACTTGCATCCTTACTCTCATCCGCAATCTCTGGACCGGCACGATTCTTAATCGCCCTCATTCACCACCTCGCCAGCACATCGCCGCGTCACGCAGCTGCCGTCTCTCGCTGCGGGAGCCGTGTCGACCTCTTCTTCCGCTGATGGCCTGGAACTAGGCCTGCGACTCTTGGGGCAATTGGGACATGGGCTTACCGCTGCACTTGCTTTCTGCGCCCCTGCTGCTTGTTCCGCCGCATCCCCCCTCGACCAGCCGTCGCTGTACTCGCACCAGCACCAACCGCCTACCGCACCCTCGCTCGTATTCTCTCAACTTCAACTTTCCCATTCGCAACTGAACACCACCATCGACCCTCTCCTGCTACGACAAACGAACAGCCTTGACACCGGCCTCTGGCCTGACAAGTGGTGAGCCCCGCCCCGTTTTGCAGACGCCTGCCACTGCCATCCACCCGACTGCCGCTTGGTCCTGGCATCTGGTCCATGGTACATGGTGCACCCCCATCCATGCTCCCGCGCCCTTCCTCCTCCCCTCCCCTCGACATCATCCGGCGCTCAGCGCCCTGCGCCCACGCTCTCTGCATCGCACCTCTCGTCACCACCCTCGTTTGCTGACCCTGCCCAGCCCAAAATGTCGCCTGATACCGCTGAGGACGAGCCTGGCCAGGCGTCCAACGACTGGCAATCCAACGATCCGCCATCGCCGTCTGGTGCGAGCATCAAGTCGGACATGGACGCCGACGACGACGCCATGAACAACGGACTTGACGCGCCCTCTCAACCCATCCAGAAGCGACGACGAGTAACTCGCGCTTGTGATGAATGTCGCCGCAAAAAGATCAAGTGTGATGGAAAACAGCCCTGCACCCACTGCTCCGTCTACAGCTATGGTACGCCCGTTCATTTTCCTCCTCCCTCGTGTCGTCACCACGCCAATTCGCCAAACACCGGCCCGGCTGCATCTGGAAACTGACCACTTTTGTCTCACAGAATGTACCTATGATAAGCCTTCAAATCGAAGGAGAAACCCCGCACCTCAGTACATCGAAGCTCTCGAGAGCCGTCTGCAGCGCGCCGAATCGCTTCTTCACAAGTTCATGCCCGATGTCGATCTGGCCGACCCTAATCTCGATCCCGCCATCCAGCAAGAGTTTCGCAACCGTGAAAATGCTCGCGCACAGGCCTCCAAATCTCGACAGGCTCCGCCCACCGCCAGCACCTCGCAACCGGATGTCAATGACGCCCACCTGACTTCTATGATTGACTCTATCGGACAGCTCGAGATTGATGACCGCGGAGGTTGGGATTTCCATGGTGTTTCCTCGGGCGCCGTCTTTTTGAGGCGGATGAAGGACCACTTCCGAGGCATGCTCGGCCCTGCTGGAAAGTCCTCCTTTTTACCGCGACCTGATCGAACCCCTGGTGGTCTCGCAAACCTCGATTCGCCCTCGCCAGCCGCAGCCGCAGCGTCCCCATTCTCAGCCGTACCAAGCGTTCCAGAGCTACCACCCAAAGAAGTCGCCCGCAAGCTGTGTTACTACTCTCTTAGCTGCGCGACATGCCTGGTGCGAATCGTTCACGTCCCCAGCTTTTATGAAAAGTTCGAAAAGATTTACGAGAAGCCGCTCGACAACCTATCACAGGACGAAACCCATTTTCTCGGTCTACTTTTCGCAGTCATGGCTCTTGGCTGCATGTATAATAACCTTGATGACGACTCAGGGGCCGACGCGTTCAGAGAGGCCACTGACGAAGGGTAAGTTGATCGTTTGTGAATTCCCTTCAATCTGCGATGCTAAATTGATTACAGCATTAAATACTATAACAACGCACGAGCACTCCTACAAGATGTGACGGAATGTCGTGATCTCACCTCACTGCAGGCTCTACTATTCATTATTCTCTTTTTACAATCCACTTCGAATCTGAGTGGTTGTTACTCATTCGTTGGCATCGCGCTCCGCTCCGCTTTACGAATAGGTCTTCACCGGCATTTGCAGCACGAAAGGCTCGACACAATAGAGGAGGAGATCCGAAAGCGCGTTTTCTATGTGATTCGACAAATGGATATCTATGTTTCAACCCTGCTTGGTTTCCCCCTGATGCTCAACATCGACGACATAGACCAGCCCTTCCCCGTTGAGGTGGACGACGAATTTATCACACCCACCGGCATCCTTCAACCACCACCCGGCACATCATCTTTCTTCGAGGCGTTCAACGCTCACTCTCAGCTCATGGAGATTTTGGCCAAGATCACCAAATATGTCTATCCGATGAAGGGATTGGGCCAGAGCGTTATGAAGGACAACAAACCCACATCAACATATCTCATCAGCTACGGCAGAATCAAGGAGATTGAGGGTGATCTGCATTCTTGGTTTGAGAAGCTGCCTCAGAACTGGCGACCCAGTGCTGATGGCCCTATCGAAGTTGTTCGGTAAGTTTACTTGGGTTTAATTGCATATGCAGCGAATATACTAACTTCAGTCCCAGTGTTCGTCACTTGCTAAGATTTGCCTACGCCCACGTCCAACTGGTTTTATACCGACCTTTCCTTCACTATGTATCTCCTCGCCTCAGCCAAGGCACCAAGGTTGATGAGCTCTCATATGCATGCGCAGCAGCCGCAATCAGTGTGTCTCGCAATATTGTTCACATCGGCCTTGAAATCCGCAAACAACGTGTTCTGAGCGGTCCTTACTGGTTCATGCTTTATACCGAATTTTTCGCAGTCCTTTCATTGGTGTTTTATGCCACCGAAAACCCTGAGAAACCTGGGTCGAGCGAAGTTTTGGCCGATGCTCGTGCGGGAAGGCAGATGATTGCCGCGCTCGCGGACAAGAGTGCATCGGCCGAACGAGTCTCTAGCGTTCTCAATGTATGTAACCCACCTGGCAGCTGTTCCTCAGACGCTAACTTGAAGCCGCAGGTTCTATTTGAGCAGATACCAGACCAGCTCGACCCCGCTCAGATGCGAGCCATGCCCTCGAGAAAGAGGTCAGCACCTATGGGTAGGCCGTCGTCCGTATCCTCTCAGCAGACGACAATCCCCCCCAGCATCTCCTCAAGGCAGACATCAGACTTTGCTCGCAGCAGCCAGATCACCACTACCAGCTACGCCACGAGCTTCACGCCCAGCACCATGGAGCAGATGCCCGTCGGTTCATCCGTCAATTTCCAAGATGGCGGATTCTCGTCAGCATTCAACGACTTCATGTCACTAGACATGCAGGCTCGGGATACACCCGACTCCGCGAGCACAGCGACCAGCGGGCAACGCAACCCTTACGGAGGCCAGCCATTGGGCATCCACAACCCTGTGAACAAGCTCGACTCACTCATGTTCCCGTCCGAGGATCCGTTTGCGTACCCCAACCAGCCGATGATGGAGCTTGGGTTCCCCAGCAAGACAGACGCACCAAGCAGCAGCGTGGCGGAAAACAACCAAGACATGCAGTTGTTCCTGACGGGCTCCTTTGATGATGTGGAGAGCCAACTTTTCGGACAGCCCCCACCATACATGGTGCACCAAGGCCAGCCGATGATGAACCTGTCCAACCAAATGTACGACCCCAGCAACATGATGGGTCTGCACTCGTCGAGCCATTCGATAGTGTCGTCGGCTTCGACGCACTCGCAACCATCAAGACACAGCCAGTCTCAGGCGCAAGCACACCGGGCACAGCAGGCGCATCACGCGCACATGATGGCAAGCAGGCGGCAACATACGCAGCGAGCTCAGGAGAGACAGATTCAGCAAATGTTTACGGAGCAAGGTATGCAAGCGGACTGGGGGAGTTTCTTTGGTTCTGGACGGGGTGGATTTCAAGGCATGTAACGGTCGCTTCATTGATACCCATTTTACGACTCGGGAGGCGTGCAAGGTGCCGGAAGCTTTTGCAAGTGGCTTAAAGAGACAGCTGAGGGGGAGAGATGCCACTACTGCAAGGTCACAAAACGGGCGGCATTGCTTAGATGGATTACTGGCAAATAGACGGAGCAAGCTGTGTGATTTTATTTTCTTGGAAAGTGTATATATGAGGGAAGCGGGACTGTTTCTTGGGAATGATGATGATTTGGGCAGCGGAGGAGGGGAGGGGGCGGGCGGTTGTGAATTGGAGAGGGAATTCACAAAGCTTTTCTTTTTGGATACCTCTTGGGTTGGAACGAATGTGTCGATGAGCTATCGATACACACCTACATATATAATGAATGTGACAGCTGTTGTTGATGCTGTAAACAGATTTGATGCAATAATCAAGAGTGATGGCAGTTATCTCTCCCGTGTCGTTGTGTTTGTTAAAGTGTGCCAGCCATGCCATGTACATCCGCCTGCCTACCTTGGAATACGTGGAAGAAGCTAAAACGGAATTGGCTTTGTATAGGCTCGCTTAGAGCCAAGCCTATTTAATTATTATTCATGACGTTATTTATTTTGTTCGCATGCTTCTTTTTTTTTGCATGGCTTTTGGCTTGAGGTTTGCGCCGTCTTGCATCTACGTACTTGGCACCCCCGCTTGGTTCTCTGTCCGCCACTTTGGAAAGGCGGCGCTAAGGGCCAGCCACGGGCTTCGTAGTGGGCGATGGAGTGCGCGAGCGTGGCAACAAGGTGACAGAAACTAGCGCTGTCTTGGGATGTGAGAATGGAGCAATTCGTAAGTTGTCATCCCCATCTTGGCCGTCTTGGCTGCCAGAGGGCGAGCGAGTCAGGAGTCTCAAACGTCATTCCCCCATTGGAGATACCCACGGGGGGACGGCGCGCACGGCGCACGGTGCTGTGCCAAGGTGGGCGCCGATTCGGCACCGGGGAGTAAGAGGCGAGGGTGAGGGTGACGGCGACGGCGAGAGGCACAGTGCATCTCCGCGGCGTTTTGGCACGGAGGTTACGTTGCGTGCCCGTCAAGCTTGGGTTCGCGTTGGCTCCGACGGGGGAGGGGGGGGCTTGGTTAGAGTTGATCGCCTGTAAATCTTATTGGGGGAACGCGGACGGAGAGATGCGCGACGTGCTGGTCTCGGTCGTTCTTTTTTCCCCTTCGTTTCTTTTTCCGCCCGGTGCTAATGTTTTAGATTGGAGGAGGAGGGGAAGGTATTTGTGTGTTGTTGGGAGAAAAGTGTCGTGTGCGTGTGGGTGGCTGAGTGCGTGCGAGTGCGTGTATGTGCCGACTTGATTGAGCTTCTCCAGGGGAGGGGGTAGGAGGGGGAGGGAAGAGAGGCTTGCAGGGCACTTTTGGGAGAGTGGATAGGGCATGCAACGTGTTGGTGTTGTCGTATTGATTGCGGTCCCTGATTGGGAAAAGAGAACTGTGGAGAGGAAAAAAAGAGAGGGGAGCAATTGCCGCCCCGTGTGAGTGGGTACGGGTTGGGTGCAGCTGGAGGGGAATCTTGAATGGGTCTCTGCAGCTTTATCACAGCTTTGACGGGTCCAAGGCCCAGGTCGCGACGTGATATCTCGACGTAGCCCTGTCGCATTGATGAATGCCGTGGGTTGCAGAATTGGGTGATTCCGAATTTTATTGCGGGGCTGTGATAACATGGCCGTGCTGTGAGGGCTGGTGGTTTTTGTGCACTTTTTTGCGTGCCGCACCGGTCCAATCGCTGCTGCATGTCATACAATACTACTTTACTGTAACCGAGCTGTTCCATATACATCTCGCATCGATAAACTGTCATGCGCCGATGTGACTTGCTGTGAGTAAATGGGAAACCAGCGGGTGAAGGAATCCGGGGTGTGGAAGACAGCTGTGAGAAGACAAAATGACAATTGACAAGTATTTAGCATTACACCTATCAAGATGATTTGTCTACATTGAAGCAGTCATGTATGTGCCTTCTACTTTTTATTTTATTATTTTAAACTATCATCTAGTATTGCTTGTCTCTTACTTGCTTGTCATTGTTGGGGTTTGTCTGCAATAGGCAGCTGGCTTATACATGGCATTGAGAACAAGAAGTGAATACCACAAGATTGACCATTTGCATCATACGTATATATATATAGTTTTGGGCAGTCTTGCACGAGTCAATCTATACACTATGCTCAGAGCAAATGCGCCTGATATTTACCTTGGTTTCACGCCCTCTCCTGGCTTCTAGATTAGCAATGTTCCGCTATTTAAGCTCAGGTAAGCAGGATTGACCCGCTCCAGCTTAGCCTGCGATAAGCAAAGGTTCGCGGTTGGGGGAAACTGGCCCAAATCGGCACGCGCTACCGAGGCCAGAGCCAGCCTCCACATTCAACCTCTCGCACCTCCGACTCATTCAGTCGAACTGACCCGCCGGCACCTCTTCACCAGCATCGCCAAGTCCGAACTCCATCAGAGACTATAAGAGGATATGGCTTCCGAAGTGCCCAAACCCATTTGGCCCTCGGGCATTTGCGGCGAGGGGAGGAGAATGACGCCCCCAGCCTCCCGAATCCCGGCTCCTCCAGCCCCAGCAGCTGTCGCTCCGGCCTCATCGCCGTCACCGCGAGCAGCTCCCGCCGCATCAAAGACCAAGACCAAGCCCAAGGCCCCGGCCCCGCGACGCTCCAGTGGCCTCGACTTTGAGCTCGTCCTGGAGGATGAGTTTGATGCGCTGTAAGAGCTGCCCCGCTGGCCCAGATATCAGACAATCGTCAGACAACGGGGTCTGAAGCTAACATGGGTGACGTAGTTGCATCGAGGTTAAGAATGGTGAAGCTAAAGGCACCACCTCCAGCGCCCGCAACAAGTATCCTGGTAAGCAACTGAAAGACACGACGAAACAATCTCATTGTTTGTGTCAATTGAGCATTGTCCCTTGCTGACTGTTCTCCAGCCAAGCTCCATGCTCGCAAGGTAGCTGCCGAGCTTGGCGTCACCGATGGCCTCATCTACCTCCCTGGTGAGCCAACCAGGCTGTATGAGGACTCTGACCAGTCGCCCCCGTTCAAGCAGCGGAGATAGTATGTTTCCTGTCCATTTCATTCATATATCATCGCTCTCTAACACTCACCAGCTTCTACTATCTGAGTGGTGCCGACTTCCCAGACTGCTCCGTCACCTATGACATCGCCAGTGATCGCCTCACCCTCTGGATCCCATATGTTGAACCTCGCCAAGTTCTCTGGTTTGGGGCTACTCCCAATGCCGTTGAGGCCATGCGCAAGTATGATGTAGATGATGTTCGCTACACAGCTCAGCTCCCCAAGTTCCTTCACGGCCAGCTTCGTCCAGCTACCACTCTTTACATTCTTCACCCAGACCAGGCCCCCAAGCTGGCTGATCGCCCTCGCGGCCAGACGCATATCAACTACTCCAAGTTGCGTCCGGCCATGGACCAGGCTCGCGTTATTAAGACCGACTACGAGGTCGCCCTCATTCGTCGTGCTGTCAACATTTCGGCTGCAGCTCACCGCGCTGTTGCTGAGCGCTTGTTGACCATGCGCGGCGAGCAGGATATCGAGGCTGTTTTCCTGGCCGAGTGCACATCTCGCGGCGCTCATGTTCAGGCGTATCCCGTCATTGCTGGTGCTGGTGTTAACGCATCGACTCTTCACTATGAAGCAAACAACCAGCCCCTTGGAGGCAAGCAGGTGGTTGTTCTGGATGCAGGCTGCGAGTACTCGTGTTATGCTAGCGACATCACCCGTACCCTGCCTATCTCAGGTACATTTTCGAAAGAGGCCGCCGCAATCTACGCCGTCGTTCAGCGCATGCAGGAAGAGTGTATTTCCCGAGTTCGCCCCGGTTGTGTCTATTACTCCCTGCATCTTCTCGCCGCTGATGTCGCCACCCGTGAGCTGATTAAGCTCGGCATCCTCCGCGGAAGCTTTGCCGAGCTCCAAAAGGCTGGCACTATTGCTGCTTTCTTCCCTCACGGCCTAGGCCACCATGTCGGTTTGGAGGTGCACGATGTCACTGGTGCAGACCGTCTGCTGATGCGTGAGACGTTCCATATTGAAGGTGGAAAGCGTGAGATGGTGACACCCGCGACACTGCACAGCCTGCGACGTACTGCTTCTGCGCCTCCGCCTTATCATGGACGACAAGCCCTCCAGCCAAACATGGTTGTCACTATTGAGCCTGGAATGTGAGTTGCTACTTACCCCTCTTGTGTATACATCTTTGTTGTACGCTCCTTACTGATCTGATATCTCATAGTTACTTCTGTCGTCCGTACATTGAGGGCTACTACCTTAATAATGCCGAACACGCAAAGTTTATTGACCGCAAGGTGCTTGAGACATACTATGATGTCGGTGGCGTGCGCATTGAAGACGATATTCTCGTCACCGAGAAGGGCTATGAGATTCTCTCGGCTGCTGCGCCCAAGGGCGACGAGCTGTTGGACGTCGTTAACGGAAGCTTTGAGAAGATTTGATGTAAGATATTGGGACTATTCTTTGTGAATTGAGTGATGACATAGATGGGGTCTGGCTAGAATACGGGATTGTATGAGGAGAGCGGATTTGGATTTCACATTTTTTCTACCACAGTACACTAGAATGATAACCATACTGAAGTTTATATACGAAATGAGTAATTTATTCATACAACCACTTTTTGTTGTACGCTCAACTTTTAAATGATTCTCAAAACCGGATTCATAATACCTCGAGCAAAGATGTAAGGAAAAGGGGCTTTCGTACACACCTCGATGGGGAACATAATGTAGTTGATACAGAGGAGATTGAACTAGACCGACATACTTAAGAACAATATCATAGCATCTGCCAATAGAAAGAGTGGCCTGGGAATGCACCAATCATTGTTGTCATATTTCTGAACCCACTGGTCAACCTTGATTTGATCCATCTGCTATGAAAGTAGTTGCCTTCCCTGAGAAATGCTCAATTCATCATGAAACACGAAGACAATATAACCGCGAGGCAACGAAGATGACAGACGTTAGTGAACAATGACCAAAAACATGCATGCGTCTATGAGGAGATAGGAGAGAGAAGTTGGGGCCCTTGAATTTTGCTGCTCATCCAAGTGGCTGGTTTGAAGTATCGAACTTTCCATATCCCCCTGAGACGAGGCAACGTGGCGAGAATCATCAATTGACTAGTAGTAGCAAGGAAAGATTTCTTTTTACCGCTCTTTTCTGTGGCTGGAAAGCATGTCATCCCTTTCAGAAAGCCAATCGCCCAAGGACGCTGCGGCGACCGAGGTGGTGATGTTTACATTCAAGCTCATCGTCTGCTCTGCCAAAGCCCCATTTACGTTTTGATCAATATTGATACCTTGCGCAAAAAAATAGACGCGGTGAAGGGAGAGAGCACTGGCATCAGAACTGATCGGAGTCAGGTGTTGTGCGAGAGGAATGGGGTGATGTAGGCCTGTGGCAATTTTCAAAGGCCAAGCTGAATTGAACAAGAGAAAGCACATGGCCCAATAAGAGCGGATTATGTGAGACAAGAGTCATCCGCTTGCCAGCATGTTTTTTTTTGTACCTTCTTTTTAATATTATTTATTAAATTTTATCTTGCGGCTCATTTCTTGATTTGCATTCACAGGGGAAAATAAGGGGGCATCAAGCCTCAAGTCTTGATTTATCAAACATGGTGGTCATGGTGGCAACGTGGGAAGATAATCATAGTCATTGCTATCCAAAGAAAATTAACAACATGCAGCTTTCTAGTCATGTGCATCGTGCATGCAATATACAAGAAGGAGAGCAGCTGGAGTAAATGGCAAGGGTCAACATGACAAGGCCTCTCAAACCATCTCGCTAGTAAACACATCACGAGGCCACAGTGCTCCTGTTGCCCATACCAAAGCCAGCGCCTCTTCCCTCTCCTTCTAGATCCCAACTCCGGACCTATTTCGCTTTTTCTTCTGCCGGGAAAAAAGTCACATGGGCAAATGCTCAACGTTCCCCTTTCCTTTAATTTCTTACAAGTACTTCTTGGGCATGTTCGCACGGCGACGCTTGTAGATGACAAAAGCGGCAACGAGAACACCCTGGGTGCCGATGAAGAACAGGATGAGGAACTTGTGGCCAGGGGTACTGTCGATGAGCGTCTCGGTGATGGATGAGTGGTGGGTGTCGAGAATGCCACGGACGTTGCGCTCGTTGGCCTGGAGCTTGCGGGCCAGATCCTTGCGAAGCTCCTGAACGTCACGGTTGAGGTCGGTGATGCGGTGCTGGAGCTCGGCGATATCGTCAATCTTGCGCATGTCGGCGCGCAGCTGTCCGATGAGCTGGGTGAGGTCCTCGTGGCGCTTCTCATCCTGCTGCTGGTGGCGCGAGGAGACTCGGTGCAGGGCGGAGAGCTGGTGGTTGGTGTTTTGGAGGCGGTTGTGCAGATCCGCGAACTGGGCTTTGGATGTTGAGAAAATGTCAGCATTCTCATCAGCAAGCTCGCCAGCATCAAAATTGTCCTTCTTGGCGTTGTTGTTGTTGTTGTTGTTGTTATTGTTGTTGACCCTGCTGGATTGGGATGACTGCTGTTGCTGCTGGTTGGAGTTGTCGCTAGGAGGGGCGCTGTGGCCGGAGTCGCTGTTGTCACTCATGACAACCATCTTGAAAAGCTCAAAGGAGTCGGGGACGTCAGGGGTGGCGGCAGTGACACCAAACTGGTATCCTGAGGGGATGCTGAACTTGTCCGTCTCGAAGCAGAGCTGGCCATCAATCTCGACACGGAACGAGCGACCAGTCTGGCGGATCTTCACTTGGGAAGGTCGACCGAGGTTTCGGTAGGCGTAAGAGCAGTGGCCGAAAGCAAGCTCCTCGACACGCTGCTTGGTGCTGAAGTCGGTGGTGCCATCGTTCAAGAAACCACGGACGATGCCGCCGGAGCCACCCTGCTTGTCGATGACGAGGGCGAAACCGTCAAACTTGCCGACCGTGTAGACGCTGCTGGCGCCGATAGAGCCAGGCCCACCTCGCGCAAGCCAGATGTTGAGGTTGCCGCCACCCCGCTCAGGTCCGTTGGCGCGGAAGTCGACATCAGCAATCCACTGGGTGCGCTGCAGCGTCTGGGTGGCCCAGATGGCGCCGCGCTGGTTGCCGGGGGCGAGGGGCGTGAGGATGATCTTGTTGGAGAGGACCTCGGGCTGGGTGGGATTGCCCTGCAGGGCGAAGTTGGGGATCTGGCCGCGGGACTCGGGGGAGCTTATTCTGCATGGGCGAAAGGGATCGTGTTAGCTGGCTGAGGGCCCTCCAAGCGAAGCCATTCTCACGCCGGCATTGCTGCTAGCTGGGCACGAAAAAGACTGACCTTCCAGCATGCCCGAAACTGAGCTCGCTAATCAGATATTGGGCCTGCGACAGGCTTGCTGCCAGCAGCGTGGAGAGGGTAATATCGAGACGCATGGTGGTTGAGCTCGGGGAAGGGGGGGGGGTTGGAGGTCTGAGTTGTCGCGTGGGGAGGCTACCAAGACCAAGTCCGAGCCAAGGGGAGGAAGAGAAGGCCGATCAACGGGCTGAAGGTATCAACGAGGCAGTCGCACAAAAGAAAAGTGCCCAAGCTTTTCTTTGGTCGGCAGATCGTCGAAGGATGGAGAATGGGGCGACGGTGGCAGAGGGCGCAAGAGGAGGAAGTGTATCTTGGCCCACGCAAGGCTGAGGACACCTTTGCACTAGGTACCTCGCAAGCTACACGCGAGGGTCTGGAACCGACAGTCTCAAGCTTTGTATCTTGTCTTGGAGGAAACTGCAGCGAGGCGAATAATATTTACAGATACAGCCACGTTAGTCTGATATGCTTGCGAATATATCTAGTAACCTATTTTATTTTCCTTTTTGCCTTTCTTGCGTGTGATCTTGTGCTCTTTTACCCTCCCAGCTGTGCCATCTTTTCTGTCGCCCCTGTGATCCACGGCGGGATGGACCCTGGGAGATATGACGACGATGGCCCCAGAAAAGAATTGGAAAACGCCCCTGGCCAATCTTGGAGTAACTGAAGCCCGATGAACGGAAGCATTCTATTTAGATAAAAAATCCAATTGACCACAAAACCCAAGTGGACAGCCAGAATGCTTCCCCCAAGGAAGCTTTTTACCCCCTTTGGGTAGCCCTGCACATTCCTTCAGGTACAAGCAACCTCAGCCTCGGAGCATTCTATCCTTGGGTTGAATGTGGCTTGTGCACCGTGGCGTGAACAGAGGTCCTCACCAGGAGAGCACCTATTGGCGGGATTGTGCGGTGCCCCAGGAAGCAGCCATGTCCCTGGCTCAATCCAATGTTCGACGCCGTCTGTCATTCTGGAAGCTTGGACCATTCCTGCACTAGCCCGCTTTGGGCCACTGTGCTCCTGAGGGCATGATTATGATTTGGACACTGGGCTAGTTTCTGTTGTGCTGTGCCATCGTGTCTCATGCGCTGCTGCAGCCCACCTCCAGCTCCAGCTTGACCATCCCTCGCTGCAGCTTCTTCCCCAACTCTTCCCACTGGCGAGGCCATGAGGCTGAGGTCAAGGCAACGACAATCATAATGGCAGAGTCCTACCCAACGCTGGCGCAATGCGCCCTCGTCGCCGCGGCCTTCAAGGTCCTCTTGTTTCCGGCCTAGTGAGTACAGCTTCCCTTGGGCGCATCCATCATCATGACCAGCTTGCTTCAGCGTGCAGCGCCTCGGCTTGGTCGGACAGCACCAATCCCTGGCGAGACGTCGCGGACAAACGCCGCAAACTGTCCAGAGGAGCTAACATGGCCCGCCTAGCAAATCAACCGACTTCGAGGTCCATCGCAATTGGCTTGCGATCACCATGAGCCTCCCTCTCAAGGAGTGGTACTTCGAAAAGACGTCGGAATGGACACTCGACTATCCGCCTTTCTTCGCCTACTTCGAATGGGTCATGGCCCACGTCGCCCGTCTCGTCGATCCCCTTATGGTCCGCGTTTATAACCTCGACTACGACAGCTGGCAGACGGTCTACTTCCAGCGCACCACCGTCATCATCACTGAGCTTGTCCTCGTCTACGCCTTGCAGACCTTTGTCGAGACCAGCACACTCTCCTCGAAGCGAGCCGCTCAGGCTGCCGCTCTGTCCGTCATACTGTCGCCTGGTCTTCTGATCATTGACCACATTCACTTCCAGTACAATGGCTTCATGTACGGCATCCTGATGCTGTCGCTGGTTCTGGCTCGCTGCAAGAACAGCCTGTTGTCCAGTGGCCTCATCTTTGCGGCCTTACTGTGCTTCAAGCACATCTACCTGTACCTCGCCCCCGCATACTTTGTCTTCCTCCTACGGGCATATTGCCTGTCGAGCAAGTCAATCTTTAAGATTCGCTTCTTGAACTGCGTCAAGCTTGGTCTGGGAATTGTTGGCATTTTCGGTGCTGCGTTCGGCCCCTTCGCTGCAATGGGACAGATTCCCCAGCTGCTCAGTAGGCTGTTTCCGTTTTCGCGAGGACTTTGCCATGCGTATTGGGCACCTAACATTTGGGCGCTTTATTCGTTTGCGGATCGCGTTCTGATCCACCGTACGTTGATCAAAACACAAGCAATTTCCCCTTTTACTTTTCTGGTACTAATTTGGTATAGTTGCCCCAAGACTTGGCCTCGCCGTCAACGAAAGTGCGCTGCACAGCGTTACTCGCGGATTGGTTGGCGACACGGCGTTTGCTGTTCTGCCCGAAATCAGCCCTAGGATCTGCTTCGCCCTCACACTCATTTTCCAAATTCTGCCCCTTATCAAGCTGTTCACACAGGCCACTTGGGAAAACTTTATCGGGGCTGTCACCCTATGCGGCTATGCCTCGTTCCTTTTCGGGTGGCACGTTCATGAAAAGGCCATTCTGCTCGTCATCATTCCTTTCAGTCTGATTGCCCTTCGGGATCGGCGTCATTTGGGAGCATTCCGGCCGTTGGCGGTTGCAGGCCATGTTTCCCTGTTCCCGCTCCTTTTCACGCCGGGCGAGTTCCCCATCAAGACTGTATACACTATCTTCTGGTTGGTTGTGTTCTTGATGTCGTTTGACCGATTGGCGCCCGCGTCAAATAAACCTAGGTTCTTCCTTTTGGATCGGTTCAGCACGCTTTACATCGTGGTGAGCGTGCCGCTTATCCTCTACTGCTCGGTGATTCACCAAGTGATCTTTGGCCAGCGATATGAGTTTATTCCTCTTATGTTTACGAGCTCATACTCGGCGATTGGGGTTGTCGGAAGCTGGCTGGGATACATGGTGGTGTACTTTACTGCGTAAAATGTGCTCGCCTGCACAAGCTAATTATCTTGGGCTTGGCGGTAGCTTGGCTACCCGCCGGCCCCGACGGCCCTTTGGCTGTATAAGAGATACCCCTTAAAAATTAAAATTGAATAGATTTCCTTATAGTTCATCGTGGAGATTCGAGATGCATGGTTGTCTTGAAACAAAAATCGATGTTGATGAATGTGATTCGGAATGTCTTGCCTAACTGAATCGTGAGCCGTGCTCTGATTCGCGAAAGCTGATTGAGTATGGCAACATGGCGGATGAGTCAGCTAGTCTAAATTGGGAATTTGTGGAGAAGTTCCACGTGAGACGCAAGGCTGATGTCCATTTTGGGGCTAACAACCTCGATCCAGGATGCCCGCTTGTCGAAGTGTGAAGAGCAGCAATTGAGGAAGCGCATCCATCCGGCGGCTGCAATAAGAGTTGAAACGTGCACAACGTGTCATTTGGAAGCGTATGACATGCCTTGCAAGAAGAAATTGAGTGCATCTCTCGAGACCGGATGCACACGGAGAAGACGCGGCTGGATTCCGGATTTACATGGTCCGTAGGGGATGATATTGCGAGGTTTCTAGCGAAAAATAAGCTCCGCAATTGATTTTATAGTATGAAAATCACCTTCCCGTTAGTAAAAGCCAATTTGCATTATATCCAAAGCTTGTTGGGAGCCATGGGCGGTCAGGACAGCGATGCCGTAAACGCGGTCCCGGACGAGGCGGGTTTGACTTATGGCCCACAGGATAACACGTTGGATTTTGCAATTCTACATAAGCGGGGATATCTTAGTGGAAAGTAATGATAAAAAGATGCTTCAGACGGCGTTGGATGCGGCTGGCGATGGCGAACAAAATAAGCCCAAGAACGTGGGCAAATGAATATAGTGGGCAGTGCTGGTGGCCGGGGAGGTGGTGCTGTCGGGGGGAGTGGAGGAGGTGAGTGCCCTCCTGTGAGGCGTTTGGAGGAGGAAGCAAGGGAAGCGCCGAGCCGTGGGGGAGGGGTGGGAGCAGTAGGAGTGGTGCCGGCCGACCTGCCGGGATGTTATTTTTTCTCTCTCGCTGTACAGGACCAGGTTGACGGTCTGGGTTCGGTGCATTTGCTGAGCCGCGGAAGGCCAATATGGGCATTTGAAGACATTCGACGCACTGCCAGACTCGATTGAATCGTGGATGGGCCCTGTACCTATTGTGCGTTTTTCTTTTCCTTTCTTTTTCCTGCTGCTCCACGGCCAGCGGATGTCTTCCGTGACACTCTGATGGGTGATCGATCCATGACTAGCGGTACCTGGCGCCGCCGGTACCTGGGCAGTACACGAGCTTCAGTGGCCTGGCGCGGGCATGCAAGTGTACCCGTCACTGTCCCAAGTCCCCGTATTTCCTTTGTCCCCCGACCCGGGCTCGTCCCTGCTACTGGCCCTCGCAGCGCAGCGAGCGTGCTAAGAACACCACTAGAGACAAGGCGGCCAACCCACGTCGACACGCCCACTCGCAGCAGACAGAGTACCTCGACCGAGTACACACACACCCACCCGCTCTTGCTTTTCGGGGGTCCCTTCGCCGTTGCTCCCGGCGCGTCAGCCCGCTTCTTTCTTCCTTCTCCTTCTCCATCTCCTCTTCCACTTCACACTCCATACTTTTGCACCTCTTGCTTCCGCTTCGCAATCACCCAACGCCGCGTCCCCGAAGCCGCGCGCCGCCGTCGACAACGCTCGCTACTTACACGCCCCCGGCTCCAGAGCAGCCTTTTTTCTTTCGCGTTTTCCCTTCTGAGCCTTGCCGCCGCGTGTAAGTCGTCGAAACCCACCGGGACCCCGGCCAACCCGCGACGCCCACTGCCGACTCCCACCACCTGCGCGCCCGCGTTTCCTTTTCGCCTTTTGCATTACCTTGGGTTTTTTTGGGGCTACACCAGCAACCACCCGCCAGCTCACCCCCCGTTGCCCGCGCCGCCTGTCACATCTCGATGCTGCGACCGAGTTGCCCTCTTTAGACATATTCTTGTTAGTGGGGGAAAGGCTGCTGCTCAGCCTTGCAGACGTTTGACGCTTCCACCCACGCACGGGTTGCGCCAATCTCGCCGACAATGGTACCGCCACTCCCCTCGAGGTCGTTGTCTCTGATCCTCCCAACAATTGCTGAGCCCGTAAATAGGTCCTGTTTAAACGGAAGCCTGTCCAATTTCTACCTCCGGTAGAGATTGAGAATGAGGACACCGAGGTATGTAACCACCTTTGGCCACCCGCCGAGGGTAAGCCTGCGCGCATGCCTGCTAACTGGTCTTGTGTTATTAGGTCTGGCACATCCGCCAAACGGGCGAGATCTTTACATCATACGAAGAATATCTGAATCGGTAAGAGTTACATCTGATCTCCTCATGTCTAGCTCTGGCTTACACCCCGTCCAGAATGGACTTTTACAAACAGGTACGATATCATCGCTGTCGATCCCAACAAAGACGTTTCCACTTACCAACCCGACGCAGCGCCGTTTCAACGATCAAATCACAGGACATTCAGGCTTGACCTTTTTCGAAGCTTTCAAGAGCGAGGTGAGTTTCGCGGGCTGCGACGCGCCGCCACCTGCTGACCGCAGCATCCAGCTCGCCGGAGGCAAAGAAGTCGAAGCATCCTTCCCCGAGGCGCTCAAGGGCCCCATCCTACGCAAAGTCCAGTTTCAGACCGTCTCACGACTCGATAACCTCGTCGACCAGATATTTGAAGAATTTAAACACGATTATTACCCAGGCGAGGAGGTGACGGTTACAATCGATGGCGGAGAACGAGTCCATGGCCTGGTTCGCGACAAGACCACTTTTGGCCCGAGAGCCCTTCCCGACGGCAGCCAAGCCTTGCCCACGACCCGATACCTGGTCAACCTCAATGATTCGGAGAAGGAGACTGTATTTACGGATGAGCATATTTGCCGGGACCGGGGTATTTTTACCAAGGCCATGCTGCGATCCTTTATCAAGAAGACGGTGACCCGCGATGCATGGAACGGCGCCCCCTGGCTGGTGAAGAACGAGTATGCCGACCAGTTCCACATCGACACCCGGGTTCCTCCTCACCTACGCTACGACACCAAGGTTCAGGAGCGCAAACAGCTACAGGCGCAGAAGCGCGCAAGTCTCCCACACGAAACCAACGGCCACAGCTCCCCAGGCCTCCAGTCTGGCCCAGTTAGGTTGCCGGAACTCAAGCCAGCACCCAAGGGTAAGGTGAAGCCTGGCCAAAACGGACCCGGATCCAAGGCCCTCAAATGGCCTCTCAACATGCCCCTCCACAGTGGCAACCCCTTTAGCTACCCACCCGAGCAATTCGCCCAGGAGCCTCCGCGCGAACCTACCCCACCGCCACCTCCACCTCCGCCTCCCAAGTATCCTATTGAGGACTTGCAGCTTGATCCCAGAGAGGATCGTAAACGCCCACCGCTCAAGTACTTGTGCCATGACCCGCCAGTCAAGGTCCAAAATGGAGAGGTTTCTGAAGTTGATATTGATATGGCATCGGTTGGCCCCCTGCTGGAAACCTGGGACACCTTGAATGTTTACTGCGAAGTCTTTAAGCTGGACTCGTTTACTTTTGATGACTTTGTGGAAGCCATGTCTGTCGCCTCGGAGCAAGTTCCCGTGCAATTGTTTGATGAGATTCATTGCTCTGTTCTTAAGATCCTTGTCGACTCTGAGGCTGATGGCGGCAAGGTGCGCATTACTTTGCCTGAAATCGAGGAAGAGGATAGCGATGAGGACGAAGAAGGTGAGGAAGACGAGAGCGCAGAGCCAACGCCCGAACCCGAGCCTAGACCGGTGGGACGTGCTACGAGAAGCAGTCTCGCCAGATTCGAAGCCGAGCGACTTGCTGCCGAGCTTGCCGCTGCCGAGAAGGAAAGCGAAGAGGCTGAGGAGGAACCGAAGCACCGCGCTGAGGAGCTTCTCCAGGATTACGATTGGATTGAGCATCTCCGTAAGCGTGATTTCGTTAACGGAGGCTGGGAACGAATCATGGTCGGGCTACTCCACCAGTTGTCCAAGAACGAGCGCCAACAGGAGGTCTGCGATGAGCTTCTGTTCGAACTCGTCCCCGCCGAGACGGAGCCTACGCAGGACACGGTGCGACAGGCATATGCTGAACTGGATGTCAACTTGCGTATCAAGGCTCTGCAGATAATTTGCATGTTGACCATCGAGACCAAGGCTGTCCGTGGTTACATGGAAGACTGCAGCGAGACAATGACAACGTACCGAAAGGAGAAGATTGAGTGGCAGCGACAGCGGAAGCAGGGGTAAGTGCTGATTGATGCTTGATTCTCGAGGATGCTAATGCTAATGAACCCTACAGCGTTGAGGACCTTCGACAACTGAACGAGCAGCGAAAGATTCTTTTGCCTGACAACATGCCTCCATCGCCACCGCAGAACCCTGTCAAGCCGGAAGATGACGTGAAAATGATTGATGCTGACGAGTCTCTCATGTCGAGGGAAGAAGATGGAGAAGAGACCGAGGAGGAGAATGCCCCCCGACGCAAGGGACGAGGGCGAGGCCGCAACGCCAAGCAGCGCAAGCGCGAAGAAGAGCAGGCCAAGAAGGAAAAGGAGAAGAAGGAGAAGGCAGAGAAGGCGGCCAAGACGCCCAAGCCGCCAGCCCAATCGAAGCAATTCATTAAGCTCCTGAAGGATATCCAGAAGAAGGAGGATTTGATCAAGAAGTGCGAGGACGAGATTGCCACTTTGGACAACGACCTACGGGAAGCAGACTGCCCACGAACTAGAGTTTTGGGTAAAGATCGATTCTGGAACCGATACTACTGGTTTGAGCGCAACGGTATGCCGTACGGTGGACTTCCCGACAGCTCAACAGCATCCGCCGAATATGCCAACGGATGCATCTGGGTGCAGGGCCCCGACGATATAGAGCGGGAGGGCTACGTCGACTTGCCCTCCGACTTGCAGGAGGAATACAAGGCCAAGTTCAACATGACCGTTCCTGAACGCAAGACCCTGGAGGAAGGAGAGACGAGCGTTTTTAATGCCCGCCAGTGGGGATACATTTGTGATGCTGAGCACGTCGACGCACTCATCAAGTGGCTTGACCCGCGCGGTTTCAACGAGCTTCGGCTTCGCAAGGAGCTGGTCAACTATAAGGACAGAATCGCCAAGCACATGGAGAACCGCAAGGCCTATCTCGCGGCGACAGAAGAGCCTGAAAAGAAGGAGGAAACGAAGCGCATGAGTACACGAATTCGAGACAAGACCCCTGAGCCCCCCAACTATCGCTGTCTGCAGTGGGAGAACACGACGGCGCTCGAGGAGCTGGGACATCTTCACAGCGATCCTCCGCCACCTCCGAGATCGCGAAAGCAAAGCAAGAAGCGAGAGGCGGCAAACGACACGTCTGGACCAGCGCCAAAGACACGACGACGTCGGGCTTGAGGAGTGTAGAAGTTAATCGTTTAGTGCAGGACACAGGTGCACTCTTGGGATGTAAATTTGGGGCTGTGAATATGGCATTGGAAGACTTGATATCTGTGCATTGATCAGGATAGCCGGCGATTATAGAAGTGATTACGGAGGCAGGTTTGGCGGAGTGTGTTTCTGAGGACTGGCCGGAGTAAAAAGAAAAAAGAGTATACGGCGTTTTGACCTGGCCAGGAAAGGGCCTTGGCAGCATTGGGAAGCATCGTATAGACTTATACAGGATCGAATTGAAGATGAATCACCTTTGCAGTGAGACATGCGGTTCAGACTTTGGGTGATGCGAGTGGTCTCAGTAAATAAAAGAGTGGGGGCTAACATGGAAATAAACACGGCACGAAACAGACCGACCCAACACTTTGTTACTTCCATGACATGAATTGTCTAACATTCATTCCAATGTTTTTGATGCAAAAAGAGGGAAGATGCGTTTTGATGACGCCAAGCTTTGGAGCAAACCCCGATGCAACTTGCTGAGCACAAGGGCCAGACTAGAGTTGAACGGGCTTCGGGCATGTGGACATGCTAGGAAAGATGACCGGCACCATGAGCACGGTTTTAGCTTGGCGGAGATCGGTGTTAGGAGGCTCAGTGCGCCGATACTGTCGTCATCGGATAGATACTTGCACCGAAGCTTTCAACAACCGGCCGTCTATATATATTGGAAGCGGCACACGGGCGGCGTGTGGTTTTTTCGTATTTTCTCTTGGCAGGTTATCCACATCACATCACGGATTGACATACATTTGCTACTCGCCATGGCCGCCAACGAGACACCCAAGATCACGCTGCACTGGCAAGTTTTCTGGAATCCGCTCCAGAGGGGGAGGGCACACACGCCAACCCCTGCCTCGGCAAATGCTAACACTTGTGACAGGCTCAACCAGTCGCGCTCGCAGCGCATCTTGTGGCTGCTCGAGGAGCTCAAGCTCCCGTACGAGATCAAGGTTTACCACCGCGATGCGTCGCACCTCGCGCCGCCCGAGCTGGAGAAGGTGCACCCGCTCGGCAAGTCGCCCGTCGTCACCATCGGGGAGCCGGGCCCCGACGGGCAAGCCCCGCTGGTGCTGGCCGAGAGCGGCTTCATCACGCAGTACCTCACGGAGCACAGCCCCGAGGGCGCGAGGCTGATGCCGAAGCGGTGGAAGGACGGCATGGAGAACCAGTTTGGCGGCGAGACGGAGGAGTGGATGCGGTACCAGTACTATCTGCATTTTGCCGAGGGGAGCTTGATGTCGGTCTTTGTGCTGGCCATGTTTATTGGTGGTGAGTCTTGAGACAATTGGAGAGGGGAGGGGAGGGGGGCAACTTTTCTCTCACTCTCTCTCTCACTCTCAATTAAGTTGCAGAATACTGACAATAGCAGGCCTTCGATCTGCTCAAGTCCCCTTCTTCATCCGCCCCATTACGGGCATGGTAGCTAGCCGCATCTTCGGATTTTACATCTTCCCCACGACGCGGCGGAACCTGGCTCTTTTGGAGACTCACCTCTCCACTTCGGGTGGCTATCTTTGCGGCGACCACCTGACGGCCGCAGACATCTTGACCAGCTACCCCCTGATTGCGGCGGAGGACAGGCTTGATGGATTTGGAGATTGGGAGGGCGGGTCCTGGAGAAGTGAGGTCCCGCACGTAGCAGAGTGGGTGAAGAGGATTAAGGGAGAGGAAGGGTATAAGAAGAGCGTGGCCAAGATTGAAGAGCTTGACGGAGAGTACAAAGCGGCATGAATTGGCTGACTGGCTGGATGAGGACATGTGGAACGACTTGGGATGGCCACGTTTGGGATGGCCACGTCTTGGGAGGATGGTTTCTTCATAATTCAGCTCATTGATATTTTAGGATATAATAAATCATAATCTACCAGCACCGCGTTCAATAGAGAACCAACTCCTCTGTGATATGCACAGCATACTCCCATTCTACTTTCTAGTAAGCAAAAGGGCAAATGTTCACCGAACCCACACCGAAACGGTTGACTTTGAATGACCAACCATTGGCCGCACACCGATAGAAATATGGGTCTGGAACTGCACCTCGAAAATAACTGACCCCGAAAGTCAAGCTCAACGTCTTCACCCACTCCTCAAAGTCCGCAGCCCGTTGCAATGTCTGCATCTCGAGCAATTTGCTCAAGATGTTCGAGTCAATTGCGCCCTGCCGCTGCACCGCGGATGGGCGCAGTTGCCCGGTTTGCAACGCTGACTGACAATGGCGGCGCCTCATCGCAACATTCAGCAACCGCCACGACGCACACTCGTGAGGGCAAGCTCAAGCCCGCGCCCGCCGCACCGCGGTCAGGACCCCCGAGGAAGCGCTCGAAAGCAAAGGATGCCTCTGCCATGGCTCTCTTCAACGACGTCGTCAACCCTACCTCTGTGGACTCGGCCTCTGCCGCCACGCCGGCCCTGAATGAGCTGGAGGTCCTCACAAAGCTCAACCAGATCATCGCCAAGGGCAAGCCCGGGCACGGCGATTTCGTGGAATTCCGGAAAAGTCTCTGGCCGTGCATTGACAAGATGCGAGGCAACATGCCGAAACCAATCCTCGTTGCTACCATGAACATTCTGGGCCGTGTGCGAGACGATCCTTCGTGGGTCTCTTCTCGCCCCGGCCAGAGCTTGGAACTTGCCAACATGTATAAGACGCTTGGCAAGGTCAGCCTTGAACTCAGAAAAAACCTGATTCTCAGCCTGTGCTTCGAGTTGATAAACGGGCAGCACGTGAATCAAAGGCGTCGTGGTATCCTCAAAGAGATTCTCAGCCTGTGGAAGCACATCTCGCATCTGAAGCGGTCGGGCGAGTTGGACACAAATCGCTTCGCGCTACCTACCACGAATGACGTCCTGAGGGACTTGAATCAGCGCCCTGAGTTGCCAGAGGATGAGCAAAGACCGCTCAGTCCAGGAAGAGCACTTTGCGCCATCTTTCTGATGTTTTCTCCTCCCGAGGCCCGTGTCCTTCTGCCCGGGCTCCTGGCGACAGTTGCTGCTCTTTCGGACAAGAGATACACTGGCCAATGGGTCTTGATGCAAGCTGCACCGCTGCTTGAGCTTGTTCAGCAGGTTGTGCAGAAAATTCCTCCCCCAACGCAAGACGGCCTTCACCCAACCGCGACGGCGAATATGCATGGCGTGTTCACTCCTGAAATTGTCAACAAGATTTTTGAAGAGGAGACCCAACAACCCGCAGAAGTCAAGGATAAAGTGCAGGCCTACGTCATTAACCAGCTATCTTACATGAACGTGTTGATCACCCACGAGAGTGGTCGCTGGCAGTGGCAGGAGGGCTTGCGCGACCAAAACAAGATGAATCCCGAGCTGGCCAAGGTGGTCAACCTGGGCACCTTTCACAGGCAGCTACGGACTGCGTACCGCTCTCGCAACACGGGCGCCATTCTTGCCATCTGGCACAGCATGAAGTCGACCATGAAGACGCACCCGAGCCTCAGCGTGGAAATTCGGGAAGACCCGCACTTTATGGACTTCTGGGTCTTTGTTTGGTGTGGTGTCAGCAAACCACAGAAGCTTCACGAGACAATGGAGCTGATGCAGGAGCTCGGAGTTGAGCCGACTCTCAAGACGTACACGGCCATGATGCACGGGTGGAGGTTGTGCAAGGACACGGAAAAGATTGAGGCCTTGTGGACACAACTTAGACAGTCAGGCATGAAACTCGATATGCCCATCTGGACAGAGCGCATCTCAGCCCTCGTCAGCGCAGGAAAGGTCAGGGAGGGTGTCAGTGCCTTGCATGAATGTGTTGCCATATGGCAACAGGCAGTCAAGGATGGCAACGAGGCACATGCCGTAGAACCAACCATTGCGACAGTCAATGCCGCCTTCAAGGGCTTGCTTCGATATGGATTTTCGAAAGAAGCTCACGAATTGCTTTCTTGGGCTGGTCATCAAGGCTTCGATCCCGATGCTCGCACCTACAACATCCTCTTGCGCGAGACGCTCCGGGAGGACAACTCTGACGAAGCCAAGAATTTGCTGCGCGCCATGAAAGCTCAAGGCGTGGAACCAGACGCCGCGACGTTTACTATTCTTCTCGAAGGTGTTCTGGGTCGCATGGGAGAAGATGTCACAGTGGGAGAGCAGCTGCAGGCCATTGAAGAGGTCTTTGACGAGATTGAGGCCTCGGGCATGAAGCCTGGCTTGGAAACCTATGCCAAGATGCTTTACGCAGTGGCAAGCTTGTCCAAGGGCTCAGACGAGGCAATTGCCAAGGTACAAGACCACATGGTAAAGAGCGGCTTCACCATCACGCCTCATATGGTGACCATCCTCATCGAGCGCGCCCTCGATCGAGACCCTCCGGATATTGCTGCAGTGCGGCAGCTGCTGCGCAAGCACAGGCTCAACAACATCGAACAGGGTGATCAAACCTTGTGGGAGCGTGTCGTGAGCGCCTTTGCCGTTGGCAGAGAAAAGAAGGATGCCATGGCTCTCTTCAACAAACTCACCGACGCTGGCCGTCCGGTCACCTCGCTGCCTTGCTTGACGGACCTGCTCCGGATGCTGCTGGAGCATAATGACATGGAGGCAGCTCAGCACATCGTGAGCACTGTTTTAGGCGCGAAACTAAAGAGGAGTGACAAGTTTAACGAGCGGTACTGGAGACACCACTTTTGGCACTTGGCCAAAGAATACGGTCTGCTGAAGAAGGAGGACGTGCCGGCCGAGCTACGGTCTTGAGAGTGTATAAAACGGAGGAGATGGTGATTTTGCGGCCAGCCGTGTACCATAGCGATAGATGATGAGCGAGGGAGTTGGAAGAAAGGATATGATATTTGTACAAGGGGTGAGATTCCTCGCGGCATTGCCATGTATTTCACGCCATCCGAGAAGAAGAAAAGAAGGATATGTACATGTAGAAAAGTAGAAGAAGACAGGACAAGAAGAAAAACCATCACCACCCTTGGAGTCAAAAAAATAGAATTGTTCTTTTCCCAACCTGCGCCCGGCGCCGAATGTACCAAATGTGCCTTCCAACCTTTGCAATATTGTAAGTTTATCCATCGCGTATAATACCACCCACTGCTCAGGACTCATCCATCGGCTCCCCTTGCTGCTCGGCGCTCGCGGGTGCCTTCTTGGGCGTCTTCTGCCCCTGCTTCCCCGGTGCCTGGCCGAGCATGGCGGCGATGCTCTCCAGCCCCTCGACCTCGTTGCGGGCCATCTTGCGGCCGCCGCCCTGCCACTCGCCGTCGCGCACCTCGCCCTGGTCGCCGAGCTCCAGGCCGCGCTCGTTCTCGAGGTACTTGCGCGACGCGGCCTCGACGTACTCGACGCGCTCGCGGCGCCACGACCTCGCAGCGGCGGCATCGTCGTCGGCGGTGGCAGCTGGGGGCCCAAGGTCCGGGAGCAGGGTGCGCAGCGACGTGGACAGCGACCGCAGGGCCTGCAGCTGCGACAGGGTGAACTCGGCCGTGGTGGCGATGGGCATGTCGGAGCCGGCGTGCTCGAGCCCGGACAGGTCGCGCAGGAAGCCAAAGGGGCTGTCGGCCGCGGGCGGGTTCTCCTCGGCCTTGACGGCGGACGGCGCGGCGGGGGCGCCCAGGGCGGCGCGCAGCTTGGCCAGGAGGGCGTCGTTGCGAGCGCGCTCCGTCTCCAGGGCTGCGTGCAAGCGGCGGCTGGCGTGCAGGCGGCGACGCAGGGCCGTGACGGACTCGGGCGTTGGGCGGTCGGCCTGCTGCTGCTGCTGGGGGGACGAGACGGCGGAGAAGTCGAGGCCGTCGTAGTGGGCGAGGCGCACGTGGGGGAGGTGGTCGGGGCGGACCTTGAGGATGTTGTTCATGGCGTACAGCTCAAACAGATCGAAATTCTTGTCGATGGAGGCGTTGAGCAGCGTCTCGAGCTGGTGCGTGCCGTTCTCAATCTCGAGCCGCGCCGCCTCCTCGGGGGAAGGGGCATCCGGGTCCTTGGACGGGCGGAAGCCCAGGTTCTGCGGCGGAATGGACAGGAGCAGGCGCTCGACCGAGTCGAGGGCGCGGTCGGCGAGCACGTTGACCGTGTTGATGATGTCGTCGAGGAGGGACTGCGGGGAGCGAGAGCGGGCGGGCGGGTTAGTTTGGAGGGGTCGCTTGCGCAAGGGCGGTTGTTTACTGGGGCTTGAGAGCGATGGGAGGGAGGACGTACAACTGGGGGGTAGCCAAAGTGCTCGGTGAGCAGCTCGTAGTCGGAGGGTTCCGGCGCCGCCATCGTGGTTGCGGTTGTGGTGCGAGGACGGTGAAGGGTGGGTGTAAGTTGCGGGTTCGCGATGGCGGTGCTTCATTGAGCTTGGACGCGTCGCGGCGTGGTCATGAGCCCCTCTTTGTGAGATGATGCATGTGCGTGCCTGCTCGCCAATTGGAAGCGGGCACTTTAAAGAAATAGCTGACTATTTGGCAAATTCATAGAATTATTAGTTGACATTTCATTATTGATTTTATGACATTAATTCCTGTTTTTCTTTCAGTCCTCCTGTTAATTGAGCTATCATGACGAAGGCGGCTGTTTATCACAGGCCCACCTGCATGTCCAGCACCAATCTGCAGCAATCGATTTCTTAGCCAAATAGAGTACCTATATCTCGTTGGGTACTATTCCAGGGATGTTGGGATTTGACAATAGAAGAAATATCACCACATATCCTTCTCTAACAGAGAAGAAGAAACAAGATGAGAATGTGTTGACGCATTTGACCTGTGGTTTTCGTTTGTTTGAAATGTAGTGCATCGCTGTCTCGAGTGCTTCTCAATAATCAAAGACGAGCAAAGCCGACAATTTTGTCCTCAAGCTCAAGAGCGATGTATGACTTGAATCCCTTAATTAGTCCATTTCTTGAAGGCACGCCGGGAAGGATTTGAACAACCCAAACCAAAAAACACTTTATAATGTAATCATTTGAATTTCATTATTATAATCATCCCGCCATGCCATGCGGGAAGCGTAAACGCAATCTTTTTATACAGACATAATAAACCAGAGTGAAACATGTAATAGCTGAATAGCAGTGCAACCCCCAAAATAATAAAAACAACTGTGAATAGACGTGTTTTACATGGACTCTTTGTCTTCATTCAACATCGATTCCTTTTCCAATTATTTGACCCTTTCAGCCAGAATACCAAGCAAGCCGAGACAGACCAGAGTGGACCTGGCTATCAGGCAGTCTCACTTTAGTACACGGACGATGTGGGAGCAGTTGTAGGAGCCTCGGTAACAGCGTCGATAACGGTGTATGTTTTACCGTTGGGAAGAACGAGGGTTGCGGTAGTCGTGACAACGTCCGAGTTGCTGGGTGGGACGGTCGTGGTCGGGCCGTACGACATGGTGATGGTGGACGAGTCACTGGGGAGGATAGCCTCTGCGCTGGAGACGGTCTCAGCGCTGGAAGCGGAGGTGGTGGTGACGGAAAGGAAGGTGGTGGCAGGCCCGTAGTTGGTGGTGATGGTGACATCGGGGATGTTGCTCAGCCCGGGGTTCGTGTTGACAGGAGCGCTCGAGCTCTCTTCGGGGCTCGAGCTGGGGGCAGGGCTGGGCTGGGCAGTAGTGCCAGGTGCGTAGGCAGTTGTGATGGTCGACTTGGCGGGTGGCAGGACGGCCTCAGCACTCGAGCTAGCGGCTTCAGGGACTGAGCTGGTGGTGGCAGGAGGAGCGAGAGTGTCTGGAGGCGCGTAGTCGCTGCTGATGATGGTGACCTCAGGAACTGAGCTGTCCGCAGCGGTAGGGGTGACGTCGGGGACGTAAGTGTCCACGGGAGTGTAAGTGTCCACAGGAGTGTAAGTGTCCACAGGAGTGTAAGTGTCCACAGGAGTAGGACTGAGGTCGGGGATGTAAACAACGCTGGAGGTGGCCTCCTTGCCCTTGCAAGCTGGGAGAGCGCTACCAGGCGCAGACAAAGCTGCAATAGCAATAACGAAGTGCTTAACGGAGTACATTTTGGTAGGATGTTCTTAAATGAGAGACGAAATTGAAGGAATGTGAGTTGATGCCGAGTCTTTTCTGGCAGCAGCAGAGCGTGCCATCTTATACAGCTTTCGCGGACTGAGATGAGATTGCCCGGGTTGGCAGCACAAATCTAAACCCGTGTGGTTTGAGATGGCATACCGTTATCTCAGACACCCAGGCCTGAAGCCATTCCTACATTAGCGCAGCTTCCTGGTTTCAGGATCCGGAAGGGCCCGTGTGCGTTTCTTCAATTAACTTTTTAGCGCCAAAAAGAAAAAGACGAGGCCTCATCGCTCACCTACACACAAACTGACACACAGACTGGTGAAACGGAAGAGCATGTGCAGGCGCCCAAGCGTTCTTCGACTGGACGGAAACATCAGCCAGCCATGGAGCCGTGCTCGTTCCGGCCTCGACTCCCAAGGCACAGCCCGATCCGAGCTGAAGGTTTGTCGAGGCGAGTAAGTTTTCTTGTTGGATAAGTTGGAATAGGATGCGGACAAGGTGTTGCTTGTTGGCTTGTTTGGGCCGGCATCTTTTCAATGCTTCTCGAAGGGGAGCCTGTAGTAATTGATTACGGGCGGGACGATCGATCGATTAGTGCTATTAATGGCTTTCGGAATCTATCGTCGCATCTTACAAGCCACAGGGAGGTGATCTGCGGCGGTCCGAGTGGACGGCCCCTGGGTCTAACCTGGTCAGGTGAGGCGGGGACTCCTGATGGCCGCTACGGCTTCAGGCTGTGTGCTGCCAAGAAGCCGCGCTCATTCGTTGAGACGGTCTGGAGCTGCTTGGCCGTGTGTCGAATGGCGGTCTTGCCGCGGAAGCTGGTGACTAAGCTGCCGAGTGTTGGCATCTCAATTTTCCTGTTTCAATATAATATATCCATTCCAAGTGTCGAGTCAGGTAGATGTACCCTTGGGTCTTGGATTGACGCACACGCTTTCATCCCATCACTACGCCGCTATGTTGGATATTGAAGATGGAGTAGCATGCGTTTAAGATTTAATTTAGGCCCGTTCTGATCAATTTCTAGAACTTTCCACGTCTAACTATGGGAATGCTTTTTAGAACCCCTCTTAAGTAGTTGTGTGGAAGGTCGAATGGACGAGGCCAACGCTTAACCAGCTTTGCATGTGAAAGCGCAGCGAATCACCCTCCCCATATGAATAAAAGATATGATTGAAAACGAAAGAAGATCCCTTTAAATATATTACATATGCATAGCTAGATGTTGAAATTATGGTCTCATTTTATCTACCGGGTAAGTTGAGCCAGAGTACCGGTAGTCTGCGCTAGGTCTGGAAACCCACAGAACCAGGCGTACTTTTTTTTAATTCCATCCGACCGATCAAATCAGATTTATTACAGGCTTTCAAGGAACTCGAGATTGTGTCTTGCGTGTTATTTCATTGGTTTCCCCAAGTGCTGATCTCAGCCTTCCCAAAACTGACATTTACAACGACGTCATTTTTGATACACCACATTCAGCCCGACGAGTGGTATTACTAAAAAAAGACGTAGGACCGATAAACTGCCTTGCATAGCCATGTGGGAACAAGCATGCGGCTCCAAGCCCCAAGCCCTACGGCTCATCATGAGGAGTGGATGATTCGTATTGACTGAGTTGTGCCAACCCACAATTACCTGCACCATGCCACTATTCCCATTTTGGTGAAATGGTGCGCTCGGGAACTTTTTCAGGCGTCATCAGATTTTCCTGTCCAATGAAAAGGATGAGTAAGAGCCTCGATGGCTCAGCCAACAAGCCTGCCAAGCCCAGTTGTGTAGCCGGGGGGAGGGATTTGCTTTTAAACATGTGCTGCGGACACTTGGCTCGAGGTTGTCTTCCTCGAGGGGTTGACATGACCCGGCTGTACCGCGCGCGTGGGTATCATTACCAATGGAAAGATTATAGATTAGAAACAATCTCTTTGTTATACAATGCCTGGCGTGCCGTCCGGCAAGGGCTGTACGGCCTGTAGAAAGCAAAAGAAGAAGGTATGTGTTGTTGAACGGCTGAACGGAGACGAGGTTGGCTTGGCCGGCTAATGGGAAACCCAGTGTGATCAACAAAAGCCATCATGCACGAGGTGCTCGAGACTCGGAATTTCCTGCATCGGTTCCGGCCAGCAGAGGTTCAGATTCAAGCCTGTGAATTTCGAAAGCTCGCCCGTGCCCAAGACGGAAGAAGAGGAGAACCCCCCTGTGCTCTCGACCATCGCCAGGGCCGAAATCCCGCCCCCTCCAAGCAACGAGCTCTCCATCATGGCGAGCAGATTCGTTGCAGCACTAGACATGCCTGATCTTCGATACAGCCTGAGATGCTACGGCGAATTCCTCGACGAGATACCGAAGCGCCTCGGCAGAAGCGATGCCCTGGATGCCTCCGTCAAGGTACTAGTCAGTTCGTTCCCGTACCACTACACGGGACAGGTGCCGCCTGAGGCGCTTGTGGACTATATAAATGCCCTGAAGACGCTGCGGCTTTGGCTAACAGAGACGGACAAAACAATGGTGGCGGAGGCCCTCTCCGCCGTCTACCTTATCATGATCTGCCAGGTAGGCAACTCTTGCGTGGCTCGGTTGACTGCAGCTACCGACGACTTCTAGGGTTGGATTGGGCGGTCCGATGTTCATGTTCGGGGACACGGAGAGATACTGGCGCACCTGACGAGTTGTATAATCATGCAAGAGTCTAGGGATGACTTTGAGTTGAGCATATTGAAAACCATGTCCGTGCCTGTGGTAAGAGTAGCACGTTCCAATCTCTGAAAGAAACGGGCAATTGATCATCTCTAAACAAGATTACCGAAGCCATGGTCAACCCCACGATTAACCTGTCGGGGTGGATTGCCGGGCTTGCAAAATTCCCTTGGCCCCCCGAGTCGGCAGAAACAGACCAATCGTTCCGTGTCCCAAGTCTCGAAATCCGCCAGATGATTGGAATGGTAAAGTTTAACCAGCACCCCGAATATTGCTTCGAAGAGATCAAGTCGTCCTACCAAGACATGTGCGCCGATCAACCACGAGTTTACCAGCATTTGGTCAACCTAAGTAGACAAATGGCTTCACCACCCAACGAAGGTGAGCTGGTTGCCATCAGCATAGCGAGACTTCTCCACAAGTTCGAAGTCATATATGCGCTCCTGCTTTCTCTGATGTCGAATTTGAATAGCATGCTTCGGACAATGAATCCAAATGATGGTGTTTTGGTTACGCAGGGAGAGATGGTTGTAAATGAAATGGTCGCGTTGGCGGAGAGCGTCTCCCGAAACCGTCCTCTCGGCGCCAGTTTTATGCCCCCCTTGCTGATAGGAACGGTAAGTACATGCCTAGCCCAGAGAATATCGATATCTAGTTTGTTTGCACTCTGAGCCGAATGTCTATCCGATAGAGAGACGAGCTTCTTGCGAAATATAGTCACTAATAAGAAACAGTGGGCCGCGTGCGGTGGACTAGCGAATCAAGGCGATCTAGAAAAAATGATTGCAATGTACCAGCCCGATTTTCCCTATATAAAATGGATGGAAGAGGCGGTCTGGCTCAATTGCATGCACAGGACCCTCCTGCTCCAGCTGTCTGGATTCGCCAGCCCTGAACTGGTGTCAGGTGATGGGGAGCCACGCAATATATCCATAATACATTGCAAAGCCGCATTTGGACCAAGTGGAAACTGTCTCTTTCGATAATGGAACAGTGGTCCTTGGTCAGGAATGGCTGAATTGGGTGGATCGGGTGGCGTCATGCATGAGGAGAAGGAGGAAACAAGAGGAGACAACAAAGGGAGAAATCAACGAGGAGAAAAGAGAAAAGAGAGAAGAAACGGCCATATAAATAATTGCCAAACGATTCCTCAATACATAGCCTATAGTAAATAAAGAATAGAGAAATCTTTACGACTATCACGCACCAAAATACAATCAGGCGCCAGAAGTCTGGATTATCCACGAGGCCTATCGGTTACTCAGAGGTATTTACGCTATTTGAATGAAGAAAAACAAACAAAAACAATATAAAGCCTTGGGATGTATCCATAATAATCAACTTAAATAAACTTATTATTCGCATGGAAGAATAAACAGAATTTCGGGTGTTGATACAAGATAGCGTGAATTGAGCCAACGCCAAACTATTGGCATGCATCATTGCGATCCTTGATCTAATCTCTCTAGAAAAGCTTCTGCAAATCAAGATTTTGAGGCGTCGACAAATAATTTTTTTTAGGATAAGCCACAAGCATGTCACTCAGGCTGAGCTTTGGCCCCCAAAACGCTCGGAGCAGCCAAACAATATGTAACGCGCGCCTCTTTTTTGGTGTGCCAGGGTTCGAGCACACGGCACGACCAACACAACTTGGAATTTTCACCTCAAAAGTCACGCAGCAGCGAAAGAAGAAATGGCAGGCGAAAACGAAAACACGCTCGCTCCCGGCTGGTCCGTCTTGGCGCCCAACACATTTACCCGGCTTCTGGATACTCTGGAGATCTTCTACAAGGGCATCGGTGACACGGGTGCTCCACTCAACCGCGACACCTGGGCAACGACGCTGCAGCTGAAGCTCAAGCTGCCGGATTCCATCGAGGACCCTGCTTCGCGGCTCCAGCATGCCTGGATCGAGCTCCTGCGGCGGCACCCTCACCTGGGCGCTCTCGGGCCTCGTCCTCGTGCGCCGGGGAGCGCAGGACCGCAGAAGTTTACCGTGTGGCCTGTGGATCCGGTGGAGTGGTTGAAGATTAGTTTCGCGGTCTACGACGAGACTGAAGATGGATATGAAAGCGCGGAGGAGTTTGTTCGGACTACGCAGCTCTATGCAACAGCGACGGCCCACTGGTTCCCTGCCACTTCGGAATTGCTTCTGCGATCCTCACACTGGCGAATTGATGGGCTGGGGCTCGTCATGCTGGCGCATGACTTCATGTCACTGCTCGCGTCTGGCACGGGTCTAGCTCCGAAAGAAGAACCGAAATCTGGACCTTCTGGTACCATTGAGGGTCCTCTGGTACCGAGCATAACTGATATCCTCGGCCTCGAGGCCAATGAAGAATCTGCCCCGGAGCACGTCAAAAACGCCGCAGATGCGCTAATAACGGAATACATGAAAGGTGTTCCCAGTGTATCGCTTCCTGTGTGCAAGGGTGCTGACCAGGCCATGCCTGGGAAGACGAGCCGTGTTTCTGTTAAATTCAACGAGGATGTGTCCAAGGCCATCAAAGCTGCTTGCGAAGACCGGGGTATCAGCGTAGGAGCTGCTGTGCAAACAAGCATCATCCGCACTACGGCATCATATCCGCAGAGCTTCCCGGCCAAGGGTTTTGCGGGAACTTTCCCGGTGAACCTCCGCAAACTCCTGCCTCCTCCCTACAACGGTGCCGAGTATGCTGCCAGCCTCTCCATGTGCGGCTTTCCCTTGGCGCTCCCCGACGTCGTTGACAACCCGGGAACATTTGACGAGATGGCACAGAAAGTCGGAGCTGTGTTCGCCGCTGATCTATCAAATATCGCCACTGACCAGAACGGACAACCAGTCAGCTTTGCCCACGTATCAGGCGCATTTCTTCGCCGCACAATGAGGCACTATAGCTCACCTCCCCCGGGGCTGCCTCCCATTCGAACCCCCGAGTTTAGCAGCTTGGGGTTGCTCGAGAAGCACTCGCAGTGGGAATACAAATTTGGAACTGAAGGAGACCAGTTAATAGAGGTTGAGGATGCGCAGATAGGTATTGAAGTTCTGGGCCAGGCACCTGTTTTCCACGTCTTTACATTCCGCAACACTATTAGAATTCAAGTGTGCTTCAATGAGAGCTACTACGATGAGAAGCTTATTTCAGAGGCTCTTGGGAAGGTTAGGGCAGAGCTACTCCAAGGGCTGCAGATTAAAGGTTGAAATGGTCAAAATCAGGATTGTTCAAAACTAGAGCCGCCATGGTAACGGGTAATACTTGGTTATTGGAGAATAAAGGCGCTAGAAGACAACCGACACCAAGTTAAGAAATGTCTTTCGTGAATTCATCACAACTTGCTCCGATTTCTGTCCTCCTTCTTTCCAGGCTCGCTAGCGAAAGTGGGCGGGTTGCAATCAATAGGCTGCTGCAGCCGATCAATCATTCTCTTGGTCGCTTTTCGTGTCGATCTCTTGGAGTGAGACATACATCGGATGAACTGGGCTAGCCTTGATCTAGCAAGCATCTCTCTCCCCGTGTCGCTAGAACTGACGCCGCTTTCACCCAGCCCGTGTCCAACAAAAGACATTGTACCCAATGCAATGCAAACCAACGGGTTTATGCTGGCTAAAATCTCCCAAAAAAGTTCCTGCCATTCTCGGAATCTGGCGCGTGATCAACAGCACTGATATTGAAGGATTGATGTGCATTCCTGATAGCTCAGCGACTACCTCTCGGATATGGTTTATCAAATAAATAGATATATTGGCATCATTTCATCGTTCGTTGCTGTCACGCAAGGAAGTAACCGCCCCAACGCCCAGTCATACAGCTATCAAGACCACTTGGCAAGTGGATTCCACGGGAGTCGGATCGTGCCGCCCTCTCTACAACACGCCATAGCGACTGCTCCAGTCTCTGTTCTGTAATAGCAAATCAGCGTCCTGGGTTCCCAGCCCCAGAACCCGCCGTCTCCAAGCACCTTATTAAATCCGTCCATTTCGCCGCTCTTTTCCAGCTCCTCGAGTCTCGATGTTCTAAGAAAATTGTCAGATTCAAAACCTGGCCGAATCCTTGTGGACCTTGTCATCAAGGGAGATGGGCATGCACTTACGTCAAAGCATCGTGGACTCCCCACACGCCCGCAATAATTCGGGATGGCAGTGGGTGGCAGAAATCCATGCGCTTCTTTGAGATGGCCTCGTGCTTGATTTCGATGTTTCCTGACTCCGTCCTGTGAATGGGTCTGCATTAGTCCATGGTTCTTCAAGTCTGTTGATCAAAGGGTTGGCATACTCGGCTACAAGAAGTTCCATCGGTCGATCACCATACGCGTACAAGACGTTGAACATCTTGCGTTTGGCCTCGGGCCACGGGTCTCCCAGTTTCTCAACCAGAGTTTCTCCCGACATGACCAACGTCTGCTGCGGCGTGATGAGGCTCCTGACTGCATTGGTGACGTCCTTGTCCGCAAACATGGCGCCGTAAATGTAGAGCGGCGGCCCGCCTTGAGGCGTGAACGCAGCAACACTAGGAGCAACTTGAGGTGGCATTACATCATGATGAGGAGCCTGAGGAGCAGGAGCCTGATGAACCTGATGAGTCTGATAAGCTGGAGCGGGCATAGGCGCACTGGGAGGCACGCCGGCTGCGCCACCGGGAGGGAAGTAGCCGGGGTGCTGATTTCCAGCTGGAGCCTGTCCGTGATATGGCGGCGACATGGCGGGCGAAGGCCCCGAGGGCGGAACTCCCTGCGGCCCGGGCACATAGACCGGATACACGTGAACTTGTGTCTGTGGTGGAGGAGGCTGCTGCGGTTGCTGCTGTTGCTGTTGTGGCTTGTTGCCAAAGAGACCAAAGAGCTTGGCGCCGATCGCACCCGCTCCGGCTATCGCAGCCGACTGTGTCAAGGTGCCAAGCCCGCTTCCATGACTGCTGTGGCTTGTGTGGTGCTCAAACTTATGTTTGAGGGATGAGGCCGCGAGAAAGCTGCCACCCAAGGCTAGTGCCGCCTTTCCTAGGCCTCGGTCTCCGTCTTGAACATGACTGTCATCTCCTCCCGGTCCGGGAGCGTACTGAGGGTGATCGAGAGGAGGGGTCGGGTGCCCTTGAGGGAAGGGTTGCTGCTGTTGGTGTTGATCTGGTGGAGGAGTCGGGTATTCCCACTGAGTTACACCGGTGGGAGTATAGACGTAGAACCTAGGTAATGCATGTCAGAGATTGGACTGGTGATTATTCGAATCTAACTTCCGCTTACCAGGCATTGTGTTCAGGGCTCCAGTTAGCTAGCCAGCCCGGAGGAACAGGGGGTCCGGGTGCTCCAGTAGGAGTCTCCGGATGCTGGGCACCTATTGTGGACATCTAGTAGCTGTCCCTGATATGGCCGAGATGGTAGTCCGAGATGAGATTGCGCTGCGCTGCGGTCAAGCAAACAAGACGCTCTGGGGTCCAGAGAGATCAGATGTTGAATCACAGTTATCACGAGAAATGGGATGAAGATCCAAAGCAGATGAGGGGATGCGCTAGTTCAGCCAGCTGGGTATTATATGTATTGGGCTGCCTCGATGCCTGTCGCTAGCCTTTGTGCGGCTGGACAAGTGGGAGGGCTGAAGGGCCACCCCGAACCAACACCCTCATTTCCGCGTACTTGGCCACTACTTTTTGCCCAGGCTGCAACAACCCGAGAGCTGGACACAGAGACGGGAGAGTCATCCTTGTGAAAGCTGGACCGTTGGAACGACGCTCGTGAGTGCCGACTGGCGCTATGAGTACCGACGAGTGCCAGCTAGACCAGAACCAGCCCTAGCGCCTGCGCCCATGTGTTCGCATCTTTCCTTTACTGGTCAGCGCCTGTTTCCACCAAAAACGCCTCAGTGAGTCTGGAGCAATGCGGCTGGAGTGCCTGACCAAACACTGCCCTTGGGGTTGCCGATTTTGCCGGACCTGACCCTCTCATTCGCCTGCGTGATCGCAGACTTTGTTTTAGCTGAGTTTATTTTTATCAAAGTGCGTGTGCCTTTTCTAGACAGCTTTCCAATAAGTAATCTTGATATGGATCAGTGATAAGAATTTCCAAAACTGCAAAGTTGGCGTTCCTTGAGCCGGACTGCTTGGGACATTCCCGGGTAGCGCGCGACACTTTTGCGGTATAGGGTATCTTGGGGATTTAAAGGAGTCGTTGCAAAAAGTAAATGCCGCTTTGGTTTCGTGAATCAGATCGACGAACTCACATTGGCTAGGTTCAAGGGTAAGGCTGCTACCACGCCGGTGGAGACTTCCCTCAGGCTGTCTGCCTTGCCTTTGCCTGCAGACTCTCTCTGACTCGCTAGGTGAATGACTCGATTTAAGAGGGAGGCTTTGTTGGCCATGATGTCTTTCACAAGTTGTAGTTTTGCTTATTAATCATGCACTCTCATAGGTTGGACGTCACGCCCATTTGGTGTCATGCATATTCAAGGTTAAGGCTACATGCTCACTTGGCAATATCGATCGAATAAAATGGGATGATGAAAAACTAGCCTCAGTGCGGAAGGGCAGCTAGTCTGCACGTCAGCATGTTACTTAGATGGAGCCACACAGCTGGTTGTTTTGGCTCAATATATTTTGACAAGTTGGTAGAATCACCTACCTCAACGGCACAATGGGTATTTGGGCCATAACTACTTCCTTATTTCATTTACTCGGTGTATAGGCTGGAGCTGGATGTATATAGGAATCTCCTGCCTCCTACATTGAACGAGATAATTTCTACGCAGCAGACCACCAGACTTTTGACCAGGAACAGCAAGATGGAGATGAACTGCCAGTTATTCATATTCGAAAGAAGAGGCGAAGGTGGTATCTATTTTTATGAGCTGCGTTCGATCATGTCGGTTGAATCGATCCTGCGTTCAGGTCGAAAATCAATCCGGGCATCTCTATCCTAACCTTGGCGCAATCTCCGAGCCAATTAAAGAGTTTTCTCGGAAGTATCAGGAGCAACTTGATTTGGCGCTACATGGAAGAGCAAATTTGCTTTTCCCGTATCGCCATGTCAGCTATCGCCAAATTCAGGACGTACTAGGATCAACATTGCGTTTGCCAAGTAGGATATTGCGCATACCAAATTTGAAGGCAGTTACAGGAGACGAACGATTCAAGATTGCTGCATGGGATTCTAGGAAACTCGCAGTTATCTGGATAGGTCAGTATGCAGCGCTGGCCATGAAATTTCCACACGAAGAGAGTGAACGATCTTGATGCTAGATTAGCTGTTGACAGAATACGAACATCTTGGGAGATGGAATGATTCTGCCATGGCAACAAAGGGGGGAGAATTTTGGGCACAAACCCAACTCCAAGCACTTAGAAATTGAGAAATAGGGGATGATGCCACAAAAAGTCTGGGGTGAAGGTCAAGAAAGTAGACAGAGTGTGTCAAATGGAGGCCTCAACTGGAGGCCCCAAACTGACGTGTCCAACAGGGAGATTGAGAATGTCTCAAATTAACCCCCGCTCAAATGAAACATTAAGCATATCGAAGTTTAGAGAGCAAACTACCAGCGGGAAAGGCAATATGATGCTGAATTGCATCAGGGATGCCAAGTCGGCGTATTGGCTTCAACCGAGATGATGAATAACATTGAAGCGTGCTGAGATAAGCTACACAATACCATATAACAAAATGGCATTAAAATAGGGTTTTTGTACGCGTAACACTTATTTCCATCCCTATCTCCGTCCTTAGAATATTGCTGTTTGATTTTATTTCTGCCAATGATTTTTCGGCGAAAATGAACCCGATGCAGTAAGTGAAGGGAATGTTCGGTAGAATTGTGGGGCCCCGATATCGTGTCGAGCCTGTCTGTGGTCGTTTAAGGTCGTTTCATGCAACCAGCTGACAGCGCTGACGTAGATTTGCGGGGTCACCCGAGGGTCTCGACTCAGTCAAAGGGAGACGCAATCCGATAGCGCTAAAAGGCTTGAGCGACGTCTGCCAAGGACGGCTTGCGACACGAGTCTATCGGAGTTAGGAACATAGGCCTCTCCGAAGGTTGTTGTGATTTCTAGTTTGTTTATGGTCGTTTATCCTCGACTTTTTCTTTTCCCCGTGACCATTGCGCAAGACAGAGTTTGGGGTTGACTGAGCACTAAAGTCCACTCTCCCGAGTTATCCGGCGGAAAGGTGTGGAGAGGCGGAATGGCCCCGACTAGGGTTTTTGTTTCCGCAAAATTAAGCCTGTTTAAGACTATGGAGAAGCTTAAAACTTTTGATTCACGGCGCATGGCGGTCAACTAGCGGAAGAAGAGAAGACAGAACGCCGCGCCTTTTCCACCAAAAGAGGCATCTGGGGGACCGAAGATAGTTTTTCTCAAGCTTCCGTGTGCAACATAGTCGTAGAACTTGCCCCGCGGCTCCGCGCTTCGTCGGCCCCGAGCATAAGCGGCAGCTGACCGACGACCCAGAGCACCGGGCATGACATGACGTCGTACGAGAGGGAATATTACCCTCAGAGCGCAGTGAACGACCGCGATCGGGCGTGCAATCCGATCGAGGATCACTCTCGGTTTGAGAGCTGGGATGCTTCCACTTCCGCCGAAGAGCGCCGCTGGGTGTACCCACTCCCAGCTTCCCAGCCCACGATGGCTTGGGCCTTGGCGACTCCCACCCAGGGCCCGGTTTGATGATATAAGCTGCACAAAGGAAAAAAAAAACCCCAGACGTAGCGGCTCGGCGGGGTGGCTTAGCCGCAGCCTACGTATTCCTTCGCAACATAGCCCAATCTGACTGTAGAATTTCGCTCAGGGTCCAGATGCCGCGCGTTCACCACCACTCGCGCCGCCCCTCATTGGTCGCCCCGGAGGAGGAGGCTTGGGTTGCCAGCGAATGCAGCGCTGGATTTATAATGGACCAACGGCGGAGAGCCAGGGATATAATATGAAGCTTGCTTGTCGATATTGTTTCGTTGGTGTTCGCTGAGAAGTTTCCCGGGTCTCTCTTGTGGGGCACATTGAAAGAAGCTCCAACCACTCCGCAGCACGCACAAGCAATGGCATTACCAACGTTTTTTACAACCATAATTTTGGTCGCATTAGTTTTTACCAGCAATGTTCAGGGTATGTCTTGACTTGAGCACCACTGTTTTCCCCTCTCAGCTTTGACCAAAACTGACACAATTTTCCTTCTAGCCTTGTCCATCGCTCGAAACTCGCCCAGTCATATCACCCAAGTCGAGCACCTCAAGATCGTGACAGAATCCGAGACTCTATCTGCTTTGTCGGACCTAGACTTGTTGTTTAACCTACGCGGAGATAGAAGGGAAATCAAGCTGCAGCTTACTCCTAATAATGACATCTTCTCAAACTTGGCTATAGTGCAGCACCTTGAACCGGATGGAAGCATATCTCATACTAGACCGCTACAAAGATCGCAACATTATATTTACAAGGGACGTGCCTCTGTTAGGGATACGGCCTATGGCCAATGGAGTGAGGTCGGCACCGCTAGAATAACGGTTCGTCCGACTGAGGATGACACCCTTTTTGAGGGCACATACACCATTAATGGCGAGCGCTATCATGTCCAAATGGACTCGACCTTTCGAAACACTCAATCATCGGGTGAATATCTAGCTCGACGCTCCGCAAAGCCTTATATTGTGGCATGGAGGGATGGAGATGAGGATGAGTACGCCGGCAAGCAGAAGCGTGGGAGCGGTTCAAGCGATGAGCTCCAATGCGGCGTATCTCATTCGAATGATCTCCGATCCCTCAAGCTCGGAGAACGACAATGGTGGGGTGGCGGTGATACAAATACCCAGGATCCCGGATATAACCTCACCGACACCATAGGATCTACCAGCGGATGCCCAACAGAGCGGTGGATTGCGCTTTTGGGCATTGCCACCGACTGCACGTACACAGCAGACTTTTCTTCCACCGCCGACGTTGAGGCAAACATCTTCACCCAGCTCAACTCGGCGTCTCAGCTTTACGAGGACAGCTTCAACATCGCTCTGGCGATTCGAAACCTAACGATAAGCAGCTCTACCTGCCCTTCAGACACTTCCTCAACGCCCTGGAACGTTGCATGCTCAGACAGCGTCGACACCGCGGCCCGCCTGGGTTTGTTCTCGTCGTGGCGGGGACAATACCAGGACGGAAATGCCCTCTGGATGCTCATGACCGGTTGCCGGTCTAGCTCCACGGTTGGCATCTCTTGGATGAGCGAGGTGTGCACCCAGGGATCGCGGAACTTTTCGCAAGACGGAGTCACGCGAACATCGTCGTCCACAAACGTCGTTGTCAGAAACTCCCAGGAGTGGCAAGTCATGGCCCACGAGATCGGACACAGCTTTGGCGCGTCTCACGACTGCACCTCAACCACGTGCACCGACGGAACGTCCACGAGCAACGGGTGCTGTCCTCTGAGCTCGAGCACGTGCGATGCAAACGCGCAGTACATCATGAACCCGTCCGCCAACTCCGGCATCACGAGGTTCTCCCCCTGCTCGATTGGCGCCATCTGCGCAGCCATCGGCCGCCGCACCATCACGACGGACTGCCTCCAGAACAACGAGAACGTCGCCGTCGTGTCAGGTCCTGCCTGCGCCACCAGGACCGGGTCGGAGGCCTGCAACGTCACGGGCACCGGAACCTCGGGCGACGACTTGTCCAACACGAACAATTTGGGGCGGACCGGCAGCAGCTCCAGCAATTGGTTCGACAACAACAGGGCGCTAGTCATTGGCCTCTCGGCAGGCGTCGGATCCCTTTGCCTTTTGATGGTGGTCGGGTGCATGTGCTGGCGGATACGGCGGAAGCGCAATGCGCAACTCGCGGCAAAGGAGCCGCTGCCCCCTCCTCCCCCATACACATATAGATAAACTGCATAGATAATGAGTGCCATGAATAGCGTTGCGTTGGGAAGATTTTCCCTTGTTCTTTAGTTTTCAATAAATCAAGTTATCCCATGACGTCCACTTTTCTCAATTTGTTCACCATTGGTTGATTCATCGTTTCTATTCATTCTACGTCCGAAACCGAGAAGCTTATTTACTAAACCTTGTGCCGGCTACCGGCATTTAGAATACGTCATACCGGGGCTCAGCCTGAATCAGCCAAAGAAACCAGATTGCATCTACAATCATTTTCAAGACATGACTCCCTAGAAATGCGAAAGTCGGAAACTTGACCGTCAATTATACTATATCGCGATATTCTCTCGTAGAATATCATATCGTAAGACATATGGGGAAAGATTGCATTTACTCATCTTGAACCTTGACGACAATCTTGTTCGCAGCCTTGCCATTCTCCAGATCTTGGATGCCCTGGATTACCTTCTCCCAGCCAGTCTCATAAACCACATATGGAACAGGCTTCAGCGTTCCGGCTTCAATGTGAGCCTCAAACTTTGGAATCATGTTGGCAATGTCGGCCGTGACTTTGGTTCCGAGCGCTTCGCTAAGGCGCAAAAGGTGGCCAAGTTCTGCTCGGTACTCCTTGATGGATGGGGGCGTTTTGAAATCAGACCTTCTCTCGTCGTCAGTAAATCGGCTCTTGGCTGGGCTTTGGCTTTTTAGGTCTCACCAATCGTCGACGGAGGCAAGGAACTTCTTGCTCGCGTTTGAACAGGTTTCGAGGGCCTTGACCATGATCTCGTAACCGTAAGCGGTGGAGTCAAGGATGCGAGCAAAATTGCCTCCAGTTACTTCCCGAATACTCGATAACTGCTCATCAACGGAAGCTCGGTTGTTGAAAGTTTCTGTTGCGCCATTTTGACGCGCCAACTGAAAGGTTCCAGTTAGTGTCCTGTAGTATGTATGATGTAGTGTATACGCACAGCCTCCTTTGATGGCGAGCAAGAAGCAAGGACCTTGTATCCGCAAAGACGGGCAATCTTCAAAATATTAGACACTTTACCACTAGTAGCATTAGAAAACTACTCACCTGGACACCAAACTGACCGACGTTGCCAGTGCCACCTAAGACAATGATCCATTCATCCTTCGGTGGTACTTCGACGCCTGGCTCGGGAAGTTCTAACTCCATTCCAGAGAGGAAGCACAGTCCCGAGGTCTAGAAGCCGAACCATATAAAGTCAGTTCATTGGGCTTGGAATGGGTCGCCGCGGTAAAGCATGACCGAGGGGACATTAGGAATTCGTTACCAATAAGCCCACGCCAATGGTGCAGCTCTCCTCCGCAGAAATATTGGCAGATTTCTTAAAGAAAACATCTTCTTGGACGACAAATGTTTCTTGAAAAGGTGTGAGCCTATTTTGGCCGAGAGGTGCACAACCGTAGACGTAGTCGCCGGGCTTCAACTTGATGCATTCCGCACCAACCTCAGTAACAACAGCTGCACAGTCGCTACCGAGTACCGCTGGCCACTCATCTACCAAGAGCCCGGAATGCTGCTGAAGGGGTTCACTATTTCCTCACTGTCACCATTGATCTTCTTAACATGACAAGGGATTCTTACACGGCATTGATTCCCACAGCAAGGCATTTTACTAAAACTTGTTTGGGGCCCGGAGCTGGTCGAATAATATCGTGGCTAATGACGAACGGCTCATTTGGGCCATTTACGACGACTCCTGACTGTGTTGCCATAGTTAACTACGCGAGCGTTCTGAGGTGAAAGATAAAGAACAGAAAGCAAGTGAGAACGAAATGTTGACGCTATATATATTTCAAATCCAGTATTTGGGCTCTTGTTTCTGCTCATTTCAAACGCTTTCCCGCTTTCGACGGACTCGGCGCCACCGGCGTAACTTGCATACAACAAGTTGAATAGTACATCCAATCAATTGTACCTCCAAGCGCACTCATATTGCTTTTGGTCTAGTCTAGTTACACATCCAGCTATTTGCTGGCCAATGGTCATAGTTGGCAACACTCTTCGGACAACAGATTATCCGCTGCTGACAGGACAAGTTCCAAACTAATCGTAGCGTCGTATGCTGACAATTCGTTGGTGTAAGAAGATGTGCCATATTTTGCTTTTTATTTATTCAGCTCCGGATTCATCGGTTTCGTTTGTCTTTTCATAGAATTGATAGGCCTCTCGTATGCGCGCGTTTTTTAGGGGCGACAGCCAGCTAAAAAAAAAAAAATGTGCTACTCCAGATTACCTTGGTTCTATGTATCTAACAGCCAAACCGTGACTGAGATCCTTAAATATCTAATGATAGAAGCCTTTAGTTAATTAAAGAGTATATGCATATTAAATGACGGTGTAATTCGGCTGCAAAAGGCGAGACAGTCAATATGGTGTGACCAGCCAAAAGCGCGCGCGCAAATATTCTGTAGTGTATCAGGGTTAGGGTTAGGGTAGGGGTTATGATGCACATAGTTAGAGGTGATTGTCAGCGAATAGCGCCACTTCCTGGAGGTTCTCCTGCATTCGTTTTACCTAGAATTGTTTCTCCCCGATCCCTCTGACTTCGTCACCTCATCAGGTCCTTGTAACAAAGCAAGGGCACACGTTGGCTGCTGCATACAAAGAATACACACAACTCTGTTCAGGCACCAGATGCAGCGGAGCGAAACAAAACTTCAATCACTAATTTCTATTGTACATGCATTTACATTTCCTTTTTTTCTCCTAGGCTTTGAATTATGAGTCGCATATTGTTAGAATAGAGGACTTATTGATAATTTGGCATTGCTCTCCACCAACGCCATTTATAAGTACCATGTTCTGTAACAAATTTGTCTCCAGGACTTAACACTACTTCTACACTATCTAATAATCTACATTGTTTTTCAATCACGATCAAGACATCTCACGGTACAATAAACTTTAGCTGCATCATAACTCATCTTCTCATTTTAATCGAATAGTACAAACATACGACTTTCTACAAGTCGTATTTCAAATGCTTGCACAACGTAAATAATCTACAAAAGAATTTTTTCTTACAGGCTGGGACCACTTCCGCAAGGTCCGGAGTGGGAGTGGGCGTGAGAGAGGGTGGATCGCTGGAAGAACTGGATCTTGTCACCAACCCACCGTCTCTTGGCTTTGTTCACCTCACCCAGCGACTCGAAGCTCAGCGCATACTTGGCAACCGAGTTGGCAATGGCCTTGGTGTTGAGGAGGTAAGCGTCATGAGCCAGGTTGTTGATGTCATCGCCAGCCTGGTGGTAGTTGATGTCGTAGGCGACACCAGCCTCTCCGCCGAACAACTCAGCCTCCTTCTCGGTCTTGATCTGCTCAGCGCCAGTGAACAGACCACCAGAGGGAATTCCGTTCTCAATAAAACCAGCATAGTCGGAGCGGCCGCTGAACTCGGAAGGAACGTGGGCCACATTCTTGCCGTCGAAGAAGGCCTCGAAATCCTTCTCGAGAACATCAGAGCCAGCAGGTCCGGACAGGTTGAAAGCGTCACCGTTTCCATCGTAGATTCCGTAAACATAGTTGGGGCTGGCAATCTAGAATAGCACCAAAGTTAGTCTAATACACCCGCATGCAAAGAAAAGAAAGAGTAGATGAAAGAGGTGCAACGTACCATATCAAAGTTGAGGTAGGCTCGGATCTTGGCCAATTCAGTCTCAGAGCTGTTGATCTGCTTGATGTAGTGGTAAGAGCCAAGCAGGCCATACTCCTCAGCTCCCCAGAAACCAAATCGCACGGCATTCTTGACCTTGAATTTGGTGAGGGCCTTTGCGACATTCAAAACACCGATAATGCCGGAACCATCGTCGCTGGAGCACCTGGTTAGCAGAAAAGTAATGCACAAGTCCTGATTAGTTTACTCACTTGATACCGGGGCCTGCAGCCACAGAGTCCGAGTGTCCGCCCAATACGAGAACGTTATCGTGGTCGCCCTCCTTGGTCTCCGCAATAACGTTAAAATTGACGCGCTCCTCGGTAATGGCGTCAACATTAAAATCAACCGTAACTTCGCCAGCCTTGAGGGCCGTAAGAATCGCGTCGCCATCGGCTTTGCTGATGCCGACGATGGGAGCGTACTCGCCAAATGCGGCGCCGAGAGTGCCGCTCAGGGAACCGTCCACGTTGTTGTACACAATGGCAGCAACAGCACCGGCCGCCTTGGCGTTGGTCGACTTGGCGCCGAAGGTGCAAGTGCCTCTTGAGATAAGCACAATGCTGCCTGATGCCTCAGCTGGGTAATCGCTGGCATCGCAGCCCAGGTTGGCGACGGCAACAAGTGCTCCAGTGGCGGAGCCGCTCGGGGTGTAGGTCATGATGCCAGAGTCAATCGCCTTGCCATCGACGGTCAAATTCGAGGTTCCAGTGGAAAAGATCTCGGTGAATGGCTGCTTAACCACGTCAAAGTAGCCGGTCTTGGTCAAGGTATTGTAGAGGTAGTCCACGGTGGCATTGTGGCCGCCACTGCCGAAGACACGGTTGCCGCCATGTGCGTCAGCAAAGTCTTGGAGCTTCTGGGATCCCGCAAGAAGATCATCGAGGTTGATGAGCTTCTGGAGCGCCTCTGACGAGACATCCGGCTTCTTGTTGGCGCTGGCCAGGCCGGGCAGGGCCGCAGCAGTAAGGGCGAGCGAGGTGATTGAGGGCCGCATTCTGACTTGTCGATTGGGCAGATACGATTGAAGCTATGGGCAGAAGCTAGACACGTCGATCTTCTTTGTCGGGTCGACATGATAATCCCTTTATACGTGCGACAGGCAAGGGGGCTGTGGTCTTAGACACAGCAACAGCGCAAGCATATCAATGCCAATTGTAACTCTGCGGACTGGAATCCGCCAATAAAATTCCAAAGGAGCGCGTTAATGCACGTATCCCAAAGCGGCAGCTGTTGGAGGTCTCCGCGAGCATCTTGGCAATGTGACGCTAGCTGCCTTTTGCAGTAACTATTCCGAAGTCTTGGGTGAATCAATCCCACGTAACTGGAACTTTTCAAATATTCGCAAGCCGAGCAATGCAACCCTAGCGTGATAACGGCAGGTCGCAAAAGCCGGCGTTTTCTGAGCTTGGACCATAGGCTCACTGATAACGTCTTCTGCGATAGGATTTCCGCCATCCCCACAAAGGCCAAGATAGCTTGTCAAAGGTACCCACGTGACGACCTATTAGGCGCCTCCCCTTGTATCCGATCAACTCGATCAGCCGGGATCAGCGTGCTTGTCACCTATCGCAGCTAAGCATACTGCCAAGCATAATTGCGATTAGCAGCAAAAGTGCGGTCGGGCCCCGTGTTGAAGAGGGAACTTCTGCGTTGCCCCCTCATGTCAAGGGTTGACCCTGCAACGTGTGGGTGCACAAACGCAATGTTCGCCATGTCTTACGATGATCCGAAGAGTCAGTCTGACCTCAATCGCTCCTTTTATTTGCTCAGAGCGGGGAACCTAGTTCTCTCTCCCGTTGGAATGCGACAGATCGCCGTCCCTTTACTTTAACTGCAACGCAGTTGCGTTTTTAGGAATCGCCGCCGCGGGGTTATCAACAGAGCCACACAGCGAGTTCATCCACCAAAGAGAACACGCTAAGCAAACTCCAAATGTCGCGCCGCAGAAAAAAAAACATACAACAGCGGGGATTCGCTAGTCATCACCGACCCAACTACTAATCCGCCGGTTGCTAGCTTATCGATGGGGGAGCGGACGGGACCCCGAGTTCTCTAGCACCTATGGTCGTATGTGATTTTGTGACATGTCTTCAATGCTTATATCGGCTGTTTGTGAGGGCGTCCGTCTTCGCAGTGTTTGTTGTGCCAAGGTTAACCTGGATGTGGATGTAGGTATCGATCAAGGACCCAACGAATGCCCTCCCAAGATCGCAATTCAATAAAAAAGACTTGATCCTCATAAAAGATTGAATCCTGGTATTCAATGCACACCTCATGCAATGCTGATCCATTGCCTGACACCATCGGAGCTCGGATGGACCCGATCGCGGCCAAACACTAATTGATTGGACTAGATATATCGTCCCGATAACGATGTTGGATGCATTCGATACAATATTCAAATATAACTCCCGAGCGAACCCTGATTGGCTCGAAGAGCATCTGTTGGTTGGCGCTTGTTTGATGGCCCCTGACCAGGTGAGGGTCTCCAGCATCTGGATCGGACTCTGACAAGCTAGTTGTTAAGCTTAAGTCTACCCCACCTGTCCATCAAGGTGTTCCCGAAATTCTACGGCAGCATCCATTGCGATGAGACTAGTAATACTTCCCTCTATCACGCGACCTTGCCTAGTGAAATCGCTTTTGATACAAGATGAAGGTTTATGGGGTGCTGGGAAGCATAAGTCTGGCCCTTGTGATCGGTCTGTGCAGATAGCTCATTTGATGTACTAAAATAGAGTAGAAACCACTGGCATAACAAATAAGGCAGCTTTTAAGGGTTTTTTTTTCTGTGCCTCTTCCTGGCAAGGTTGCAATGTAAGTAATGGCTTGGGGTTCTGGTGAAATGTATGACGTAAGCTTCACCTCTTCAGTAATCAATTCCAGGAATTCGTTCCTCTCAACACAAATATTATTTTCATCTGTAGACTTTTTTCAGTTCACGCTTTCGCTTGCTGGACCACAGAGTACGACCTCGATAAGCCATCACTGAAGACGATTGTCCAAAACACTAATAGCGAAATCCCGAGCTTAATGTGCTATTTCTCTTGGATAATCTGTAATTTATATCATATAATTGGTATGTCAAGTGTGTGAAAAGAAGTACATATAGACCTTTAAGTCTAAAAGGGAGATTCGACGCCGAATCTAAGGATCACTCGTCGGACAAGTTCTTATCTTGAATTCCACGAGCAGCGAAACAGCACAGCTACCACTCTCCTGTCCCCTTTCATTAATGATAATGGCTGTCTCTGGTTGTAGCTGGATTAGATAAATGATAGTCGGTTGCATTCATCTAAATGGGCTACATCCATTATAAATTGAGGACCCCAGGCGCCAGGCTGCTCTTGTTGAGTGATGCCGGTCAGCTAGTCAGCTAGTCATCCAGGCTAGGCCGGGTCAATCAGTCAGGTCAGCTAGTCAACTAAGTTAGACGAAGCTAGTGACTTCAACAGGTCTGTCGGATCAAACGGTCTCTGTTACTTCCTTCAGCAAGAGACTAACAGCTAGTCGGCTAGGCTTGTGACCGCAGCTTTAAACAGCCTAAGTCAACAGGTTCAAAAGGAATGGCTTGACTAATATTGTGACGAATAACTATATCTCCAATAACTAGTTGGATCTACCTAACTGTAGCCTCCTTTGCTGATAGTCGTTAGACCTGGCGGCTCTCAAATACATAGGCAGGTCAGATCAAACAGTCGCCATGACTTCCTTCAACAGCAGACTAATGACTAGTTGACTCTGCTCGTGACGGCAGCCTAGAACAGCCTAGGTCAGTAGCCTAAATTGGTGGCCTCAATTGGCGGATAATAGACTAGCTAGTAGCTAGTCCTTCCAACAGTCTGTTGAAACGGTCCGCGGCTGCGGCCCTCACAGTAACACACAGTTGGTCAGATGACTAGGGTTTTCAAAAAAAGATTGGATCAACCCTATCGATAGCTTCCAAAACAAGGGCCATGATAATAGCTGCCTTGTCAACTGGGTTATCATGACTTTCACCTCTTGGGCCCCTTCGACAGTAGCCCTCATGATAACAGCTTCCGAAATAACAGTCCGACTAACGGTCTAAACAACGGCCTGAGCAACGGTTTCGACCAACAGTTAGGCTTCCGAGGGTCTGTTGGAACAACGTGACTGCAGCCCCCCTCAACTATTTGCTTGGCTCCCACCATACACTCTTTGTGGGACCGTAGACACTCCGGCTTGCAATTTCTAGGTGTTAAAGAACTGAAGGACGGGAAATTGCATATCGAACTGCAATTACGATATATACCTCGAGCCGCCACCAATGAGTCAAAGAACCGTGTTTGGGTGGATGAGCAGGAACAGAAAGGCACAAGATTGATAGATCATCCTTATCACGTTTACAGTCAGCCTTCCTGTATTCCTCTGTGCAAATAATGCGAGTACTTTGCCGGTGTGGTTGCTCAAGACTGCAACAACGACCACCCTCTCTTTTCCGATTCGGTAATCACAGTCATTCGTGACATAAAGGACATGCCCTTCTTTAAGGCTATGATTGACATTCAATTAGCTATCGTTTGTGTTGCCTCGATGTCCGGTGCTGCACAAGCTCCAGAGTTACTGGACGACTTCCCCGATGTTGACGATGGCCTGTGGTTCCAAACTACTGTTTCCCAGTCGAACCCAGAGTTGGTTCAGAATGGGGGCGTTGACTCACATTCCCCAGAGCTATAGAGCCATATGGAGCAAGAGGAAGACTCGTTCTCTGGCATATCGATTGGATCTGATAAGGACGCAAACTAGAATATTACTCTCCATTCGAATTCTTCAAAGTCACATCCATGATGCTTTGCTACATGGTATCTCTACAAAGAAATTCTGCATTTTATTATTTTTAGCTAAAATAAATAAACATAATATATAAATAAAGATACTTACCTAAAGATAATCTCTTAGGATTTTCTAGGTTTATTTTCCTTTAGATATTTGTGATTATTTTGGCTAGGGTTGGTGTTACGCAGTAGGTGCAGTGGAGAAGTACCTCCGCCGCAATCATTCAAGGGTTGGATTGTACATCACAACATTCAAGGATCGAGCAAATTCATTTGCCTCAGCAGTTAATATAGCAGCAGTCTTGTCTGTTTGCACATGCTGGCCAGACTGCTGAAGCAGTGCTAGGATGGCTGGGCGTGGGAAATCTGACTCAATAATGGCAATTAAGTCATTATCGCTCAACTCATCATTGGCAGTCTTATTGGAACCCTGCACAGCAATCTATCCCGGTTCAGACTCTTTAGGGGGCTCAGCGCTCTTTGCGGCCTTTTCCCTTAGCATTGCAGCAGCCTTTTGGCGATCATTCTTAACCTTGGGATTGAGTTTATATTCGAGGCAAGCCTGCGTAACATCATTTGGAATTTAGAATCTCGCGAACGTGTTTTTCCGGGAGAATACTGGTAGGAATCAATTCCTGCTTGGTTCACTTTGGTGCTGGTTCCTAAAGTCTGCGAGACCATTCATCTTCCATTGTCTCAGGCCCAATCTAATCATCCGTAACGCCCTTTTGGAATGTCGTTCGAGAGTGCCCAAGCCGTGAACGTGCGGTATCAGCTTCTTGTCTAGGTATCTCAACCGACAAGCTGGCAACTTCATATGCTGTGCCATGGCGAATATCCCGTGACAACCGATTCTTCTATTCCAAGGAGATTGAAGGCCTGTTTGAACCATGTCAGGATGGCCTTGGTTGTTGCCGGTCTGTTGTCATCAGTTTGTAGAGAAAATACATGGCGATCCGGGTTAATCCATGTAGCTGGGCTTATTTTGAGATTAGTCCGGAGATCATCCTAGGAATTCTCCGCGACTTCACCCGTTCTCAAAGCGTAGATAAGGAATAATTTGATTACATAGACATGGTTATCCCTTTAACTGCGTTAGCCCTCCACTCAGGTAACAGGCAAGGGCTTTTGCCAATTAAAAAACAAGAAGATCGAGGTACTTCTATCCCAGTGCAAATATAGTGGCAACAAAAGTCACAGCAATACAGGTGGCAATGTTGATCTTGATCAGCGTTTTGTCCATTTTTGGAAAATGACAAGTTCTAGACCTAGTTTTATTGGAGAAACCCAAACTCTTGCAAGTATTGATATGTACCTTGAGATGTGTGGGGCGGGGTACGGAGGTGGAGGTCTAACGCAGTTAAAGGGATAGGTAGGCTCTTGTAGTTCCTGGAACTCAAATTGTTGGCTTCGCGACGGAAGATGTCTAAAGGAAATTAGTAATAGGTAAATAAATTAAAAAAGAACTTACTTTTGGCCTTTAATGAAGCGGGGCGAGATGGACATGGTTAGGCTTCCGGTGATATTCTCTCGAATAGCAACATCCTTCCAACTTAAAAACTCATTTCCCGTGTATAAGGTGCTCAGTGTGAAATCACCGGATCGTGCGCTGGTTGCTGACATGAAAGAAATGCTTAATGCTTTCATAATAAAAGTATCCCATCGCGGAGTTCCATTTTCCAGTGCATCACGGATCAAAGCACTGACTGCATCGGATACGAGTTGTGAGGTAATCCATTGCTTTTCTTCATCTTTGGATTCATTTGTAAGAATTCCATTTGCAAGCATTTGCTGGAAACTAGAATCTACTTTGGCGATTAGCAGGAATTCCATGAAAAGCCCTAAGTTACATACTTATCCGGGATTGGTCCTAGCTAGATAACTTGAAATCGGGAAACTTAAAGTTTGCCCATCGTTTCACACTATCCAGCCCGACTTGGAGGGATCGAATTGACATGGCTGACCCTCGGTGTTTAATTGTATGTGTGATAACAGAAAAGAAGCGGACTAAGATATCGCCGGTTGGAGTAGTTTAAGCACTAAGCTAATGTTAGAAAGGTAGATAGATAGCCTTGTTTATCCATACCTTTGTTTCAACGAATGCACAATAAATGCCTCAACTCGATTTCCCCATAACTGGGTCCTATAGGGTGTTTTTTTACAGACCGCACGACGCAAGAGCTGCACCTGCTCCGCGGACTCGGGGTATGGGCTACAGAGAAACAGAGAAGTTAGCAACAAGGCCAAACAGCGCGCACGAAGCGCACACGAGGCGGGAGTGGGAGCACACACCTGGCGTTCCCCCGAAGCTCGCACGTTTTGCGGCCACGCCGGCAGTTAGAGTACCGGCCGGAGGACCATAGAAGCGTTAGTGAAACACACACACGACGCAGCAGAACACAACTTACCCTCGTCCTCATAGAGGACGACGGGCCACCCCAGCCGGGCCAGCCGGGGGGCGCACTGGGAGCAGCAAGGGCGGCAGCAGCAGCAGACATTTGCGAAGCGTTTGCGGAGCGCAAGCGAAGCGGCCAAGGCGCGTCAGTTTGTAGATACGAACATTGTTGTTATTGTTGTTTTTGTTGCTTGAGGAAAGAAGGAAAAGGGGAAATAAACGAGGTAAAAGAAGCCTGAAGGTGCGAAAGGTGCTGAGCAGCCGAACGCAGTGGCAGCCGGCCGGCAAAGAGCTGCCAACAGTTAAGCGGGAGCGCTGCTACCGACAAAGCGCAGCGCCCTAGAAAGGATAAAATCACTCCCTGTACTAGGCAGGAGATAGGAGCGCGCAACGCAAATAAAGCACAATAGCAGCACTAGACTTTTACATCTAGTACGTGGGCTTTTTCCTAGCGAATAGAATAGAGAGGTACTATAGACCTAAACAACTAGTTAGGATAGAGTATAGATGCTATTACTATTACTATATAGGTTATTTTTGGGACCCTCCTAGTAAACTTGAGAGTCTTAGTGAATATCTTGGTAGTAATCCAATTCTTGTTTGCACCCTCTTCGATCTTTTGCACACTAGATTCTCCGACCTTGGCAAATAAAGATGGTTGCTGCCCAGGGATTTCTATATCTGATCATCTCATACAAAATCCAGAAAAGCAGGGATACACCAACACGGTTCATTCTCCCTTACAATTTTCCGTTGTGTACCTTTGGAACAACTTGCGGCAGTGTTACACGGAGTGTTACGACCTGTAATAGAACAGCGTAACAGAACCCTATTAGTAGCTGTTATTCATGCCTGTAATTGCAACTAATAAGATTATTGACTTATATTTTGGCCTGACAGGCTAGAAAGTCGGGTCAGGAAGCATGTTTTCTAACACAGAGACATGAGCTTATTTCTAGGGGAAAATATACTAAGATTTTCTAGAGGGCCTCTGCTACATTAGGACGTCTCATTTTAGGTGCTTTATACAGTAAACTCATACCTCACGTAGTAATAGAATAACAATATCCAAGCCCAAACCTCGATTAGATAGATATAGAAGCTGAACACGAGTACTTAGGCCACTAAAATAGTGGTACCAGAACAGGCCGTCGCGTGCATAAAATGAGTATGGCGCAAAAGGGTTAGGGTTAGGGTAGGGGTTATAGTGGTCACGTCCTCACTGGGCTACCCTAGGGTACAGGAGGTTTGAATCAGTTTATTGTAGTGGTATTTACTAATATTTTCTACTAATGCCTATGGCTTTGAATAGTATTCATGATAAAGATCGGGTCTCGAGTTGAGAACATAGTTTTGGTGTTGGGTACATAGAATTTAGGGCTAAATACTCCTATCCTAAAATAAAATATTGAAGAGATTGCTCAGAGTTTAATCACCTGTATTTTAGATTAAATCAAAATTATTAGCATGGCTAAAATTGAGTCATGTTAGGAGGAGCAATATTTTCTTCTTCTTTTTCTTTTGTAAACTGAAAACTTGAAGCAAAATACAAAATGCGTCGCTCTATCCCAACTAGAAATTGGAATTTTAGAATATTTAGATTAAATGAGTAACGATTTAAATGGAAACCATTTAACCTTTCGGGACGTTGCCGTTTTGTCATGCGATCGTCACCCAATCGGCAATGTTAATTTTAGACCGTACATAACGGTTTGCGCACTTGACAATCTCACATCCGTAAGCATACCAGTATCTATTTATTTTGTTTTCAGTTCAAAATAAGGACTAGCCCATTTTGACTTAGACCGCACTTCTCCCTGAAGTTTGCTGATCGTTGAAACGGTGGCTTCATCTTATCACAACGTTTCTGGTGCTCGCCCGGTACACCCAACGTAGGGCTTTATGTTTCCGATTTTCCACAAACTGTCCTAAAATCCAATTTCCTTTTCTGCTTTTTAATCTTGCGAGCATATCTCTCGCCACACTGCTTGACTAAAAATAAAGCTCATTCAGAGAAATGGTACGGACAGCTGGAACAACTACAAAAGAGTGACCTCCGACCTCGGTGCTCAGGGATCTTTCTTAATTTCGTTTATGGATGGACGTTGGTCGATACCTTGGGCAAGTTGAATTCTAGAGCAGACTATAATTAATAACCATCCAAACCGGCTAGAAGGCTACGTTTGTTGGTGGTCGTATCGTGGTGACGTGTTCAGATAAATGATTCCACAATCTTCCCAGTGTAGACAATCATCTTACTGCGGCTATTCTTCTTGCACTTGACCTCATTTCGGCTGTTTTAAAACCATCCAAGCGTTTTTTTGTATACGGGGATTCTGGAACTTATGTCTTATGAAAATACCGAGACCGAGACTTTGTTTCATCATGGCATTTGAAAGCGGCGAGCACTTGGGCCGTAAGATGAAAGCTCCGAGACTCTCAAAAGTTCTAGACCTCGGAGGGTTCACTCGGCGTCTTTTCTTGTCACGAGACCCAGAAATCGTGTCAATCAAGCATGCAAACCCCAAAATAGTAGCATCTGCCCTAGTTCATTAATGATTGGATGGCCCGTTTTGGGCACATTTGTTACTCTGCTGGCACCAAGGCCAATCACAATTCTTAAAGATTTTACGAGATTCTTCATGAGTAAAACGCTCCAATGATACCCTCGCGGGCCATGCACCGAGATTTCCTGTTTGGGAACATCTCCACCCGTTTGGGTTCATGATGTTGCGGATCACAGCACGAGCAAGGGTTGATCCAATCATAACCCGAATGCTGGGTATTTGGCCTCTTCACTAATTCGTATTCTCCCTGTGAGAGAACGCTTTGCCGCAGCCTATTCACCCTAAGGTTTCATCGCTCCCGCGGACAAGCCATCACGCTGGTGGCGGACGCTGGGGCCAACGGAAGAATTATCCCGTAAACTCTATCTATGTTGTTTGGGAGAAATCAATGCACCCGCCAAGAGATATGACCCGACACAATGGGATGTTTTGAGAACCGGTGGACCTTGGAATGTGTTTGTTTGCCGTCATAGCCGTGAAGCCCTGCCCTGTTGCTTGATACGGACACTGAACTCGACCTTTGGGGGCAGAGCCTTGACATCGGCTACGCCTTGTACGGATCAAACCGAAATTTAGGAACTAAAAAGTGGGACAATATTAACCATGTTTGTCGATGCCGTCCGGACCGAGTTTCGCCGCTTCTACAAGCACTTTTGGGAACATGCTCTGGATGGTCTCACGTAGACCAGTTTGGGAGGAAACGGATGTAATGGGATATCAACTGGTGTATTGGAAGTAGTTCATACGATTTTACCAGAACTACATTCATATAAAGGCTCTTGGCTTCGCCAGCATAGTGTAGAATTCACCAGCAATACAGCAAGTCTTCTCATCCATTTGCACCTCTTCTCCCTCTTCAATTATAGAATATCATCTCTTTGAACAATCATGTACTCTACTCTTGCTCTCATCGGGGCTCTGGCCTCTTCCGCCTTGGCAATCCCAACTGTTGAACCTCGTGCCAGCTGCACTTTCACCGACGCCGCCTCTGCAATCAAAGGCAAAGCGGGCTGCTCAACCATCATCTTGAACAACATTGCTGTTCCGGCTGGTACTACTTTGGATCTGACTGGTCTCGCAACCGGCACGCATGTGGGTGGTTCTAGATCGTTGGAACCCTTCATCGAAACTAACTTGTTCTGGACAGGTCATCTTCCAGGGATCGACTTCTTTTGGCTACAAGGAGTGGGTTGGACCTCTCATCTCCGTTTCCGGCACCAACATCCTTGTCGAGGGTGCAGCTGGCCACAAAATTGATTGCCAGGGCCAGCGATGGTGGGACGGCATCGGCAGCAACACGGGTGGCAAGATCAAGCCCAAGTTCTTTTACGCCCACTTCCTCCAGCACTCCAACATTAAGAATCTAAACGTTCTGAACACTCCTGTCCAGGCGTTCAGCATCAACACCGTCACCGATCTTGGTGTATACGGCATCAACTTGGACAACTCTCTTGGAGACACCAAGGGAGGACACAACACCGATGGATTCGATGTGGGCTCTTCTAATGGCGTGTATATCTCGGGGGCTATCGTTAAGAACCAAGATGATTGCCTTGCTATTAATTCTGGAACTAACATCACCTTCACCGATGGAAACTGCAGTGGTGGTCATGGCCTGTCGATTGGCTCTGTCGGTGGCCGCGATGACAACGTTGTCAAGACGGTGCGAATTTTGAACTCTCACATCATCGACTCGGATAACGGAGTCCGAATCAAGACGGTTTCTGGAAAGACTGGCTCCGTTTCCGATGTCAAGTATGACACCATCACTCTCTCCAACATTGCCAAATACGGTATTGTCATTGAGCAGGATTATGAAAATGGCAAGCCTACCGGTACTCCTACCGCCGGTGTACCCATCACAGATGTGACCATTAACAAGGTTACTGGTACTGTCAAGTCTTCTGCCACTAACATCTATATTCTCTGCGCCAACTGCAGCAAGTGGACTTGGACTGGAAACCAGGTCACCGGCGGTAAGACTGTCAAGTGCCAGGGTGTTCCCTCCGGTGCTTCCTGCTAAACAGTCGGCTCTGGAACAATAAGAGAATTATAGAGCATCCTTACTGGAATGGTTTTTTTGCCAATTGTTTCGATAGACCACACCACGCATTGACTGTACTATAAAATTAGATTAGTCTTGTTCTATATTATAAAGATACATATCTTGCTTGAAAATCTACGGCGAGAGCCAGTTCGCGCGTTGCAAACGCATAATTATCAATTGAGCTAAATCAAGGGCAGGTTTCATTTGAAGAGATCGGGTTTGGAATATTGAGAACGCGGTCTAGTGCCTGAGTTAGGGGCTGACCATGGGTTCTTTTACTGGTTAAAGAAGCCCGCATGAAGCTAAATGATTTCGATTCAAGAGCACATGCACCCTCACAAGCCATAAACCTTTCACTAAACGAGATGGGGTTTTGGTAGGCGGCGGGCGGCGAGCTGCATTAATGTACATCGTCGACGACCCCGTTTCACGTCCAGACAGAGCATAAAACTACTTCGTCCATTATTTTAGCTAATTGGCATAAACCGACTGCTGTTGCCGTTGTTGAAGCGAGAGCAGAAAGGAAGTTGACAGCATAAACGCCGTGGTAACAAGTCACTTATTGGTAGAAAGCCTGACTCGCCCAACTGCCGTACACTGCCTCTCGAAGTTGAGCCTCAAATACATCTCTCATTTGATCCATGGAGAAGCCGGCGTTGATTGAAAGCTGCAGAATGATCCTGGCCTGCTCAGCTCCAACATATGACGCAAAAAAGCTATAGGCGAGTCAGCACCGATAATTTTGAATACAGCATGTGGTAAGCAGCAACATACATTGTGTCTGGATAGGGGCCTGGAACTCCTGTGCCTGTGATGGGTCTGGCTACGGCAATGGTGGGAATTCCTTGAGTGTAAAGCTCGTCAGCGGCATCCAGGGCACTCGGGCTTAACGAAGCTGCACCCGGGCCCATGACTATCAGACCCCTGTGTCCCAATTAGGCATGCCAAAATGTCTTGAGAGAGAAAGACTTACTTGGCGCCATTGGCAACGGCAGCGTACATCAACGACGCGTCAAATCCCTCTAATATCTGATTAGTGATGCTACCAAAGCTACTAACGCTTCGTATTTAAGATTCTTACGGTGCCCATAGAGAATAATGACAGATGGTAGCTCAGTTGTGTTGGAAACATCAAAGTAAGGGCGGCCAGTTGGATACGCCGGGCTGAAATAATAAAACGGTTGCCCCGCAAGAAAGACTCCCAAGTTCCCTTGCTCAAGGGCCTTGAAGGTATCCGGGGTGTTAGCATTGACCTTTGTTGAGTAGTAGATGGACGATATTCTGCACCATTCAGTGCCATTCCATAGCAATGAACGTGATCTCTTACCTATCATTAAAAGCAATCAGACCGCCGCGGTTGCGAGACGACGGTGATACGGCCGCAGCTACAGCTTGGTAAAAATTGGACCGGCCATCTGGGGAAATGTAGGTATCGGGGCGCATCGCCCCGGTGGCAACGAATGGCTTCGAGCAGTTGAAGGTCAAGTCAACGCCAAAGGCCTGTCGCCATGTTAATACATGACCAAGATCGGGTAGTGCGAACCTACAGTTTCTTCCATGGTGTTTGTGCCATGAAGCATGACTGCCCCAACAATATCGGATCCCTCAGAGCAGAGCTGCTTGTTGGCATGTTGGCTAATGTTAAGATACAGTGACGAGTTTATGCCGGAGCTACCTCCGGTGACATCAAAGTTGACAACGGCCAGCTGAGCGACATCCAAAACCTCGGAGACATTTCCGATCAATTGCTCGGGCGTGGGTCCAACACCAAGGCCGTAGTTTATATTGTCTAGTCTGCTATAATTTGAGGCAGAGAGGATTGTGCCCTTGGCGCTGTAGATACTATGGAAGTGTTAGTTAAAGTGGGATCTAATTTGTCAAATTACATACACAACTTTAGGCAAGGATGAATTTGTCGAGATCCACTCCAAACCTGAATTAAACGCGGCCTGTGCCACTGGCAGTGCGACGGCGCCGAAAGCCACAAAACGGGCCATAGCAGAGGAGAGTCGAGCCATCTTGTCGACAGTGATACAACGTCACAGCTGAGTTAACCAGCGGGGTAAAAATATCCATCTGAATGGTCCAACAATGATTTCTTTATATCCTCGCTTTTCGCACACAAATCCGTCCGCAATCAACCATCAAAAGTGCCCTGAACAATATCGATTACCTCCCAATCATGATGGAGCGTGAGGACAGGGCCTTCCAGGTCCACCTCTCATCTCCGCCATTTGATAAGAGGCGGATAGTCGTTCAAAACTTCCAGAAAGGTGTTGGCCTAGCCCAAAGCCTGGTCCACACCCCAAATATCCCCTGTAATCGGTAATGGTTGCTATCAATTTCAGGGCAAGCTCCCCCAAACTTTATGACTTAGATCATGCGATAGTGCGGCGGGGCAAGGCTCCGGGGGGGTGGCTGGGCACTAATCAGCGGTGAAAGTGCGGGGGTGAGGTGTTTCTGGTCCCCGAAGGCGGCCATCTCCCGCCATGCCGAGAGGTTCATTCCCAGAAAACCACACGCTGACCGTCAAATAGGCTAGGGTATGGGGAACACGGAATCGAACTACACCACCATCATCAACTTAAGGGCTGCCACCTTGCAACCCTTACGCTAAATAGGAAGTAAAATACAAAGCGTTCGCATAGGAGCGGAAACAAGATCAAGGCCTTAGTATAGACGGAGCCTTGGCATTAATTCGGACATCCGATTCCCCATTCATCCAGATCAATTAATGCACGTGGCTCAAAATAGATACCCACCATCACGGTCAATCAACCCAGGATTTCGCATAATTCATATTCTTTTTTCTAAGTATACCATTCCCTAAAAACTGGAGCCGTGACATTATCAGCTTCCACACCAAAGCTCAAATGCTTTATCTCAATCGCTTCGATGTCCTCGTTGAGGCCCTCATAAAAGCTAGAGGGCATATTCACAACCCCCCACTTGATCTTGCTCTCAGCAAGACCTACTAGCACCTTTTCATTGGCATTTTGGAACCTCTCCGTCATCTCAATTCCATGAGAATCCATGATGCTGGCTGCACTCCCTATGCTCCCTGTATCGCACGATGATCTTCTTGATTGATCACACGGCTCACGGTCAGAACATTTAGCCTTCGAAATCGGCGATGCGTGGCAGGCGGCCGCAATCGCCAGGGAGTTGCTCCCAACAATAACCATGCTTCCAGGGAGCTTCCTCAAAGATAGCCCTAGAGGTACACAGATGATAACCGCAAACACAGTTATTGCTGCCACGATAGCAAGTGTAGAATATCCAACAGCAACAAAATCAACGGTCAGCGGTCCCAGTTTGTTACTTTCTGCGGTGCTCGATGGAGCATATCTCGACCTGTAAAAACCTAAGGTCATGTTTTTCAGCATATGAACTAGACTAAACCAGATCTGGGCTCTTACCTCCATCGGCCAAAAACACGTAGCAGGCATTTGAAACAAGCCAGTGAGTCAATATCCCAGAGGCCATGCATGGAATAGCCCACGAATAAGGGAGTTGTAGACGATAAGTCGACACCTGTTCCCCCTTTGGTTCTGTAACTCTCAAGGGGTTGTATTTGACATTCATCAAGGCCCATTCCTTAGCCATAGACAATTTAGTCAATAGTGAGTTTAGTTGTAGGTACGATATGGAGAGGATAAGTTGAGGAATGTTGGCAAGTAGAACCATGTGAACAAAATTACCGGAAAACTTGTCTGAGGACGTGTTATCCTGCACAACAAAATTGTTCGTTCCACTAGTTCCAAATGTGCCAGATCTAGTTCAAAGTCAGTATCGTAAGTGTTTATAACAGTAAGGGTCTCTTACGCTCGAAAACTGCCACCAGTAGCCTGACCAAAGAAGTACAAAGAAACTGCCAGTACTGCCAAGAAAAATACATAGGCTCTCAGCCAAGAAAGCTGGGGAATTGCTTCGAATGCGTGCACAGTTTTCTTCTTCCATTGCCGGGCAGCGGGCAGGACAAGCTCATGCTTGGCATCGGTGTGTAAAATCTCCACACCCATTGCTGCATGTTCATAATCTTTTGGGTTCCTAGAACTTTTAAAGTATCTCCACAAGTTTGTCTGTATATCATGCATTTCTAGCGTGCACATGTGTGACGTGGTTGAATCGGGTCGCCGGAGCAGCGAATCGATGCCATCACCCAACGTCACAAGAGGATGCTGATCTTGCCTCAGGATGAACCGTATCATGACAAAGATGCACATTGCAGTTTTTACGATGACGCAAATGAGAACCGCAAAAAGAAGAGTGTTGGACATCCCAATCTTGCACATTTGCTCAGTTTCTTCAGCCAAGCAGTATTCCACGTTGAGTGTGTTGTACTTCTCGTCAAACCCGCTTCGCATCTGGCCATCTAAGATTCCTTTGTCGAGTGAGACTTCATCCCAGAATGAAAATTTCCAATTTCCATCTCCCGTATTATTCTTGGGGTCCATGGTGTCGATCTCGGTTGTGTAAACTCTGCTGTAGCCAAGAGTAGGTTTGCATGAATTCTCACATTTGCCACCGTCGAAAGACGAGTAGAGCTGACAAGACGCGTAATTCCAAAGAGAATTGGTTTCACTGTCAGGAATCATGTCTTCCCAAAAAGCCGTATGGTTGCTGGTCATATTGGGAAAGACTTGATCTCTCCTCCAGCCCGAGGTTTCCCCTCCGTCATTGTTCACCACCAGGACAACATTCAGATAATCCGTAAGGCCTTAGCCATTGTTGCAAAACAAAAATTGACTGCGACACGCTGCTGCATCCAGTTTCTCCCAGCGAGAAAGACTTGACTGTGCAGCAGCATGGGAAACATTTCTTCGTTCGTCAGAAGTATTGTTCTTCCAAGAGACGGGGAAGACGTCTCCATCAAACATCGAAATTGGATTCTCATCATAGACAGAGCTCTTACAAAGCTTGTCGTTTGCTTCATGACCCGGGAGGCCCTGAGTGGAGCAATTATATGGCACTCGAGTGTTCCAAAGACTCGCGCCTGGTGCAGAGTACTTGGCACCTTGGACAAATGACTCGGACGCAATGGTCAACCCGAAATTTGACTGTATTTCCGCAATTTCAAAGACGAGCGAGTTAAAGAACAGATGAAGAGGGATGGAGCTGCAAGCCAAAATTATCCAACAGAGAAGTTTCAGTGGGCCAATGTGAAAAAGGTTGCGCAGGGATTGAACGCCAACATCTACCCAAGCCGAGCGTGCATGGGCGCGGTCAAGGTCTTGTCGAGACGGCGCATTAAGAATCTGCATAAAGAAATTCGAAGACGCGAGAATAAGGGTTCCCAAGATGTTGAGGACGAGATGAAGCAGAAGATTGAGCGTCTTGGACTGTGTGCAAGGACCCGAGAAGAGAATTATGGCCGTGTCAAGGCCGCCAGCTCGGGAGCAGCCATAGACAAAGACAGCAAAGAGAAATAATGAGAGGATCCCGATGCACGCGGCATTGAGGGCAGCAACACGTTTCCAGCCTGCCTTCCTCAAGGTCCGCAACTGGATACCCATGCCTGCCTGATGTCGGATGTTCTCGTACGCGGGAGCCAAAAGTGGCAAATGATTTAAGCTTGTTGAAACGCCAACATTAAAGATCGGAAGCAAGAAAATAAGCGAAAACCCCTTGCAGGCGCAGTCGGCCCTAGTGCGGAAATTAGGGGCGCAGCGCGCATCCTTCGCGTTTCAGCACTACGTCTGATCCATCCAGCAATCGCCAATAGCCACCAGCCACTATTAGACCAAGAGCTTAGCGGGGCCTGATCGCGAGGCTAATAACGCGAAAAATGGCTGAGCGCTTGGGTATGATCGGAAATAGCTTGAAGAGCCTGATAACTTGAATGGTTCAATGAGAAGTGGTTGAGACCCGGAAATACATATGAAAAAATGGTGGAAGGAATAATCCAAAAGAAAGCACCATTACCCCGACACCGGTTTGACTCCAACTGCTTCAAGAACTTGGCAATTTTACATACCGTACCAGGAGTTCTTCTGATTGTGCTTTACTTGGTCTTCAACAAGGTCAAATTCTTTGTAATGCACAGCCGTTACAGTAGCCAAAGGGCGGCGAAAGGCGTTATATACAAGTGTGTGCTACAGGGTATTCGTAGTGACTGCAGTTACTTGGCTAGATCTTTTGCTGCAGCGGTCAACTGAGACTGTTGCAGTGACTGGTCTATTGGAACACTCGCGGATGGCGCCGGGGTTGTTACATTCTTGCGGTACTCGACCGACCATTTACTAGATAGCAGCAATAACAACTCACATCCTCGCCGTTCTCCTTTGATGCATGATTCAAATATCAAATACATTTCGAGCGAGATATCAATTTATGCCTTACCTTCAAATCAGTTCCTGGTACGTGAAAAGCGCACGGCTCTTGGTTACAAGGGACAGTGAGAGCTCGTCCGCTACGCCAATGAAGTGATATATTTTGCCCGATCTTTTATCATCCCAGGTAATTATTATCACGTACAAACCGTTTTTTCTGCGAAAAATCTTTGTGTTCGAAAATACAACGCTTAGTTTCAGCTGCATGGGATCAAAACGGAAGTGGTTCAGCGGTATTCAAATCTTTCAAGTTCAACGAGCGAGTTCCGGCCAAATAGATATTTACAAAAATACATATCAAGAGAGTTCAGGACTCTAAGCATTGATACAACAACACCGTATCCTTAAAAGAGCGAGCACTTAGCCAAACTCAACTTTAATCACGAATGGCGGCTTGTCTAGAAATACGTATTGATATGGTGACAGAATTCCAATAGATGATTAGTTCAAAGATTTGTGAGAGTTGGCGATTCAATAGCCATATATGCAGTCGCCAAATTGAGAATGCACATATTTTGGAAACATTAACCGGGTACAATGTAGATTTGAACCCTTGGGAAATGCTCATTTGATCTTTTCTCGATTGCTGTCGGTGTATAATGTTACACTTTCCCAGCCTTATCTACTGTGAAGGTGGCTGGAACAAGCCGGTGTTGGCAACCGATCAGCAAGTCCACAATAATAGAGGCTGTCCGCGAAGCGGTGAAGTACGAGGATTATTGAGACTCCGAGGAAGCCGGTGCATATAACCCACGGGCTCCTCCATTTCGATTGGTGGAATGATGGGACCTTAGCGAGATGAGGATAAAATTGGGGGTTGGTGCCCAGTTAGACAGAAAAATACGTATCGATTTATTTCCAGTCGCACATCTAGGCAGTACATGGATTGGTCTTGATTGATTGAAATAACTCCTTAATGATTAAACAATTCTGCATCCTCGTTGCGATCGCTTTCAATCACTGAGTGACTTCATATTTTTGGGAACATGCCAGACTTCCTACCAGTCATCCAACCTTGTCATTGGTGCGTTACAGTGGAAACAATGCTGCAGTTGGCTGTCCATTAATTAGCTGGGTGGAAAGCTTGCGTGCCGGCTTGCCGGCTAAATACCCATTCGTCTCGCCGCCAAATGCTTGGGGGCGACATAGGGACCGTGCGGGGTTGGGGGTTGTGTGAGGAGCAAATCTCTCGATACAGTTAAATTAATCAAGCATGGATAGGCTGATTTGTGGAGAAGCAGACGGAAGAATGGAGAGAAATTCCACGTATGAGGGGGCAGTGTCGCCGGATCAAATGCATTTCCACAGCCCTGTGCTGATCTGCAACCATGGGGTTGTCAACTTATAAGTAGGGGAGGTCGAAATTATGGGGTTTGTTGGATATGATAGCATCATTGTTGATGAAGCTGTCGAGCATTTTTATTCGACAATTTGTGGGATTCCGTCAACATGCTTGGTCCTTCGCTCCTCTGGCTTCTCACCTTGTGTGATCTGCTGCCCACTGCGGCTGCAGCAAAGCAAAGCCACCTCCCCAAACGGCCAAAGTTGACTCCGAGCCCGTATGGTACTGGGCAGTCCCTGCCTTACTCTCCACCAAGAGACAAGAAACGCTACTGCTATGTCAAGCCGACGAGCGGCACAGACAGAGATGATGCTAGCGATATCTTGAAGGCTTTTAAGAAATGCAACAATGGCGGAACAATTGTGCTTGATGACACTTATTTGATCGCGTCACCGCTTGATCTCACATTCTTGAAGAAAGTCGACGTCGTTATCACTGGAGAAATCAATTTCAAAAATGATGTCTATTACTGGGCCGACAACAGTTTCAAGTTTGACTTCCAGAATCAATCCGTCTTTTGGAAGTTTGGTGGAGAGGATATCAACATCTATGGCGATCTTTCAAATGACAAGTCTGTCATTGATGGCCATGGAGAGCCCTACTGGAAGGAGCTTCAAGCCAACGCATCTGTACGAGTCCAAAAGGCTGCGCAATCCGGAGATAGCTAACTGAATGAACAGCTCCTGCGACCCATGCTCTTTTCCTTTGAGGGAGTGAAGGGTGCCAGCATGTCCAACTTGCGCATGCGAAACCCACCCAACGTAAGATGCTTGGAAATATATGCTCAATTGTCACAATACTAATATCAACAGTGGTTCAACCTTGTTGCCAATGCCACTGATGTCATCATTAGCGACATGCATCTGAAGGCTACTGTGAGTGAAATTATTCCGACCAGGTAAACACCTGCTGACACAAACAAGAGCGTCAATGGAACCAAAATTGCCAACTCCGACGGCTGGGATACCTATCGCTCGGACCGAATTGTCATCCAGAACTCGGTTATTGACAACACCGATGGTATGCGAGAGCCACCCATTCAGGAGCAAGATTCCGTAATCACTTTTGCTAACATTTGCCCTTTAGATTGTATCTCTTTCAAGCCCAACAGCACCAACATTGTCATCCAGAATCTGGTTTGCAACGGATCTCATGGAATCAGTGTCGGCTCCCTTGGCCAGTACAAGGGTGAAACCGATATTGTCGAGAATCTGTACATCTACAACACTTCAATGTCTAACGCCAGTGACGGCGCCAGAATCAAGGTCTGGCCAGGTATTCAAACCAGCTTCCAAGCTACCCTCAACGGTGGCGGTGGCCTTGGACGAGTCCGAAATGTCACATACGATCTCTTCTACCACAGCAACAACGACAACGCCATCACCATCACCCAGTGCTACGGTCAGAGTAACCAGACCCTCTGCAACCTGTATCCTGTAAGTAGCATGAAGAAGACTCCGAGTTAAACAGACTAACGTCATGCCAGGCCAACTTGACGATTGAAGACGTTACAATGAAGAACATGTGGGGAACTACTTCAAAGAAGTATGATCCCCGAGCGGGCACGCTTGTTTGCAGTGCAGCAGACGTAAGTTTTCGGCCAACCTATCAGCCCAGGCATTCACTGACTTCTTCATAAAGCGCTGCACCAACATCAGGGCGGAGAACATCTCCATCAACGTCCCTAGCGGCGAGCCGCCACAGTACCAGTGCGTTAACCTTGATACTGGGCTGCTCGACATTACCTGCATAGGTCAGAACTCGACCACCCGGGACACATCTCAGGGTTGATCGAAGAAAGTCTTCAGCCAGGTCCTGTCTGCAAAGCATTCCCAAAAATGTACATAGCCTAAAAATAAAACTGTTTGGGATTTGATCACATGCTTTGATATCATTCCGATCTCAATCTTGAGGTCCTTCGCACAGAGTCCGATGAGAAGGCAGGGAAACACAGCTTTTCTCAAAATAATGAGTAATAAACTGATGTCTAATAATTTTATATTTTCTAGGTTCAACTCCCTTTTTACTTATTCTCCTTCTCCTTCTCCTTTTCCTTCTCTCTATTAGCTTCAATCTGCTCTATTATGATGTGTGGGAAGCCTCGTGGAGGCTCTTTGTCCGGCCCAATCGCACTCTCCTTTATCTGAGTTGTGAATGACCATTTACCCGAGCCCAAGCTTTCCGTCTTAGGCCCATCCACACTGGGCAATACCACATCCATCGTCGTTGTGGGTGGGACTTCGACTTCAAGGGTAAATTGACGCAGTCCATCCTTTGCATCGCTCACCGACCACTTGCTTGAAACTTTTCCATAAGGAGCGAGATGCTCAGCTTCAGCCGAAGTGAAACCTCCGCCCAGCACAGGCTCAACTCTTGACTTCTTCCAGCCGGGACTCACGCTCTGCAGACCAGCAAGCCGCTCCACCAGGAACTTGGTCACGGCGCCAAAGGCGTAGTGGTTAAAGGATGTCATCTCGCCTGGGTTGATAGATCCGTCGGGCCTCATGCTATCCCAGCGCTCCCAGACTGTCGTTGCCCCCATGGAGATGGGGTAGAGCCATGAGGGACACTTTTCGTTGAGCAGCATCTTGTATGCAACGTCGATGTGGCCAGTTGTTGCAAGAGCTTCACACACATAAGGCGTACCGGCAAATCCAGTACCAATTCTAAAATCGTTGTTTCTAACAACACTCGCCAGTCGCTCGCCAGCTATTTGTGCTTGCTCTGCCGAAAGGAGATCGAAGCAAATAGCAAGCGCATAGGCGGTCTGCGAGTCGGATATCACTCGTCCGTTCCTGCTAACATACTCCTCGCCAAACTCTTTTCTGGCACTCGCAGCCTCGGCTTCATATTTCTTGGCCTCGTCTGTTCGACCAAGGAGATTTGCAACCTTGGCAGTGAGGTCGAGGGACCTGATGAGAAAGGCGTTAGCAACCAAGGGCGGGTCGGTAAGCGCCTTGAAAGGCTCATCAGGTGGCGCATTAGGGTCAAGCCAATCCTGAAAATAGTCGTTAGATAAATAGATTCTCAACATGTCAGACAGAGACTCACAGCTAGCTGGAATTGCTCAAAGTCCCACAAGTGGGTGCAGCGAGTTTTGTTTTTGGGTATGACTCCCAACCATGCAACCATGGACTCATATTGCAGTTTTAGAATTTCAGCGTCGCCAGTTTCTTGCCAAAGGGCCCAAGGGGCAAGAACTGTGACGTCGTGCCAGATGGCACCAGGCCAAACGTGACCCCAGAAGAGGTCTTCTTGAAGCAGGTTGGGACAGACCATAGGAGGGATTCCATTTTGCTGTTTCTGATCATACACAACATCCCTCAGCCAATCCTTTAGGATTCCAAAGCAGCCATATATAAAAGTAGCGGTTGGGGCAAAAAGGGCGAGATCTCCTGTCCAACCAAGACGCTCGTCACGCTGGGGGCAGTCAGTGGGGATGGACAAGAAGTTGCCTCTCATACTCCACTTGGTGTTGCTAAACAACTGGTTGACCTTCTTGTTAGAAGATGCGAAAATTCCAGCCTCTTCCATGTCCGTATTGCAAACGACAGCTTCGATAGCATCCACAACATCAATGTCTGAGGAAGGCCAGTTGTCGATTTGAGCATAGCGGAATCCGTGGAATGTGAAGCGTGGCTCATAAGATTCTCCACCCTCGGCTCCCTTGAAAATATATGTATCTTGAGCCTTGCACTTTCGAAGTGGTCTGATGCCCAGTTCGCCATTCTCCAAGACCTCGGCATGTGACAAGGTTAAGCTGTGACCTTTGGGGCCTTTGACATTCTTCACCCTTAAGTATCCAACAAGATTCTGTCCAAAGTCGAGTACAGTCTTTCCAGATGGTGTGGTTATCTTTTCAATAGCTTTGATTGCTTCCTGGCGTGTTGCTGGCTCCTTGGAACCGGAAGTGAGATCCACACTCTCGGGGAGCGAAGGCAAGACGTCCACACTTTTCCACTTCTCCGACTCAGCTCCGGTGTTAGACCAACCCGGGATCTCAGCAGTTGCATCGTATTTTTCTCCATCATATAACTCGGCTTGGCGAATTGGTCCTTGAGTCGCGATCCAAGTCTCGTCGGTGGCGATAGTGCGTGTTGTGCCATCACGGTACTTGAGCTCCAATTGCGCCAGCACTGCGGTGCGGCTTCCCCATATATTTCGACGGCCTCCTTCAAACCCGATTCTTCCTCGGAACCAACCCTCAGCAACTCGGAAACCAAGGCAGTTGGCCTGGGATGATAGGAGCTCGGTGACATCGTAGGTTTGGTATTGCAGCTGTTCGTGATACTGCGTCCAACCTGGGGCGAGAAAGTACTCGCCAACCCTCTTCCCGTTGATTTCAGCCTCGTATAGACCTTTTGCAGTTACATAAAGTCGCGCCGAAACGAGGTTTTCCTCTACTGTGAATTCCTTCCGAAACAAATCCTCGGGCTGAGGCTTGTCGGTATCAACCTCAGACCAGGGTGCCGAAATGAACTTGCTCTCCCAGTCCTGTCGTTTAAGAAGCCCAATCTCAATGGAAGCAGGCTTACTCCAGGGGAGAAAATCGGTCTGCTCATTTCCGCGAGCGCGGACTCGGACAGAATAGCGTTCTCGTGAGCCGAGAGCCTGGGCTGTGGGCCATGGGACGAGGTGGGATTCCGCAGAAGAAACAGCAGTGGAAGATAGCTTGACGAGTTCCAAACCCTCCACTTTGCTCAGTTCAATTTCATATTCTGCTTGTTGGAAATTCTGGGGCACATTTTCGAAGCGCCAAGAGATTCTCGGGCTGGTTTCATGGACACCGAGAGTATATCCAGGGCGGTGATGTTCAAATCGAACATGAACTACCAAAGGGCCAGCCATAGCTGTAGGATGGACACTGATTTATTCCCACTTTAGTAAAAAGATGAGAACAAAAATTGAGATTGATAGCGTTCGGATTGGAGATCACCTCTGGCTGGTCCCCCGGATTTGTACTTGGCGCTATTCGGGTGAACTGGGGCCGAACAGGCCACTGAGGGGTAATAGCGCCGGGTCCTCTCATGACTGCCTCAATGTTCAAGCGACATTTTGGCGAAGTTGATCCGCGGGAAGACCGAGGTTCAGGCAATAGAAACAGGAAGAAGCCAATCTGGGCCTCTATTGGACCCAAAATCAGCCCCATGGTGCGTTGTTTTGGAGAACTAGGGGGCCCGCCTGAGCCGAGTTCTCCACCCCTTCCTCGCAAGAACCACTCAAATAACCCCAGCCCAAGTCACGCTCTTACCTTCATGTGCATAGCAATACCGTATTATTTCAATTAATTCGGTTTGCCTGGTGGGCTTTGGTACCCTTGTTTGAGCCAGTCATACCCACCTCCAGAATCAGACGTGCAGTAGCGAGTGGGAAATTTTAGCCCAAGAACGATCGATTCTGCGTTGGAAGGACTCGATTGGCCGGAGCATGGATGCTCTGACCCATGACAAAAACCGAATTAATTGAGATAATACGATAATAGACCATGACGTGCTCGTTTAAAAGAAGCCACACGGTTCGCAGCCTACTCTTCGGCGGTAGCTCCATCTTGAATGAAATGGGTTCGCCTGTCGATACCCCGAAGCTCCACACATACTAACTCCACTACACCAAGAAGGCCGCCTGAGCACACGCAACGCTACGAACTCGTAAGCACTTTCACGAGCTTTCTTCAAATAGCTTGTGATCTCTTCTTTATTACGTAGGACCATGCCGATCTCTGCAGATCCGAGGTAAAAGCCTTCAATGCCATTAGGGTCAGGCTTGACCTTCCCCGAAATTCCACCAAGGGCTCTAGATTCCTGGTTGCAATTAGCGAGCTGTCCTTGTTCGTTTCGCGGGAGAGGGGGAGGCATCGCGTCGGCTTCGGAGGAACTAGCCGCGTCTTCCAAACCAAAGCCAATGGGTGTTCAGGTTCTTTTCCTCCTAATACTTAAAGTTGTGAGGCTTTTCTTGCTTCCTGAGTGTAGGTATATTATCATATAACTTGAGCGCTTGCTGTAGGCCCTCGATGTTAAAGTACTAGTTTTCCTTAGGTAGAGTGATAGAAAATCTAGTGTAGTGTAGAATGCTGTATCCTGACTACGACTTTGGTCGGTGCTTGGAGGGACACGGAAGGGCCCGAGGTCAGGCATAGTTCATGCACTCAAGGCTGATTCCCCAAGGGGCTAGCTCTGCGCGAGACCTTTTTCTTATTTTCTATCAAACTCACGATTTTCCCCTTAGTTGTCAAACTAACCGAATGGTTGTCGACTTGTCACTGCCATCCCTTACCCCCGCCCCTTCACCGCGGCGATGGAATGTTAGTCTGAGGCTATCCAACGCTGCCTAGTCCGCGGCGAGTTGAAACAAAAGCGGCTGGCATCTCGCCTTTCGGAAATTTCTAATTGGATGTCCAAATCATTCGTGGCTGCGACAACTGCCTAAGCTACACCTTTAGTGCTGATGTAGTTTCGCAAGGCGCTTTCCAACTTGAAGTGCAAACACCCCACTCTGCCCCTCACATCCCCACACTGCCTACATCAACTTAACCAGAATTCCAATGCGAAATAAGAAATAAACAAGAGAGAATGAGTGGAGGACATGAGCTGTTTATTTTCAAAAATTAATTGAATGGGTTTATTATCTTGATGCTAGAAAATAAGGCTATTATTAGAGTGATACAAAGCGGTGGTGTATTGTGAGGTGATCCCAAACTTTCCGTCTGTAATTAACGGACAAAAATAAAGCGGAGCGGACCAAAAAACATACAACAGCGAGGATTCCCCGGTCGTCACCGACCCGAGTACTAATTCACCGCTTCTCAGCTTGACTATGGGAGAGCGGACGGGATCCCGTATTTTCTGAGAGCTATGGTCGTATGTGCTTGGATGAGCGTCAGAACAAGGTTATATAGAGGTGTGTGACAAACCGAATGATTGAAGTCATGGCTGTCCAAAAAAGGCGAATGCACTGGACGTTTGGGTCTTAGCTTAGCCTGTGGCAGGGGGGTTTGACAGGCGGTTCCCCTATCACTACTGCATGACACTTCGGTTCACGGTTTGCCGTGTTCTCCAATCAACACATCATTCCGGGAACTTGCAGCACTTCCGGGCAACTCTCCACCACCCATTGGCTCCGCAGTACTGCAACACTGCGTTAGCTAATAACTGCGCGCTTAACCAACAACTCGGCAGAATTGGTTACACAGCCTTCCAATATTTTCAACCTGATCTTACTCATGGGTTTTTCCACTTTGCACACCGTTCATACACCTGAGCCCGGCTAGATCGCCGGGCATCGTCAAACCGAGTGTTAGCTATGGCCGACCCGTTCGGGATAGTCGGCGTCGTTGGCCTCGCCGGCCAGGTCCTCGCGAGTGTCGTTAAATTGGGCCTAGATATGAAGGACGCCCCAGCTGATTGTCAAGGTTTTGTGCGCCAGCTCCAGGCTTTAAAGACGGTCCTTTCGGAGACCAACACAAACTTGATTCTCAACGCGGACTTTGTCGAAGCATTTCGCGGCCATCATTCGACTGTTCTCTCGCAGCTTCAATCGACGTCCCAGCTCACGGATACTCAGCGCATGGTATCAGCGTGCATGGATGAACTCAGCGCCCTAATTAAAAGCCTGAGGAAAAGATCAGACCATAAGATGAACTGGGAAAGGATCAAGGCCGCCTTTCTTACCCAAAAAACCAAGGAAGCAGTAGGCAATCTTCAACAACAGTGCCAAATCCTCAACAGTTTAGTAGCGATCGATGCCGCTGCCTTGAATGCAAGGACATATATTGAGCTACGACACGTGCGAAGAGAGCAACAAGAAACGAATGCCGCGGTCGGCCAACTCCACGATCGCTTAGACTCCAAAGACACCTCCAAGGAGCGAGATGCGATTCTCGACTGGCTATCCCCCATCAACTACACCTCACAGCACCAAGACTACATCTCCCGAAGGCAGTCCGGTACTGGTCAGTGGCTTTTAGAATCTGAAAAATATCGGGAGTGGTCAACGGGAGAATCCAGTACCCTCTTCTGCCCCGGAATCCCAGGAGCCGGAAAGACGATACTCGCAGCAACAGTCATCGACCATTTGCTTGAGGCACACCAAGGCGATCCCAATATCGGCATCGCCTTCATCTACTGCAACTTTCAACGTCAAGATACACAAAAGGCAGACGACTTGATATCCTCAATCCTAAAGCAACTCTGCGAGAAATTAGGCTTTATTCCCGACGCCTTAGATATCCTTTACAAAGAATGCAAGTCCAAAGACAAAGCACGGCCGCCTTTTGCAAAACTCTTAGAGTGCCTGGGATCGACTTTTTCACAGTATTCTAAAGTTTTTATTGTTCTTGATGCTCTGGATGAGTGTCAAGAATTTGAACGCCGCAGGTTTTTGACTGAATTGAGTACCGTTCAAAAGGATTCCTCAGCCAGTGTCTTGGCTACCTCGAGGTTCATTCCCGAAATCTCGGATCATTTTGCCGACTGCCTCCGTCTCGAAATCCGAGCAAAGCAAGGCGATGTGGAGATTTACTTAGAGCAGAATATGAATAAGCTCAAACCATTTGTTCAACGAAACTCTAAGCTGCAGCAGGATATAAAATCTTCTATCTCAGTGGCTGTCGATGGAATGTGAGGCTTTTTTGTTTTCTTATCTTAAACACCACTCACAAATCTATAATCTTTCGCCAATCCCTAAACACTATCCACTAATCCCTAGCATTGGTCTCTAAACACTGGTCCATAAACACTGGTCCTTAGCACGGATCCTAATAATAATCACTAAGCACCATTCACTAATCATATCCCAGGTTTCTCTTGGCAAGAACCTATCTTGATCTGATGAGCGACATGTTCACAGTCAAGACTATCAAAAAGGCGTTAGCCAACATCCAAAAGCAGGGCCAGGGAGCCAGCGACGATCAAAAGGCCAAAACATTGCATGCGGCTTATGATGATGCCATGGAACGCATTAATCGCCAATCCTCAGGCTCCAAGGATCTCGCCCTGCAGGTCTTATCATGGCTTACATTTGCAAAACGACCGATGACCGTGGTTGAGCTTCGACACGCCCTTGCAGTTGAAGTTGGAGAGGATGAATTCGACGAGGACAACATCCCCGACCTTGACGACATTGTGGCCATCTGCTCTGGGTTGGTGACTATTGACGAAGCAACCAGTGTCATCCGATTAGCGCACTATACCGCACAAGAATATCTCCAGCAAACGAAGGACCAATGGTTCACGGGTGCAGAAGCAGAGATTACACTCACCTGCGTCTCCTATCTCAATTTAGAAGTCTTCGAGTCCGGGTTAGCCAACAATTATGATGAGCGAATTAGCAGTCATCCTCTTTACGAGTACGCAGCATACAATTGGGGATATCATGCTCATGGGTCTCTAGATTCCTACGAAGAGATTCTAGATTTCCTCGAGTGTGATGGTAAACTTGAGGCAGCATTTCAGGTCATCAACAAAATCAACCATGATAATGGGTTTTTTCCAACTATGCATACCACAATGGAGAGCACAAGCATGCATATGCTAGCATATTTTGGGATTTCCGAGGCTTTTGGTCTTCCAAGGGTCAAACATCTTCTCGAGTCCAAGGATACTCACAACTCGACCCCGATTATATGGGCAACCGCGAATGGTCAACATGCAGCGGTGAGTCAATTAATTGAAATGGGGGCTGACCCCAATCACGAAGATGATCTCGGCAATACGCCACTCAAAGTAGCAGCTGCAGGAGGGTTTGCAGAGATAGCCCGGGTGCTATTTTCGACAGGGAGAGTAAGTCCAAATTCACCGGCGGATTTGGAATCTCAATTTCACACGCCCATCACCATCGCTGCCACAAATGGACATGAAGAATTTATCAAGATTCTTTTGAAGGCTGGGGGCATCCCAGATCCCAAAGATGAGAATGGATATACTCCTTTGATGATGGCTGCCGAGTCCGGCCATCATGGCGTTGTGAAGTCTCTTCTCAATACTAGGAAGGTCAACGTTGACACGATTGTCACCAACGAAATCCTTCCAGGGGCTGGCCGAAGTGCACTCTGGTTTGCAGTGTTCTATGGCCATACTACAGTAACACAAACCCTCTTGGAACATGGGGGCGCAGTCGAGGTGCACATTCGCTTATCCAAGTCCAATCCTCGCCGTTCGCGTCTTCAAAATCAGCCCACCCACAGAGCATTTGCCAGAGAAGATATGACGCTTCTTCACATCGCGGTTCAGAGAGGGCACACATCGATTGTCAGGCTGTTACTAGAAAAGGAATTGGACGTCAATCAAATATCAACTACTATCACTGTTGAAAGAGAAAAAAAATATAAAAGGTGTTGTATTCAACTATGGAATAAGATAAAGATACCAAGCTAACCGTCGGCAGAGAGGAAGGAACCGATCGTGTCATACAATACCTTGAAGATTGGATACAAATTACTAAAAAAACACCTCTATCGATAGCTATGGAAAATGACCGTACAGAGATTATACAAATCCTGAAAGAAAATGGCGGTGTTGGCATTCACGAGGTTCAAAATATAGATTTGCTTCCAGCATCATTGGAGTTCAATGACAACGGAGTCGGGTATGCTGAATTGGTGGGAGATGAAAGAGTAAAAAAGGAGATTCTTTATGATGCATAATTTTTTATTTTTTTATTTAATAAAAAAATCGTATATTTACCTTAGTTTACTTATTTTATCTTATTTTATTTAATTATGATCGCGATGAAAACCAAATTCAATCATCTGTGCACAATTGCAAGAGAGGAAACGATAAATATTTCCGTCCAACCCATAGATGCATGATTTGTCATGAATCATATCTGTAAATTTAATAAAACTAAACATCATCATCCCAACCAGAATGCGATGCGCATGAATCGGAAAGATACAACAGTACCAGGTAGAGCGGGTACACTGGGTGCTGATAACACTCGGGCGGAGTTTTACGTCATCCGGGGGCAGGTTGATTTATCCGTCGGTAACATATCATGGGCAGCCAGGGGGTCGAATTCTTGACCGTCAACTTCAACAGCCCCTTCGTTTCAATCCCACAGCCAGTGCGCGTCCCGTGTCCCATCGCTGTGGCGCCGTGCCGTGTCGTATCCCGTGGCGCAATCTCCCGCTGTCAAACCCCACACCTTGGACTTCATCCCAACCTTTAGGCTCGACTAAGCCCGAGCCTCGACCGACCGAAGCCTCCGTCCAAAACCTCACCACACCAAACCTCTCGTCCCCCCCTCCCCTCCCGCCCAAACATCGCTCCTGCCCCTGTGCTCACTTGTCAAAATGACCAGCAAGGCCAAGGAACTCATGAAAAAGGGGTGGCACCCTGAAAAGCCAGGTACCAGCCTCAAGGGCCAAGTCGTAAGCAATTCGTCAATCACTGGCATATGGATGACAACCGGCTGATGCGATATCCCACAGTCTGGCCTCTTGCACAGGAACAAGTCCTCCGATGAGAAATCCGACCATGTCGCTCGTCCCATCTCCCAGCTCCGCGACCCATCGAGTTTTGCGCCGCCTCCAAAGCGCACCGGCTCTGGTCTCGCACCCGCCCCGCCGCCCGCGTCGACTCCCCGCAAAGTCATTACCGCGCCATCGAAATATCAAGACCCCCGTGGCCCAGCAGTCGAGGCACCCACATATAGAAAGCAACCCGATGATCCATACGAGCAGGAGCAGGAGGCAATGGAAGAGGAGGCCCCTCCGCCACAGCCGTACCGAACGAATACAACGGGTTTGGCAACGAATCACCTGCCACCTCCGCCAGGAAGACGAGACGGCGCGGACGGAAGATCACCACCCCCATTGCCTCCTCCATCCTATCAATCAGCCGTAGCTGGCAGCAATGCCGGCCCGCCGAGTCTTCCACCTCGCCTGCCTCCCAGAACCAATTCATCATCCTCTAGCCCAGCTGCCATCAGCCCCGCTTCCACGGGTAACACTCTTTTGAACCAAGGCGCTATCAATCGTCTTGGTGCCGCAGGGGTCTCAGTCCCTGGTTTCGGTATTGGACGCTCCAGCCCAGCCAACCAGACCTCCCAAGCTCCTCCTCAACCTCCTAGGCCAGGCGCAGCGCCGCCAGCCTCGCAGATGAACGAGCTCCAGAATCGCTTCGCCAAGTTGGGATCATCGTCGGCCTCCAGCACCCCTCCCCCTCCCCCTAGTGAGGGTACGACCTGGGCGCAGAAGCAGGCCGCACTAAAAACAGCTTCGGCATTTCAAAAAGACCCTTCGTCAATCTCGCTGTCCGACGCGAAATCAGCTGCCAGCACCGCCAATAATTTCCGCCAGCGACATGGAGAGCAAGTTGCTTCGGGTCTTAAAACTGCTAACAACTTGAATCAAAAGTACGGGCTCGCGGACAAGGTTGGGAAGTACACTGGAGGACAAGGCGCACAAGACCAAAGCCAAGGAATTGTAAACACTTCACCCTCACCAGTACCAAGCCTCGCAGGGAAGAAGAAGCCACCGCCGCCTCCGCCCCCGAAGAAGAAGAACTTTGGGAACCCGCCACCGGTTCCGAGTCATCCTGCGGATGATGATGCGCCGCCACCAATTCCAATGGCAACAAGACCTCAGTTTTAAAGACAATATTTATAGTGAAATGGTTGGGTGCATAACTGGGCGCAATTTATACTTCCCCGGAATAAAATGTCACAAGTTGTTCACGGTGCATAAATAAGGATATGGAGAGGTCTTTGACTCTGTGAGGTTTCATGAGATCCGGAACTTTTTATATTTCTTCGACGGATGTATCACAGTAAAGATAAGTAAATGCCCTTTTTGGGCACAACCGTGCTCTTCATATCCCTTTTAAAATTGTCGTTCGTGCATCATTATTTCTAGGCCCAAGAAGAATATATTCACTTAAACCTTCTCACCGACGAGACCGTGCTTCCAGACAGTGATGAAGGGAGTGACACCATCCTCGCGGTAGTTGAGGAGGACAACCCTATAAACGGTCAATACTAATTTAGATCAAGTCCAGGGAGTAAAACTTACATTCCGTCGGGGTTCATAGATTCGCCGACGAAAAACTCGTAGTCCTTGAAGTTGGTGACAATCTTCTTAGCGAAGCCTTGGGCACCCTTCTCGAAAGCGGTGATCTCTTCGGGAGAGGATCCCTTCTCGCCAAGTTGCTTCTTGACCTCCTTCATGTAGGCTAAAATGGCTGTCAGCAGGCCAAAGATAATATCAAGCCGTGAGAGCTACATACCCTTGAGGTAAGCGAGGTAGCCCTTCTTGTCAAAGCTGGTAGACTGGAGACGGAAAGCGTCAACAATGTTGTTGACCTTCTCAACGGTGTCATCGAGATCCTCAGCAGCCTCCTCGGCGGAAGCGTTGGCACCAATGTCTAGAGAATATCAGGTTAGCATGCCACACCGCAGCTAATTTTTCTCCCTCCTTGAGATCCCGTCGAAGACCAGGAGCCGAGGGCGTGTGTATTTTGGTGGAGGGAAAACGAACCGTAGCTGTCACCACCCTTGGTGATCATGGAGCAGTCGGCCTCGTAGGCAACGCCATCGATCTCCTTCAGGTCGTAGGAGTCGGAGATGATCTCGTCACCGGTGATGATGTCCTGTGATTGCGGGGTTCAGCATCAGGTCATGAGGGGCAGAGATGAGAGGCGGGGTAATGTCAACTGCTGAGAGCGAATGTTTCGTACCTTGTAGATAATCATGATGAAGACTGGGTCAGAGGGCCTGAGAGATGACTTTGGAACGGATTGGGATGAAAGAACACAGAGAAAGACTGAGAGGGACAGAAGTAGCCGGAGGGAGAATCTTCGTCGCAACAGAAAATCTGAGGAGGGGTCGCGGGCGCGAGGTGGGGTTTTATCAGCCAAATGAGGGATAGACCACCTGGAGAGAAAATTTCGCCTGGATCCTTTTTCCTTCTCCGGACCTTGGAGGTATGGGCAATATGATTGGCTATTCCGGGTAGTTGTGGCATCGTTGCGACCATACAGGTGCGCTTCATGCCGCATGCAGGCTCCCCATAGCTACCTGACTGGTGTCCAGACCCTGTGGAAGGCAAGCAAAAGACTTTTCAATTGGGTCCACTCATAAAACTTCTAGATTAGGGAATTTGTTTACCCTCCTGACCAACATAGAGACCTTGGTCGGGTCTGTGTTGGGCGGCCATGTTTTGACCCCATTGCACCCACACTGGCTTCTGACAGGAAAGTCCCTTTCTCCAATGGCAAAGAGGGGCGCTGATGAGTCAGCAGCCATGTCTGGCACGCACATGCGCAACCCAGAGACGCCAACACTTTGACCTGGAAGGATGACTTACAGAACGCGGTGCATGCACGACAGACTTACACGTCTTGCTGCTGAATGGAGACAAAAATAGAAACTGCCTCTTTAGGAAATCCTGTTTCTTTCGGATTGTCGGTGAATCACAGATATGTTGTTTGCCATGCGGCCCGCCGTTGGTGCCACTCCACTAGCACCGGGAGGAATCGTGCCTGGCTGGACATGGACACTGACACTTCACATGCAAACTTGGTACCTTGTACCAAGCCCCTAGACAGGTACGAACATGTATGGGCAGGGTCCCGTGATATCATCCGCGCAAGGTTAATAGCATTCGAGGCTGCCATCTCTCTCCGGGTATTCCAGCCATCGCGAATCGCCCCACAGGGGTACGGCGGCAACGATTAGCGAATCAGCCCATTCCATTCGTGCTGAATCCTCAAACGATGGCAAACACCTATATTGACAAGAACTAAAGAGTCTTGGAGGAGGCAGACTGCTTTGTCTTGGTTGATTCCCTCGGTCAAGAATATTTTACCCCTATTCTGCCTTTCTCACCCAAGCCAAGTAATGATTGCGGATTTTTTACTTCTTTTAGTGGCCCCAATTCTAGGTCGCGTGTCTCCATCTGGCCACGGACACCCGCGGACGCCGTATTGCAACTCCATACGCGTAAAGGCATAGCTTGCTCGGTATGTCTCTCGGGTCATGTTGGTATGAAACAGACGATCTTTAGTTCAATCTTCAGGGTAATTCGGATTCGCAGTGGATGAGCCAACGATATGAGTTGTGAATGTGAACATGAGCAGTTGCTGACGTCTCAATGGAACGAGCCTCAAGGGGCGCAGTCAGGGGAAGGATGAGGGCAAATTCGTGCAAAGGATATACGATATACGATGTCAATGGCAAGTGCGCTTACAATCACGATATGCGAAAAGGCTATAGTATGCGACGCACGAGAATAGCCATCATGACCTGGCTGAAAACATGCCATGGGGCAGAGGAAGGACTCGAGTCGCGATGGTTGGGTCTGAGCTTCGGTGTCTTGTGGGCTGATGCCGTCATTGCATGATGCGACTTCGGGGCCGAGTAGGGCCCGGTCATGCTCGCCGTGCTCTGTGTGGCCTCGCAGTTCCCTGTAGGTGCTAAACAACCGAAATTTGACATTTGGCTTACACTCGAAAGGTCGCCCCAGCATTGGTGACGCGCACTGCTGTCAAAGCCCGAAGGTGCCGATGGCATTGCACCCGCTAAACTATTTTATCTCCGCTATGACTCGGACTTGGCGGCCCCCCCAGGCACTTCAGGAACCTCCGGAGCCCTGCTTTTTTTTACCCTCGCGCTAAAGACCCGAAACCATGCCAATCTAAACCACGTCCTCCACCCCCCAATCTATTTATCAAATCCATCAGTCCCAACGCATCCGCTCTCCTTTACCTCCCACTATTTCATTGTACAACTTCCATCACCCCCTTTGGCGCCGTCACAGCTCGGCCTTGGCTTGATTTTGCTGCCCCTCTGTCCTTATCGATCTCTCCCGTCCATCCCGCATTGCCTCACCACAGCTGTTGACCGCGACACGCGCGCACCGCCAGATTATGGGCAACGACACGTCCATCGCCAACGCCGCCATGGCAAACCAAACTCTCTTCGAGACCGGCCTCCCGCCGCTGCCCTCCTACACCCTCGAGCCTCAGGCCGACCTTCTGCCCTGGATCTCCGACTTCTGGCTCTCCCTCATCGTCCCCGTCATCGTCTACTGGGTCCTCTCCATGACCTTCCACCTCGTTGACGTCCTCGACCTCTTCCCTCAGTACCGCCTCCACACCCCCGAGGAAATCACCAAGCGCAACCATGCCTCCCGCTACGAGGTTGCCCGCGATGTCATCCTCCAGCAAATCATCCAGATCGCCACCGGCGCCGTCCTTGCCCTGACCGAGCCCCCCGAGATGACCGGCAAGACCGACTATGACGTTGCTGTCTGGGCCACCCGCATCCGCCTCGCCCAGCGTGTTCTGCCAACCATTCTCGGAGTCGTCGGTCTCAATGCTACGGCCATCTCCAAGAACCTGGCCGATTCATACCCTATGCTCGCCGGTGCCATTGCCGGTGGGTACTACCCGTTCCTCACCACGGAGACGGCAGAGCCCGCCTTCGCCAAGTGGGAGATGATGCTCGCCACGGCCATCTACCACTTCTTCGTCCCCGCCGTCCAATTCTTCGTCGCTACTTGCATCCTCGACACCTGGCAGTACTTCCTCCATCGTCTCATGCACGTCAACAAGTGGTTGTATGGTAAGTCAGATGATGTTTTTCGCTCCTCGGTCCGAGCCCCTCGCTGCCCCTGAATCGTGTGCTAACATAAGCCACCACTCCAGCTACCTTCCACTCCCGTCACCACCGACTCTACGTGCCCTATGCTTACGGCGCTCTGTACAACCACCCCTTCGAGGGCTTCCTCCTCGACACCGTCGGCGCCAGTCTCGCCTTCAAGGCCACCTTCATGAGCCTGCGCCAGGGCATCTGGTTCTGGTCCTGCTCCACCGTCAAGACCGTTGACGACCACTGCGGCTACTCGTTCCCCTGGGATCCTCTCCAGCTCATCACCAGCAACAACGCTGCTTACCACGACATCCACCACCAGCACTGGGGAATCAAGACCAACTTTGCCCAGCCCTTCTTCACCTTCTGGGACTCGCTCCTTGACACCAAGTACAAGGGCAACCGCACCAACAAGCCCAGCGGCCTGCGAAAGGAGAGCGAGAAGGTTGTTGCTTCAAGCGACAGCAACTAGAATGACCATCGACGACCATTATATAATTTCAGCATCAGACATGGGATCCACGAAACAACTCGACATGCATAGCTCTATATAGGATTCGCCCGGGTATGCGATCCTTTTCCGGTTGCGACTACTCTGCCACAGCCTCGTGTTATAGGATCGCGGGGCTATGATGACATCGAGAATCGACGGCTTGAAGCTCGCGGTAATTACATCACACCATCTTTCTACATCACAATTTTTAATAATGGGGACGAGCGCAAAAGGGAAGGCCCTTGTGCAGCGACTCCCGTCTTCTCTCTCGTTTTCTTTTCCTCTTTCCTCCTATTTCTATCTATCGTTCCCCTCTTTTCCGACGGAATTGCCCATGTCACTCGACAATGGACGCCAACGGACAGAGTCTGGGACTGGGACTGCGGTTGGAGCTGGTGTTCCGAGGACTGTTCGGGTGGGGCTGTTCACCCGCAACTTTTTACTTTCATCATTCTTGTACAATATTTGTTAGGGATCGAACTTTTTTGGTGTACGGAACAGACTGGTCCGTAAACAAGAGGGCTGCTGATGGGGCAGATTGCACCTACTCCCATCTATTCTTGTTCTTGTGTAATACAGACAGGCACGAAAGAGGCGACGGGGCTTAATATCTCGGGTATCGGTCTCAAGCAACGAACAAATCAGATGATACAACGAACGGGAGGCAGGGGGTGTCGGCAAGAGAAGGAAATATGTCTGTTGTGTCCCAGACTCAGACTCATAATGTATGTACCACGCAACAACAAACTAATTGCATCAGTAATCGGGGTGGAATCAAAGGATAATACAAATCAAATTATGAGAACATGTGCGCCTTGAGCATTCGTGTGATATGCGTGTTGCATAGTTGGTGTAAGTGAGTAAATGTGCGCGTGCCGTCTCAGTGTCACATCTTAAGCAAGTTGAACCAATACATGTTCTTTGCTATTGATGCCAGTGATGATGGGGTGGTCATTAAAAGAGAATCCGACAAACAAGCGTGTTTATTCCCTTTATTCTTGACAGGTTGGATACGAGTGTATCGAGAGTTCAGCAGTTGGCAACGATGTGGGGTCTGGCAAGTAACCGACGTGTGAGTGTTGTAGAAGCACGGGGCGACGACCCAAAGGTTTCCGCAACGATGCATCAGCTACCCATACTCATTTGTAGATGGCCGCACCCAAGAAATGCCTAGATGCTAAAAGTCGCCTGCATCAGCCACCCCTGGTCCCGAAACTTGGCCAGAGCACATTGTGTTCCCACCGAGCAGCGCTCCAAAGTCCGAGACCTCCGTCAAGACATCACCAAGTCCTTGCTCTTTCGCAGCTCTGGCAGTTTCCGTAAGCAACTATGCCGCGCTGTGGAGTTCTACGAGTCGGTCCGGTCCTCTGCCTCTCAGTTCGTCGCCACGCCCGTTCCAGTCTAGAACTAGGTCGATGGGAACAGGTGAGTGCCTCATGAGCAAAGAGAAACGCACTATTCGATTGCTCGGGTTCTCCACGCCGGTGGCGATGGATTAGGAGAATCCCAACATAGTCTCGGGGTAATCACAAGGCAGGAGTGAACTGATACGACGCTGCCCTCTGGTGAGTCTCAGCTCGGTGCGCAAGCACCAAAGATCTGTGATAGATAGGTCAAGCAGAAGTAGTGAAAAAGTTGGGCTTATACAGTTGAACGTCATGATTAAAGAGCTTCAGGGTTTATCAATATTTGGAGTCACTTTCGCCGGTGTGTGTAATCAGAAAAATGCGAGCTCAAATATATCTTCCAGGGAGTATCGGCAATACAAGGACCGGGAAAGGGTCATAGAGTCGAAGCAGGGCGGCAAGGAATAGACGTCCGCTGCCGCACCCCTGACGGTTATCGATAGTTCCAAGGGAATGCAGATAATGGCAGACTACATGTACAACCAATGCCCCAACTTGTCTGTAACTCTCGACGTCGGCACTGGCTTGTGCAGCCGTAATACCATTGACCTCACCCATTCCGACGTCAGTCGTCTACAATTCGACGCCTCTCCCCAGGGAAGTCCACCCAAGCGCTCTGCCGCCGCCAACTGGGCCGCCAACCTGGGAACCCGATCCCCTGCCAAGAAAGGGCACGCATCACCGGCGGTCTTGGAATGACATACCTGAGCTTCAAGGGTCGGCACTCCATTCCCCGCCATCGTCCAGTGCTCTGTCGATGTCAACGAGCAACCGCACGCCCGCCGGGCTGTCATCGTGCACTACGACCAATTCATAGTGTACGAGTGTCAATCTTGCGATAAATCCGACAATGCCACACTTATACGCCGTGCGCCAACCTTTCGACGCGTCCAACCATTCCACCCGAATGCCGCACGTTCGCGCCCCACGCCAAACACAATCCAAATAGCATCTTCACGGCGCCGGTGTGGTGTGCCACGAGAAAAGGGTATCGTACTATACTTCATATCAAACAAACCACTACGGTGTCATAATTCTGCATTCTCTCCTCTCATAGAGACTTTGCTAGGAAACTGTTTTCTGCCCAACTTAGAAGTCGATTTGACTTCTCGGTCAAGATCCTGCAAATTCAGAGGAATCGGACGAGCTAGGCGATGCTAGAAGAGGAAACATCAATCCCAATTGCACGAACATGCTTTCAATCAGCCATACTCTTATCGCCATAGACATCGCAAATACGCGATATTGGATGTTTTGCGTCGTCTTTGGGCAGTATTCACACAAAGTTATTCCAGATCTGAGAGATAATCCGCCCAAGGACGCGGAGAATTATGTCTAGGACTTGAGTCATAGCTACCAAGCAATATGCGGTTGGTGTATAGCTTCTGTGTGCACTGATAGATCAGATTTCTTCGAATTCATCTTCTCTCCCACGCCATGGTTTGGAATGCTGGCTGGAAGAAGGTCATGTCCATGGTCTCACATGAATGCCAACCACCCTTGGGCTTTGCGCATTCATGCGATCTTGACAAGTGTTATTTGATGCTCAGCTTTTCCATGTTTCAAGGGGGGATAGGTTGACTGATTTTACTTGAGATCCCCGGTTTTGGATGGCGCGCCAGGGAACCAACAATACATACTATGACTGTACTGCCGCCACGACGAACTGTTTGAGGAATCATTGGGCAAAACCGCATTCGAACCAATACTTTTTTCATTGTTTCTGTGTGAATATTACATGCAGAGCTCCCATCGGCTCGTTCGGGTATCATTCCAAGGCCGTTCGGCAGCATGTTAACAGGAGGATAGATGAGTAAGAGACAGAACCAACTTCTTAAGAATTCGCACAGCCATGGATAGTTTATGACTCTACAGCTACTCTTGGGGTTTTCTCTTGGGCATTCATGTCTTTATTCTCCCGCCTCTCGAGGATAATATTCATCATACCTAAACACCCAGGCTGCACTTGATATTGAGATATAGGGTAGCCTCACTTGGCCTGAAACTGCTTCATTCTTGACGCAAATGTACTGGAAACTACACTTTTTTTTATTTATTTCTCGTAGTTTAGTTTTAGATACTCTATTTGTCTACCGTAGACGGCAGGCATATGAAGTTGGCTGGTTGCCAATCAGAAATTGTATCGTGAATCCCACAACTATGAGTTTGGGAGCTTGATGAACATTTGCAGGCTGCAGGGGAGCTCGGAGAAATACAATAAAGTAAAATTATCACTCATATTGTTTGATTGTACTGCTTCTGTGGCTGCCACACGGACGAATTCGTGGATTACCAGTTGTCATATGTATGATTTGACTTGTCATACTTGATATCAGTTTGACATTTCCCCCATTCCTCATCGCAACGAACTGCTCCACCGTACCAGAACAAACAAAAACCGTTGAATCACACAAATTTACGCAAAAAGTAAAACCCCAAAAACACAAACATACACGTATCAAGAATGTCCATGAATCTTACCATCATCTAGGGGAAATGAGGTGACATGCTTCTCGGGCAGAGCGACACCTACCCTAGACCAGATTACCGAACACGACTCAAGATCCTCCAGGAATCATTCAAAATCCGGCAATCAGCAACATCTCGGCTAGCGATTCATTCATCGACAACGAATAATTTCCGACATCTCGCTTATCGCAACAAACCCCCGTTCTGAGGCAGCCAATCCCAATTCCACCGTCACTGAAAATGCCAGCCAGCCACCATTCCCCTTCCTTTCCCCTCCGGCCCTATGATGAAGATCTAAGCTCATCTCTTTCGCTTGTCAGCACCAGGGGGGAGCCTAAAAACTAAAAAAAAATTAATGACCAGTCATGTTCCCCAGACTGCTCTCGGCTCAAGAAACAGTCGGGTGGAGGATCCTCCCAAAAAAAGAAAAAGGAAAACCACCAGAGTCATAGACGTGGGAGGCTGGGCGCGATTTGTTCGCTTCCGTTTCATGGTCAAACTTGTTCGCCTCATGCTCAGTTTGGGGCGATCCCAAAGATGGAGACGGTATGGAGCACCTGCACATGTGTAGCTTTGTTTGCTTTTGAAGCAACCCGTCGATTACGTAGTGTTGAGCTGAAGGATACGCCAGGACACACCCCATGAGGTCGCTCTCGGCTCACGTTTCGCGGTTTCACACGCAGGCGGAGAAACACAGGCGCAAACAAGACACAGACTTTGCACTTGGGTTATTCTTAACCATACTTTGAATGACGCCCGCTTCTAACAACCCCCCCTTCCCGGCGCATAGGCCAACGTGCAAAAATGTATAACCGGGCTATTGCCCTTCAACGGGCAGATGGCATTAAAACAATCCGGAAACAGACGCGAGCGCGCGAGCCAAGTTTGTTTGACCGCCGTCCGTATTGCGGCGTCGGCGCAGGGCACAGTCGGCGGCGGGCGCACTGGGCTGCTGGTGGCAAAGGCTGCAAGCCACGCGATACTGTTGTAATTAACGAGGAGAGCAAGAGATGGAGGCTAGACTTTGGCGGGCCCCTCTCCCATGCCCATGCTGGTGTCAATCGATCGACGCCGCAGAAGAAGGAAAAAAGAACGACATGGAGCGTGAACGAACGTGAGCGTGAGCGTGAAATGGGGCTACTGGGTCAACATGCCGTCCTTGCACTCACTCAGACAGCCCTGTAGAAGTGAAAAAGGTGGTGAGAAGCAAAAATACGGGGCCACGTCGCCCGACGGTTGTTCTTCTCTTCCTTGGCTTGGGGGCCCATCCTTCTGGAAGCTTTCTGTGCCGTCCCAGCCAGGCGGATGGGGATCGGCCCATAGGTGATTTCTAGTGGGGGGCCAAAGTCAAAGTCACGGGCAAGGCGGCCTGGTTCAAGGGGAATGCTGGTCACGGAGCGTGAGTCGATTCGGGCCAGCGAGTGACCTGATGACCGCGGGAGCAAGGGATTCGGGGTTTAGGAAAAAAGGCGGTGATGGAAATGGCGACGGATGCGCGCATGACGGACGCGAGGCCGAGGGTTGCAGTTTGCGCATTGCGCTTGATATGCGTACTTTGCACATGAATGCGCGCGCCATGCTGCTGCGCTTTCTTTTTCCGTCCGGCTCGAGGCTGGCTGAGACAAACCCTCGTCTCCAATGCCACGCTGCTGCTGCTCATGACGTTGCACCAGGGGGCTTGCACGCACGATGCTGCGCCGGCTGGTGTGGACGACTCCTGCAGTGACGTGGGCAGGCCTGCTGCCAACCACGGCAGCTGTACGCCGCGGGGTTGAGGGGAGGAGAGGGGCCACAAATCTGACTTGCATCATATGCAAACTCTACAACCCAGTGTTGACGTAGTTTGTTGACATGATCGCCCTGCGATTATGGAACGAGATGCTCCGAGATGCGAGAACAAGCCGCGGAATTGAAGGGGTCACGAGGCCTCGCACTCTAGAAAATTCCTCAGCTGATGGGGCAAACTCAATAGGAAGAAAAAAATTTCCACAGACCGTCGTAACAATGTCCTCATTCACAGTAGATCCATCATCATCCCGCGCCGTAAGGGACAGCACAAACAGGGCAGGTCCTGGCACCTCAGGTGGTTTTTTGGTTCAAGGACCGGGGCAGTTTGGCAGTGTGCGGCGCAAGCCCGTAGCCCTGGCCAATCACTCGAGCCCCTGCCCCTGTTGGATTGCCGCAAATGGACTTGTGTGCGTCCGTAGTTGCTTTACGGTCCGGCGGCATACGGGCGCCTGCAGCAACAGCAATAACAACTGCAGCAGCAGCAGCAGCATCGGCAGCGCACCGTCGATTTGCGGTGCTGCAACTAAGAGGGAGCAATAAATAGCAACAGGGTAACAAGGGTTTGTTTGGGGGGAGACAAGGCTTGGCGCTATAGAAAAGCCAGCGGGTGGCTTGCCCTTCCTCATGTTGTTGTTGTCAATGCTCTGGCGGCACGGCTCCTCCCTTCTCCTTGGCCGTGTCTCAACAATTGCCCTGTATGGCATCTGTCTGGTTCTTTGGTAATTCTTCAGCTTCCCTTTAGCCTGGGGGGGGGGGGGGGGGGGGGGG